>OY992893.1:7546570-8214070 GCA_963921405.1 Cepaea hortensis
CATTAGCAATTAACATTAGCGGTACCCCACAAGTGGGTTCTGCCATCAAGGCACTTGATGATGATGATGTCGTAGTCTTTCTATGTGAACTAAATTTGAGACATCCAGAAAGATACATCAGCAAATCACAAGAATCAAACAATCTTCACGTTAACATTTGGGATCTACAGCCGCATGTGACCTGTTCAGTATGGGTACATTTGCTGAGCAATGCCTTGGTGAAAAATAAAAAAAAACTGAAGGCCTTGATGTGGTTTGAGAAAAATGAGCGGTTTTATATTTTTGGAAAGTAGTGCATGAAAAACACCGGTTTAGACAACAGCAGCCTTCACAAGGTTACTTATCAAAACCATAAGGAAATAAAATGGATTTGGGTATATCAATAAGTTGAATACAAAATGGCCTTATGTGGAGAAATTACCTGGTAAGAAAATTTAACATGCCATTGGTGACCACATGAGGTTGATAGGCCCAGACATTGGACTACAGGCTGACTGGGGAAAAAAAAATAATGTATGGAAGATTTGAAAGACGCAGTCGTCTCTGAATCTCTGCTTACGGAATCATTTCAGATTGAAAATGGATTGAACAATACAATCGTAGCGAGTGGAAGGAACTTGCAGGCTGAACTTTCACAGGGACAACTGGCAAGAAGTGTGATATTACAAGTAATGTTCTACTAGGTTCACTGCATTCTAAAAACGTTTCTTAACATTTAAATTTAAAAGCCCCAATTTCATTCTTAAGTGATTGTAAAATTGTCCACGATTAGCACCTATATGTTGCCGCGTGAAGGATGCCTGTTCTCAAAACTGTTTGCTGGTGTGCCACAGACTCTTAAGGTAAACCTCTGCATTGCAATGGGTGGTCTCCAGGCCTCTTGAACAGTTTCCATTGGTGACTAGGTTTTAGTCTTGACATTTTCAGTGTCTTAATTCCAAACAGTTTTTCCTGAGTGGACATTAAATTGTAAGGATATACGACAAAAAAAAAAAAAAAAAGAATAAGTGTGCTTAGGTTTAATTTATTCATTATGTAGAATGACGTTTTGGCTGCATTTGTGAATTCAAAGCTAGTCAATGGAAAAACACAAACATGTGACATGCCAGATGTAGTCATGGCTGTGATTGACTGTTACCATGGCTGTGATTGCTCCTACAGCTACAATTGACTGTTACCATGGCTGTGATTGTTACTACAGCTACAATTGACTGTTTCCATGGCTGTGATTGTTACTACAGCTACAATTGACTGTTACCATGGCTGTGATTGTTACTACAGCTACAATTGACTGTTACCATGGCTGTGATTGGTACTAAGCTACAATTGACTGTTACCATGGCTGTGATTGTTACTACAGCTACAATTGACTGTTACCATGGCTGTGATTGTTACTGCAGCTACAATTGACTGTTACCATGGCTGTGATTGTTACTGCAGCTACAATTGACTGTTACCATGGCTGTGATTGTTCCTACAGCTACAATTGACTGTTACCATGGCTGTGATTGTTACTACAGCTATAATTGACTGTTACCATGGCTGTGATTGTTACTACAGCTACAATTGACTGTTACTATGGCTGTGATTGTTACTACAGCTACAATTGACTGTTACCATGGCTGTGATTGTTACTACAGCTACAATTGACTGTTACCATGGCTGTAATTGTTACTGCAGCTACAATTGACTGTTACCATGGCTGTGATTGTTACTGCAGCTACAATTGACTGTTACCATGGCTGTGATTGTTACTACAGCTACAATTGACTGTTACCATGGCTGTGATTGTTACTACAGCTACAATTGACTGTTACCATGGCTGTGATTGTTGCTACAGCTACAATTGACTGTTACCATGGCTGTGATTGTTGCTACAGCTACAATTGACTGTTACCATGGCTGTGATTGTTACTACAGCTACAATTGACTGTTACCATGGCTGTGATTAACTGTTACTACAGCTACAATTGACTGTTACCATGGCTGTGATTGTTACTACAGCTACAATTGACTGTTACCATGGCTGTGATTGTTACAACAGCTACAATTGACTGTTACCATGGCTGTGATTGTTACTGCAGCTACAATTGACTGTTACCATGGCTGTGATTGTTGCTACAGCTACAATTGACTGTTACCATGGCTGTGATTAACTGTTACTACAGCTGCAATTGACTGTTACCATGGCTGTGATTGTTACTACAGCTACAATTGACTGTTACCATGGCTGTGATTGTTACTACAGCTACAATTGACTGTTACCATGGCTGTGATTGTTACTGCAGCTACAATTGACTGTTACCATGGCTGTGATTGTTACTACAGCTACAATTGACTGTTATCATGGCTGTGATTGTTACTACAGCTACAGTTGACTGTTACCATGGCTGTGATTGTTACTACAGCTACAGTTGACTGTTACCATGGCTGTGATTGTTACTACGGCTACAATTGACTGTTACCACGGCTGTGATTGTTACTACAGCTACAATTGACTGTTACCATGGCTGTGATTGTTACTACAGCTACAATTGACTGTTACCATGGCTGTGATTGTTACTACAACTGCAATTGACTGTTACCATGGCTGTGATTGTTACTACAGCTACAATTGACTGTTACCATGGCTGTGATTAACTGTTACTACAGCTGCAATTAACTGTTACCATGGCCGTTAACTTACCAAGGCTGTGATTAACTGTTACTACAGCTGCAATTAACTGTTAACATGGCCGTTAACTTATCAAGGCTGTGATTGACTGTTACTACAGCTGCAATTGACTGTTACCATGGCTGTTAACTTACCAAGGCTGTGATTGACTGTTACTACAGCTGCACTTGACTTAACACAAATCTGATTAACTAACAATGGTTATGATAAACATTACTACAGCTAAAACTAACTAGATTCATAGAATGTAATAAATTCGAATGGGGGGCTGCGTGATCTTGAGGTATGGTGTCCGCCTTGAGTGCTGGAGGTCCTGGGTTCAAGCCCCGGTAATGACCGGGATTTTTTCTCGTGGACTTCTAGTAATAAAATTTCCCCGGGTCTCTGGGTAGTGAGATTGGACGCCCGTGTGTATTGTTGCACACGTAAAATATCCCTTGGCAGTTGGAAATCAAAAAAGAGTAGCCTAACGGCGCTGCCCGGGCAAAATTTCGAGTTAAAAATCTACCCAAAGTATTTCAGGATCCTCGCCGGTGCTACGGAGTTCGTGCACTGAGCTGAGTTTCTCCAGACTCAGGTTTGAGTTAGGAGAACTGAGCACTTATGGGTTGCACCCGTGTGCCGTGATGTTGATCCATCGACTAAACTAAACTGAATTCGAACTGGAACAACTTGACGACATCAAATTATGCAATCATTGTCACAAAGGACTATCCATACAAATCACGTAGCAGTTCTCCAGAAGAATATCACACTCATCGCCGAAAGTGTCCAGATTTCATGCCATTTCTCCCTTCCCATGGTGTCTGCAATATTGTGTGTCCAGATTTCATGCCATTTCTCCTATCCCAAGGTGAATGCAATATTCTGTGTCCAGATTTCATGCCATTTCTCCCATCCCAATGTGTCTGCAATATTGTGTGTCCAGATTTCATGCCATTTCTCCCATCCCAAGGTGTCTGCAATATTCTGTGTCCAGATTTCATGCCATTTCTCCCATCCCAAGGTGTCCGCAATATTCTGTGTCCAGATTTCATGCCATTTCTCCCATCCCAAGGTGTCCGCAATATTTTGTGTCCAGATTTCATGCCATTTCTCCCATCACAAGGTGTCCGCAATATTCTGTGTCCAGATTTCATGTCATTTCTCCCATCCCAAGGTGTCTGCGCCGGTCTCCGTGGCCAAAGGCTTGCGAATGCGGTTCGTGAGCCGCTTACCAGGTGTTCGAAATGCAGCCACGACCGATTTGTGCAGCAGACCATGTCGCGTTGCGTTATAACATGCTGGTATGGGAGCCGGTCGATCAGAAATCAATGGAAAACTACTGAACCTAAAAACTTGCCTAGTACATCAACAGCAGCTGAAAAATGCTGGTGTTGACTGCAACGTCCTGCAAGGGATATGCAACATTTAAAAAAAAAAAGGCGTCTGCAATATTGTGTGTCCAGATTTCATGTCATTTCTCCCATTCCAAGGTGTCTGCAATGTTCTGTGTCCAGATTTCATGTCATTTCTCCCATCCCATGGTGTCTGCAATGTTCTGTGTGTAGATGTCATGCCATACCAAGGTGTCTGCAATGTTCTGTGCCCAGATTTCATGCCATACCAAGGTGTCTGCAATGTTCTGTGTCCAGATGTCATGCCATTTCTCCCATCCCAAGGTATCTGCAATGTTCTGTGTCCAGTTTTGATGCAATTTCTCCCATCCCATGGTGTCTGCAATGTTCTGTGTGCAGATGTCATGCCATACCAAGGTGTCTGCAATGTTCTGTGTCTAGACGTCATGTCATACCAAGGTGTCTGCAATGTTCTGTGTCCAGATGTCATGCAATTTCTCCCATCCCAAGGTATCTGCAATGTTCTGTGTCCAGATGTCATGTCATCTCTCCCATCCCAAGGTATCTGCAATGTTCTGTGTCCAGATGTCATGCCATTTCTCCCATCCCAAGGTATCTGCAATGTTCTGTGCCCAGATGTCATGTCATCCCAAGGTGTCTGCAATGTTCTGTGTGCAGATGTCATGCCATACCAAGGTGTCTGCAATGTTCTGTGCCCAGATGTCATGCCATTTCTCCCATCCCAAGGTATCTGCAATGTTCTGTGTGCAGATGTCATGTCATACCAAGGTGACTGCAATGTTCTGTGCCCAGATGTCATGCCATTTCTCACAGAAACCACGCCTTCCATAACGGTTCTGTCCAAGCCACTGACATGTACTATGGTTAAAGTGTTGTAGATTGCATGACATGATACAGGTCGTGAGACATGATACAGGTCGTGAGACATGATACAGGTCGTGAGACATGATACAGGTCGTGAGACATGATCCAGGTTGTGAGACATGATGCAGGTTGTGAGACATGATGCAGGTTGTGAGACATGATACAGGTTGTGAGACATGATCCAGGTTGTGAGACATGATGCAGGTTGTGAGACATGATACAGGTTGTGAGACATGATACAGGTTGTGAGACATGATACAGGTTGTGAGACATGATGCAGGTTGTGAGACATGATGCAGGTTGTGAGACATGATGCAGGTTGTGTCACATGATCCAGGTTGAGACATGATGCAGGTTGTGAGACATGATGCAGGTTGTGAGACATGATACAGGTTGTGAGACATGATGCAGGTTGTGAGACATGATGCAGGTTGTGAGACATGATGCAGGTTGTGAGACATGATACAGGTTGTGAGACATGATACAGGTTGTGAGACATGATGCAGGTTGTGAGACATGATGCAGGTTGTGAGACATGATGCAGGTTGTGTCACATGATCCAGGTTGTGAGACATGATGCAGGTTGTGAGACATGATCCAGGTTGTGAGACATGATGCAGGTTGTGAGACATGATCCAGGTTGTGAGACATGATGCAGGTTGTGAGACATGATCCAGGTTGTGAGCCTGTTTATTTTTTAAGATCTAGAATGTCATCATTTCTTCTTCTTGGTCCAGAATATTCTCAGAATTGTTTTGCAAAATTTCAGCTCAATTTTGTTTCTCTAGTAATACTGAAATGGTCCAAGACTCTATCATATGTTGCTGAATGGGGTATGGGAGTTTGGAATGTCAGAGGTTTCTACCAAAGCAAACATTATGGTTATTGGGGAATAGTCAAGAAACTCTGGTTCCTGGGTAATTATCAAGAAACATTATGGTTAATGGGTAATTATCAAGAAACATGGTTAGCAGGGAATTATCAAGAAATTATGGTTAATGGGTAATTATCAAGAAACATTATGGTTAATGGGTAATTATCAAGAAACATGGTTAGCAGGGAATTATCAAGAAATTATGGTTAATGGGTAATTATCAAGAAACATTATGGTTAGCGGGGAATTATCAAGAAACGCTGTGGTTAATGGGGAATTATCAAGAAACTCTGGTTAGCGAGAAATTATCAGGAAACTCATTATGGTAAGTGGGGAATTAAGATATAAAGCCGACATCCTGGGCATTTCTGAACATAGGTGGGTGGGGAAAAGATAAACCATGAGATGTTCATATATACAGGGACAGATTGAGGTGGTCCGAGCAGGGTTGTTTCCTCTTGGCAAAGAAAGTTTCTTCAGCAACTTCTTGGATCCAATCCGGTTAGTGGGCGACTTACTACAAAGACAAGGAACAACTCACTGATGTAAGCACCCAAATATGCAGCAAGAACAGATTTATTTGGAAAAGCTATTTTAAAACTCGCACAGCTGGCCTCAAAATGCATATCAATGTGATAATGTTGCTAACGGTTTTACATAAGGCAGCCAGACACACACACACACACACACACACACACACACACACAAAACATGTGATAATATGCACGCATACATATACACATACGTATACACATGCACACAAATAAATAATATCCACAAACTTGCCCATAATTCCCCCGTATGCAGACTACTTCAGACAAAGGCTCCTTACAAGCTCTTTAAACTGGTCCAACTGCTGGCTGTGCAAATCCGACGAAGAGAAACATTTTATTTACTTGATCAAATAAAGACAATTACTGTTGCACGGACAAGAAATCAAACCAACAGAACACATGATTTGATCAAATAAAGACTACAGCTGCACGTACAAGAAATCCAAGAAGACAATCCAACATCGATATTCAAAACAATGTATTCCCTTAGTGCAGAAGTCACAAAGAATATGTTGCACGATTTATTGCCTGGCATACTTAGCAGAATCTTGTCAGGTGCATCCTGCAGAGTTACATATGTGCAGTGAATAAATGAATGACACTTAAACTGAAACAAAACCCAGTCACAGATATTTGAATGTGCAGCATTTGTTCATCATCAAGGGCCATGCCAGCTGGCAAAGGTGTTCATGACTCTCCACAGATCTTGGTCCTTGGTTTTCTGGATCAACTCTGCTGATGATATTCCTCCATACCACCGTCTCAATCCATCCAGCATTTCTCTTGGTCTGCCTCTGCCTCTCTTCCCCTCGATCTTTTCAGTTGTCACGATGTTCTCCAATTCATCTCTTCTCATCACATACCCACAGAAAGCTGTTTGTCTCTGTCTTATTGTTGTATATAATGTTCTAGTTTCATTAGCCTGTTTCAGGCAATCATTGTTGTATATAATGTTCTAGTTTCATTAGCCTGTTTCAGGCAATCATTGTTGTATATTATGTTCTAGTTTCATTAGCCTGTTTCAGGCAATCATTGTTAGTTACTTTGGCAGTTCAAGGAATTCGCAACATACGTCTCACGAACCACATCTCTGTTGCTTCCAAGTTCTTCCAAATGTGTTCATTTATATTCCAAGATTCACTGCCATACAGCAAAACAGGTTCTAAAGACTACTACTGTTGCATGGACAAGAAATCAAACCAACAGAAAACATGAAAACACTGCCATATAGCAAAACAGGATTCTCCGTGGAGAAGTGGTCAAGCCGTTTGACTAGGGCTCCAAAGGTTGTGGGTTTGATTCCGGGCCGCGTCCTTTGGTTCACGAGTGAAATTTTTCAAAGACTCCTATGGGTCATCGCTAGATCTATGGAGTTCGTGCTTTGTGCGACGCTTCCCGTGCTGGGGAAAGAGATAGAGCCATATGGGATAAAAACCCGGTGCAATGAAGTCGACCCTGTCGACTTTTAAGAGACTTTAAAACAGGTTCTATATAGCATTTCAGCACTCTCTTCCTTACATTAAGTGACAGTGACTTATTAAATACAACACAACAGAAGTAAAAGATTTGGCAACAGCAAACACCTTTCATCAACACCAGCAGAATAGGGAGCATTTGTTATCTATGGTAATCCCATTTTAGCACACATTTTCTGTTTGCATAAAACCATCTGGATCAGCTCAATTGCTAATGCCTCACTATATTTGAGCACAATTGCTGAATGCACCTGATGACATGGGTGGCAAATGCCAGGCAATAAATCATTCAACATGCTTGTGGCGTCTGTGTTAAATAATTTGGCAGCACACCAGCTCGCTGCCTGGCATGAAGATAGCCAAAATACAACAATAAAAGCAAACATATGAGTGTGTACTAAACAAAACTGGCAGGTAGTCGGGGAATCACCAGTCAGACCTACAATGTAATACAGCATAACTTCATGACCCACGGCAGCAAAATCAAACATCCAAATTATAACAGGAGTCCTGAAAACCAAAATTAGTAACAAAATAGATCAATGAAGGTAAAAAATCAAAGAAATAGAACCCAAAAACAAAAACAACTTCATGCACTGAAGAATAAACAGCCTGCCATTAATTTTCTCCCAGAACAGAGTGGAGCGATCATCCCTGACTCATTTTTTTTTCTTTTCTCTCACTCGTTTTTAACCCAAACGTAGTCCATACACACTACTTCCAGTACTACTGGACTGAATTTTGCGTGTGGATTAGCTTTCCCATTAACAGTGTCCCTCGCCATCAGGCGAACCCATTCTGACTTCAGAGGTAGTCCCTGACTCATAAAATGGGTGCTAGAGATCTGGGGTAGTAAAGGAGCTGTGGTAGAGATCTGGGGTAGTAAAGTAGCTGTGGTAAGGCAGTGGCCAGCATGCTGGCCTGATTGAGTTCGAATCCCCTTTGATGCAGATTGTTTTGTTTTAAATGACCTTGACTGGCAGGCTGACCCAACCTGACAAAATGGCTACCAAGAAATGTCTTGGGAAGCAGAGGTGGTTGGCAGGGAACTGACCATGCCCACCAGTCTGACAACGGGTCTCAAAGTATGGAGCTAGCGCCACGTACCCACAACAGCTCATGTGACAAGAGATATTTGACTTTACAGGAACCTAGCATAATACCAGGTCATATGATGTCAAGAAAATGTGGACCAAATCTACTCTACAGTATGCCAGATTGTCCTGTAAATGGTTTTTACTGATTATAAAAGTTTACAACTCAGTGATGTATCAGTCAAGAAAAATGTAGCTTTTTGCTTCTTTTGGTGAAGCTAAAATGGTTCGAGTTGTTCTGAACATGTGAAAAATGGTTGTTATTATTTTTTTAGGGTGAATCTGTGAGTACGGGGTGTAGCAAAATAAACAATACTCATGAACATATATTTTGTAAAATACTTATGACAAATACTAACAAAAATGTTCTAAATTCATTTTATATATTGGAAGCTGAAGAATAACAAATTTTTTTAATGTGCTTGTGTACAGATCACCTCCCATTTAACAAGCAGCTTCAAAACTGAGCAAATAGCAAGTTGGTGGATTTCTCTGCTGGGCTTCAAGCCTGGCTGGTTTGATTTTGATTCAGGTGCCATGTTTAGAAGAGCCTGGCAATGAAGTATCCACTTTTATTTGAGAACAAATGGCAGTGTTTAGCTGGTAATCAAATCATTAGAGCATTGATCATTTTGATTCTTAGTTTGTACTACATACATTTCAAAATGGAAAGATGCATACAAATGCATTTGTATTAAGTATATACACATGACATACACACATACATCCAGAATGTAGATGTTAGTTACTGTGAATTCTAAGAGCAATTGCCTTGCAGATGCATTGAGTTAAAGTGATCAAGAACCACCTAACTGATGGTGAAGACAGGGGGAAATGACATTATAGGCCAAGAATTAATTCTCGTAGCATGCTGATTGCATGTGTATACCAACATGTGCCAGGCTAGAGACAGGCGTTCATGTTCTACTAAATTACCATGGCTGTATTTAACTGACCTGAGCACAGCTGTGATTAACTGTCACCACAGCTGTGATCAACTGTCACAGCAGCTGTGATTTACCTTGTCACCACGACTGATTAACCTTTTCACTATGGCTGTAACTATATTTACATATACAGTGTTTTCTTCATTCGTTTTACTGACCATGCTGAAAAATTTGCTGGCTAATGACAAAAACCAACATGAGCTATGAAGTTAAACTGGAGACAACCTAACATCACCCAATTATAAAACCATGGTCACAAAGCATACAAACATACAGCAACAGTTGGTTGATTTTGAATAGCTATATGATAGTGACCCAAGATTGAGTTTGCTGACAAAGAGGCAAGAGAAAGCCATGCATAATATCTTGAAGACCCAGATTCTGACAGAGGTCTTTGTGACTGTAGAGGGCTGGAGATTAAGAAGCCTGTGCAGTGTGGGTAGCATGACGCATGCAGCAATTATCTTGAGAGAAGTCAGATACTGGGCTCTGGAGCATTCACGCAACATACCTAAGAGCAGACACATTATAGCAAGGTCCACTTTACTATTACATAGTGATTCCATGAGGGTTAATGTCCCACTATGACATTTTAAAGTTGGTTGTTAAAATAAAACATTATTGTCAGCTGATGTCTATTTATTATATCTTGGGACAGTGGGCACACTAGAGTAGCTGATAGTAAACTGAGCTGGTTATGTCATGAGCAGTCAAGACGTGGGACCAATGTCGGAGTTTGTCTACGAAAGAGGGAAAAACTGGCCACTTATTTCTTGATGCATTCAGACCTACAAAATGTATTGATGCTGTCACATCCACAATCCCTAGCAAGAAATGCCTTAGGGCAATTTATTTATTATTTCCCAGGATGTCACAATATGAACAACTAAATTATTTTATATCCCAGGATGTGACATTATGGACAACTAAATTATTTTATATCCCGGGATGTGACATTATGGATAACTAAATTATGTTATATCACGGGATGTGATAATATGGACAACTAAATTATTTTATATCCCGGGATGTGACAATATGGACAACTAAATTATTTTATATCCCGGGATGTGACAATATGGACAACTAAATTATTTTATATCCCAGGGTGTGGTAATATTGACAACTAAATTATTTTATATCTCGGGATGTGATAATATTGACAACTAAATTATTTTATATCCCGGGATGTGATAATATTGACAACTAAATTATTGTATATCCCAGGATGTGACAATATGGACAACTAAATTATTTTATATCCTGGGATGTGACAATATGGGCAACTAAATTATTTTATATCCCAGGATGTGATAATATTGACAACTAAATTATTTTATATCCGAAGATGTGACAATATGGACAACTAAATTATTTTATATCCTAGTATGTGATAATATGGACAACTAACTTATTTTATATTATAGTATGTGACAATATGGACAACTAAATTATTTTATATCCCAGGATGTGACAATATGGACAACTAACTTATTTTATATCCTAGTATGTGATAATATTGACAACTAAATTATTTTATATCCGAAGATGTGACAATATGGACAACTAAATTATTTTATATTGCAGGATGTGATAATATGGACAACTAAATTATTTTATATCCTAGGATGTGACAATATGGACAACTAAATTATTTTATATCCCAGGATGTGACAATATTCACAACTAAATTATTTTATATCCCAGGATGTGACAATATTGACAACTAAATTATCTTATATCACAGGATGTGACATTATGGACAACTAAATTATTTTATATCCTGGGATGTGACATTATGGATAACTAAATTATTTTATATCCCAGGATGTGATAATATTTACAACTAAATTATTATATATCCCAGGATGTGATAATATTGACAACTAAATTATTTTATATCCTGGGATGTGACAATATGGACAACTAAATTATTTTATATCCCGGGATGTGATAATATTGACAACTAAATTATTTTATATCCCGGGATGTGATAATATTGACAACTAAATTATTTTATATCCCAGGATGTGACAATATGGACAACTAAATTATTTTATATCCTGGGATGTGACAATATGGGCAACTAAATTATTTTATATCCCAGGATGTGATAATATTGACAACTAAATTATTTTATATCCGAAGATGTGACCATATGGACAACTAAATTATTTTATATCCTAGTATGTGATAATATGGACAACTAACTTATTTTATATTATAGTATGTGACAATATGGACAACTAAATTATTTTATATCCCAGGATGTGACAATATTGACAACTAAATTATTTTATATCCTATGATGTGATAATATGGACAACTAACTAATTTTATATCCTTGTTTGTGACAATACGGACAACTAACTTATTTTATATCCCAGGATGTGACAATATTGACAACTAAATTATTTTATATCCCAGGATGTGAGAATATTGACAACTAAATTATTTTATATTCCAGGATGTGACAATATTGACAACAAAATTATTTTATATCCTAGGATGTGATAATATGGACAACTAAATTATGTTATATCCCAGGATGTGATAATATGGACAACTAAATTATTTTATTTCCTAGGATGTGACAATATGGACAACTAAATTATTTTATATCCTAGGATGTGACATTATGGACAACTAAATTATTTTATATCCCAGGATGTGACAATATTGACAACTAACTTATTTTATATTCTAGTATGTGACAATATGGACAACTAAATTATTTTATATCCCAGGATGTGATAATATGGACAACTAACTTATTTTATATCCTAGTATGTGATAATATTGACAACTAAATTATTGTATATCCGAAGATGTGACAATATGGACAACTAAATTATTTTATATCCCGGGATGTGACAATATGAACAACTAAATTATTTTATATCCCAGGATGTGATAATATGGAAAACTAAATTATTTTATATCCTAGGATGTGACAATATGGACAACTAAATTATTTTATATCCCAGGATGTGACAATATTCACAACTAAATTATTTTATATCCAAGGATGTGACAATATTGACAACTAAATTATCTTATATCACAGGATGTGACATTATGGACAACTAAATTATTTTATATCCCAGGATGTGATAATATTTACAACTAAATTATTATATATCCCAGGATGTGACAATATGGACAACTAAATTAGTTTATATCCCGGGATGTGACAATATGGACAACTAAATTATTTTATATCCTGGGATGTGACAATATGGACAACTAAATTTTATATCCCAGGATGTGACAATATGGACAACTTAATTATTTTATATCCCGGGATATGACAATATGGACAACTAAATTATTTTATATCCCAGGGTGTGGTAATATTGACAACTAAATTATTTTATATCCCGGGATGTGATAATATTGACAACTAAATTATTTTATATCCAGGGATGTGATAATATTGACAACTAAATTATTTTATATCCCAGGATGTGACAATATGGACAACTAAATTATTTTATATTCTGGGATGTGACAATATGGGCAACTAAATTATTTTATATCCCAGGATGTGATAATATTGACAACTAAATTATTTTATATCCGAAGATGTGACACTATGGACAACTAAATTATTTTATATCCTAGTATGTGATAATATGGACAACTAACTGATTTTATATTATAGTATGTGACAATATGGACAACTAAATTATTTTATATCCCAGGATGTGACAATATTGACAACTAAATTATTTTATATCCTATGATGTGATAATATGGACAACTAACTTATTTTATATCCTTGTTTGTGACAATATGGACAACTAACTTATTTTATATCCCAGGATGTGACAATATTGACAACTAAATTATTTTATATCCCAGGATGTGACAATATTGACAACTAAATTATTTTATATTCCAGGATGTGACAATATTGACAACTAAATTATTTTATATCTGAAGATGTGATAATATGGACAACTAAATTATTTTATATCCCAGGATGTGACAATATGGACAACTAAATTATTTTATATCCCAGGATGTGACAATATGGACAACTAAATTATTTTATATCCCAGGATGTGACATTATGGACAACTAAATTATTTTATATCGCAGGATGTGACAGTATGGACAACTAAATTATTTTATATCCCAGGATGTGATAATATTGACAACTAAATTATTTTATATCCCAGGATGTGACAATATTGACAACTAAATTATTTTATATTCCAGATGTGACAATATTGACAACTAAATTATTACCAACTCTAACTGTGGTCAATGTGATTTGTTGGTTCAACTTTAAGTTAGTAGTACGGCAGTTTTGTCAAGCCTGACTGACTACATTCAACTTCAACAAACATGTTTCTGGTTTCCTTTCCCTGGCCTTTGACTGTCCGGAGCCTGTCTACAAGGCAATGTTTGTGAATATGAATAAGAGACAAGTACAGACGCACATATTACAGATGAGCCTAAAACTGACATCACAGCACTTGGGACATTCCCATATGTGCTCTGTTGTCTGCAACAGCCAGTGAAGAGCCCCAGTACTAATTGTACCAGTAGCAGTCTGATTATTTGTTTGTCTGGCCTTACATAAATAAAAACCACCAACAACCTGAAGATAAAAGTAGCGTTTTTAGAACAAAATTAGCTAGTTATGTGATGCCAATGACAGTTTTACAGTATTAGGCAAATGGATCATGACTAGACAAGGAGATCAGAAGTTCACCCGACCTCAATTTATTTCAATAAATACACAATTTCTCAGACGTCTGCTATTATTTCCCTTCCAAGCAGACATGTGCTAAGGACAGGGTTGGAAGTAGAGTGGAATGAATGAATGAGCAACTCCAAACTGGATGGAAGTAGAGTGGAATGAATGAATGAGCAAACTCTAAACTGGATGGAAGTAGAGTGGAATGAATGAGCACTCCCCACCAAAGTTGTAGGACAACATTCAGTTCTGTGGGAACACATGAGATCACAACCTGCATGATAGTCACATGTGTGCCATAGGAAATCAGTACCTCCATAAGGGAAATAACTCCCAGGCAGTTCGGTATGACTTTCTCATTCCTGAGAGCGTGATTGTGTCCAGATGTCTTAATGCTAGTCAAATTCTATTTTTACCAGGCAAATTTCTGCTGTCAGAATTTGTCTCCATTGTCACCAGTCTTCATAGTGACATGTTACGATGTAGTGTCCTGTATTATGATTAGGTGTACATCCCTTGTGACTCCGCTGTTCTGTCTTCATTGTTTAACATTAAGTCAAAATTTTCATCATTTAGCATTAAGCTAAAGTTTATCATTTAGCAATAAGATAAAGTAAAATTTTCATTGTTTGGCAATGAGTTAACGGTATCATGTTACGTTTTGGTAATAAGGCTAAAGGTTTACGTCACTGTTTCAGGACTAAACAATGCATCCCGTATCATTGTCTTTTCCCTGTGTGTCTCAAACATATTATTATCTTCTTACTTTTTTACATTTGATTAGGGAATACTAAAGAAATCTGGCAACACCTGTGGCACCATCCATCTTACTTCCCTTCAACACGTGTGGCATGTGGTAGTGTGTTTTATTCGGATTTATAAATAGAAAATGTGAAATTTTTTGAGACAAGGAATTAATCAGCAATGCCAGAACATTAACTAACCTCGTGAAGACAATGGAAAGACAGTAGCTCCATGCAGACAACGGGAAGGTGGTAGCTTTATTTAGACAATGGGAAGACAGTAGCTCTATGTAGACAATAGGAAGGTGATAGCTCTATGTAGACAATGGAAGGTGGTAGCTCTATGTAGACAATGGAAGGTGGTAGCTCTATGTAGACAATGGAAGGTGGTAGCTCTATGTAGACAGTGGGAAGGTGGTAGCTCTATGTAGACAGTCGGAAGGTGGTAGCTCTATGTAGACAATGGAAGGTGGTAGCTCTATGTAGACAATGGAAGGTGGTAGCTCTATGTAGACAGTGGGAAGGTGGTAGCTCTATGTAGACAATGGGAAGGTGGTAGCTCTATGTAGACAATGGGAAGGTGGTAGCTCTATGTAGACAATGGGAAGGTGGTAGCTCTATGTAGACAATGGGAAGGTGGTAGCTCTATGTAGACAATGGGAAGGTGGTAGCTTTATGTAGACAATGGAAGGTGGTAGCTCTATGTAGACAATGGAAGGTGGTAGCTCTATGTAGACAATGGGAAGGTGGTAGCTCTATATAGACAATGGGAAGGTGGTAGCTCTATGTAGGCAATGGGAAGGTAGTAGCTCTATGTAGACAATGGGAAGGTAGTAGCTCTATGTAGACAATGGGAAGGTAGTAGCTCTATGTAGACAATGGGAAGGTGATAGCTCTATGTAGACAATGGGAAGACAGTAGCTCTATGTAGACAATAGGAAGGTAGTAGCTCTATGTAGACAATAGGAAGGTAGTAGCTCTATGTAGACAATGGGAAGGTAGTAGCTCTATGTAGACAATGGGAAGGTGATAGCTCTATGTAGACAATAGGAAGGTAGTAGCTCTATGTAGACAATAGGAAGGTAGTAGCTCTATGTAGACAATGGGAAGGTGGTAGCTCTATGTAGACAATGGGAAGGTGGTAGCTCTATGTAGACAATGGGAAGGTAGTAGCTCTATGTAGACAATAGGAAGGTAGTAGCTCTATGTAGGCAATGGGAAGATGGTAGCTCTATGTAGACAATGGGAAGGTGGTAGCTCTGCGTAGACAATAGGAAGATGGTAGCTCTATGTAGACAATGGGAAGGTGGTAGCTCTATGTAGACAATAGGAAGGTAGTAGCTCTATGTAGACAACGGGAAGACAGTAGCTCTATGTAGACAACGGGAAGACAGTAGCTCTATGTAGACAATAGGAAGGTAGTAGCTCTATGTAGACAATGGGAAGGTAGTAGCTCTATGTAGACAGTGGGAAGACAGTAGCTCTATGTAGACAATGGGAAGGTGGTAGCTCTATGTAGACAATGGGAAGGTGGTAGCTCTATGTAGACAATGGGAAGGTGATAGCTCTATGTAGACAATAGGAAGGTGGTAGCTCTATGTAGACAATGGGAAGACAGTAGCTCTATGTAGACAATGGGAAGGTGGTAGCTCTATGTAGACAATGGGAAGACAGTAGCTCTATGTAGACAACGGGAAGACAGTAGCTCTATGTAGACAATGGGAAGGTAGTAGCTCTATGTAGACAATGGGAAGGTGGTAGCTCTATGTAGACAATAGGAAGGTAGTAGCTCTATGTAGACAATGGAAGGTGGTAGCTCTATGTAGACAATGGGAAGGTAGTAGCTCTATGTAGACAATGGGAAGGTGGTAGCTCTATGTAGACAATAGGAAGGTAGTAGCTCTATGTAGACAATGGGAAGGTGGTAGCTCTATGTAGACAATGGAAGGTGGTAGCTCTATGTAGACAATGGGAAGGTAGTAGCTCTATGTAGACAATGGGAAGGTAGCTCTATGTAGACAATGGGAAGGTGGTAGCTCTATGTAGACAATGGGAAGGTGGTAGCTCTATGTAGACAATGGGAAGGTAGTAGCTCTATGTAGACAATAGGAAGGTGGTAGCTCTATGTAGACAATAGGAAGGTAGTAGCTCTATGTAGACAATGGGAAGGTGGTAGCTCTATGTAGACAATGGGAAGGTGGTAGCTCTATGTAGACAATAAGAAGGTAGTAGCTCTATGTAGACAATAGGAAGGTGGTAGCTCTATGTAGACAACAGGAAGACAGTAGCTCTATGTAGACAATGGGAAGACAGTAGCTCTATGTAGACAATGGGAAGGTAGCTCTATGTAGACAATGGGAAGGTGGTAGCTCTATGTAGACAATAGGAAGGTGGTAGCTCTATGTAGACAACGGGAAGACAGTAGCTCTATGTAGACAATGGGAAGACAGTAGCTCTATGTAGACAATGGGAAGGTAGTAGCTGTATGTAGACAATGGGAAGGTGGTAGCTCTATGTAGACAATAGGAAGGTGGTAGCTCTATGTAGACAACGGGAAGACAGTAGCTCTATGTAGACAATGGGAAGACAGTAACTCTATGTAGACAATGGGAAGGTAGCTCTATGTAGACAATGGGAAGGTGGTAGCTCTATGTAGACAATAGGAAGGTGGTAGCTCTATGTAGACAACGGGAAGACAGTAGCTCTATTAGACAATGGGAAGACAGTAGCTCTATGTAGACAATGGGAAGGTAGCTCTATGTAGACAATGGGAAGGTGGTAGCTCTATGTAGACAATAGGAAGGTGGTAGCTCTATGTAGACAATAGGAAGGTAGTAACTCTATGTAGACAATAGGAAGGTAGTAGCTCTATGTAGACAATGGGAAGGTAGTAGCTCTATGTAGACAATGGGAAGGTAGTAGCTCTATGTAGACAATGGGAAGGTAGTAGCTCTATGTAGACAATAGGAAGGTAGTAGCTCTATGTAGACAATGGAAGGTGGTAGCTCTATGTAGACAATGGGAAGGTGGTAGCTCTATGTAGACAATGGGAAGGTGATAGCTCTATGTAGACAATCGGAAGACAGTAGCTCTATGTAGACAATAGGAAGGTAGTAGCTCTATGTAGACAATAGGAAGGTAGTAGCTCTATGTAGACAATGGGAAGGTAGTAGCTCTATGTAGACAATGGGAAGGTGATAGCTCTATGTAGACAATAGGAAGGTAGTAGCTCTATGTAGACAATAGGAAGGTAGTAGCTCTATGTAGACAATGGGAAGGTGGTAGCTCTATGTAGACAATGGGAAGGTGGTAGCTCTATGTAGACAATGGGAAGGTGGTAGCTCTATGTAGACAATGGGAAGGTAGTAGCTCTATGTAGACAATAGGAAGGTAGTAGCTCTATGTAGGCAATGGGAAGATGGTAGCTCTATGTAGGCAATGGGAAGATGGTAGCTCTATGTAGACAATGGGAAGGTGGTAGCTCTATGTAGACAATAGGAAGATGGTAGCTCTATGTAGACAATGGGAAGGTGGTAGCTCTATGTAGACAATAGGAAGGTAGTAGCTCTATGTAGACAACGGGAAGACAGTAGCTCTATGTAGACAATAGGAAGGTAGTAGCTCTATGTAGACAATGGGAAGGTAGTAGCTCTATGTAGACAGTGGGAAGACAGTAGCTCTATGTAGACAATGGGAAGGTGGTAGCTCTATGTAGACAATGGGAAGGTGATAGCTCTATGTAGACAATAGGAAGGTGGTAGCTCTATGTAGACAACGGGAAGACAGTAGCTCTATGTAGACAATGGGAAGACAGTAGCTCTATGTAGACAATGGGAAGGTAGCTCTATGTAGACAATGGGAAGGTGGTAGCTCTATGTAGACAATGGGAAGGTGGTAGCTCTATGTAGACAATGGGAAGGTAGTAGCTTTATGTAGACAATAGGAAGGTGGTAGCTCTATGTAGACAATAGGAAGGTAGTAGCTCTATGTAGACAATGGGAAGGTAGTAGCTCTATGTAGACAATGGGAAGGTGGTAGCTCTATGTAGACAATGGGAAGGTGGTAGCTCTATGTAGACAATAGGAAGGTAGTAGCTGTATGTAGACAATAGGAAGGTGGTAGCTCTATGTAGACAACAGGAAGACAGTAGCTCTATGTAGACAATGGGAAGGTAGCTCTATGTAGACAATAGGAAGGTAGTAGCTCTATGTAGACAATGGGAAGGTAGTAGCTCTATGTAGACAATGGGAAGGTAGCTCTATGTAGACAATAGGAAGGTGGTAGCTCTATGTAGACAATAGGAAGGTAGTAGCTCTATGTAGACAATAGGAAGGTAGTAGCTCTATGTAGACAATAGGAAGGTAGTAGCTCTATGTAGACAATGGGAAGGTGGTAGCTCTATGTAGACAATGGGAAGGTGGTAGCTCTATGTAGACAATAGGAAGGTAGTAGCTCTATGTAGACAATGGAAGGTGGTAGCTCTATGTAGACAACAGGAAGGTGGTAGCTCTATGTAGACAATGGGAAGGTAGCTCTATGTAGACAATAGGAAGGTAGTAGCTCTATGTAGACAATAGGAAGGTAGTAGCTCTATGTAGACAATGGGAAGGTAGTAGCTCTATGTAGACAATGGGAAGGTAGTAGCTCTATGTAGACAATAGGAAGGTAGTAGCTCTATGTAGACAATGGAAGGTGGTAGCTCTATGTAGACAATGGGAAGGTGGTAGCTCTATGTAGACAATGGGAAGGTAGTAGCTCTATGTAGACAATGGGAAGGTGGTAGCTCTATGTAGACAATGGGAAGGTGGTAGCTCTATGTAGACAATAGGAAGGTGGTAGCTCTATGTAGACAATGGGAAGACAGTAGCTCTATGTAGACAATGGGAAGACAGTAGCTCTATGTAGACAATGGGAAGGTAGTAGCTCTATGTAGACAATAGGAAGGTAGTAGCTCTATGTAGACAATGGAAGGTGGTAGCTCTATGTAGACAATGGGAAAGTAGTAGCTCTATGTAGACAATAGGAAGGTAGTAGCTCTATGTAGACAATGGGAAGGTGGTAGCTCTATGTAGACAATGGGAAGGTGGTAGCTCTATGTAGACAATGGGAAGGTAGTAGCTCTATGTAGACAATGGGAAGGTGGTAGCTCTATGTAGACAATGGGAAGGTGGTAGCTCTATGTAGACAATGGGAAGGTGGTAGCTCTATGTAGACAATAGGAAGATGGTAGCTCTATGTAGACAATGGGAAGGTGGTAGCTCTATGTAGACAATAGGAAGGTAGTAGCTCTATGTAGACAACGGGAAGACAGTAGCTCTATGTAGACAATAGGAAGGTAGTAGCTCTATGTAGACAATGGGAAGGTAGTAGCTCTATGTAGACAGTGGGAAGACAGTAGCTCTATGTAGACAATGGGAAGGTAGTAGCTCTATGTAGACAATGGGAAGGTAGTAGCTCTATGTAGACAATAGGAAGGTAGTAGCTCTATGTAGACAATGGAAGGTGGTAGCTCTATGTAGACAATGGGAAGGTGGTAGCTCTATGTAGACAATGGGAAGGTGATAGCTCTATGTAGACAATCGGAAGACAGTAGCTCTATGTAGACAATAGGAAGGTAGTAGCTCTATGTAGACAATAGGAAGGTAGTAGCTCTATGTAGACAATGGGAAGGTAGTAGCTCTATGTAGACAATGGGAAGGTGATAGCTCTATGTAGACAATAGGAAGGTAGTAGCTCTATGTAGACAATAGGAAGGTAGTAGCTCTATGTAGACAATAGGAAGGTAGTAGCTCTATGTAGACAATGGGAAGGTGGTAGCTCTATGTAGACAATGGGAAGGTGGTAGCTCTATGTAGACAATGGGAAGGTAGTAGCTCTATGTAGACAATGGGAAGGTAGTAGCTCTATGTAGACAATAGGAAGGTAGTAGCTCTATGTAGGCAATGGGAAGATGGTAGCTCTATGTAGACAATGGGAAGGTGGTAGCTCTATGTAGACAATAGGAAGATGGTAGCTCTATGTAGACAATGGGAAGGTGGTAGCTCTATGTAGACAATGGGAAGGTGGTAGCTCTATGTAGACAATAGGAAGGTAGTAGCTCTATGTAGACAACGGGAAGACAGTAGCTCTATGTAGACAATAGGAAGGTAGTAGCTCTATGTAGACAATGGGAAGGTAGTAGCTCTATGTAGACAGTGGGAAGACAGTAGCTCTATGTAGACAATGGGAAGGTGGTAGCTCTATGTAGACAATGGGAAGGTGGTAGCTCTATGTAGACAATGGGAAGGTGATAGCTCTATGTAGACAATAGGAAGGTGGTAGCTCTATGTAGACAACGGGAAGACAGTAGCTCTATGTAGACAATGGGAAGACAGTAGCTCTATGTAGACAATGGGAAGGTAGCTCTATGTAGACAATGGGAAGGTGGTAGCTCTATGTAGACAATGGGAAGGTGGTAGCTCTATGTAGACAATGGGAAGGTAGTAGCTTTATGTAGACAATAGGAAGGTGGTAGCTCTATGTAGACAATAGGAAGGTAGTAGCTCTATGTAGACAATGGGAAGGTAGTAGCTCTATGTAGACAATGGGAAGGTGGTAGCTCTATGTAGACAATGGGAAGGTGGTAGCTCTATGTAGACAATAGGAAGGTAGTAGCTGTATGTAGACAATAGGAAGGTGGTAGCTCTATGTAGACAACAGGAAGGTGGTAGCTCTATGTAGACAATGGGAAGGTAGCTCTATGTAGACAATAGGAAGGTAGTAGCTCTATGTAGACAATGGGAAGGTAGTAGCTCTATGTAGACAATGGGAAGGTAGCTCTATGTAGACAATAGGAAGGTGGTAGCTCTATGTAGACAATAGGAAGGTAGTAGCTCTATGTAGACAATAGGAAGGTAGTAGCTCTATGTAGACAATAGGAAGGTAGTAGCTCTATGTAGACAATGGGAAGGTAGTAGCTCTATGTAGACAATGGGAAAGTAGTAGCTCTATGTAGACAATAGGAAGGTAGTAGCTCTATGTAGACAATGGGAAGGTGGTAGCTCTATGTAGACAATGGGAAGGTGGTAGCTCTATGTAGACAATGGGAAGGTAGTAGCTCTATGTAGACAATGGGAAGGTGGTAGCTCTATGTAGACAATGGGAAGGTGGTAGCTCTATGTAGACAATAGGAAGGTGGTAGCTCTATGTAGACAATGGGAAGACAGTAGCTCTATGTAGACAATGGGAAGACAGTAGCTCTATGTAGACAATGGGAAGGTAGTAGCTCTATGTAGACAATAGGAAGGTAGTAGCTCTATGTAGACAATGGAAGGTGGTAGCTCTATGTAGACAATGGGAAGGTGGTAGCTCTATGTAGACAATGGGAAGGTAGTAGCTCTATGTAGACAATGGGAAGGTAGTAGCTCTATGTAGACAATGGAAGGTGGTAGCTCTATGTAGACAATAGGAAGGTAGTAGCTCTATGTAGACAATGGGAAGGTGGTAGCTCTATGTAGACAATGGAAGGTGGTAGCTCTATGTAGACAATGGGAAGGTAGTAGCTCTATGTAGACAATGGGAAGGTGGTAGCTCTATGTAGACAATAGGAAGGTAGTAGCTCTATGTAGACAATGGAAGGTGGTAGCTCTATGTAGACAATGGGAAGGTAGTAGCTCTATGTAGACAATGGGAAGGTGGTAGCTCTATGTAGACAATAGGAAGGTAGTAGCTCTATGTAGACAATGGGAAGGTGGTAGCTCTATGTAGACAATGGAAGGTGGTAGCTCTATGTAGACAATGGGAAGGTAGTAGCTCTATGTAGACAATGGGAAGGTGGTAGCTCTATGTAGACAATAGGAAGGTAGTAGCTCTATGTAGACAATGGGAAGGTGGTAGCTCTATGTAGACAATGGAAGGTGGTAGCTCTATGTAGACAGTGGGAAGGTAGTAGCTCTATGTAGACAATGGGAAGGTGGTAGCTCTATGTAGACAATGGGAAGGTGGTAGCTCTATGTAGACAATGGGAAGGTAGTAGCTCTATGTAGACAATGGGAAGGTGGTAGCTCTATGTAGACAATGGGAAGGTGGTAGCTCTATGTAGACAATGGGAAGGTGGTAGCTCTATGTAGACAATGGGAATGCATTGGCTAAGAATGACAAAGTAATTGATTTTAAAATAATAATTAGGGTTCCTAGGAAATTAAGTTGCAATGGCAAGAACTGCAAGAATTTGTCTGATGAGACAGGACTTGATTATAAAACTCAGAGCTGCCGTATACAGTTAGAGGACAGTAAACACAATCAAGTAGACATTCTTGGCCTACAGCAGGCCTGGCATGCCCCAACAACAGCGGATATTTCTTGATTTAAATGGAGCATAGTAGATACACATTTAGCAATAATGTCAGTAATATGAACAATATGTCTGTAATGAACAATATGTCTGTAATATGAACAATATGTCAGTAATAGGAACAATATGTCAGTATTCAACAATATGTCAGTAATATGAACAATGTCAGTAATATGAACAATGTCAGTAATATGAACATTAAATATCTCAGTAATATGAACAATACAAATGTCAGTAATCTGAACCTTATATGGCAAAAATAACACTCCTGGAAGCACTTTACTGTCCAACTGCTGTCCAGCCCTTATTATCACAGCCCCCACTTGATAGTGTTGCTACACCATCATATCCGTCCTCCAAATCCAGAAGATTTCCAACAAGTGGTTCACTCTTCTTTGATGTCACAGCAGTATATTTTGTATTCCAATTGTTCTTTTTTGATTTTCCGGTGATTGAGAAAGCAGACGTCTCATCATTCAGCCATACTTCGAGGTCATCACTACTGCACACTGACCATTCAGGGTTAGGAGTATTTGATTTTGTTGAGCTTTCAGGAGATCTGTCCGGCTCCTGAGTCCAGTCTCCCCATGATTCATCTTCATTCAAGAGGTGATTCTTGGGAGACTCACTGGGGACAAATAACATAAGTTAGATTTTTAGAATAATAGAGAAGCTAAAAATATACACACACAAAACGGGAGATTAGTCTTGGCTTGCTCACAATATGGGACACAGGGGTTGTTTTCTCTTGGTCACTACATGAAACATGGGGGATGTTGTCTTGGTCACAATGTGGGACATAACTTCGTCACAACATGAAACATTGGGGATTTTATCTTGGTCACAATGGGGGACATCACTTGGTCACTACATGAAACATGGGGGATGTTGTCTTGGTCACAATGTGAAACACAGAGGTTGTTGTCCTGGGAACAATGTGGGACATCACTTGGTCACAACATGAAACATGGAGGCTGTTGTTGTGGTCGATGCAATACCTGCTACAGCTCCAAGTCTTGACTAGTGTCCGACCTGCCCCTGAGGTCTCAGTGGACCTGACTTGCTAGGCCAGAACAGTCACCAATTTACACTGAAGCTGTTAATATGCACAGTGTGAAATGTCATGCCTGCATATTGTGTGTTTTAAAAGTTTCAGTGTAAATTGGTGACTCATGTCATCTCATCATGAGATGAGTCATCAATTTACACTGAAACTTTTAATATGCACAGTATGCAGGCATGACCTTTCACCGTTATCCTGGACATGTATCAAGTATACTACTGTAGGAACAATATAACTCTTCAGTAACTGGTCTCTGTATGTCAATGCTTTGCGTCTACATTGACCTAACCCACCACAAAACATGAATAGCAAACCTGGATAATTGCTATGTTTATTACTGGATGTGGATTAGATAATCCTGATCTTGTCACTGAACAACCTTGATGGGAAAATACACCTGTATCCAATCTGAGGAGTTGGGAATTGTTACTGGTGTCCTGCCCGTTTATGTCCCATTAGTACCCATTTGTTGATATCCACCTGTTGATGTTCACCTGTTGATATCCCATCAGTTGATATCCATTGATTGATGTCCCATAAGTTGATATCCCATCGGTTGATATCCATTGGTTTATGTCCCATCAGTTGATATCTCATGAGCTGATATCCATTGATTGATGTCCCATCAGTTGATATCCATTTGTTGATGTCCCATAAGTTGATATCCCATCGGCTGATATCCATTGGTTGATGTCCCATCAGTTGATATCCATTGGTTGATGTCCCATAAGTTGATATCCCATCAGTTGATATCCATTGATTGATGTCCCATAAGTTGATATCCCATCAATTGATATCCATTGATTGATGTCCCATCAGTTGATATCGCATCGGTTGATATCCATTGATTGATGTCCCATTAGTTGATATCCCGTCGGTTGATATCCATTTATTGATGTCCCATAAGTTGATATCCCATCAGTTGATATCCATTGATTGATGTCCCATCAGTTGATATCCATTGATTGATGTCCCATAAGTTGATATCCCATCAGTTGATATCCATTGATTGATGTCCCATAAGTTGATATCCCATCAGTTGATATCCATTGATTGATGTCCCATCAGTTGATGCCCCAAGCAGAAAAACTAGGTGTCTAACCTAATTAAATAAAGATGATTATCAAATTAAATACCCCATATTCTCCCCTATTTTGCTTTTTGTTTTCAATCTGAGTTCTTCACTACTAGTGTAGCACACAAAATACCCAATAAAAGCAAAAATAAATTCTAAATTTAGTTTAGCAGACAATGAGGATCACTATAAAAAGATACTTTTCTATAGTCTCTTGACTAGTCAGCGAATAATACAGTGCACAAATCCAGCCACATCTAGTAAATCTCATACAAGTTGAATATACAGAATGAGCCGGTTTTATCTGTTTGAACACGTCTTTAAGCTTTTGGCGGGAAAAGTCGCCACCTTGAATTTCATCTTTTCCCAAAACCAAGACATTCATCACATACATGACAGCTTGACTGAACATAAATATGAACTAATGGCAGCCACAGATCAAAAACAGTGAGCAATGAACAATTACCAATAAACTACAAATATTCACTTATTGGTGCCAAGTAGAATGAATATGAGGGTAAGTTCATAAGTCAGTCACAAATGGCTGGAAAAAAATAACTAAATATGATAACAGTTTGAAACCAGTTTATTTTTATACATACATTGTCCCTTTATTTCTCAACATAATTTCCACCAACTTATCCCATCGTTTTATCAGTCCTCCCAAACCGGCTGCATAGAACTACATGCTCTGTTTTCTAAACCACGTTTTCACTTCACATTCAACTTCGGCGTCATTCGCGAAATGTCTCCCGCCAAGGTGGGTTTTCAGTGTACCAAAATGGTGGAAATCGCTAGGGGCTAAGTCGGGGCTGTAAGATGTTCCAGAACATTTCGCGAATGACACTGAAGTTGAATGTGAAGTGAAAACGTGGTTTAGAAGGCACAGCACGCAGTTCTATGCAGCCGGTTTGGGAGGACTGATAAAACGATGGGATAAGTGCATAAATGTTGATGGCAATTATGTTGAGAAATAAAGGGACAATGTATGTATAAAAATAAACTGGTTTCAAGTTGTTGTTATATTTAGTTATTTTTCTACAGCCATTTGTGACTTACTTATTAACTTAACCTCGTAAAATGGAGAGTACCAGACATATATATATCAGTGAATCAGGGGGTGAAGAAAAGATGTTGGCCTTGGATAGGACATACATTGAGAACAGCTGATTGTATAACTAGAAAATCTGTTTTCTGGAATTCACAGGGCAAAAGTGGTGGAAGACCTATACACATGTGAATTCACAGGGCAAAAGTGGTGGAAGACCTATACACATGTGAATTCACAGGGCAAAAGTGGTGGAAGACCTATACACATGTGAATTCACAGGGCAAAAGTGGTGGAAGACCTACACACACGTGAAAAAAAGTAGAAACTAATTTGGAGAGAACGTGGATGGAGCTGTAGGATATCTATGGCTAGGAGGATCTGGGGGTCGGTCGGTTGAGGACCTATATGCCCCAGTGGGGAATACAGGATGGAAGAAGATGGTCAGCTACTGGTCCATTTGAACTCTGCTGGGGTGTTGACCATAACATACCTAACACCTGGAAGGACATTGGGGTGTTAACCATGACATACCTAACACCTGGGAGGACATATCACCAGCCTAGACCAACTCTCAGGTAGGATGTATGTGCTGGTTACATGCCAATTTGCTGCTCTGCAGATGTAGAGTTGCAGTACCAGCACAACCCAGTTGTTTCCTGGGAGCTGCGGGGGGAGGGGGGGGGGGAATCAGCGCTGCAGCAGTCCATAAGGAGATGGAACCAGGTTGGGATTCAAGAGAAATAGCTCTACACTAAGTGGACACAGCCATACCACGTTGAAAATGCTAGTTCTCGTCCGATCACCGAATTGTAGCAAAGTCTGGCATGGTTAGTACTTAGGTGACTGCTTGGTTATTTTTGGGTGTCAGGTCTTAGATATGATGAGGTACTGTATGACAGTAGATGGTACAACCTGCTTTCTGTTGGCACTGAATGTTGGGCAGCACTTACCAAACCTAACACCCCACATTGTGTCAAACGGCTTCGGATGGAGGAGCACATTTTGGAGGGTACAAGCTTTAGCATTGTGTGAGGAAATGCAACCTAAAGAGTGCGGCTTTCCACTGGATGGAGAATACGATACACACACATATTGTGATTGTAACTGACTCAGAAAGCATGCTGAGGAAGGTGAGGACAGGCAAGCTTCGTGCAGAGTGGCTTGCTTCGCTTCGAAGGTCACGGGTGGCAAGCATCGCCTGGATCTTTTCTCCGGGGCATGCCGGTGTGCTGGGGAATGAACAGGCGGACAGATTGGCTGGCTCGGCAAAACTTGGTGGAGTATTGATGCATGACAAGGCAGACGTGGTTGCGGCCTTGTGGGAGTAAGTGTACACCTCGGAGGAGCAAATGGATCACCATTGTTTGGCAAGAATGAGACCGCGAGGAGTGACGAGGGGATCTGGCCGACGATCGACGCTCAGAGGAAAGGTGAGACGGACATATAATCAGATTGCTACTGGTATTATTGGTGTTGGAACTCTTCGCTGGCTGCTGAGGATGGGAACAGAGCACTTATGGGAAAGCCCCGAATGCTGTGATGTCAGTTCCTAAATCAATCAATCAGTCATGCAACGCAAAGACTAAATATCATGGCAGACCAGACCCTAAGCCTCGGTGGCAACTCATCTAGGATGGAAGTTCTGTCAGGCGGACAGAGCATTGCTTTGCTGATCCGGCAGCTTCTGCTTGGTGGCAACTCATCTAGGATGGAAGTTCTGTCAGGCGGACAGAACATTGCTTTGCTGATCCGGCAGCTTCTGCTTGGTGGCAACTCATCTAGGATGGAAGTTCTGTCAGGCGGACAGAACATTGCTTTGCTGATCTGGCAGCTTCTGCTTGGTGGCAACTCATCTAGGATGGAAGTTCTGTCAGGCAGACAGAACATTGCTTTGCTGATCCGGCAGCTTCTGCTTGGTGGCAACTCATCTAGGATGGAAGTTCTGTCAGGCGGACAGAACATTGCTTTGCTGATCCGGCAGCTTCTGCAGCTTGTCTTGTCCCAGATGTATTGGTGTTACCTTTCCTCTGGAGTAAACTAGGCAGGCCGAGAGAAGGATCATGCTGCAAGGGCAACATATGGTCTCTACAATTCATGATAGCCTTTGTGCTATGGGAATACACAATGTAACAAACTATTGTCGTCAAGACAACAAGGTGCCAGTAGTAAGCTGACAGGTGCAGGCACCTATTGGCTTAGATGAACTGAACGCCAGTGCCTCGGACATGAGTGTAAACACTTCTTCCAGATGAT
This sequence comes from Cepaea hortensis, assembly GCA_963921405.1. Lineage (NCBI taxonomy): Eukaryota > Metazoa > Mollusca > Gastropoda > Stylommatophora > Helicidae > Cepaea > Cepaea hortensis. Next base: position 7,575,636 of record OY992893.1, read on the forward strand.
TCACAACCTGCCAACATGTCAGCTACAGAAGACATAGATGTATGACAAATTTAACTCTAAAACTGGAGAAGAGCATACTGGAAAATGAACTGAAGAGAATATTACAGGTAACTGCTAGACAACTGCACTTTTTGTGGGGGGACTGGTTACAAACCTAGCCGAGCCTCTGATTCAATGTTCTGACTGGATATTCTGTGGAGCGAAATGATACTGATTATGGCAGCTAGCCACTTCTTTTATGTTATCTGGTCTGCAGATCCTTAGTATTTCAAATCTGTGCAGGCAATCTGACATTGCAAATAAATTTCTTTCTATCACATTCACACTAGGCAATAGGACTATTTCACACTCACAGTCACAATGGTAAGCAATTGGATAACATTTATTTCACATCGAGGAGCAGCTGGCTGAGTGGTTACAATGCCGAACTCCCCTTCGGGAGACCCTGGTTCGATCCCTCGGTAAGGTGGAATTTTTTCTGTCGGGGGCAAAAAGAAAATCCTAACCTGCACAGTTTGCGGCGACTGCACTAGCCAGGCGGCCTTAATTCCTCAGGCTCAAAGACCCCTCTGCCATACACCGCAAGGGACTATATTGGCAGTAAATGACAGTTAACAGTTATTTCACATCCACACTACCAAGGGGACTACAATTATTTCACATCCACACTACCAATGAGACTACATTTATTTAACACCCACACTTGCAAATGAGACTATATTTATTTCACACCCACACTAGCAGTGAGACTACATTTATTTCACATCCACAGAGTCACAATGGTACGATATTTATGTCTTTCACATAGTGGAATGGGATGACACGAGGTATACACTTACCCCCCACTGCCATATGACCTGGAAAGAAGGGATGACTTCTCCCCTGGGCTGGTGTCCGATGATGTAAGGGTAGTCTTCGACTGACTCCAGAGCGACTGCAGATCTTTCCATCCTCTGGTGCCCGCAGCAGACAACTGAGAAAATGATAATCGGCATTACACTTCATGGAACAAAGGCCTGCAGCATGGGAACTATGGTTTACAGCATGGTAACTATGGGTTACAGCATGGTAACTATGGTTTACAGCATGGTAACTATGGTTTACAGCATGGTAACTATGGTTTACAGCATGGTAACTATGGCTTACAGCATGGGAACTATGGCTTACAGCATGGTAACTATGGTTTACAGCATGGGAACTATGGCTTACAGCATGGAAATTAAGGTTGCAGCATGGGGACTATGGCCTGTAGCATGGGAACTAAGGCTTATCATATGGGGAACTAAGGCCTGCATAATGGTCTGCAGCATGGGGAACTAAGACTTACAGCATGGGAACTAAGACTTACAGCATGGGAACTGAGGTTTACAACATGGGAACTAAGGCCTGCATAATAGGAACTAAGGCCTGCATAATGGGAACTAAGGCCTGCAGCATGGGGAACTAAGGCTTGCAGCATGGGGAACTAAGGCCTGCACCATGAGGAACTAAGGCCTGCAGCATGGGAACTAAGGCCTGCAGCATGGGAACTAAGGCCTGCAGCATGAGGGACTAAGGCCTGCAGCATGGGGAACTAAGGCCTGCAGCATGGGGAACTAAGGCCTGCAGCATGGGGAACTAAGGCCTGCAGCATGGGGAACTAAGGCCTGCAGCATGGGAACTAATGCTATTTTTCTGGAGACAGGGGAGAGCACTGGAGCTATGTAGTTCCTGCTATGCGCAATCCTCTCCTCGTATGGTATGCCTGTTTGCAGACACAGACCAAGCAAGATTGGGTAAAACCTGGTGCAATGAAGTCGAGACTCTTGTGAATTCTTGTCTCCCAGACCTGCACTAGCATCCGAGATCTAACAGCTAGTTCATATTTAATTCATGCCTCGGAGAAATGCAATGTTCTTGGCAACAGAGTAGAGGGAAGAGATGGTGATGTGTATGAAGACTGAGCTGGAAGAGCTGAATGATTTACCAGAAGCGACTCCTGTCTCCTGTCCATAATGCCAGCTAGCCACACTAAGTAGTAGCTCCAGCATGGCCAGGACAATAGTCCACAGAAGCTAAAGTCAAATTCAACATGGCAGATTGGGTAACAATAGTTTCATCGAATGTTTCATATTTTATCTCAGCACTGTGGTTTAGTGGCAATGAACACGTTTCAAAACTCCCCTCACACCGAGCTGAGTGTTCAAATCTGCTGTGGGCGATTTGGAAGTAAGACTGTTTTGCGTTGATTTTGATGGTATGAGGCGTTGGTCATTCATAAGGCAATAGAAAACTACTGAACGTAAAACCTGCCTAGTAAATTGCTAACAACCCAAAAATGCTGGGGTTGGCTGTGACGTCCTGTAAAGGATATGCAACTAACTTTTTATATGTAGTGTTTCTTCTTAGAACCTGTAGACGAGAAAAGACAATACTGAAAACGTGCTCCAATGACTGTTTCATGGTGACCGTTGCCAAAAATCCTTGTGTCCTGCCAGGAAAGAGTAGCAAATAAGACCAGAAAACACTTCAGTGATGCAATTACTTCATTAGCATGCTACTGGTAATTCTCCAACGATTAGACCCAACCATCCTCTCCTGCTGTTACTTTCAAGATCAGGATCTTTCAAGGTCATTGTAAATATTGCACTTCCTCTACCTTGAGGAATCATTTGAATTGCTCTGCAGAGAACTGAATGTTGGCAAGAGTTTAAGTTCAACCCTTGTGGTTTGTATAGTTGACTCACCTTAGATGCAAATCCGCTCATTGAAGACTTGGTGTCATGTAAGAAACGGTGGCTGTAGTCCGCCAGTGAAACAACAAAGGCAAGTCTTTCTGGGGAAATAAGTAAACAAAGACCCCAATAAACAACCAATCATAACCGTTTATGGACACAATGCTAACCCTCTCAACCGTTATGCTACAACAGGGGATAACAGGCTTAATGTGGTTCTAGTATTCCCTGGAAATGTGCCAAAGGGAAGTCACAGGCGCCGAAAGCAGGAATCCAATCACGTGATGCACCAGTTGCATGACAGTCTTCCCATGGGCAGCGTGGCTGTCCGGTGGACAAGTGATCTCGTACATTGTGAGAGAACCGCACGCAGAAGTGAACAGATCTTGAAACTGCCATACAGGGCGTGGATGCACAACTGGTCAATTATTCACAACAATATTCCCTTAGTGAATCTACACACAGAAGCCACAAACACTAGATTGCACTATTAATTGCCTGGCATGTTTCCCAGTTCCAACCAACTTTGTGTAGACAGAAAGACCATGTTTAAATTTGGGATTGGCGTGAGGATAATAAATGGTCTACACTCGGACAGTATAAGTGACACGAGGGGCGCAACGGGAGAACGAGGCGTCTCATCAACCAGCACAGAACTGGCACTATTAGCTGGTGCATATTGGGAGGGGGAATTGAAGAGAGGATCTGTGCAACTATGGACTTGTCTAGAGTCACACCCCAACAGATAAACATGCTTTACAAATAGATTGTATTGCAGGAAGAAATGAAATAATGTTTCGTTTCCTATATATTTCCTGTTATTCTAATATATCCATGTTGGTAAATGATGCCTCATTTTGGTGTAGATGCAAACACGTACCAGATTTTTACGGTTGTGTTATTGGCTTGTTAACAAAATTGTACATTGGCACCTTGCCATCTTGGTAGACGATTTGTTACACTGTGCTTAAAAGGAAGCATATTAACTACAATCCATGACGGTAGTGAGTGTGACTGATCAGACCAATTCGTGCTGCAAATGTGCGTCCACAATGGATGCACCTGAACACATGGTCATTTCCACCATCATGCACCATCTAACATCTCGCGCGCTCATTGTGGGACTTATCTGCAATCATTCTCACCTTGTCTTTATTCCATTTCTGATGTTTCCCTCCATGCAACACGGACTTGCTCCCAAGGTGCAATGTCAATCATGTCCCACTTACAGCTTTGTACTGCAGTAAAAGCCTACCCCGAGGTTTTTTTATCCATCTATATGTAATATCAAGACTGTATATGAAACATCTAACAAAGTATCCAGTAAACGCGAAAATCAGTAGTTAGTTGCATATCCTTTACATGACGTAACAGTGAACTGCAGTATTTTTTTTTGGCTGTTTGTGATTCCTGAGCAAGTTTACGTTCAGTAGTTTGCCATTGCTTTCTGAATGACCGGCACTAATTCCATGAGTATGAAAACTCAACGAAAGGTGGTCTGCTTCCAAATCGCCTGCAGCTGTGTTTCGAACGAAATATGCAGGATTCCAAACTGCATTCGTAACGCCTTCACCACACAGCCAGCTCTAGATATAAATGCAGTAGATATTCTCAAAATATCAATGACAACATCCGCATAGATTTTGTGACAATCAAGTGTCATCTCTGCACTCTGTAATGAGTGGAGTACCCAACATTTTCATGGGGTACTCACAAAAGCTTCTTGCAACCTGTCTCTTATGTCTGAACTGGACTTTGAGACTTACGCGTCACCTAATCACACTCATGATTGTCTACCCACCTGTAGCATTATCTTGTCTTCTGTTAGCATCGCGACCCCTCCACGTTAGGTTCATTCTCCACAACCTTGGCAGCCAATTACAATCTTAGCCAGAGACTACTCAGTCATTCACTATCCTTGCAAGTGTGTGCTGTCATCACACTCTGTCATTCACTATCCTTGCAAGTGTGTGCTGTCATCACACTCTGTCATTCACTATCCTTGCAAGTGTGTGCTGTCATCACACTCTGTCATTCACTATCCTTGCAAGTGTGTACTGTCATCACACTCTGTCATTCACTATCCTTGCAAGTGTGTACTGTCATCACACTCTGTCATTCACTATCCTTGCAAGTGTGTGCTGTCATCACACTCTGTCATTCACTATCCTTGCAAGTGTATGCTGTCATCACACTCTGTCATTCACTATCCTTGCAAGTGTGTGCTGTCATCACACTGTCATTCACTACTATCTGTGCCAGATTGAGCGGGATGGGGGGGGGAGAGATGGGGGGGGGGATGTCCACTGAGGTCAACATAGAGCAAGGTCAACAGAGAGGTCAACAGATAGCAAGATCATCAGAGAGAGAGAGAGAGAGAGAGAGAGAGAGAGAAAGAGCAGTTAACAGAGAGAGATCAATAGAGAGAGAGAGAGATGTCAATAGACAGAGAGAGAGAGAGAGATGTCAATAGACAGAGAGAGAGAGAGATATCAGCCGAGAGAGAGGTCAAAAGTGAGCAAGGTCAACAGAGAGGTAGGTCAACAGAGAGTGATCAACAGAGAGATGTCAACAGAGAAAGACAGAGTGCGGTAAACAAAGAAAGAGGTCAACATAGGCGGTAGGTCAAGAGAGAGAGAGAGAGAGAGAGAGAGAGAGAGAGAGAGAGCAGTAAACAGAGAGAGAGGACAACATAGAGAGGTCAACAGAGCAAGGTCAATAGAGAGTGAGAGGTTAACACAGAGAGAGATCAACAGAGAGAGAGATCAACAGAGAGAGAGGTCAACAGAGAGAGATCAACAGAGAAAGAGATCAACACAGAGAGAGATCAACAGAGAGAGAGAGAGAGAGAGATCAACACATAGAGAGATCAACAGAGAGAGAGAGAGATCAACACATAGAGAGATCAACAGAGAGAGGTCAACAGAGAGAGAGAGGTCAACAGAGAGAGATCAACAGAGAGAGAGATCAACACAGAGAGAGAAATCAACACAGAGAGAGATCAACACACAGAGAGGTCAACAGAGAGAGAGAGATCAACACAGAGAGAGGTCAACAGAGAGAGAGAGATCAACAGAGAGAGAGATCAACAGAGAGAGAGAGATCAACACAGAGAGAGGTCAACAGAGAGAGATCAACAGAGAGATATCAACAGAGAGAGAGATCAACAGAGAGAGAGAGAGATCAACAGAGAGAGGTCAACAGAGAGAGGTCAACAGAGAGAGAGATCAACAGAGAGAGGTCAACAGAGGGAGAGGTCACCAGAGAGAGATCAACAGAGAGAGAGGTCAACAGAGAGAGAGAGAGAGATCAACATAGAGATGTCAACAGAGAGAGAGAGATCAACAGAGAGAGATCAACAGAGAGAGAGGTCAACAGAGAGAGATCAACACAGAGAGAGGTCAACAGAGTGAGATCAACAGAGAGAGATCAACAGAGAGAGAGAGGTCAACAGAGAGAGAGGTCAACAGAGAGAGAGAGATCAACAGAGAGAGATCAACAGAGAGAGATCAACAGAGAGAGAGGTCAACAGAGAGAGAGGTCAATAGAGTGAGATCAACAGAGATAGGTCAACAGAGAGAGATCAACAGAGAGAGAGGTCAACAGAGAGAGATCAACAAAGAGAGAGAGAGGTTAACAGAGAGAGAGGTCAACAGAGAGAAATCAACAGAGAGAGATCAACAGAGAGAGGTCAACAGAGAGAGAGAAATCAACAGAAAGAAATCAACAGAGAGAGATCAACAGAGAGAGAGAGGTCAACAGAGAGAGGTCAACAGAGAGAGATCAACAGAGAGAGATCAACAGAGAGAGGTCAACAGAGAGAGATTAACAGAGAGAGATCAACAGAGAGAGATCAACAGAGAGAGGTCAACAGAGAGAGGTCAACAGAGAGAGATCAACAGAGAGAGATCAACACAGAGAGATCAACAGAGAGAGGTCAACAGAGAGAGATCAACAGAGAGAGATCAACAGAGAGAGGTCAACACAGAGAGAGGTCAACAGAGAGAGAGGTCAGCAGAGAGAGAGGTCAACAGAGAGAGAGGCCAACAGAGAGAGAGGTCAACAGAGAGAGGTCAGCAGAGAGAAGTCAACAGAGAGCGGTCAACAGAGAGAGAGGTCAAGAGAGAGAAATCAACAGAGGCGGTAGAGGATCAAAAGAGGCGGTAGAGGATCAAACGAATGGAGAAATACGTGCAGAGAAGAGATGGCAATGTGAGTGAGGAGGAGTGCGGAAAGAGGAGGAACATATTCATATACAGGAGTGGAGAGAGGTAACAGAGATAGAGAGATGAAGAAAATGACAAGCTTGGGGGAAGACGCGGAACAGAGAAACAATGAAAAGATTGAAGAGGACAGTAATGGCAGTGTATAAACAGGCGTAAATTGACTAAGAAACCACCAACCAGAACAACAACGTAGAAAACGAACGGTCACACCACTTGCAATGCACCGCATTAAACAAGGAAATGGGCCTACCGGACGATTGTGTGTGTACTTGCGCCTGTTGGTTTTGGCAAGTGGCTTCTATCGATCGCCGCCTCCGCTGGCCAGTCCTTGTGGGTTTCATGTAATCATTTAAAACCTCGGTTTTGTTGGAAATACCAGGGTCCGGCAGGCAGACGGCATTGACTTCTGTCGTACGTCTGGCCAAGAAGGGAGTGCACCAGCGCCCCGATTAGACATTTCGCCGTAATCAACATATAAGCGCGGCTGTTGGCAGATTTGATAGTTAGGGGAAATAGGGACCGGTTCGAAACTAACATGGGAAAATTGCACGATGCGGTAAACTAGAATGGTAACATAGACAACTGTAAAATTGTAAAACGAAGCTGTAAAATGGTCACACGGAGCTGTAAAATAGCTACAATGGACGATATAATAGTCACACGGAGCGGTAAAATAGTCACACGGAGTGGTAAAATAATCATACGGAGAGGTAAAATAGTCACACGGAGAGGTAAAATAGCCATACGGAACGGTAGAATAGCTAGACCGAGCAATAAAATAGCCACACGGAAAGGTAAAATAGCCACTTGGAACGGTAAAATAGTCACGCGGAACGGTACTCTCGATCACGGACGTAGACCGACGCGCCTCACACGCCTCATGTGGTATATCACAGGCACTTTTCCTCTCTCTCTCTCTCCCTTTCTCTCTCTCTCTCTTTCTCTCTCTCTCTCCCTCTCTCTCTTTCACCCTCTCGCTTTCTCCCTCTCTCTCTCTCGCTCTCCCCTCTCTCGCTCTCTCTCCTCCTCTCTCACTCCCTCTCTCTCGCTCTCTCTCTCCCTCTCTCACTCCCTCTCGCGCTCTCTCTCCCTCCCTTGATCTCTCTCTTGCCCGCCCCATCTCTCGCTCTCACCCTCCCTCCCTCCCTCTCTCTCTCCCTCTCTCTCCCTCTCTCTCTCCCCTCTCTCCCTCCCTCTCTCTCTCCCTCTCCCTCCCTCTCTCTCTTCCTCTCCCCCTCTCTCTCTCCCTTTCTCTCTCTCCCTCTCTCTCTTCCTCTCCCCCTCTCTCTCTCCCTCTCTCTCTCCCTCTCTCTCTCCCTCTCTCTCTTCCTCTCCCCCTCTCTCTCTCCCTCTCTCTCTCCCTCTCCCCCTCTCTCTCTCCCTTTCTCTCTCTCTCTCCCTCTCTCTCTCTCCCTCTCTCTCTCCCTCCCTCTCCCCCTCTCTCTTCTCCCTCTCTCTCCCCCTCTCTCCCCCCTTTCGCGCTCTCTCTCTCACTCTCTCTCTCCCTCTCTCTCTCCTCCTACATCTGGCTTCTCTGTGCATACCTTCTTCACGTGCATTGCCAGTGGTTGGATCTTACACAACCCCAACAACTCTAGGACTGGGCGAGGGGCTCCTGAAGCGCGTTGTATGACTAGCAACCATACTGACTATTTCGTAGGTTACAATATACCCCATGTGGTAGGTCGCAGGCACTTTTCCTCTCTTTGTCTCTCTCTGTCTGTCTCTCTCTCTCGCTCTCCTCTCTCTCTCTCTCTCTCTCTCTCTCTCTCTCTCTCTCTCTCTCTCTCCCTCTCTCTCTCTCTTCTTGCATGTCCACATACACTAGCATTTTGTCTGTTGAAGTGTGTCTATGTAAGTACACGTGTTCCTGCACACCAGTCCACCCAGACCAACAACACAATGGGGTCGTGGTCAATTTTACACGCCTCCTACCCCGCCCCCTTCTTTCTATGTGCTCACTGTACCGTAACATCCAGCACCGTTATACTAATACACCCGAGTTTTCCGTAGACATTCACAGGTCCGTACGTGAGGTGAGTATACAGTTTTTTTTTTTTTTTTTTTTTTTTTCTTCTCTAGAAACAGTTTTTCTATTAAACATTTTCTTCGACTAACATTCTTTTCAATTAACATTTTGTCAATTCTCATTTTCTCTTCATTGCTTCCATTTTTCCATGCATTTGTTCCTCTCGCCCTGTCATCACCTTCTAATGTAGTCACAGGAATTCTCCTTGACTGTATGTTGTGTTTGTGAATGTGTTTGTTTGCTGATGAAGGCTAACCGCCGCAACGTTCTGTATGTGTCGTAACTCTGTTATGTAAAGCTGCACTACTTTGTGTCATTATATATTGTTTAAACTTTCACAGCTTTACCGCAGTTCCACCAAATTTTATGTAAAATACCCACACGGAAGGGTAACATAGCCACACGGTGAGGCCTTGAGTCCTTGATACCGCACTAAATTATGCAGTTCATACACAAACATGGATTGTTTGGCGCGCACAGAAGAAGAAATATGTACTCACCACTAGGTAAACTAGACAACGTGAATGCTATAGTTACCGATCGGGATTCGAACCTGTCACATTCGAATGACGATAGCGTCTCGCTGCAGAAACAAGTGTACTTCGACGCATGACATGCTGGATACCCCAGTCTTAGTGGCCTCAAAATGTTGACATATTACATTATATGCAACAGGCAACGGAGTAAACACACAAATACCGACTGTTGGCGAACCCATGGGGTCACTGAAATAGCATACGAACAAAATGAAAGATATTGATCCGGGACTCTCTTATTGTACTGTGTGTGTACCTATCAATGCCAGTGGATGTATGTCTCGTACAACTCGCTTTTATAAAATAATGGGTACTGGCAAACGTTATGGGAAACAAAGGCGTGCGGCGTGATAGTGAATACATCGGACATGGAGTAGAACAGTGGTTCTCAACCGGTGGGGAATTCCCCACCCCCATCCCAAGGGGGGGGGGATTTTAGGGTTTCCAGGAGGGGGGGGGGGGGGATTAAGATTATTTCAAGATCGCAATAATACAAGAACCAGTTACTTGATATTGTTTTTTCCCTCTAAATTTTACGGTTCTGTACTTCTCGCCCTAATAAAATTCGTTTTATAACGTAAGTAGACCCGCAAATCACGTTTTATATAGATGTCTAGACTTGTTTTAGTACGTGTTATTAAATTTAGCTTCAATTTTTATGTATATTGTGTAAAGGTGGGGGGGGGGGGGATTTATAGGGAGGAAATTCGAAACGGGGGAATGACGCTCTGAACATATGGTAAAGGGGTGCATGGGCCAAAAAAGGTTGAGAACCACTGGAGTAGATAGATGGTCTGTAAACATACATGGCTGGTCACCAATAATCAATACGCCTCATGGCATGGAACAGAGTTCTTTGTGGTGACTTCTACCGTCTGACAGTATACCCGTGGCACATCTACCTTCTGATTGTATACCCGTGGCACATCTACCGTCTGATTGTATACCCGCGACACATCTACCGTCTGATTGTATACCCGTGGCACATCTACCGTCTGATTGTATACCCGTGGCACATCTACCGTCTGATTGTATACCCGTGGCACATCTACCACCTAACAGTATACCCGTGGCACATCTACCGTCTGATTGTATACCCGTAGCACATCTACCGTCTGATTGTATACCCGTGGCACATCTACCGTCTGATTGTATACCCGTGGCACATCTACCGTCTGATTGTATACCCGTGGCACATCTACCGTCTGACAGTATACCCGTGGCACATCTACCGTCTGATTGTATACCCGTGGCACATCTACCGTCTGACAGTATACCCGTGGCACATCTACCGTCTGATTGTATACCCGTGGCACATCTACCGTCTGACAGTATACCCGTGGCACATCTACCACCTGATTGTATACCCGTGGCACATCTACCGTCTGATTGTATACCTGTGGCACATCTACCGTCTGACAGTATACCCGTGGCACATCTACCACCTGATTGTATACCCGTGGCACATCTACCGTCTGATTGTATACCCGTGGCACATCTACCGTCTGACAGTATACACGTGGCACATCTACCACCTGATTGTATACCCGTGGCACATCTACCGTCTGATTGTATACCCGTGGCACATCTACCGTCTGATTGTATACCCGTGGCACATCTACCACCGTACAGTATACCCGTGGCACATCTACCGTCTGATTGTATACCCGTGGCACATCTACCGTCTGACAGTATACCCGTGGCACATCTACCGTCTGATTGTATACCCGTGGCACATCTACCGTCTGACAGTATACCCGTGGCACATCTACCACCTAACAGTATACCCGTGGCACATCTACCACCTAACAGTATACCCGTGGCACATCTACCGTCTGACAGTATACCCGTGGCACATCTACCACCGTACAGTATACCCGTGGCACATCTACCACCTAACAGTATACCCGTGGCACATCTACCACCTAACAGTATACTCGTGGCACATCTACCACCGTACAGTATACCCGTGGCACATCTACCACCGTACAGTATACCCGTGGCACATCTACCACCGTACAGTATACCCGTGGCACATCTACCACCGTACAGTATACCCGTGGCACATCTACCACCTAACAGTATACCCGTGGCATATCTACCACCTAACACTACTAACAGTATACCCGTGGCACATCTACCACCTAACAGTATACCCGTGGCACATCTACCGTCTGACAGTATACCCGTGGCACATCTACCGTCTGATTGTATACCCGTGGCACATCTACCGTCTGATTGTATACCCGTGGCACATCTACCGTCTGATTGTATACCCGTGGCACATCTACCGTCTGATTGTATACCCGTGGCACATCTACCGTCTGACAGTATACCCGTGGCACATCTACCGTCTAACAGTACACCCGTTAATCTGACACTGAAGTCCAACTGACCGATGTATGGGCTGAACACCGTATCCCGCCAAGGGCGTACGGGGAATTTAATGGTGAGTGTTCTTTATCCTTTCGAGCATGCCGGCCTCTGTGGCAAATCTATTGTCGGATCATACAGAGCGTCACGTCTGAATACATAAACAATGTCACGTCTATCTGAATACACAAACAGTGTCACGTCTATCTAAATACACAAACACATACTTCAGAGCAACGTGCTATCTCTGTGGCAGATCTACTGTCGGATCATTCAGAGTTTCACGTCTCTCTGCATACACAACTTCCATTCACCAGAACAACATGCTATTTCTGCGTCATACAGACTGTCACGTCTATCTGAATACACAAACGCTTACATACATCAGAGCAACGTGCTACCTCCACGATGCAGCGAAGACGCCATTTCTCTCATTACCATGCACGTGCTGTGTGGCATTTGTTAAATTAATGATGACAAGGCGACGGTGAGAATAACCCGTTACCCGTAGCAACACAACGGAATAATGGCCAGCTGCACTTGAAAGGTACATAATACAAGTGCCTAGGCAGACGTTTAAATATTCAAGCATGCTTCAAGAATGAGAAGTGTGCCAGATATTCTGACGTGTCACTTTAATGTTCGGACTTGTCACTTTAAGGTTCGGACTTGTCACTTTAAGGTTCGGACTTGTCACTTTAAGGTTCGGACTTGTCACTTTAAGGTTCGGTCTTCTCACTTTAAGGTTCGGACTTGTCCCTTTAAGGTTCTGACTTGTCACTTTAAGGCACAATTTGGAGGTTATCGTGGCCAAATGAATACGAGCGCTCGTTCTTAAACAACCAGTGCGCTGATGCCGATTTTTTTTTTTTTTTTTTTTTTTTTTTTTTTTTTTTTTAAGCATATCCTTTTTACAGGACTTAGCTGTCAACACCAGCATCTTTCAGCTGTATGTTGATCTCTTGGCAAGATTACGCTCAGTAGTTTGCCATTGCTTTCTGAGCGGCCGGCTCAGTATCCCGCAAGTCACGAGCGGGGGTCGAACCTACTCAGTTCTCGCTCCGCTGCGAGACTCTGCGTGATAAACGGGATTACAGAAAGACAGTGTTGTATTCGAGACCTTGACTGGGGGGGGGGGGGGGTTAATTACAAGTACCTTTTAAATCGGAATGGGGTCGCCAGTGGGATTGGGAAACTGGTAACAGTAAAAGGGAATCCACACGCACAATTCAACCAAATACTGATAGGAGACGCATGCACGGACTACACTTGAATTCAAAGCGAGCGAGCGCAAAAAATAAAATTGATTTTCTCACTTGGAATTTCTAAACCATGATTACTGATAGAGCCCCTATCCCCGTCTTCCCATCAGCTACAACTATTTCTAAACCATGATTACTGATAGAGCCCCTATCCCCGTCTTCCCATCAGCTACAACTATTTCTAAACCATGATTACTGATAGAGCCCCTATCCCCGTCTTCCCATCAGCTACAACTATTTCTAAACCATGATTACTGATAGAGCCCCTATCCCCGTCTTCCCATCAGCTACAACTATTTCTAAACCATGATTACTGATAGAGCCCCTATCCCCGTCTTCCCATCAGCTACAACTATTTCTAAACCATGATTACTGATAGAGCCCCTATCCCCGTCTTCCCATCAGCTACAACTATTTCTAAACCATGATTACTGATAGAGCCCCTATCCCCGTCTTCCCATCAGCTACAACTATTTCTAAACCATGATTACTGATAGAGCCCCTATCCCCGTCTTCCCATCAGCTACAACTATTTCTAAACCATGATTACTGATAGAGCCCCTATCCCCGTCTTCCCATCAGCTACAACTATTTCTAAACCATGATTACTGATAGAGCCCCTATCCCCGTCTTCCCATCAGCTACAACTATTTCTAAACCATGATTACTGATAGAGCCCCTATCCCCGTCTTCCCATCAGCTACAACTATTTCTAAACCATGATTACTGATAGAGCCCCTATCCCCGTCTTCCCATCAGCTACAAATATTCTGTTTCCCTGTAGCCCCATAGGTCATCAAACCTACTCACACCAAGACGCCTTCTCCTTCGCTATCTCCTTCAGCTCCTTTCATTTTGCCTCCCCCATAAGATTCCTCTGTCGTTAATTCCCCTCACAGTATGTCAGTAGGTCTCGCTATTTCCTTCACCTTGTGGGTTCCAGACAAGGAACCGTCTAGTTGTGCTATATACATGACTTCTCTCAAGACAAGGAACCATCTAGGTGTGCTATATACACGACTTCTCTCAAGACAAGGAACCGTCTAGCTGTGCTATATACTCGACTTCTCTCAAGACAAGGAACCATCTAGTTGTGCTATATACATGACTTCTCTCAAGACAAGGAACCATCTAGGTGTGCTATATACACGACTTCTCTCAAGACAAGGAACCGTCTAGCTGTGCTATATACACGACTTCTCTCAAGACAAGGAACCGTCTAGCTGTGCTATATACACGACTTCTCTCAAGACAAGGAACCATCTAGTTGTGCTATATACATGACTTCTCTCAAGACAAGGAACCATCTAGGTGTGCTATATACACGACTTCTCTCAAGACAAGGAACCGTCTAGCTGTGCTATATACACGACTTCTCTCAAGACAAGGAACCATCTAGTTGTGCTATATACATGACTTCTCTCAAGACAAGGAACCGTCTAGTTGTGCTATATACATGACTTACCTCAAGATTGTACACTATTGAAGCCTGAGTCAGTCTTAACAGATTCATTGCCATACAACCAACAAGTGTGAACCACACAACCAGCAAGTGTGAACCACACAACCAGCAAGTGTGGACCACACAACCAGCAAGTGTGGACCACACAACCAGCAAGTGTGGACCACACAACCAGCAAGTGTGGACCACACAACCAGCAAATGTGGACCACACAACCAGCAAGTGTGAACCACACAACCAGCAAGTGTGAACCACACAACCAGCAAGTGTGGACCACACAACCAGCAAGTGTGGACCACACAACCAGCAAGTGTGGACCACACAACCAGCAAGTGTGGACCACACAACCAGCAAGTGTGAACCACACAACCAGCAAGTGTGAACCACATAACCAGCAAGTGTGGACCAAACATGGTGCATAATCAAATGAACAAATATTATAATGTACTTTACATTTACCGAGCACTGAACTTGAGGAAGATACAGCGACACGTAACAAATAACACGATAACCCTAGCAGGACGATATATCGTCCCTCTGTCCAAAAAGGACGTCACATTTCACGATATGTTATCCTTTGGCACGGAATCAGTTAAATCCGCCCCGAAACGGACTCGAACCCATGGCTACCTCGCCGGCGGGTGAGCGTCTAGTCACTATACTACCGCAGCTTCCAGTCATAGCCATGGAACTGAGTGTACTGGCCGTTGTGAATCTCCTCTAAGACTTCAGTATAACTACAGTCCGATCCCCTGGAAGACCCCAGTATAAACTAGTTCGATCCCCTGGATTACTTCAGTAGGCCATGAGCAGGGCTCTACTGAAGCCAGGTTAGTGAAGAGAAAAGCCTCCCCCACCCGGCACCCGTGTACTAGTAGGCCCCGCTATACGTCGCTTCGGTTTACGTCGTTTCGCTATAACGTCGTTGGCACAATGTGACGTGACTTCACTTTACGTCGCTACGTTCCGCTATAACGTCGTCACCTGTGTTGCTATGCTTTGTTAACGTCGCCTTTTTACATGCGTTTTTCCCCCCAGGATTTTATCGTGTAATCACCCATAATTATGAGTTCAAAGCCCACAGTAATTATTGATAGTGTGTCCAGTTGTAAGAGAACCAGGAAAAGTGTTACTCTTGAGGTGAAGCTAGATGTGTTACATCGTTTCGAGGCTAGCGATCGGGCTGTTGATATCGATAAAATCCATGGTTTACCTCCAACCACGGTAAAGACAATTCGTGCAGGTGCTGACAAAATCAAAGAGGGTGCTAAAAACGTAACCCCTGTGAGTGCTTCCAAGATCACTCGTACTAGAAGTACTCCTACGGAGAACATGGAAGCACGATTGGCCGTCTGGATTGAAGACCAGAACCAACGGAATATGCCTGTGAGCAAGATGGCTATCCAAGAGAAAGCAAAGTCTCTCTATGAAGATCTAGCTAAGAAAGCGGGTGAGAGCAGTACTAGTGGTGCTGATGATAGTCTTGGAGCGAGTCGTGGTTTTAATGCCTCAACGTCCCAATAACTCTACTACTCGCCCTCCAACCCACCTCCATTTAGCCAATAAATATCAACAACCATCAAAATATGGTCAGGTCAGTGTTTCCACTCCAGCATGCATCTTGTGTCAGGTCAGTGTGTCCCACTCTGACAGGCATCGTGTGTCAGGTGTCAGGTCAGTGTGTCCCACTCTGGCATGCATCTTGTGTCAGGTCAGCTTGTCCCACTCTGGCATG
Source organism: Cepaea hortensis (assembly GCA_963921405.1). Lineage (NCBI taxonomy): Eukaryota > Metazoa > Mollusca > Gastropoda > Stylommatophora > Helicidae > Cepaea > Cepaea hortensis. The sequence goes on from OY992893.1 coordinate 7,591,973, forward strand.
CATCTTGTGTCAGGTCAGCATGTCCCACTCCAGCATGCATTTTGTGTCAGGTCAGTGTGTCCCACTCTGGCATGCATCTTGTGTCAGGTCAGCTTGTCCCACTCAGGCATGCATCTTGTGTCAGGTGTCAGGTCAGCGTGTCCCTCTCCAGCATGCATCTTGTGTCAGGTCAGCGTGTCCCACTCCAGCATGCATCTTGTGTCAGGTCAGTGTGTCCCACTCCGGCATGCATCTTGTGTCAGGTCAGCTTGTCCCACTCCGGCATGCATCTTGTGTCAGGTGTCAGGTCAGCGTGTCCCTCTCCGGCATGCATCTTGTGTCAGGTCAGCATGTCCCACTCCAGCATGCATCTTGTGTCAGGTCAGCATGTTTCACTCTGGCATGCATCTTGTGTCAGGTCAGCTTGTCCGACTCTGGCATGCATCTTGTGTCAGGTGTCAGGTCAGTGTGTCCCACTCCAGCATGCATCTTGTGTCAGGTCAGTGTGTCCCACTCCAGCATGCATCTTGTGTCAGGTCAGCTTGTCCGACTCCGGCATGCATCTTGTGTCAGGTGTCAGGTCAGTGTGTCCCACTCTGACAGGCATCGTGTGTCAGGTGTCAGGTCAGTGTGTCCCACTCCGGCATGCATCTTGTGTCAGGTCAGCTTGTCCCACTCCGGCATGCATCTTATGTCAGGTCAGCATGTCCCACTCCGGCATGCATCTTGTGTCAGTCAGTGTGTCCCACTCTGGCATGCATCTTGTGTCAGGTGTCAGGTCAGTGTGTCCCACTCCAGCATGCATCTTGTGTCAGGTGTCAGGTCAATGTGTCCCACTCCAGCATGCATCTTGTGAGGTCAGCTTGTCCCACTCCGGCATGCATCTTGTGTCAGTCAGTGTATCCCACTCCGGCATGCATCTTGTGTCAGGTGTCAGGTCAGTGTGTCCCACTCCAGCATGCATCTTGTGTCAGGTGTCAGGTCAGTGTGTCCCACTCCGGCATGCATCTTGTGTCAGGTCAGTGTGTCCCACTCTGGCATGCATCTTGTGTCAGGTGTCAGGTCAGTGTGTCCCACTCTGGCATGCATCTTGTGTCAGGTCAGCTTGTCCCACTCCGGCATGCATCTTGTGTCAGGTCAGAATGTCCCACTCCGACATGCATCTTGTGTCAGGTCAGTGTGTCCCACTCCGGCATGCATCTTGTGTCAGGTCAGCTTGTCCCACTCCGGCATGCATCTTGTGTCAGGTGTCAGGTCAACTTGTCCCACTCCGGCATGCATCTTGTGTCAGGTCAGTGTGTCCCACTCCGGCATGCATCTTGTGTCAGGTGTTCTGCCTCTAGACAGATTCCATCCAAGGTCACGGACTCTTATCTACCCGTGTCCGTGAACTTGGCGTCTGGGGAGAGATGTGTATATGTAACCAGGTCAAGATTCAACACATCGCATACCATTGGTTGGTTGGTAATGGTTCCTCCACAAGTTTTAAAGTTTAATTATTTTCTTCTAGTTTAAAATTGTAAGTATTTTCTTCCACAAGTTTAAGGTTTTACGCATTTCATTGTCAACATATGTTATTGGAGACATATGAACAATAGGTTTGTAAAACACAACCAAATTGATCGATAGAATTATAAACTCAGAACATTCTGGTACTCTAGCAAAACGTATACACGGAAATTGTTTACGTCATCAATAGCGCGCATTATTTTTTAAACCGGGTGGTTGGTAGAAACAATGTTTTTCACGCATTGTTTAAGACAAAACGGACAAATTTTAAAGATGACAGAAGCCACTGCTAACTAAATATAAAAGCCAACTTTGTGAAAACAAAAGGACAGTTTAAAATCACTGTTGTAAACAATACAAATTATTGGGGGAATGTGTGTTAGATACTTCAGCTTGAATGATTCATATTAATTATTATTAAGTTTATGTTGTGAATTCTGCAGTATGTTCCCGACGAGATGTAAAGAAATATGCCAGGCAATAATTGTGCAATCATTTCAAATAATTGTGTCAATCATTTCGTTATTCAAATATTCTACTAAATACAGAAAGCCCAATGTCGGGATCTGGTAAACTACCGACAACGGACAGAGAATTCTCGAGGTCACTGAAATTAAACCACAATTATCGATTTTCAAACTCTGATGACTTGTAGCCCCATCTCCCACGACACATAAATCCAGCGTAACATCGCCCCTGCTGGGTTGTGAGGGAAACTCTCAAACTAGAGACAGTATCCGACAGGTTGTGGTGTTATACTGAATGCCTCACATATGCCTGAAATACCCAATGCCCATAAAGTGTGAAATATTGAATATTTTCGAATCCATCCATCCATCATGTGCCATGCCGGTAAGCGTGGGCGGTCATGTTCTGCCATCTCACTCGATCACCAGAGTCGTGGATCAGCTCCGTGTTTCTGTCTCGACCATGCCACAAGGCCAAGCCATCCAGGTACTTGCTTCTAGGTCTTCCCCTTGGTCTGTTCCCCTCGATCTTACCAGTTGTCACCAAATTCTCCAATCCATTTCTTCTCATAACATGCCCAAAAAATTTTGACTGTCTACGTCTAATTTCTCTAATCAATTTACGATCTTCATTTGTTTCTTGAAGGACTTGTTCATTGGTCTTTCTGGCTGTCCATGGTATTCTTTGCATTCTCCTCAGAAACCACATCTCTACAGCCATCGAATATACCTGACTTAATGAATGGCCCCTCAAGCATGCCTGAAATACTGCTTACATCAAACATCTGAAATATTGATTACATCAAACATACCTGAAATAATGAATGCATCAAATATACTTGAAATACTGAATACATCAAATATACCTGAAATATTGGATATCTCAAATATGCATGAAATACTGAATACATCAAATGTGCCTGAAATACACACGCACAGGGTCCCAGTTTTTCGCCCTTATCCTAGAAGATTATAAGTCTGATCCTCTACTTAAGGATCAGGGGAGAGTATTCCATCCATATTTGTGAAAACCCACACCATTCCATTAGCTTTCGTACCACGCCTTCTTGAGTTTGAAGTGGATGTTATACCTAAATCCAGTCCGCTCCAACTCATACTGTAAATTGCATGTGTCACTCTCTCATGGTACATTTAGGTAGGGTGCCTCTAGGGAAATCTTTATGCCTTGCTTTGTCCAGAAATAATCTCAGTTTTACGACTTGCAGGTGGAGTTACAGAATCAGCTTTACAACTTGCTGGGGTAATTACAGTATCAGCTTTACAAATTATTGAGGAAATTACAGTATCAGATTTACAACTTGCTGAGCGAATTACAATCAGTTCGGCTGCAGAAAAACTTTTCCAAAATTAAAGAAAGTGGGTCGTAAGACATGGATGACTGAAGAAATTTTACAACTTATGGAAACAAGAAGACAGAACATAAATAAGCCTGTCAAATATGAAGAAACTCAAACCTGAGTCTGGAGAAACTCAGCTCAGTGCACGAACTCCGTAGCAACAGCGAGGATCCTGAAATAATTTGGGTAGATTTTTTAACTCGAAATTTTGCCCGGGCAGCGCCGTTAGGCTACTCTTTTTTTTTTTTTTTTTTTTTTTACAATAAATGATACTGGAGATATTTTTGTAAATGTTGCATTTACTTTACAGGACGTTGCAGTCAACACCAGCATTTTTCAGCTACTGTTGATGTACTAGACAAGTTTCACGTTCAGTAGTTTGCCATTGCTTTCTGACCGACCGGCTCACATACCCCCCGTAAGTTACCAGAGCGGTGCGAACCGCTGCCGATTCTCGCAACTGCTGTTTTCCCCACGTGGATATACCTTGGCCAGGAAGACCGACTGGAGATATGCCTCATGAATTATGTAATTCTGTATTTATTGCAATCCCAAAGAAATCAGGAGCCTTGGAATGTGATCAACATAGAACAATTAGAATAATGAGTCAAATCACGAAGATTTTGCTAAGAATTATCATGCAAAGAGTTAAGAAGAAAATACAACCTGAAATAGGAGAAGAACAATGTGGGTTTGTAGAAGGCAAGGGTACAGTAAATGCTGTGTATATACTGAGAACAATAATTGAACGTTCTATAGAAGTAAACAAAGATCAACACCTTTGCTTTATTGACTACACAAAGACTTTCGATAAAATGAGACATGTCGACATGATAAGGATGCTTGAAGATCTACAAATTGATGGGAAAGACATTAGACTTGTAAAAAAGATATATTGGAAACAACAAGCTGCCATACGAGTTGATAATGAAGTAGGTAAATATCAGCCTATTAAGAGAGGTGTGAGACAGGGATGTGTAATGTCTTCAGATCTTTTTTTTCCCTGTACAGAGAAAATATTTTCAGAAATATAGAAGACATGGAAGGAATCAACATTGGGGGACGATACATCAATAACATTAGATATGCAGATGATACAGCCTTGACTGCAGTAAATGAACAGGACCTGCAACAATTAGTAGATGCGATTGATGCAGAAAGTGAACAACTGGGGTTAGAATTGAATTGCAAGAAGACACAGATTATGGTCGTCTCTGGGAAGAAGGGAATATCACAATGTGAGTGGCACCTTGCAGTCTTGACAGACCAAAGTATGTGAGTTGGAATGTGGCCAAAATTCCATCACAATGCCTGGGCAGAGCTTAAGAGAAACATGTGGTGCCCAAACGACATGTTCTCTCTCTCGGCCTGACCTCGTGTTGTCCAGAGGAATGGGTAACCAATACGTCTGGCACAAGGTAGGCTGCAGACGCTGGCAGCTCAGTGTCAAACCTCCGAGACCTCGCCTCCACGAGCAGGTGGCGAGTGGTGGCCAGACCCTGGAACCCAAGGGACCCGACTTAGAGGCGTTCAGCCAAGTCCCAGAGGTGAGGGCCTCATACGCTCCTGTACCGTAGGACGCGCACATCTGTCAATCGCAAGTGTCCGGACCTTGTAAAGCGTGTTCTACCGTCAGACTCCCCGCCTGATTTGTGCGGATCCCGCGACCACCGGGAATAGGCCCGCCGGAAATATCAGAAGAGATATTGCTCGTCTGTTGCGAGCAAGTCTCCCGTCCTTCCACCACAATGTAATATACAAGTAAATGGGCATATTCTTAAGCAAGTGAATCGGTACAGTTATCTCGGAACAGTCATAGCATCTGATGGAAGATGCCTTGAAGAGATTAGAACAAGAATTGCCATTGCGAAGGTAGCCTTTTGCAAGATGAAAAACATACTGACCAATAAAACATACCGATTAAAACGAGAACAAGAGTGTTGAAGTGCTACATAGAACATGTTCTTTTGTATGGATGTGAAGTTTGGACAATAAGCAGTCAAGTCAAGCTGAAAAACATTTGATGGCTGCAGAAATGTGGTTTCTGAGAAAAATGCAAGGAATACCATGGACAGACAGACAAACCAATGAACAAGTCCTTCAAGAAACAGATAAAGATCGTAAACTGATTAGAGACATTAGACGTAGACAGTCAAAATGTTTTGGGCATGTTATGAGAAGAAATGGATTGGAGAATTTGGTGACAACTGGTAAGATCGAGGGGAACAGACCAAGGGGAAGACCTAGAAGCAAGTACCTGGATGGCTTGGCCTTGTGGCATGGTCGAGACAGAAACACGGAGCTGATCCACGACTCTGGTGATCGAGTGAGAAGGCAAAACATGACCGCCCACGCTTATCGGCATGGCACATGATGGATGGATGGATGGATGAGGGATTAACAGTATCAGATTTACAACTTGTTGAGGGAATAACAGTTTCAGCTTTACCTCTGTTAGCGAAGTTGATGGGGAGCTGGTAATGTCATAAAGGACGATCGGACGAAAGTTTAACTCTTGCGTTCGTCACCTCGCCAAGTGAGGGAAATACCAGTCACCTACCCCCCCCCCCCCCCTGCTTCCAGATCTACAAACTGTGACGGCCCTGTCTCTTTACAGACCAATAGCAGGTTCCTACTTCGGGACGTTTGTTTTTATATCTTGCTGTTGTCCACGAAATTATAGCCTCAGTTTCAAGATTTGCTGTTGTCCAATGAATTACAGTTCAGCTTTACTTTTTGCTATTGTCCAAGCAATTATAGCCTCACTTTTACGACTTGTCCAGGGAATTATAGTCTATTTTACGTCTTGTCAAAGGAATTATAGTCTCAGTTTCACGACTTGTCCAGGGTATTATAGTCTCAGTTTTACGACTTGTCAGGGGAATTATAGTCTTAGTTTTACATCTAACCGCTATCCATGAAATTACCACCTTAGCTTTACAACTTGCTTCTTTCAGGGCATCACAGTGTTGTTATTGTCCAGTGGATTCTTTCATTAGTGTCAGCTTTACAACTAGCTATTGTCCGCGGAATTAGACACAGCTTTACTACTAACTATTGTCCAGGGAATTAGACACAGCTTTACAACTAACTATTGTCCAGGGAAATAGACACAGCTTTACAACTAACTATTGTCCAGGGAATTAGACACAGCTTTAGCCTTTACAACTAACTAACTATTGTCCAGGGAATTAGACACAGCTTTACAACTAACTATTGTCCAGGGAATTACAGCCAGTTTTATGGTTTGCTATTTTATGGGGAATTACAGCCTCATCTTTACACCCCAAACAGCTTTCACAAACATAAAACAGAATTGTAATCAGTCCTTTCTTGGACACCGACAAAATGGCTGGTTGAGTGGACCGTTGCTGCCCCATAAACTCAAATGACCGGAAGCCCGTGTTTAGGGCTGATTGTTTCGTTGTGTCCTGATTACATATTTTAAATATGCTCGGTATTACCAGTTATAACAAGAGTTGTGAAACCCGTGGAAATAATTGAGCCTTTTGTGGTTAACAGCAAATTAACACTTAAACTTCGAATTACAGCAAATTAATTCTTCAATCTATTAACAGCAAATTAACCCTTCAGTCGAAGAGAGCATGTCCAAATGGATAAGAGCGTTCGTTCTTAAACATCCGGTGTGCTTATGCCGAGGTAGCGGGTTCAACCCCTACACCGGTCTGTTGGACTAACATTTTGACTTCTCGTCCTTGACTTGGGGACATAAATTACAGTAGTAAAAGTACCTCAGAAGTCGGAGTGGGTTCGGCTGATGTTGGGGGACACTGAAAATATTGAAAGCTAATCCACACGCAAATATCAGTCCAGTGGACTAGAAGTAGCATGGACTAAGCTTGAGTTGAAAGCGAGCAAGCGGAAAATCCAAAAAAAAAAACAATCGATTAACAACGAATTAACATTTCAATCTTTATCAGAAAATTAACACTTAAATCTGTAACAGCATATTAACCCTCAAATCTGTTACAACAAATTGATCCTTAAATCTAAACAGCAAATTAATCTAAGGTTTCACAATAAATTAATCCTTCAAGGTTTCATGGTAAATTAACCCTGTAAGGGTTCACGGTAAATTAACCCTTCAAGGGTTCACGGTAAATCAACTGTTCCGTCCTTAACAGTAAATTACCCCTTCAGGGTTTCACGGTAAGTTAACCCTCCAAGGTTTCACAGTGAATTAGCCCTTCAAGTGTTCACAGCAAATTAACACCTCAAGTTTAACAGTAAATATCACTCAAGCGAAAACTCCAGAGCCAAACCCTCACGGCCTGAACGAGTTAAGATCAGGACATTTGAGCGAGGACATTTGCCCCGAAAAGTGGACGTTTACGAGATCCATACAGATGTATTTTCTAACTAGGAAGAATACAGTACCAACAGCATAGGACAACAGGATACAGACGAGGACAATGTGGGGAAGAGCCATAGGACAACATGATACAGACGAGGACAAGGTGGGGGAGAGCCATAGGACAACAGGATACAGACGAGGACAAGGTGGGGGAGAGCCATAGGACAACAGGATACAGACGAGGACAAGATGGGGAGAGCCATAGGACAACAGGATACAGACGAGGACAAGGTGGGGGAGAGCCATAGGACAACAGGATACAGACGAGGACAAGATGGGGAGAGCCATAGGACAACAGGATACAGACGAGGACAAGATGGGGAAGAGCCATAGGACAACATGATACAGACGAGGACAAGGTGGGGGAGAGCCATAGGACAACAGGATACAGACGAGGACAAGATGGGGAGAGCCATAGGACAACAAGATACAGACGAAGACAATATGGGGAGAGGCATAGGACAACAGGCTACAGACGAGGACAAAGTGGGGTTAGCCATAGGACAACAGGCTACAGACGAGGACTAAGTGGGGAGAGCCACATTTTTGGACACAGGTTCCAGCGCTAACCGTGAGAATGCCACAATCTCAATGAGAAGTGGACGGAAAGGGAAAACCAAAGATATGAGAAATAACCAGAGATATGAGAAAGAACCAGAGATATGAGAAATAACCAGAGATATGAGAAAGGCGAAGCTGGTAAACTTGGTATAGGCAGGGAATCAAAATTATGGAATCCAGAGATGGCTCTCAAAATGATGGCAGGCGAACGGCAAAACAAGCTGCTAATGGCAGATAACCAAGATGGGACACGTAGTGACGAGTTTTAGTACAATTGCAGAAGGTTCCAGTAGCTTCTAGTAGATGATTCTTGACTAAATAACACATACACCGAACAGAGCCTGACAACCATAGGTTAAAACCATTGGTTTAATACACTATAACTAAAGCAGTTCGTACGCATTTCCACTGACTACTCTTCTTCAGGTGCCTGGTGTAGATACATTGGCCATCACGAGTCTCCACTCCTTGTATCTATGGTTTCATGAAGATGCTTTCACTATTTGTCGCAAATCAAGTAACACTTTCCACTTGCATCTTTATTTTCCTCTATCGCTAAGCCTAGTAATCAGCACCTGTGCTGATAATGTACTGTACATTGTATCTTATGTTGTTCTTATGGTTTACGTAGAGTGATCTGATAAAGCTGCAGAAGTCAATACCTCCGCGTTGTGTGTGTGTGTGTGTGTGCGCGCGTGTGTGTGCGTGTGCGTGCGTGTGTGTGTGTGTGGGGTTGTTGTTGTTTTTTTCCTCCCATGATATTCTCAACGCAGACAACAACTAGTCAGAATGGAAGATTGGGCAGTATGTCGTGATTGTAAAAGACTCACAAAGTATATGAAAAAAAAAGATGAAGACAGGCATGGTTCGGGCAGAGTGGCAGGCTTCAATTCAACCATCAAAAACAAAAATAGACACCATCTGTTGACATCCCCCCCCCCCCCACACACACACACATGCTGGTGTGGTGGGAAACTGAGCAGGCGAACAGGTTGGTTGGGTCTGCACCACGTGGTGGGGTATTGGTGCATGATAAGACAGATGTAGTGGAGCCCCTTTGTAATTGTGTATATAGTACAGTAGAACAGTTAGATCATCTCGGCCTGGAGAGATTGGTGCTGCAGCCAATACTCAGGACGGAAACAATCAGACTACTACTGCTACCATTAGTGTTGGAACTCTTCGCTGGCTGTTGCAGATGAGGACGGAGTACATATGGGAATGTCTCGAGTGCTGTGATGTCCGTACTTGACTCAATTCTCGAAGTTCTAATACACCATCACCATTTCCCGCACTATTTCATTGCAGAATTCGCACTCACACAGCAGGCTACGCGCATCCGGCACCGTTAATTTAATACAACGGACACCACGTTAATTAAATACAACGGACACCACGTTAATTAAATACAACGGACACCACGTTAATTAAATACAATGGACACCACGTTAATTAAATACAACGGACACAACGTTAATTAAATACAACGGACACCACGTTAATTAAATACAACGGACACCACGTTAATTAAATACAATGGACACCACGTTAATTAAATACAATGGACACCACGTTAATTAAATACAACGGACACCACGTTAATTAAATACAATGGACACCACGTTAATTAAATACAATGGACACCACGTTAATTAAATACAACGGACACCACGTTAATTAAATACAATGGACACCACGTTAATTAAATACAATGGACACCACGTTAATTAAATACAACGGACACCACGTTAATTAAATACAACGGACACCACGTTAATTAAATACAACGGACACCACGTTAATTAAATACAACGGACACCACGTTAATTAAATACAATGGACACCACGTTAATTAAATACAATGGACACCACGTTAATTAAATACAACGGACACCACGTTAATTAAATACAACGGACACCACGTTAATTAAATACAACGGACACCACGTTAATTAAATACAACGGACACCACGTTAATTAAATACAACGGACACCACGTTAATTAAATACAACGGACACCACGTTAATTAAATACAATGGACACCACGTTAATTTAACACAAGGGATACCACTAGCGCGCAGTAGACCGGTATCAGATGACGGATATTTGACTTGGTGTGTACTACGTGAACACGCACAACCCAAGATAACTTGAGAGAACTACAGCAAGCCCAGGGCTCGGCAAATATGTACCGAAGCCCGTAACCATAGCTCGCCTGATTTGTTTTCGGTGTAATTTGGTCGCTACTGTTCACAGCAGAGCTGCGATATTGGCGCCTTTTGGGCGACACATTCGACTTCACGGCATTCGTTGACCCGTTTAGCATTCCTGGGTAGCTGCCTAGAATATAACATGGCCTTAGAGCTGTGACATCGTCCAGGTAGCTGCCTAGAATATAACATGGCCTTAGAGCTGTGACATCGTGCAGGTAGCTGCCTAGAATATAACATGGCCTTAGAGCTGTGACATCGTGCAGGTAGCTGCCTAGAATATAACATGGCCTTAGAGCTGTGACATCGTGCAGGTAGCTGCCTAGAATATAACAGGGCCTTAGAGCTGTGACATCGTGCAGGTAGCTGCCTAGAATATAACAGGGCCTTAGAGCTGTGACATCGTCCAGGTAGCTGCCTAGAATATAACAGGGCCTTAGAGCTGTGACATCGTGCAGGTAGCTGCCTAGAATATAACAGGGCCTCAGAGCTGTGACATCGTCCAGGTAGCTGCCTAGAATATAACAGGGCCTCAGAGCTGTGACATCGTCCAGGTAGCTGCCTAGAATATAACAGGGCCTTAGAGCTGTGACATCGTCCAGGTAGCTGCCTAGAATATAACAGGGCCTTAGAGCTGTGACATCGTGCAGGTAGCTGCCTAGAATATAACAGGGCCTCAGAGCTGTGACATCGTGCAGGTAGCTGCCTAGAATATAACAGGGCCTCAGAGCTGTGACATCGTCCAGGTAGCTGCCTAGAATATAACAGGGCCTCAGAGCTGTGACATCGTCCAGGTAGCTGCCTAGAATATAACAGGGCCTCAGAGCTGTGACATCGTCCAGGTAGCTGCCTAGAATATAACAGGGCCTCAGAGCTGTGACATCGTCCAGGTAGCTGCCTAGAATATAACAGGGCCTCAGAGCTGTGACATCGTCCAGGTAGCTGCCTAGAATATAACAGGGCCTCAGAGCTGTGACATCGTGCAGGTAGCTGCCTAGAATATAACAGGGCCTCAGAGCTGTGACATCGTCCAGGTAGCTGCCTAGAATATAACAGGGCCTCAGAGCTGTGACATCGTCCAGGTAGCTGCCTAGAATATAACAGGGCCTCAGAGCTGTGACATCGTCCAGGTAGCTGCCTAGAATATAACAGGGCCTCAGAGCTGTGACATCGTCCAGGTAGCTGCCTAGAATATAACAGGGCCTCAGAGCTGTGACATCGTCCAGGTAGCTGCCTAGAATATAACAGGGCCTCAGAGCTGTGACATCGTCCAGGTAGCTGCCTAGAATATAACAGGGCCTCAGAGCTGTGACATCGTCCAGGTAGCTGCCTAGAATATAACAGGGCCTCAGAGCTGTGACATCGTCCAGGTAGCTGCCTAGAATATAACAGGGCCTTAGAGCTGTGACATCGTCCAGGTAGCTGCCTAGAATATAACAGGGCCTTAGAGCTGTGACATCGTCCAGGTAGCTGCCTAGAATATAACAGGGCCTTAGAGCTGTGACATCGTGCAGGTAGCTGCCTAGAATATAACAGGGCCTCAGAGCTGTGACATCGTCCAGGTAGCTGCCTAGAATATAACAGGGCCTCAGAGCTGTGACATCGTCCAGGTAGCTGCCTAGAATATAACAGGGCCTTAGAGCTGTGACATCGTCCAGGTAGCTGCCTAGAATATAACAGGGCCTTAGAGCTGTGACATCGTCCAGGTAGCTGCCTAGAATATAACAGGGCCTTAGAGCTGTGACATCGTCCAGGTAGCTGCCTAGAATATAACAGGGCCTTAGAGCTGTGACATCGTGCAGGTAGCTGCCTAGAATATAACAGGGCCTTAGAGCTGTGACATCGTGCAGGTAGCTGCCTAGAATATAACAGGGCCTTAGAGCTGTGACATCGTGCAGGTAGCTGCCTAGAATATAACAGGGCCTTAGAGCTGTGACATCGTGCAGGTAGCTGCCTAGAATATAACAGGGCCTTAGAGCTGTGACATCGTGCAGGCAGCTGCCTAGAATATAACAGGGCCTTAGAGCTGTGACATCGTGCAGGTAGCTGCCTAGAATATAACAGGGCCTTAGAGCTGTGACATCGTCCAGGTAGCTGCCTAGAATATAACAGGGCCTTAGAGCTGTGACATCGTCCAGGTAGCTGCCTAGAATATAACAGGGCCTTAGAGCTGTGACATCGTGCAGGCAGCTGTCTCCAACAGTCCCGCTCAGAACACCCACAAGCATGCATATCGGCCCTCAATTGAGGGGGGGGGGGGTGATATCAAACATGATAGGACAATAAATACTAAAAACATCAATCAGAAATATCAATAAGGAAAAATCAGAATTTAAACAAAAGGCTGAATAAACTGACCGTTAGCTTGCCCCATTTTCTGTGCAGAACGTTGAGATCAGCCCCAACAACAGGTTCATTTTGTAGACAATTTGACGTTCCGTAGTTTGCCATTGCTTTCTGAACGAGAAGTCAATATTTAAGTCCAAGTGACCGGTGAAGGAGTTGAACCGCATGCCCAGCCATTAGCGCACCGGAAGTTTCAGCATATAGGCATGCCTCGCGGCCACGCAGATCTCTGGAGTTACCTTGGTGGTAAGAATGAGCGATAGGGGCGGAGTCTGATGTAGGCGGCGAGAGAAGAAATGAATGGCATCAGCGAAGGAAGGAGTGAATGTCATCAGTGAAGGAAGGAATGAATGGCATCAGCGAAGGAAGGAGTGAATGGCATCAGCGAAGGAAAGAGTGAATGGCATCAGTGAAGGAAGGAGTGAATGGCATCAGCGAAGGAAGGAGTGAATGGCATCAGCGAAGGAAGGAGTGAATGGTATCAGTGAAGGAAGAAATGAATGGCATCAGTGAAGGAAGGAGCAAATGGCATAAATGAAGGAAGGAGCAAATGGCATCAGTGAAGGAAGAAATGAATGGCATCAGTGAAGGAAGGAGCAAATGGCATCAGTGAAGGGAGGAATGAATGGCATCTGTGAAGGGAGGAATGAATGGCATCAGTGAAGGAAGGAGCAAATGGCATCAGTGAAGGAAGGAGCAAATGGCTTCAGTGAAGGAAGGAGCAAATGGCATCAGTGAAGGAAGGAGCAAATGGCATCAGTGAAGGAAGAAATGAATGGAAACGGCGAAGAGGAACCTGCCAGGCGTGCATCGGTGGAACACGCCTGAAATATCAAGGATCATGGAAAGATTAAGCCGCACTATGAACCACCAAGTATAATATCAAATGGCAAATCAGAAGACGAGATCGAGATAAGATGCAATAAGGCAAATCAACTGATTAGACAAATGCACTAATACTTAAGAATAAACATCAGTAGATACTAAAAAGCACTCTATAACACAAATCTGTATACCGACTCTGTGCTACCAATGCCAAACCTGGACAATGACAGAACAAGAGAAAAGATATATAACGGAAATGAGATTCCTGAGTAGAATACCCAAGAAGACAGAAAATCAGATATTAAATCAAGACAAATGGGGATAATAACAGTTATAGATTTTATTAGAAAACAGCAAGTTAAGTGGTTCGGCCACATTAGGGAGGCTAGCAACTGACAGTATACCACAACAAGCAATGTACGAACTAAATAGGCCCGAAGAAGAGGCGAACCATGTAAACGATGGACAAGGAAATAACATAATCCATGGGAATCTCGATATATGAAGCCCATAACCGGGCACTCTCCCGCTGTTTATGCTTCACCTCGACACCGCAAGGTACAAGAGGAATACGATGAGAAATGAGATGAGATGAGATGAAGCCTCAATTTTAACTAAGATTGAAGATGCAGGTTGAACAAGGTGGATAGTTTTAACATTTTCTTCCCGAAGATCGTATGCACGGCCTTAGTGTAAGCCAACCGAAGTGACAATGATCATATCGCTTGCAATTTGAATTAGTTTTTAACCTTAACATGTCACGTTGGCATCCAAAACAAGTCTCACTGCCGTAACTCGTTAACATATTTCCTCTAAACATTTCGTTTATATTTTCCTGGTCCTGGTTTTACGTGATTCCACAACAACCACCACCACCCTAAGCACAAACACAAGCCAAATTCCCACCCATGTTGACATGCGCACGGCTGTGGGAGATGTGTGTTTGTCACACAGACGTGTTTGCCTTCATCGCTGTGTGGGAGACGGGCAAATCCCTGCCAGATGTTTATCGGAGATTCGAGTGCTCAGGGCAGACTTGGGGCTCACCAACAGGTTGTGGTGATTCGCCCTCAGCCGTTTATTCGTCTGCAAGTTGTTTTCATGAGTTTGTTCATTGCAAGAATTGTCAAGCAACAGTACTGGTGTCAACACAGAACTAGTGTCAACATAGAATTGGCGTCATCACAGAATTGGTGTCATTACAGAATTGGTGTCATTACAGCATTAGTGTCATCATAGAAATGGTGTCATCACAGAACTGGCGTTAACAATCATAACAGAACTGGTGTCATCACAGAACTGGTGCCATCACAGAACTGATGTCATCACAGAACTGGTGTCATCACAGAACTGGTGTCATCACAGAACTGGTGTCACAGAACTGGCGCCATCACAGAACTGGTGTTATAGCAGAACTGGTGTAATCACAGAACTCGTGTCACCACAGAATTGGTGTCAACATAGTCATCACATAACTGGTATGATCACAGAACTGGCGTCATCACAGAACTGGCCTCATTAAAGAACTGGCATCCACACAGAACTGGCATCATAACAGAACTAGCGTCATAACAGAACTGATGTCATAAGACTGGTGTCATTACAGAACTGGCGTCCATAACAGAACTGGCATCATCACAGAACTGGCGTCATAGCAGAACTGATGTCATAGAACTGGTGTCATTACAGAACTGGCGTCATCACAGAACTGGCATCATAGCAGAACTGGTGTCATCACAGAACTGGCGTCACCACTGAACTGGCTTCATAACAGAACTGGCGTCATAAGAGAACTGACGTCATACGGAACTGGTGTCATCACAGAACTGGTGTAATCGCAGAACGGTTATCACAGAACGGCTGTAGTCACAGAACGGGTGTCATCATATAACTGGTATCATAGAACTGGCATCACCACAAAATTGTGATGGATGTGTATGTGTGCTGGGTGTGTGTGTGTGCTGGGTGTGTGTGTGTGCTGGGTGTATGTGTGCTGGGTGTATGTGTGCTGGGTGTGTGTGTGTGCTGGGTGTATGTGTGTGCTGGGTGTATGTGTGTGCTGGGTGTATGTGTGCTGGGTGTATGTGTGCGCTGGGTGTATGTGTGCTGGGTGTGTGTGCTGGGTGTGTGTGCTGGGTGTATGTGTGCTGGGTGTGTGTGCTGGGTGTGTGTGTTTGCTGGGTGTATGTGTGCTGGGTGTATTATATGTGCTGAGTGTATAAGTGATGGGTGTATTATGTATGCTGGGTGTAATACATATGTTACGTGTTATGTGTGCTGGGTGCATTACATGTGCTGTGTGTATTACATACGCTGGGTTTATTACATGTGGTGTGTGTATGTGTGCTGGGTGTATTATATGTGCTGAGTTTATATGTGCTGGGTATATTACATACGCTGGGTATATTACATGTGGTGTGTGTATGTGTGCTGGGTGTATTATATATGCTGGGTGTATTATGTGTGCTGGGTGTATTATATGTGCTGAGTGTATATGTGCTGGGTATATTACATGTGCTGGGTATATTACATGTGCTGGGTGTATTACATATGCTGGGTATATTACATGTGCTGGGTATATTACATGTGCTGGGTATATTATATATGCTGGGTGTATTATATATGCTGGGTGTATTACATGTGCTGAGTGTATTATATATGCTGGGTGTATTACATGTGGTGTGTGTATATGTGCTGAGTGTATTATATATGCTGAGTGTATTATATATGCTGGGTGTATTACATGTGCTGGGTGTATTATATGTGCTGACTGTATTATATGTGCTGGGTGTATTATATATGCTGGGTGTATTATATGTGCTGGGTGTATTATATGTGCTGGGTGTATTATATATGCTGGGTGTATTATATATGCTGGGTGTATTACATGTGCTGGGTGTATTATATATGCTGGGTGTATTATATATGCTGGGTGTATTATATGTGCTGGGTGTATTATATGTGCTGAGTGTATTATATATGCTGAGTGTATTATATATGCTGGGTGTATTACATGTGCTGAGTGTATTATATGTGCTGAGTGTATTATATGTGCTGGGTGTATTACATGTGCTGAGTGTATTATATATGCTGGGTGTATTATATATGCTGGGTGTATTATATGTGCTGAGTGTATTATATATGCTGGGTGTATTATATATGCTGGGTGTATGTGTGCTGGGTGTATTACATGTGCTGGGTGTATGTGTGCTGAGTGTATTATATATGCTGGGTGTATTATATATGCTGGGTGTATTATATGTGCTGGGTGTATTATATGTGCTGAGTGTATTATATATGCTGAGTGTATTATATATGCTGGGTGTATTACATGTGCTGAGTGTATTATATGTGCTGAGTGTATTATATGTGCTGGGTGTATTACATGTGCTGAGTGTATTATATATGCTGGGTGTATTATATATGCTGGGTGTATTATATGTGCTGAGTGTATTATATATGCTGGGTGTATTATATATGCTGGGTGTATGTGTGCTGGGTGTATTACATGTGCTGGGTGTATTATATGTGCTGGGTGTATTATATGTGCTGGGTGTATTATATATGCTGGGTGTATTATATGTGCTGAGTGTATTATATATGCTGGGTGTATTATATGTGCTGAGTGTATTATATATGCTGGGTGTATTATATATGCTGAGTGTATTATATATGCTGAGTGTATTATATATGCTGGGTGTATTACATGTGCTGAGTGTATTATATGTGCTGAGTGTATTATATATGCTGGGTGTATTATATATGCTGGGTGTATTATATATGCTGGGTGTATTATATGTGCTGAGTGTATTATATATGCTGGGTGTATTATATGTGCTGAGTGTATTATATATGCTGGGTGTATTATATATGCTGGGTGTATTACATGTGCTGGGTGTATTATATGTGCTGAGTGTATTATATATGCTGAGTGTATTATATATGCTGGGTGTATTACATGTGCTGAGTGTATTATATATGCTGGGTGTATTATATGTGCTGAGTGTATTATATATGCTGGGTATATTATATATGCTGGGTGTATTATATATGCTGGGTGTATTATATGTGCTGAGTGTATTACATGTGCTGAGTGTATTATATGTGCTGAGTGTATTATATATGCTGGGTGTATTATATATGCTGAGTGTATTATATATGCTGAGTGTATTATATATGCTGGGTGTATTACATGTGCTGGGTGTATTATATGTGCTGAGTGTATTATATATGCTGAGTGTATTATATATGCTGGGTGTATTACATGTGCTGAGTGTATTATATATGCTGGGTGTATTATATGTGCTGAGTGTATTATATATGCTGGGTGTATTATATATGCTGGGTGTATTATATGTGCTGAGTGTATTATATGTGCTGAGTGTATTATATATGCTGAGTGTATTATATATGCTGGGTGTATTACATGTGCTGAGTGTATTATATGTGCTGAGTGTATTATATGTGCTGGGTGTATTACATGTGCTGAGTGTATTATATATGCTGGGTGTATTATATATGCTGGGTGTATTATATGTGCTGAGTGTATTATATATGCTGGGTGTATTATATATGCTGGGTGTATGTGTGCTGGGTGTATTACATGTGCTGGGTGTATTATATGTGCTGGGTGTATTATATGTGCTGGGTGTATGTGTGCTGGGTGTATTATATATGCTGGGTGTATTATATATGCTGGGTGTATTATATGTGCTGAGTGTATTATATGTGCTGGGTGTATTATATATGCTGGGTGTATTATATATGCTGGGTGTATTACATGTGCTGAGTGTATTATATGTGCTGGGTGTATTATATATGCTGGGTGTATTATATATGCTGGGTGTATTACATGTGCTGAGTGTATTATATATGCTGGGTGTATTATATATGCTGGGTGTATTACATGTGCTGAGTGTATTATATATGCTGGGTGTATTATATATGCTGAGTGTATTATATATGCTGGGTGTATTACATGTGCTGAGTGTATTATATGTGCTGAGTGTATTATATGTGCTGGGTGTATTACATGTGCTGAGTGTATTATATATGCTGGGTGTATTATATATGCTGGGTGTATTATATGTGCTGAGTGTATTATATATGCTGGGTGTATTATATATGCTGGGTGTATGTGTGCTGGGTGTATTACATGTGCTGGGTGTATTATATGTGCTGGGTGTATTATATGTGCTGGGTGTATGTGTGCTGGGTGTATTATATATGCTGGGTGTATTATATATGCTGGGTGTATTATATGTGCTGAGTGTATTATATATGCTGGGTGTATGTGTGCTGGGTGTATTACATGTGCTGGGTGTATTATATGTGCTGGGTGTATTATATGTGCTGGGTGTATGTGTGCTGGGTGTATGTGTGCTGGGTGTATTACATGTGCTGGGTGTATTATATGTGCTGAGTGTATTATATGTGCTGGGTGTATTATATGTGCTGGGTGTATTATATGTGCTGGGTGTATTATATGTGCTGAGTGTATTATATGTGCTGGGTGTATTATGTGTGCTGGGTGTATGTGTGCTGGGTGTATGTGTGCTGGGTGTATTATATGTGCTGAGTGTATTATATGTGCTGGGTGTATTATGTGTGCTGGGTGTATGTGTGCTGGGTGTATTATATGTGCTGAGTGTATTATATGTGCTGGGTGTATTATATGTGCTGAGTGTATTATATGTGCTGAGTGTATTATATGTGCTGGGTGTATTATATGTGCTGAGTGTATTATATGTGCTGGGTGTATTATGTGTGCTGGGTGTATGTGTGCTGGGTGTATTATATGTGCTGGGTGTATTATATGTGCTGAGTGTATTATATGTGCTGGGTGTATTATATGTGCTGGGTGTATTATATGTGCTGGGTGTATTATATGTGCTGGGTGTATTACATGTGCTGGGTGTATTATATGTGCTGGGTGTATTACATGTGCTGGGTGTATTATATGTGCTGGGTGTATTATATGTGCTGGGTGTATGTGTGCTGGGTGTATGTGTGCTGGGTGTATTATATATGCTGGGTGTATTATATGTGCTGGGTGTATTATATGTGCTGGGTGTATTATATGTGCTGGGTGTATTATATGTGCTGGGTGTATTACATGTGCTGGGTGTATTATATGTGCTGGGTGTATTATATGTGCTGGGTGTATTATATGTGCTGGGTGTATTATATGTGCTGGGTGTATGTGTGCTGGGTGTATGTGTGCTGGGTGTATTATATATGCTGGGTGTATTATATATGCTGGGTGTATTATATATGCTGAGTGTATTATATATGCTGAGTGTATTATATGTGCTGAGTGTATTATATGTGCTGGGTGTATTATATGTGCTGGGTGTATGTGTGCTTGGTGTATGTGTTCTTGGTGTATGTGTGCTACATACATGCTTCTGATAACACTATAGGGATTCTAACTGTCAAATCCCTGATATCCAAAATGCGCTGTCTGCCCAAACTACACAATGTGGTGGTCATTTGAACTTATACCAATATCTCCCCAAATTACATCTATATCTCTCGCAATTACATCTATATCTCCCGCAATTACATCTATATCTCCCCAAATTACATCTATATCTCCCCAAATTACATCTATATCTCCTCAAATCCCATCTATATCTCCCCAAATTACATCTATATCTCCCCAAATTACATCGATATCTCCCCAAATTACATCTATATCTCCCCAAATTACATCTACTGTCAAAATTCCATCTACTACCCAAATTACATCTAGCTGCCCACATTACTTCTATCTGTCTTAATTACACCAATATCTTGGCCAGTTACATCAACGTGGTCATTTAAAGCCATATCAATATGTCCAAATTACATCAATATCACATCTTTTGTTTGCTAATAACGAATTACATCAATATCTATCCAAATCGCATTAGTATCTGACAAATCACAATATCTGCATACATTTTATCAATATCTGTAAAAGTTAATCTGTTCAAATGACACCAAAATCTACGCCAGTAAATATCTGCCCAAATTACATAAATATCTGGCCAGTTATACCCTCAACAGTATCTTCCAATATTACAATATGTCTACAATTATACACAGATCAATATCTACCTAAATTAAATCAATACCTACAGCAATATAATGCCCACATATACCAATTATATGCCCACATATACCAATTAAATGCCCACATATACCAATTATATGCCCACATTTATCAACTGTCTGTTATTGACTGCCTATAGTACCTTGCGGTGTAGGTCAGGGGGGTCTTGAGCCTGGGGAATTAAGGCTGCATGGCTAGTGCAGTCACTGCGAAAAATCCAGGTTAGGAGTTTGTTCCCCATGACACAAAACAAATGCACACCTTACCGAGTATTCGAACCCGGGTCTCCCGAAGGAGAACCCATCATTCTTAGCCACTTGGTCAGCCGCCCCCGTATATATAGCTATATATATTGTCATTCATGTCCATGATGATCAGATTAGATAAGATTAGATCAGCGGAGAGGAGAGAAGAGAAGAACGAATGAACAAACGAATGAATGAACAGACTTTATTTTCAAAGGGTAACAAATTGGGCATGCAGACCCGTCTTACATTCGGCCCTTCCAAACACTCATCTTTCTTTCATCAATAGTGCATAATACATTCACATAGGGAAAACATATTGTCAAAAGAATGTTGTAAACATAAACAATGCATAATACCATGTTATAAGACACACCCATACACACCCCCATCTACACACATCTCCCCACCCGCACACACATCTCCCACTCACCACACATTCCCCAACACACACACACCCCCACCCACCCACACACCCCCAGGCACACATACATGCACCCACCCAATCATCATCCACTCACACATCCCCCACCTACACACACATCCTCCACCCATCAACACTCACCCACCCACATGTCCTCCACCATCCACCCCTAACCACCCAGCCAAACACACATCCCCCAACCACACATATCCCACCAACCCACACATCCCACACCTACCCACACACAAAACCTGCACCCACCCACATTCCCCCCACTTGCACACATCCCCACCCACACAATTTCTGCCAACCCACCCACATATCCCAAACCCACACACACACACACATCCTCCACTCATCCCCCAACCTACACACACTCACACATCCTCCACCCACCCCCAGTCACCCATCTCACAATCACACATCCTTTAACCACACATCCCTTAACCCCCCCCCCCTCCCACACACACACACACATCTCCCCACCCACACACACATCCCCACCAAACACACATCCCCCATCCACAAACACACACCTCCCACCCACACACACACACCACCACCCACGTATACCCCCAAACACATCCCTGAACCACACACATCTTCCCATCCACACACACACACATCCCCCACCCATACTCTCACCCCCATACACACATCCATCCACTCACATACTCATCCCTCATCCACTCACACCCACACATCCCCCATCAACACATACATCTCCCATCTACCCACCCACACTCACACACCCCAACCACCCAGCCAAATACACATCCCCCACCCTCACATACATCTTTACCCACCCACACATCCCACACCCAATCACACCTCCCCCACCAACACACACACACACACCTCACCCACACACATCTCCCCTCCCACACCCCACCCCACCATATACACATCCTCCACCCACACATATGCCCCCCACACACACCCCCCATTCACATTCCCACCCACACACACACATTTCCCTACCTATTTCCCACCCACTCAAACATCCCCTGCCTACAAACACCCTCATCACCCACACATACATCCTCCACCCACCCACACACAACTCCATCCACACAGTCATATACCCCACCCACACTCACATCCCCACACTCATCCCCCAACCCACACTCATCCCCCATACTCCTATCTCTCAACCCACACACATCCCCCATACCCCCCCCCCTCCCACACACCTGTTCACCCACATATCCCTCACCCACCCAACCACCCACATACACATTACACATTCCCCACCAACACAACCCCCCCCCCCCACCAACACCCACACACTTCCAACCACCCAGCCAAAAATCCCCCACCCACAAACACATCCTCCACCCACCACACATCTCTTCACCCACCCACACATCCCCCATCCGTCCACACACATCCCCCATCCGTCCACACACATCCCCCACTCACAATTCCTCCAAAGAGAGAAGAGAACCGAGAAGAGAGAAGAGAAGAGAAGAGAAGATTAAAGTATATGAGATAAGATAAGATAAGATAAGATTAGGCACACAGACAGATATATAGATTAGATAGAGAGAAAGAGAAATAGAGAGAACGAGAGAGAGAGAGAGAGAGAGAGAGAGAGAGAGAGAGAGAGAGAGAGAGAGAGTGAGAACTGTATACACTGCAATTGGAGCTCATATTTTTACAGCGATATTTACCTACTGTAGAGAAACTTTCAATTTCGTAGTAATTACAAGATTGTTGAATGGATTTTAAAACAGAATCCAACAGTAAGACTGACAGTCACCTGTCGTTCCAGTTCGTGTTTCCCTTACATGAAAACTCAATACAGGATAAATTTACAGTAACCAAAGAAGGCACTACTTTGTTGTAAATAAACATTTGAATTTGATCAACGATTGATATTCAGAGCTCCAACACACCAACTGTTTAAAATCTATATTAATATTAGTAATTCGTGTTATTCTTACATAATTAGCGGACTTAACACCGAGACTATATCGACATTTTCAAAGGATGAACAAATAATCACAACATACATACCTTGTTACGAAACACACACAACAACAGCTGCTGTCCAAACACTGGTAAACTAAACACGTGAGAGTGACTTCTGAACCCGTGAGTGAATCATCCCATCCTCCATCGCACGTGCGGCAGTCGGGCTTTCCCGCGCTATCAGCACGACACACAGCCTGGACCAGGGCACAGCCGTCTTACAGCTACAGGCGCGAGAGCAAGCACTGTCTTACACAACAACAGCCACCACTGGCGCTGGGACTGTCGGGGGGCCAAGCGGCCGTTGGTGAACGAATCGAGCACAACTGGCCGGGCCAGGGGAGAGTGTTTTCTGCGGGGATCATGTGAAGTTCAAAATAATTTAGGGTTGTTTATAC
Organism: Cepaea hortensis; assembly: GCA_963921405.1. Classification (NCBI taxonomy): domain Eukaryota; kingdom Metazoa; phylum Mollusca; class Gastropoda; order Stylommatophora; family Helicidae; genus Cepaea; species Cepaea hortensis. The sequence continues at coordinate 7,615,741 of OY992893.1, forward strand.
CACCACCCCCCCCCCCTTTCCACACACACACACACACACACACCTTTCCGCGTTTACCCGCATCTGTAAGAGACTAGTAGAAAAGTGTCTTTTAAACTCTGTCCCAAATTTGTGTTACTACACAACAGAGATTAAGAGCAGAATATAGCAAGCAAAGGCTGCATTTCAGAAAATGAAGAATATCTTATGCGATAAGTCGCTATCATTGAATGTAAGAAAGAGAGTGCTGAAGTGCTATATAGAACCAGTTTTGCTGTAAAGCTGTGAATCTTGGAATGTAAATGAACAAATTAGGAAGAGATTGGAAGCAACAGAGATATGGTTCCTTAGACGAATGTTGCGAATATCATGGACTGTCAAAGTAACTAACAACGAATGCCTGAAAGAGGCTAATGAAACTAGAACATTATATACAACAATAAGAAAGAGACAAACAGATTTCTTGGTCATGTGATAAGAAGAGAGGCGCTGGAGAACATCGTGACAACTGGAAAGATCGAGGGGAAGAGAGGCAGGGGCAGACCACGAGAAATGATGCTGGATGGATTGCGACGGTGGCATAGAGGAATATCAGCAGCAGAGTTAATCCAGAAAACCAAAGACCGAGGTCTGTGGAGAGTCATGAACGCCTACGCCAGTCGGCATGGCACATGATGATTATGACGGCACATGATGATTATGACACAGCCGGGCTTATTGAAGTAGCTGTAACACAGTGGCTAGTCACAAATAAACATACATGTATGTACAGGGGGCTGAGTGGTCTCGAGGTATGGAGTCCACCTCGAGTGCTGGAGGTCCCGGGTTCAGGCCCCGGTGAGGACCAGGATTTATTTAAAAAATCCACCGGGACTTCCAGTAATTTCCCCCGGCACTCTGGATAGTGAGATCAGACGCCCATGTGTATGGTTGCGCACGTAAAAAATCCATTGGCAGTTGGAAATCGGAAAAGAGTAGCCTAACGGCGTTGCCCGGGCAAAATTTCGAGTTAAAAATCTACCCAAAGTATTTCAGGATCCTCGCCGATGCAATGGAGTTCGTGCATTGAGCTGAGTTTCTCCAGACTCAGATTTGAGTTAGGAGGAAAACGGAGCACTTATGGGTTAAACCGTGTGCCGTGATGTTGATCCAACGACTAAAAAAAAAAAAAAATAAACATTCATGTATTGTTTGGCGTGCATAGAACTAGAAGCAAGAAGTAGAGACTAGAGGACGCACTTTTTTGTCGCATATCCTTTACAGGACATCGCTGTCAACACCAGCATTTTACCGCTGTTGTTGATTTCTTGGCAAGATTACGCTCAGTAGTTTGCCATTGCTTTCTGAGCGGCCGGCTCACTTATCCCGTAAGTCACCAACGCGGCGAGAACCGCTACAAATTCTCTCGCGTTGCGTTACCCTACGTGGATAAACGGGATTACGGAGAAGGTCGTATAACGCCTAGGCCAGGGAGACTAGCAGAGGACGCACTAGACAACATAAATAAATACATATGTATTTGACGCTCATGAAAATAGAAGAACGAAGTAGAAACCAGAGGACGCACTAGACAACATAAATACAGACTAATGTATTGTCTGATGCTCTAGAAGTAGAGACTAGAGGGCGCACATGGCTTGGGAGGGCAGAGATATTGTGTATGTCATACACCATTCCGCGACATCCCAGACTCCGAGATCCGACAGCCATGGATTGTTTGGGCAGTGATATTTTGTATGTCATACACCATTCAGCGACATCCCAGACTCTGAGATCCGACAGTCATGGAATAATTGAGCAGAAATACTTTGTATTGCAGACATCATTATATGACATATCTGACTCAGAGATTCGACGGCTGAGTATTGCGTCTGCAGAGTTATTTTGTATTGTACACATCGTTAAGGGACATACGAGACTCCGAGATCCGACAGTCGCGGATTGATTGCGCAGATACTTTGTACTGCACACATCATTAAGTGACATGCCTAACCCCAGACCTGTCGCCACATTCCTGGGAAAGTTTCGCAAATCGATAGGTTTAATCTGCCGCTCTTTGTAATTAAAGGCAAGTTATTTCTCCTGGCATTTACATACAATACAAGGTATCCATGACTCATGACCCCATCGATCCAGTGGTCACACACAAAGCAGACGTGAAAGAATGTGCCCCAGATACATTCTCTGACCAGGCTAGGGTACTTTAATTTCCGTGTATATTGTGTGTTATTACTGGGTCTCTTGAGCTGAACTGTTACAGAAACATTCTGAGAATAGGGTGACTGAGAAGACGAAAACTGGGTCTCTTGAGCTGAACTGTTACAGAAACATTCTGAGAATAGGGTGACTGAGAAGATGAAAACTGGAGCTCTTGAGCTGAACTGCTAAAGAAATATTCTGAGAATATCGTGGACCGAGAAGATGAAAACTTGGGCTCTTGAGCTGAACTGCTACAGAACATTTCTGAGAATATAGTGGACAGAGAAGATGAAAAACACTTAAATGTTTCAAGACCTTAACATGAAAGAAAACTGGCTAGAAACAATAAGCCATATTTTTTTCTCATATTATTTTACAGGACATTGCAGTCAACACCAGCATTTTTCAGCTGCTGTTGATGTCTTGGCAAATTTTACGTTCAGTAGTTTGCCATTGCTTTCTGAACGACCGGCTCTAATACCTCCGTAAGTAACCAACGCGACGAGATCCGCTGCCGAATCTCACGCAGTTGTGTTTCATAGTGAGTATACGGGATGGCGAACAACGTCCTTAATCCCTTTGCCAGGGAGACCGGCATATGCCAGCTTAATATATCAAATATTCACCTCTGCTTAACTGACAATATACCTGGCGACACATGAACTGGGTCACAAATCAACCCTAACTTAACTGCTTAGAGAGGCTCCGAGAATTGAGACTACACGAAAGCAGAATAAGTAAAATGCATGGCTCAGTGTTCATTCCAGCAACCAGTCACTTCTGTTAATCTTGTTCATGGTTGGCTGGATTCCATGGCTTAAATGTCTACGGGATAGTGTAGGCATCTCTACACCAACCCTCTTTAGTCATATGGTTACGACACGCATGGTAGAATACAGTGTTAGAATTCTCTGCCTCTTTTGTGGGCCCTGGCAGCAGACAGTCGACTATGAAAAGTAAATGACATCCAGGAACTGGCGCCTGCTCAGAATAAGGAATATAATCCTATGACAGAATCACCCGGTGGAACTTTCGAGGATGATCCAAACATGTCCCAGCCAATTTAAGAGGTGAGAACGGACGCAGACAATGGATACGCCATTAGTTAATTAGTTAGTCGAGGTTCCAACTTCACAGCAACGGGTCGTCCCAATTATGCTCCGTTCCTGTGCCGGTGAATATCACACAAAACGCTCCCCACTGCCCAATGTGAAAAGTGGAAAAGACAGGAGTCTCGACAAACAACAGCCCGCACAGATACACTGTGCATAATGCCGCCGCCAGAATGTCAACACAAAAGTCCCCCACGAAACACCCAATTCATCTCTGATGGAATCGGCAGTCATTTTCCTATCTGGATGTTTCCTAGATGTTCACCCACACAGTCCACGAAAATACAGTTCATCGCTGATGGCAGTGGCAGTCAACCAGAAGCCCAGCAGCCACACATTTCTGCATAAGGCAAACACCGGTAAACTCCGGGACATAGCCACCTGCCATCGCTCCAAACATGCAGTCACGTTCCCAAAAAACAAAAACAAAAACTTGGGCAGATTCAAAAGCACTTCACACGAAACTCACAGCTCCCAGTGTCACGCCACGCACTCACTCAGTAGCAGGGCGACGGAACCATCAAGCCTCCTTAGTCGCCTCTTACGACATGCGTGGTAGGCTACAGTGTTGCTATTATTTGCTTCCCTTATGGGCCCCGGCAACACACGGAACAGGGTACGTCATTATCATCATCAAGTACCATACCAGCTGGCGTAGGCGTTCATGACTCTCCACAAATTGCGGTCTCTGGTTTTCTTGTTACATTCTGCTCATGATATTTCTCCATGCCACCGTCTCAATTCATACAGCATCATGTCTCTTCCCCTGGATCTTTCTAGCTGTCACGATGTTCTTCAAAGCCTCTCTTCTCATCACATGACCAAAGAAAGCTACGTGTACGTCATACATTGATGAAATCTGTTCACGGTATAACAAACAATATGTTTTCACTGGAACCCACGTGGCAAAAGAAATATAAAACAGGTCACAGATCCTTGTCCACGCCTTAACCCGTGTTGGGTATATGGTGCTAAACCCATATTATAGATTGGAACTCCAAGAGTGATGGGGTCAATGCCACGTCGGCCTCCCCGCATCCCAAGACATGTCCTGGTAGCCATTTTGGTGGATCGATCTCTTAGAGCAGGTCATTTTAAACACCCACCTCGATGCGAGTTGCAACCCCTGGCCATTGGGCGGATAGGCAAGCCAGTGATAGGCAAGCCAGTGATAGGCAAGCCAATGATAAGCAAGCCAATGATAGGCAAGCCAATGATAGGCAAGCCAGTGCGCTCGGCGGTCTCCATATAGGCAAGTCAATGATAGGCAAGCCAATGATAGGCAAGCCAGTGCGCTCGGCGGTCTCCATATAGGCAAGTCAATGATAGGCAAGCCAATGATAGGCAAGCCAATAATAGGCCAGTCAATGGTAGGCCAGCCAATGATAGGCCAGCCAATGATAGGCCAGCCAATGATAGGCCAGCCAATGATAGGCCAGCCAATGATAGGCAAGCCAGTGATAGGCAAGCCAATGATAAGCAAACCAATGATAGACAAGCCAGTGCGCTCGGCGGTCTCCATATAGGCAAGTCAATGATAGGCAAGCCAATGATAGGCAAGTCAATGATAGGCAAGCCAATGATAGGCAAGCCAATGATAGGCAAGCCAGTGCGCTCGGCGGTCTCCATATAGGCAAGTCAATGACAGGCAAGCCAATGATAGGCCAGCCAATGCGCTCGGCGGTCCCCAGATAGGCAATCCAGTGCTCTCGACGGTCCCCTGATAGGCAAGCCAGTGCGCTCGACGGTCTCCTAATAGGCAAGCCAGTGCGCTCGGCGGTCCCCTGATAGGCAAGCCAGTGCGCTCGGCGGTCCCCTGATAGGCAAGCCAGTGCGCTCGGCGGTGCCTTGATAGGCAAGCCAGTGCGCTCGGCGGTGCCTTGATAGGCAAGCCAGTGCGCTCGGCGGTGCCCAGGATGAAATAGAGGATCACATGAAGAAGAGAAATAGAGATAGAAATGAACAACATGGAGAGGACGATGGCAGCAGGGAGGTGAGACTGACCTGGGTTGACCGAGGTCCTATGTTTCACTGTGGGACATGGCAGCAGGTAGACGGGACTGACCTAGGTTGACTGAGGTTCTGTGACTGAATAGCAGGTAGACGGGACTGACCTGGGTTGACCGAGGTCCTATGTTTCACTGTTGAACAAGGAGCAGAAGAAGCAGACTTGTTGTAATCTCTGTGTCCACATGTGGTAGCATATTCAGTGATAAGTTGATCCCACAATGTGTTTCACATGACTGTAACCTATCATTGGCCGAAGCTGAGTCTCAACAATGAGCTAGTGACACAGAAGTTTGGGAGAGCGAAATTTGAGTTGCTGTCCCTCCAGCAGCGCCATTTCATTTCTTCTTTGATGTACCTTGTATTTTGAAGCAACAACACGGAATGTCACAAGTATAGTAATATACAGTTTTATTTACAGAAATGCAAGGAATGTTTTTTTGTTTTTTTCGTTCTCTCGTTTTTAATTAGAGCGTAGTCTACCCTGCACTGATTGTTGCTTGTACGATAGCGTTTTCTATTACCAATGTCCCTCGTCATCAAGTGAACACACTCCGACTTATGAGGTACTTGTAATTTACTTCCCCAAGTCAAGGACGAGAAGTCAACAGTTTAATCCAACAGACCGGTGTAGGGGTTGAACCCGCTACCTCGCCATCGGCGCATCGGATGTTTAAGACCGAGCGCTCTTTTCCATTAGACCAGGCTGAAGGGGAAGAGATTAACTGGTACAATATCTGGTGCTGGAGATGAGAGGGAGGACCTATGGCAATGTCCTGAGTGCTGGAGATGAGAGGGAGGACCTATGGCAATGTCCTGAGTGCTGTGATGCCAGTACAGTGAGGGCGAACAGCACATGTAGATAAATCAACGATACCATCAAACAGAAACAGCTTTATTGACAATAGTTAGTCCACGCTCACAGGTGTCCCATACACGCACCTCTAGTGCTCCACTCAGGTAGGTGTCCCATACACGCACCTCTAGTGCTCCACTCAGGTAGGTGTCCCATACACGCACCTCTAGTGCTCCACTCAGGTAGGTGTCCCATACACGCACCTCTAGTGCTCCACTCGTGTAGGTGTCCCATACACTCACCTCTAGTGCTCTACTTGTGTAGGTGTCCCATACACTCACCTCTAGTGCTCTACTCGTGTAGTTGTCCTATACACTCACCTCTAGTGCTCTACTTGTGTAGTTGTCCCATACACACACCTCTAGTGCTCTACTCGTGTAGTTGTCCTATACACACACCTCTAGTGCTCTACTCGTGTAGTTGTCCTATACACACCTCTAGTGCTCTACTCGTGTAGTTGTCCTATACACACACCTCTAGTGCTCTACTCGTGTAGTTATCCTATACACACACCTCTAGTGCTCTACTCGTGTAGTTGTCCTATACACACACCTCTAGTGCTCTACTCGTGTAGTTGTCCTATACACACACCTCTAGTGCTCTACTCGTGTAGTTGTCCTATACACACACCTCTAGTGCTCTACTCGTGTAGTTGTCCCATACACACACCTCTAGTGCTCTACTCGTGTAGTTGTCCTATACACACACCTCTAGTGCTCTACTCGTGTAGTTGTCCTATACACACACCTCTAGTGCTCTACTCGTGTAGTTGTCCTATACACACACCTCTAGTGCTCTACTCGTGTAGTTGTCCTATACACACACCTCTAGTGCTCTACTCGTGTAGTTGTCCCATACACACACCTCTAGTGCTCTACTCGTGTAGTTGTCCTATACACACACCTCTAGTGCTATACTCGTGTAGTTGTCCTATACACACACCTCTAGTGCTCTACTCGTGTAGTTGTCCTATACACACACCTCTAGTGCTCTACTCGTGTAGTTGTCCTATACACACACCTCTAGTGCTCTACTCGTGTAGTTGTCCTATACACACACCTCTAGTGCTCTACTCGTGTAGTTGTCCTATACACACACCTCTAGTGCTCTACTCGTGTAGTTGTCCCATACACACACCTCTAGTGCTCTACTCGTGTAGTTGTCCTATACACACACCTCTAGTGCTCTACTCGTGTAGTTGTCCTATACACACACCTCTAGTGCTCTACTCGTGTAGTTGTCCTATACACACACCTCTAGTGCTCTACTCGTGTAGTTGTCCTATACACACACCTCTAGTGCTCTACTCGTGTAGTTGTCCTATACACACACCTCTAGTGCTCTACTCGTGTAGTTGTCCTATACACACACCTCTAGTGCTCTACTCGTGTAGTTGTCCTATACACACACCTCTAGTGCTCCACTCGTGTAGGTGTCCCATACACTCACCTCTAATGCTCTACTCGTGTAGGTGTCCCATACACTCACCTCTAGTGCTCTACTCGTGTAGGTGTCCCATACACACACACCTCTAGTGCTCTACTCGTGTAGGTGTCCCATACACTCACCTCTAGTGCTCTACTCGTGTAGGTGTCCCATACACTCACCTCTAGTGCTCTACTCGTGTAGGTGTCCCATACACACACCTCTAGTGCTCTACTCGTGTAGGTGCCCCATACACACACCTCTAGTGCTCTACTCGTGTAGGTGTCCTATACACACACCTCTAGTGCTCTACTCGTGTAGGTGTCCTATACACACACCTCTAGTGCTCTGCTCGCGTAGGTGTCCCACATACACACACCTCTAGTGCTCTACTCGTGTAGGTGTCCCACATACACACACCTCTAGTGATCCACTCGTGTAGGTGTCCCACATACACACACCTCTAGTGCTCTACTCGTGTAGGTGTCCCATACACACACCTCTAGTGCTCTACTCGTATAGGTGTCCCACATACACACACCCCTAGTGCTCTACTTGTGTAGGTGTCCCGCATACACACACCTCTAGTGCTCTACTCGTGTAGGTGTCCCATAAACACACCTCTAGTGCTCTACTCGTGTAGGTGTCCCACATACACACACCTCTAGTGCTCCACTCGTGTAGGTGTCCCATACACTCACCTCTAGTGCTCTACTCGTGTAGGTGTCCCACATACACTCTCCTCTAGTGCTCTACTCTTGTGTAGCTGATGTTGAATGAAAGAATGTATGAGAGGAAATAGAGAAGAAGGGCAGAATGTCAGACGGGCCTGCGTGCCCAATTCTTAACCCTTTGAAAATAAAGACATTATTATTATTATTATTATTATTATAGCTCAGCCTCTCGTATAACACGCATCTCAAATGTGTCGTTTGCTTTTCATCACTTTTGTCTATTGTCTGCCTCAAAACCACATGATTCGACAAACCGATCACACTATCCAAGAAATGACACTAACCAAGAGATGACATCAGCGCGACGTGTCATAGTATGCAATACCTATGACAATTGCCTTTTGAACAATTCCCTGCCATATGCTGCGATGGAACTCGGTAAGTTCTCGGCGGGAGGCGGGCTCCGTATCTCTCACCACGACTTCCAGTTTTCAATTTACTAAATGCGTTCTTGCAGCCTCACCAGAAACACAGAGATTTACGAGTCCAGGACGGGGTATTGCTGGCTAACAGCCAGACCAGGCAGGAACAGGGCCAACATCTGGCGGAGCCCGGCCCACATTGTCATCTGTTGCCAGGAAATGACGTTCCTGGAGCACGGACTGTGTACACGCCAGCACATGTGCGTAACTCGCCGCCAAATTACCCCCATCATATAATTCACATCACATCGTCTACTGACCTCGGCGGTTCTCGCATTCATATTGAATGATCGCCATTCTGTGTTATGTCGTTTGGCACAGGCCATTATGTTCCCTCATAATCATCAGCTTTTTGTGCTCCTGCTTAGCTTGGCAGCTAAACGTTTTCCGTGCCATTCTGATAAACTATCCAGTATTTTATCCTGCTGACCACCTCTGTAACTAATACCTTGTATTTTCCTGTTGTGTAACACAGGGTCTGCATGCCCAATTTTTATCTCTTTTAAAATAGTTTCTTTGTTCTTCCGTTCGGTTGTAACAACGCTCCCAAGATCTGACTGTTCTCATAAAGTGACCACAATATGACAATTGTCTTGTCCGGGTGTGGGTAATCATAAAGTGACCACAAGATTACCGACGTCTTGTCCAGATTTAAGTAATCATAAAGTGACCACAAGATGACCGATATCATGTCCAGATTTAAGTAATCATAAAGTGACCACAAGATGACCGATATTATGTCCAGATTTAGGTAATCATAAAGTGACCACAAGATGACCGATATCATGTCCAGATTTAAGTAATCATAAAGTGACCACAAGATGACCGATATTAAGTCCAGATTTAGGTAATCATAAAGTGACCACAAGATGACCGATATCATGTCCAGATTTAGGTAATCATAAAGTGACCACAAGATGACCGATATCATGTCCAGATTTAGGTAATCATAAAGTGACCACAGGATTACCGATGTCATGTCCAGATTTAGGTAATCATAAAGTGACCACAAGATGACCGATGTCAAGTCCAGATTTAGGTAATCATAAAGTGACCACGGGATTACCGATGTCATGTCAAGATTTAGGTAATCATAAAATGACCACAAGATGACCGATGTCATGTCCAGGTGTAGGTAATCATAAAATGACCACAAGATGACCGATGTCATGTCAGGGTGTAGGTAATCATAAAATGACCACAAGATGACCGATGTCATGTCCAGATTTAGGTAATCATAAAGTGACCACGGGATTACCGATGTTATGTCCAGATTTAGGTAATCATAAAGTGACCACAAGATGACCGATATTATGTCCGGGTGTAGGTAATCATAAAATGACCACAAGATCAATGTCCGGGTGTAGGTAATCATAAAATGACCACAAGATGACCGATGTCATGTCCAGGTTAGGTAATCATAACGTGACCACGGGATTACCGATGTCATGTCAAGATTTAGGTAATCATGAAATGACCACAAGATGACCGATGTCATGTCCGGGTGTAGGTAATCATAAAATGACCACAATATGACCGATGTCATGTCCAGATTTAGGTAATCATAAGTGACCACAAGATGACCGTTGTCATGTCCAGGTGTAGATAATCATAATGTGACCACAAGATGACCGATATCATGTCCAGATTTAGGTAATCATAAAATGACCACAAGATGACCGATGTCATGTCCAGGTTTAGGTAATCATAAAGTGACCACAAGATGACCGTTGTCATGTCCAGGTGTAGATAATCATAATGTGACCACAAGATGACCGATGTCATGTCCAGGTGTAGGTAATCATAAAATGACCACAAGATGACCGATGTCATGTCCGGGTGTAATCATAAAGTGACCACAAGATGACTGATGTCATTTCCAGATTTAGGTAATCATAAAGTGACCACAAGATGACCGATGTCATGTCCAGGTGTAGGTAATCATAAAATGACCACAAGATGACCGATGTCATGTCCAGATTTAGGTAATCATAAAATGACCACAAGATGACCGATGTCATGTCCAGGTGTAGGTAATCATAAAGTGACCACAAGATGACCGTTGTCATGTCCAGGTGTAGATAATCATAATGTGACCACAAGATGACCGATGTCATGTCCAGGTGTAGGTAATCATAAAATGACCACAAGATGACCGATGTCATGTCCGGGTGTAATCATAAAGTGATCACAAGATGACCGATGTCATGTCCAGATTTTTTAAATTTTTTTTTAGCATATCCTTTTACAGGACTTAGCTGTCAACACCAGCATCTTTCAGCTGTATGTTGATCTCCTGGCAAGATTACGCTCAGTAGTTTGCCATTGCTTTGTCCAGATTTATGTAATCATAAAATGACCACAAGATGACCGATATCATGTCCAGATTTAGGTAATCATAAAATGACCACAAGATGACCGATATCATGTCCAGATTTAGGTAATCATAAAGTGACCACAAGATGACCGATGTCATGTCCGGGTATAATCATAAAGTGATCACAAGATGACCATTATCTTGTGCTGATGTGGCTAATCATGAGCCTCTGTCACCTTGCCATTAATAGTACTTGGACATTGAACTGTTGTTGTCTATGAGAATTGTTATATTATGTGGAATAAGTATTGTTATGTGACCTCTAGCTTCGGCCTTGTGGTCAGTGAGTCATCAGATCATCGTTTATTACAAGAGCAACAAACCCACACACGCTCAGATCATCATTTATTACAAGAGCAACAAACCCACACACGCTCAGATCATCGTTTATTACAAGAGCAACAAACCCACACACGCTCAGATCATCGTTTATTACAAGAGCAACAAACCCACACACGCTCAGATCATCGTTTATTACAAGAGCAACAAACCCACACACGCTCAGATCATCGTTTATTACAAGAGCAACAAACCCACACACGCTCAGATCATCGTTTATTACAAGAGCAACAAACCCACAGACGCTCAGATCATCGTTTATTACAAGAGCAACAAACCCACAGACGCTCAGATCATCGTTTATTACAAGAGCAACAAACCCACAGACGCTCAGATCATCGTTTATTACAAGAGCAACAAACCCACAGACGCTCAGATCATCGTTTATTACAAGAGCAACAAACCCACAGACGCTCAGATCATCGTTTATTACAAGAGCAACAAACCCACAGACGCTCAGATCATCGTTTATTACAAGAGCAACAAACCCACAGACGCTCAGATCATCGTTTATTACAAGAGCAACAAACCCACAGACGCTCAGATCATCGTTTATTACAAGAGCAACAAACCCACAGACGCTCAGATCATCGTTTATTACAAGAGCAACAAACCCACAGACGCTCAGATCATCGTTTATTACAAGAGCAACAAACCCACAGACGCTCACATCCCAGACTCGGCGTCGCCGCCACTAATTCTAGTCCCGCATTGGTTAATACGACATCATCTGCTGCATCTATGACGTCCATTCTTCGCGACGAGAAATGTCACTGCCAGCTGTGCTAGTCAGGAGTCGGGCCAAGTACGTAGAATGTACGTCGACCCTTGAATCCACTGTCCGGCCAAGTACGTAGAATGTACGTCGACCCTTGAATCCACTGTCCGGCCAAGTACGTCAAATGTACGTCGGCCCCGGATCTCCTGTCCGGCCAAGTACGTAGAATGTACGTCGGCTCTTGAATCCACTGTCCGGCCAAGTACGTAGAATGTACGTCGGCTCTTGAATCCCCTGTCCGGTCAAGTCCATAAGTGACAAAACAAACAGCCGTTTGAATGATACGTCCAGCCATCTGTTTAGCCTGTCCGCCAGTGTACAGGGAGGTTGTCGGGCCTAGCTTCAGACTGTTTAAGTGATAAGTGACTGTCCGGTCTGTTGTGTCCTGTTCTCATACGGAACACGACCACCTGTTTAGCTCAATCATGAAAGTGATAACCGGCTTTTTGTTGCTGGAGTTGTCTAACAGACTTGATAAGAGTCTTCTTTTCACGAACGTTGATTGATTGTTCTGTCTGCCGCTCGTGTTTTCTTTATATTCCGATACCCGCCGATGTTCTAAGAATAGACCAAGCCACGGAGATACCGCCTTAATCGATACGCGCGCTGGCTTATGGGAATCTGATGCAGCGAACAACCGATAACGGACGATAGATTGCTCGAAAGAATATCATCTCACAAGCAATAATCGCCTGTACGAATCTACTTTTTGTTCTTCTGTCTTCCATCGCCCATTAAGGCATAGGCCAAACTGTCCTATCTGTTACTATCTCTTGAATCACCCGCCTCCATGACCACCCAACATTATTCATGTCTGCATTTCTCCCCCCGACCTGCCGAAGGTCTCCCGCAGTTTCGTTGGCCCGATGTCTTACAGACACGACAATATCTAATTATACCATCCACAGGTTGTCTAAATGTGTGTCCCATCCACTGCCAGCGTCTTATTTTCACCTCTACCTTCTCTGTAATTCTTTTAGTTCTATCCACGAGCTCCACGTTGGTGATTCTCTAATACCATTTTGGTCCCATTATTCTGCTCTGGCTGCAGTTAAATAAAATCTGTAGTTCACTGGTAATGCTGTGTTTCTCCACGTTTCTTACCCGTATAGCATTATTGATTTAACAATGGAGATAGTTGATTCTACGTTTGGTGCCACATTTTATTTCTGTTGTCTCCCAGACATGTCCAAGTGCATTGAAAGCTCATCTAGCCTATAGTATATATATTGTAGCACATCTGTATACTCCTCCGTCTTTGTCTACACCTCTGCCTAAACAGGTCTATGATCTGGCTTCTTGAAGTTAGGTTCCGATTGCCAGAGTAACTAACAACTTGCCTGAAATAGGTTAAGAAAACTAGAACATTTCATACAACAATAAGAAAGAGACAAGCAGCGTTTTTCGGTCATGTGATGAGAAGAGAGACATTGGAGAACATCGTGACAACTGGAATGATCAATGGGAAGAGAGACAGAGGTAGACCATGAGAAATAATGCTGCATGGATTAAGACGGTGGCATGGAGGAACATCATCAACAGAGTTGATCCAGAACACCAAAGACCGAGATCTGCGGAGAGACATGAACGCCTATGCCAGATGGTGGGGCACTTGATAATAAATCTGTCTTCCGGTTAATGATTTCTCGTGCTTCGCAGCAGGTTAGTTTTCCATGACGTTTGCTCACAACATTACATCTGAACACTTTCTCACGTTCCAGCTGAAACAGTCGGTTCTTGACAATAATTCAAAAGAAACACAGATAACATAGTTACAAGACAGAGATAAGAGAGTGAAAGACAGATATAAGAGAATGAAAGACAGAGATAAGAAAGTGAAAGACAGAGATGAGTAGTGTGAGAGGGCCATGCAAGTATTAACTAGAGATGGCAAAGAATGGAAGAGTCGGACTTGAGAGATCAAGAAAACGGCTTTACAGGCAGGAATATCGTCATCATTGCAACCGGTATTTCCCCATTGAGGTAGCCTCTCTCCGCCTGGCATCTAACCGCCGTCTGAAAGCGTCACACAAGACAGAACGAACTTTATTTTCAGTCATAAATGGGGCATGCAGGCCCGTCTTACATTCGGCCTTTCCAATCACTAATCTTTCGTACAATGAATGTTACACCTCACCGGCACCTTGCCGTCTTTACAGACGATAGTTTGTTACATTGTGCTTGACAAGACCAGGGATGGCGTTTCAACTCTCCATAGCAGAAAGCCTGGGCTGAATTGTAGAGATCATGTGTTACCCTTGCAGCATGATCCCTCTCTCGGCCTGCCTAGTTTACTCCAGAGGAAAGGTAACACCAATACATCTGGAACAAGACAAGCTTCAGAAGCTGCCAGATCAGTTGCCGACAAAGGCTTAGGGCCTGATCAGCCCTGCCATGACATTCAGTATTTATTTTGCATTTCCTAAATGTCGCATTTATATTGGAAAAGCAATCAATCAAACAAACAAACAAACAAACAAACACTGTAATAATGTGGAAAAAGAAAGTGGACGTGGAGACTTGGAGGGACAACTCAAGTGCACATTGGGCAAGTTAACAATCCCTCAGTGGTTGAACATTGACAAAAGTAGGCCGACTGGGCCACTGCCCAGGAAAACATGTCCAAGTTGGAAAAGCTGCCCACACGAAACATATGGCTCATGTGATTTTGCTAAACACATTCTGATCCTGGCTGGTGCTACATAGTTTGTGCGCTGTGCTGAGATTCTCCTGGTGTGGTCTATAGGAGGAGACTGGAGCACTTATTGAGATACACATCTGCCATGAAAGTAATCCTTTACGGACCAAATGAAACAATATCGACACAATTTTACAGAACGGCTATTCTTGGCTCAACTCACACAAAACCCAGAGGGACACAGTTTTACAGAACGGCCATTCTTGACTATAGTTAATTTAAAGCACATCCAACCATGGAACATGTCCACATACAAATACTTCTCAACCAAACGTATATCAAAGAATGACAATAAAACAAAAAAAGTACGTTGACATCCTTCAGAACCCCCCCCCCCCCCCCCCAAAAAAAAAAAAGAAAGAAAAACATTAAAGTGCATACACTAAACCTCCCAGAAGGTCACCATACTTGTCTCTGTCAGTGTGTCCCGCCGTACCCTGCCACCATCTAGACTTTCCCCCTCTTGCTACAAGGATAGTTATGCACCACAATTATTATCTCTTCAACTGTTAATAACATACAAATGAGTTTAGTCCCAATGTCCATGCATACGTGCAGCAAACATTTCTACTTCTCAACATAATCCCCATAAACTTTAACGGTTTTACGCCATCTTGAAACAAGAACATGTATCCCAGATCTGCACCACGTTTTGTCCTATTCTCGTAGCCATTTCTTCACTGCATTAATGACTCCCTCGAAGTCTTCAAACTTTGTCCCATGGATAGCCTTCTTACGGGGACAGAAAAGATAGAAATCAGATGGTGCCAGATCTGGACTGTAAGGTAGATGGGGCAGTACATTCCACCACATTTAGTCGATTGCCTCCCTTTCTTGCAAACTTATGTGAGGATGCGCGTTGTCATGAAGGAGAAGCAGTTGCTTTCGAATCTTGTGAGGCTTAATCCTGCAGTAATGACAATTGAGTTTTGTGAGTGTTTTGATGTAAATTTCCAGGACATCCATGAGAATAACCCCATGAATGTCCCCAAAAAACTATCAGCATGACTTTACCGGCTGATGGAGTTGTTTTGAATGTTTTCCTCACTGGTGATTGAGGATGATGCCACTCCATTGACTGTCTTTTTGTTTCAGGCTCAAAATGATGAACCCAAGTTTCGTCTCCTGTGAAATAGTTTCGAACCACAGCAACAATTCTGAATAAATTGTTTTCCTTTGGGCCTTATAGCCCTTGTGAGAGTCCGAGGAACCCATCTTGCACAAACCTTTGAACATCCCAGGTTTAAACAAATTTCAATCACACTATCTTTACTTATTGAAAGCTGCATGAACAATGATTAACTTGTGATTCACCTGTCTCTGTGAATCATGATGTCAGCACGTTAAAACATGATCTGGCAGGTGGCTGTGACAGTACGTCCAAGCGCAGCATATCAGCCAGTTCTACATCTCCGCTTGCAGAAACCAAAACTCTCTGCGCCCAGCGACCTACTGACTGTGCTTCTATCCACTGCAAATTTGCTATAAACAGCACAAATATGTGTTTGAATGTTAACAACAGTTTCTTTCTGTGATTAAAACATTATATAACAATCCTCTGATTGTATCACATCATTAATATCTGCTATTTTAACGGTTTTGTGTTGCAGTTAGAATTGGTTTACAGAGGTGCAATTTGGTTTACGCCTTCAAGAGATTATAAACTTAAATTGGTTCAAATTTAATGCTTCTATCTTTATTATTAGCTGAAATAATAATTGTGGTACATAAGTTTCTGACCTACCTCATATATATATATCTCAAGACACATACAACAGGGCAAAAGGACAATTTGGCAAAAGTATTTTAATGCATAATACTCTAAGAACAATGTGTAGCATAACAATATTGTGAATAAAAAGTAACATTAAAGTGAGTATATGGAAGAATGATTGTGTAACAAATACTGATATATGAATCAGTTACGGTCAACAATTTGTCAAAGCAGCAAGAACATACCATAAGTTACGGTCAACAATTTGTCAAAGCAGCAAGAACATACCATCAGTTACGGTCAACAATTTGTCAAGGTACAAGAGTGATAGAGTTAGACATGTCAACATGGTGGATATGCTTGCAGATCTACAAATTGATGGGAAAGACATTAGACTTATAAAAAAACATATATTGGAAACAACAAGCTGCAATAAGGATTGATAATGAAGTGGGACAGTATCAGCCAATTAAGAGAGGTGTTAGGCAGGGATGTGTGATGTCTCCAGATCTTTTTTCCTTATACAGTGAAAATATTTTCAGAAATGTAGAGGATATAAATGGAATCAGCATTGGAGGACGAAACATCAATAACATTAGATATGCAGATGATACAGTATTAATTGCAGACAATGCGCAGGACCTGCAACAATTAGTAGATGCGGTTGTTGTACACAGTGAGCAACTGGGGTTAGAATTAAATTGTAAAAAGACTCAGGTTATGGTCGTCACTAGGAAGAAAGAAGTGCCACAATGTAATATACAATTAAATGGAAATATTCTTCAATAAGTGAATCGGTACAATTATCTTGGAACAGTCATAACATCTGATGGGAGATGCCTTGAAGAGATTAGAACAAGAATCGCCATGGCGAAAGTATCCTTTAGCAAGATGAAAAACACTCTGACCAATAAAAAGATGTCAATTGAAACGAGAAAAAGAGTGTTGAGGGGATACATAGAGCCTGAACTTTTGTATGGATGTGAAACTTGGACAATGAGCAGTCAATCTGAAAAGCATCTGATGGCTGCAGAAATGTGGTTTCTGAGGAAAATGCAAAGAATACCATGGACAGACAGAAAAACCAATGACCAAGTACTACAGGAGACAAATGAACATCGTAAACTGATTAGAGAAATTAGACGTAGACAGTCAAAATTTTTTGGACATGTTATGAGAAGAAATGGATTGGAGAACTTATTGACAACTGGCAAGATTGAAGGCAACAGACCAAGAGGAAGACCGAGAGGAAGACTGAGAGGAAAATACCTGGATGGCTTGGCCGAGACAGGAACACTGAGCTGATCCACGACACTGGTGATCGAGTGAAATGGCGAGTCATGACCGCCCACGCATTCCGGCATGGCACATGATTGATTGATTGATTGACAAGAGTGATCTTGTAGAGGATTGTAGAGGAAAATGTAGGATTGAATATTTCAATGGTTGACCAACATGCAGCATCAGATTGTAAGGGGACAGAATTTACAACCAATACACGAAGTTAACTGCCGCCTCCGTGGTGAAGGAGTTGCGCACGCAGTTTTTTATCTCGCATACCGCATTCGAAACACAGCTGTAGGCGATTTGGCAGCAAACTGCCTTGCATTGGTTTTTTAACAGTGCCGGTTGTTCAAAAAGCAATGACAAACTACACAACGTAAACCTGTCTAGAGATCACAAACAGTAAATGATGGGGTTGACTGCGACATCCTGTAAAGGATATGTACCTAACTTTTAACATAAAGTTATAGACATACAGATCTCAGTTCTTATATAACTTTGTCTAAAGGCAGACATAATGGTATACTGACAGGATGAGGCGTCTCACACACATACAGATCTCAGTTCTTATATAACTTTGTCTAGAGGCAGACATAATGGTACACTGACAGGATAAGGCGTCTCACACACATACAGATCTCAGTTCTTTTATAACTTTGTCTAGAGGCATCATAATGGTACACTGACAGGATAAGACATCTTACACACATACAGATCTCAGTTCTTATGTAACTTTTTCTAGAGGCAGACATAATGGTACACTGACAGGATAAGACATCTTACACACATACAAATCTCAGTTCTTATATAACTTTGTCTAGAGGCAGACATAATGGTACAATGACAGGATAAGGCGTCTCACACACATACAGATCTCAGTTCTTCTTACACAGAATAAAGGTGAATGAGCAAATAAAAACAAGAGAGCACATAAAACACCATCCAATAAATTAAGAACAGTCTAGGCATGTTAAGCAAATGTCACCAGATAAACAAAACTTAATGGGTAGGCGACTAAAGATACTATAATTCTGCAAATAATACTCACAGGCATGGAAACATATCACGCTGAGTGTGAATGACACTCACAGGCATGGAAATGTATTACACTGAGTGTGAATGACACTCACAGGCATGGAAATGTATCATGCTGAGTATGAATGACACTCACAGACATGGAAACATATCATGCTGAGTGTGAATGACACTCACAGACATGGAAACATATCACGCTGAGTGTGAATGACACTCACAGGCATGGAAATGTACCACATTGAGTGTGAATGACACTCACAAGCATGAAAATGTATCACGCTGGGTGTGAATGACACTCAATCAATCAATCATGTGCCATGCCGGAAATCGTGGGCGGTCATGACTCGCCTGGAAACGTATCATGCTGAGTGTGAATGACACTCAAGTGCATGGAAACGTACCACGCTGGGTGTGAATGACACTCACAGACATGGAAACGTATTAGGCTAAGTGTGAATAAATAAACAGGTGAATAAATTATCCATGCAGTGAAAGCCACAAACAGGAAATATACAAGTAACATACAGTGGCTGGAGGCTTATTGAGCAGGTGGTAAATATTAAATATGGGGTCAACATCACTGCACTTGGGACATCCTAAACCCACGCTGTGTCCAGGATTTTAATATTGAGATTATTTCATTTCTTCTCCAGATCTGGCTCCATCAGACTTTCTTGTTCCCAAATCTTGAAAGAAAACCAGCTCAAAGGAAATCATTTTGACAGTGATGAAGAAGTCATACTAGCATGTGATAGCTGGTTTAGTTTGATAAATGCTCTATTCACAAGGTCTTTTCAAGGTCACACATAGATTACACAAGCGTGTCAACTATGCTGAAAACAAATACACACTGTACACAATTTTGATTCCAAGTGAGATTTCCTTCATAATCAGGGGCCATCCCCTTGTATGCTGCGTTTCAAGTGGCATTACCATTTGGCTTGATAATCTATCAAATAGTGACAGAAATCTTGAAACAAAAAACAAAAAGCTGACAGAATCTCTAAAATACTGACAGGCATCATCAGATCTCTAAAGCACTATGAAATTTCTATAACGTTTCATGAGTCATCTCTAAAACACTAACAGACATCTCTAAAACACTAACAGACTTCTGTAAAACATGTGACAGACATCTGCAAAATACTGACAGACATTAAAAAAATCTGACAGACATCTCTAAAACGTTGACAGATATCTTTAAAACACATACAGACTTCTCTAAAATATCAAAAGACATCCCTAAAACACCAAAAGACATCTCTATAACACCAAGACGTCTCTAAAACACCAAATGACATCTCTAAAACACCAAAAGATGTCTCTAAAACACCAAATGACATCTCTAAAACACCAAAAGACATATCTAAAACACCAAATGACATCTCTAAAACACCAAAAGACATCTCTAAAACACCGAAAGACATCTCTCAAACATTGACAATCTATCAACTCTGACAAGTACATTTTAAGCCTGTTAAACTAGACCAGTGGTTCTCAATCGGTGGGGACCCCCCCCCCCCCACCCCAGGGGTGGGGGGGATTTTTTGGGTTTCCAGGGGGGGGGGGGAATTAAGATTATTTCAAGGTTGCGTTAATACATAATAATATATCAATTACTTAATATTGTTTTTCACTCCATACTTTACAGTTCTGAATTTCTCACCCTTCTGAAATTTGTTTTATAATGTAAGTAGACCCGCAAATCATGGTTTATGTAGACGTCTAGACTTGTTCTAGTATGTGTTATTAAATTTAGCTTCCATTTTTACACATACTATGCAGGGATGGGGTGGGGGGATTTATAGAGAGGAAATACAAAAAGGGGGAAGGGGGGAAGGGGGGAATGACATTCTGAACATATGGTGAAGGGGTGCATGGGCCAGAAAAGGTTGAGAACCACTGAACTAGATATGTGTCCCAAAGAAGTTTGATGCTATAGCTCTGTGATGTGGTAGTGCCATCACATTTTAAAACCCTGAGAGCAAAGAGGAATAGGTTCTCTCAACTTGGCCAGCGATGAGCCCAGGCATTGAACCTATATATAAATACTGGATGTTCGTAAAGTCTCACTACACTTTGTATGTAGGACAAATTTGAAAAATGAAGTACATGATGTCATCAAAGTATGTGCTAAAAATGCATTAATTTAGTTACAATAGTTACTGCTAGGGTGTAACGCTGTTTTGAGGAAGCTGGAAAGTACCATTAAAGTATTCATTATAACTGGTGGTTGGAAATGTACACCATGGGCTTCAAGACATGACTGTAGACGTCTCTTCATACTGTCAAATACCTTCTGCAATGTGTCTGTTTTTCTTATTCTGTTGATAACACCATTCTGTTTGCAGCGCAAAGAATTACTCCAGCAGACGACAGCCATTCGCTGCATATTGCTTCCTCATGGAATGTGGAGCAAATGTTTTGATGACTTCATTTTTCACATTTGTTCTACATAAAAAGTGTAGTGAGCCATTACAAACACCCTGTATACATATATAAACAACAGCTGAAGTGACTAACACTTTGAGGACACACTCGACAACAACAATGAACCAAGCAATATAAACTCCTGAGATCTGAACCCTGCCCTATAAATGAGACATTTTTGCTGCCGAGAAGCAAGAAACATTAGCAACACTAACAGTAAAAAAGTTGGCCAGTCTTTCCTTACCTTCAACTTCTAACAAATTTAAATGAAATAGACTACAATCTGCTGTACATCTATGGCTTTCAGACTTTTCTATCAAACATAAAAGGATCAATGAACAAACAGGCATGTACAAATTCATGTGTCTTGAAATTAACAACAAAAATAGAAGATGTATGATGGCTGCCTACATCATCTGCTAATGATCATATTTGATAGTATAAACAATGACTTTTATGGTAAGTCAACTTTTATAATCAACAACACTAGCAAGAGAAAAGAACTCTCTCAAATCAGCGTGTGAAAACTTCATGTACTAAGAGTTATCTCCTCTGGAGTTTGACTTGTATGGTGGATTCTGTGTTTCATTGTCAGTTGACTCCAACTTAATGCCCAGGGCTCTCACATACTCGCTACAGCTGATGTGACAAAATGCCCTCTCACATAATCACAAGAGCACCACACACCTGATATTTCAGGTGATAGATATCTGTAGTATAATATTATGGCCAGTATGTACACAGAGAATGTGAGGTGTACACAGAGAATGGGAGGTGTACACAGAGAATTGAGGTGTACACAGAGAATGTGAGGTGTACACAGTAGCACCGGTATAACATGGGCAGTTTCAGGTATATTAGACATCAGTAATATAAACATTGGACAGTGTTAGTATGAAGGTTAAGTCAGCAAGTAAGTCACACAAAAACTATACGAGATTCGAACTAGAAAACCATGTGAAATTTGTATGCGCTTGCACACTCATGAGGCAATATTTGTCTGCCACACACAGACATCGAACTAGATGGATATGCCACATAACAACACCTTCATACACTAGTGACAACCATTTCTCACCTATATTATAACATGTTGTGACTTCTTCTGCTGCCCTTCATACCCTATTGCCTGCCATAGACAGACAATGAACTAGATGGATATGCCACATAACAACACCTTCATACACTAGTGACAACCATTTCTCAGCTGTATTATAACACAGTGTGACTTCTTCTCCATTTTCATTCATCACCCCTAGTCCATGTTTCCACATGTTCCTTTTTTATGGCATGAGTATAGAACTGTTTCACCTGTGCTCAGGTGTTATTCATGTTCTGATCCACATTGTTTCACACAGTCCCAAGATGCTAATATTGTAATATTTCATTTCTGCTGCCACTTGTGCTGTCTTACCTAATTCATACATAGTTTTAACATTCCAGGTGCCAATCCAGGAGATTATCCTAGGTGAAAGTAATTTACTCAGCTTTCTGGACTCCTTGCGGCTGTTTCCCAAATGTGTCATAACTCTTCAATAAGTGCTTCTTTTCCTCTTGGTTGGCTGAGTAATTCTTTCTTCTTTACATGACTAGTTCATGGTAGGTCAGATTTTATGGCTGAAGTTTTCTATGTGATGGCGTGGCCTACCCTAAGCACAACCCTTCCTTAACAGCTTCTTACAACAAACATGAAAGGGTGGCAGTATTACTAGACTTCGCTTCCCTTGAGGGTCCCAGGTTACACAAAGGCAATTTTGTGACCGACTTACTGCTGACCCTTGTAATATCAACATTACACAGTATTTATAATATCAATATTGGACAGTCAGTAATATCAACATTACACAGTATTTATAATATCAATATTGGACAGAGTCAGTAATATCAACATTACACAGTAATGAGAGAGAGAGAGAGAGAGAGAGAGAGAGAGAGAGAGAGAGAGAGAGAGAGAGAGAGAGAGAGAGAGAGAGAGAGAGAGAGAGAGAGAGGTGTCCACCTCTCCCTCTCTCCTTATATATACCTTGCACAGCCCATATACACCAGCATTATGTCTGTTGAGCAGTGTATATGTGTGTATGTGCGTTCACGCATATCAGTCCACCCAGACTTTAGGACTCGCCTCATAATAACATATATGAGTGTATAATGGGGTTTCAGTTAGTACCACCATCATGCTTGCGCCCCTCATGCTTCGTTAGTACATCCACTGAGATTGCTGAGATACCCCTACCAGACTAGTTACCGTCCTGCCCTCCTGCCTCCGCCCACCCCCCTTTCAATGTGCTCACTGAACCGTAACACCTATCACCGGGTATAAAAAAGAATACATCGGAGATTGTCTGAGTTGCTTACAGATCGTAACTGTGAGGTGAGTATGAACATTTTTTTCAGTTCTCATTTTCTCTTCATTACTTTCATTTTTTCATCCTTTTGTTCTTCTCGTCCTGTCGTCATCTTCTGATGTAGTCACAGGAGATCTCCTTGACTGTATGTTGTGTTTGTGAATGTGTTTGTTTGCTGATGAAGGCTAATCACCGCAACGTCCTGTATGTGTCTTAATTCTGTTATGTAAAGCTGCACTACTTTGTGTCATTTTATATTGTTTACACTTCACAGCTTTACCGCAGTTCCACCAAATTTTAACCAAGTCAGTAGTAATTTTGAATAATGCCAGTAACATCAATATTGGATAGTCTCAGTAATAACATTAAAAGTTGACAATAGACAGTGTCAGTAATATCAACACTGAACCAAGTCAGTAGTAATTTTGAATAATGCCAGTAATATCAATACTGGATAGTGTCAGTAATAACAATATTAATGATGTCATTAAAAGTTGACAATAGACAGTGTCAGTAATATCACCAGTGGGTCAGTAGCATTAATATCAATACTGGACAGACAGTAATATCAAAACCAGACAGTGTCAGTAATATCACCAGTGGGTCAGTAGCATTAATATCAATACTGGACAGACAGTAATATCAAAACCAGACAGTGTCAGTAATATCAACAATGTGTCAGTAGTCTTAATATCAATACTGGACAGACAGTAATATCAAAACCAAACAGTATCAGTAATATCACCAGTGGGTCAGTAGCATTAATATCAATACTGGACAGACAGTAATATCGAAACCAGACAGTATCAGTAATATCAACAATGTGTCAGTAGTCTTAATATCAATACTGGACAGACAGTAATATGAAAACCAGACAGTATCAGTAATATCACCAGTGGGTCAGTAGCATTAATATCAATACTGGACAGACAGTAATATCAAAACCAGACAGTGTCAGTAATATCACCAGTGGGTCAGTAGCATTAATATCAATACTGGACAGGCAGTAAAATTAAAACCAGACAGTGCTAGTAATATTAACTCTTGTGTCAATGATAATGAAAGTTAAAATTTGTAGTAAATTCAATAGTAGACAGCGTTATTAACATCAATGACAATCAAATCACTGGCAATACATGCATGACTGTTAACAGATCTGGGCACTGATGTTCATGAAACAGAAATAATGAAAAATACTGTAGCCCCAGGATAAATATACAAATGTATATTCAAATGTTGCATATACATCAATAAAGGAATGCTGAAGTTTAAAATAGGCAACTAATACTGTTAAGTGCCATAATCATGATAAAAACAGACACAAATCCAAGAAATTGGCAGATAAAACTGCTAGCTGTGTGGCATATGTTAAAAGACGTATTCATCGTAAGTGGCTGACCATCGGCTGGCCAGCATCCAGGCAGGTAGTTCCTGTTCTAGGGCTATTAAATCTGGCGTCACCTGCAGACAGAAACAGGCCAAGAGATATTTGTAGATATGTTCAGTTCAAGAAAGGATAACTTTAAAATGTATTTTTAAACTGCCGTATCCCACAACAGGACCCTGTCGAGTGTGTGTAAAGTGATAGGACCTTGACATTGGTTAGGCCTGAGTGCCGGAGGAAGAGGCGGCCAGTCTTGTCCTCGCATAGCAAACTGTGAGGGCAGGGATCAAATCCTAGTCCGATTGCACTTACACCACGGTGAGTGTCATGTCCTAGCCATGACATCAACGCTCCCACAAGTATAGCTTGCTGAGAGACAAACTGATAACAGGACCAGAGGCAGCGGGTGGCAGATGGAATTGACTGGTGGGATATAAGGGCCATTTGTATCACACTTGGGATTAACCAGTGTGCCCTGATGCCATCATTTGTTTCTATCATACCAGGCTGCCAGCTCAATGTAGCAAATCCACACATAGCACTGACAGGAATAATGGGCTGACAGCTCAATGTAGCCACTCCACACACAGCACTGACAGGAATAATGGGCAGACAGCTCAATGTAGCCACTCCACACACAGCACTGACAGAAATAATGGGCAGACAGCTCAATGTAGCCACTCCACACACAGCACTGACAGGAATAATGGGCTGACAGCTCAATGTAGCCACTCCACACACAGCACTGACAAGAATAATGGGTTGACAGCTCAATGTAGCCACTCCACACACAGCACTGACAGGAATAATGGACAGACAGCTCAATGTAGCCACTCCACACACAGCACTGACAGAAATAATGGGCAGACAGCTCAATGTAGCCACTCCACACACAGCACTGACAGGAATAATGGGCTGACAGCTCAATGTAGCAAATCCACAGCCTGACAGCTCAGCACAGCAACTCCACACACAGCACTGACAGGAATCTTTATGTGCCATCATACTGAGCTGACAGCTCAATGTAGCCACTCCACACACAGCACTGACAGGAATAATGGGCTGACAGCTCAATGTAGCCACTCCACACACAGAACTGACAGGAATAATGGGCAGACAGCTCAATGTAGCCACTCCACACACAGCACTGACAGGAATAATGGGCTGACAGCTCAATGTAGCCACTCCACACACAGCACTGACAGGAATAATGGGCAGACAGCTCAATGTAGCCACTCCACACACAGCACTGACAGAAATAATGGGCAGACAGCTCAATGTAGCCACTCCACACACAGCACTGACAGGAATAATGGGCTGACAGCTCAATGTAGCCACTCCACACACAGCACTGACAAGAATAATGGGTTGACAGCTCAATGTAGCCACTCCACACACAGCACTGACAGGAATAATGGGCAGACAGCTCAATGTAGCCACTCCACACACAGCACTGACAGAAATAATGGGTAGACAGCTCAATGTAGCCACTCCACACACAGCACTGACAGGAATAATGGGCTGACAGCTCAATGTAGCAAATCCACAGCCTGACAGCTCAGCACAGCAACTCCACACACAGCACTGACAGGAATCTTTATGTGCCATCATACTGGGCTGACAGCTCAATGTAGCCACTCCACACACAGCACTGACAGGAATAATGGGCTGACAGCTCAATGTAGCCACTCCACACACAGCACTGATAGGAATAATGGGCAGACAGCTCAATGTAGCCACTCCACACACAGCACTGACAGGAATAATGGGCAGACAGCTCAATGTAGCCACTCCACACACAGCACTGACAGGAATAATGGGCTGACAGCTCAATGTAGCCACTCCACACACAGCACTGACAGGAATAATGGGCTGACAGCTCAATGTAGCCACTCCACACACAGCACTGACAGGAATCTCCACACATGTATACAAGAATCACTAACACTAATCTGTAAAGGATTCTTTCAAAAAATTAGTTGCATGTTCTTCACAGGACATCGCAACCAATCCCACCATATTTTCTCCATATATTTGATATCAACCGCCAGGTTAACATCGGTAAGACAATAGCACATATATATCTCTTCTCCAATTTTTTTGCTCCCTTATTACACCCATCTCTCTTCCACCCTCCCTCTATCCTGTCTCTCTTCCACCCTCCCTCTATCCTGTCTCTCTTCCACCCTCCCTCTATCATGTCTCTCTTAAACCCTCCCTCTATCCTGTCTCTCTTCCACCCTCCCTCTATCCTCTCTTCCATCCTCCCTCTATCCTCTCTTCCAGCCTCCCTCTATCCTGTCTCTCTTCCACTCTCCCTCTATCCTGTCTCTCTTCCACCCTCCCTCTATCCTGTCTCTCTTCCACCCTCCCTCTATCCTCTCTTCCACCCTCCCTCTATCCTCTCTTCCAGCCTCCCTCTATCCTGTCTCTGTTCCACCCTCCCTCTATCCTCTCTTCCAGCCTCCCTCTATCCTCTCTTCCACCCTACCTCTATCCTCTCTCTTCCACCCTCACTCTATCCTGTCTCTCTTCCACCCTCCCTCTATCCTGTCTCTCTTCCACCCTCCCTCTATCCTGTCTCTCTACCACCCTCACTCTACCCTGTCTCTCTTCCACCCTCCCTCTATCCTGTCTCTCTTCCACCCTCCCTCTATCCTGTCTCTCTTCCACCCTCCCTCTATCCTGTCTCTCTTCCACCCTCCCTCTATCCTGTCTCTCTTCCACCCTCCCTCTTTCCTGTCTCTGTTCCACCCTCCCTCTAGCCTGTCTCTCTTCCACCCTCCCTCTATCCTGTCTCTCTTCCACCCTCCCTCTATCCTGTCTCTCTTCCACCCTCCCTCTATCCTGTTTCTCTTCCACCCTCCCTCTATCCTGTTTCTCTTCCACCCTCCCTCTATCCTGTCTCTCTTCCACCCTCCCTCTACCCTGTCTGTCTTCCACCCTCCCTCTATCCTGTTTCTCTTCCACCCTCCCTCTATCCTGTCTCTCTTCCACCCTCCCTCTACCCTGTCTCTCTTCCACCCTCCCTCTATCATGTCTCTCTTCCACCCTCCCTCTAGCCTGTCTCTGTTCCACCCTCCTTCTATCCTGTCTCTGTTCCACCCTCCCTCTATCCTGTCTCTGTTCCACCCTCCCTCTATCCTGTTTCTCTTCCACCCTCCCTCTATCCTGTCTGTCTTCCACCCTCCCTCTACCCTGTCTGTCTTCCACCCTCCCTCTATCCTGTTTCTCTTCCACCCTCCCTCTATCCTATCTCTCTTCCACCCTCCCTCTACCCTGTCTCTCTTCCACCCTCCCTCTACCCTGTCTCTCTTCCACCCTCCCTCTATCCTCTCTTCCACCCTCCCTCTATCCTGTCTCTCTTCCATCCTGTCTCTCTTCCACCCTCCCTCTATCCTGTCTCTCTTCCACCCTCCCTCTATCCTGTCTCTCTTCCACCCTCCCTCTATCCTGTCTCTCTTCCACCCTCCCTCTATCTTGTCTCTCTTCCGCCTTCCTCTATCCTCTCTTCCGCCTTCCTCTATCCTGTCTCTCTTCCACCCTCCCTCTATCCTGTCTCTCTTCCACCTTCCCTCTATCCTGTCTCTCTTGCACCCCCTCTATCCTGTCTCTCTTCCACCCCCCTCTATCCTGTCTCTCTTCCACCCTCCCTCTATCCTGTCTCTCTTCCACCCTCCCTCTATCCTGTCTCTCTTCCACCCTCCCTCTATCCTGTCTCTCTTCCATCCTCCTGATCAAGTCATTTCCATCTCTCATTTGTGCAGCTTCTCTTCCCCTCACACAAACACCCCCCCCCCTCCCCCTGGTCTAGTTTCTCTTTCCCACACACAACTCCCCCCTCCACCACTGTTTTTGCGTAATCTCCCTCAATGAAAATGAATACACTGTCTTAATAAAGTCCCAATCACTGGTCAAAACATAAGAACACGATGTATCTCACCTGGTATGGTCCATGCAGGTAATGTCCAGCAAACCCAATCCTAATCAGAGAGCTATTGATGCTCTTGCTGGCTTCCACCTGTTGGTACACACAACACATGTTGACGGCACGATTAGGACAGACACACAACACATGTTGATGGCACGAATAGGACAGAGACACAACACATGTTGATGGCACGAATAGGACAGAGACACAACACATGTTGACGGCACGATTAGGACAGAGACACAACACATGTTGACGGCACGATTAGGACAGAGACACAACACATGTTGATGGCATGAATAGGACAGACACACAACACATGTTGATGGCACGAATAGGACAGAGACACAACACATGTTGATGGCACGAATAGGACAGACACACAACACATGTTGATGGCATGAATAGGACAGACACACAACACATGTTGATGGCACGAATAGGACAGAGACACAACACATGTTGATGGCATGAATAGGACAGACACACAACACATGTTGACGGCACAACTATGTCAGACACAAAGCATGTTGGCACAGTAGGGACAACTGTCATTGCCTGGCAGTCATCCTAGGACATGAT
The DNA here is from genome assembly GCA_963921405.1 of Cepaea hortensis. NCBI lineage: Eukaryota > Metazoa > Mollusca > Gastropoda > Stylommatophora > Helicidae > Cepaea > Cepaea hortensis. The sequence goes on from OY992893.1 coordinate 7,645,372, forward strand.
GAGTTCCCAAATGATGCGCGTGGAGAGAGAGAAAGAGAGAGAGAGAGGGAGAGAGAGAGAGAGAGAGGGGGGGGGGGGATGGAGGGAGAGAGAGAGGAATGAATGAATATGAGTGTGTGTGTCTCTCTCTCTTTCTCTCAGTCTGTCTTATAACATAGTAATATACATTGATTATGTTCACAGCATTTAGATGACAATGTTATTATTGTTTCTATGTGAATGTAACGTGCACAACTGGCAATTGATGTATGTAAGATAAGTGATTAGAAGGGCCGAATGTAAGATTTGCCTGTGTGCCCAATTTGTGACCCTATGAAAATAAAATCTGTTCATTCGCAGATTGGGGACAGTCAAAGACCAGGGGACTAGGGGAACCAAACCTGAGAAGATGCTGGTCGAAGTCGGATGTACAGGCTTGAGGAGACAGTGAAATTCAAGTCACTTGATGAAGTCACCCTGTCCTCTAGTTAATGTATTCATAAAACTGGCACTGGTAAACTGGCACTGGACTATGTCAAGTTGAAGTTCTGCCACAAGGGCTCCCCACGGACTTGGAAACATTCAATTCTAACATTAAATCTGTACTATTGTATAGATCAGAAACATTCAATTCTAACATTAAATCTGTAATATTGTATAGATTAGAAACATTCAATTCTAACATTAAATCTGTACTATTGTATAGATCAGAAACATTCAATTCTAACATTAAATCTGTACTATTGTATAGATTAGAAACATTCAATTCTAACATTAAATCTGTACTATTGTATAGATCAGAAACATTCAATTCTAACATTAAATCTGTACTATTGTATGGATCAGAAACATCCAATTCTAACGTTAAATCTGTACTATTGTATAGATCAGAAACATTCAATTCTAACGTTAAATCTGTACTATTGTATAGATCAGAAACATTCAATTCTAACGTTAAATCTGTCCTATTGTATAGATTAGAAACATTCAATTCTAACGTTAAATCTGTACTATTGTATAGATTAGAAACATTCAATTCTAACATTAAATCTGTACTATTGTATAGATCAGAAACATTCAATTCTAACATTAAATCTGTACTATTGTATAGATCAGAAACATTCAATTCTAACATTAAATCTGTACTATTGTATAGATCAGAAACATTCAATTCTAACATTAAATCTGTACTATTGTATAGATTAGAAACATTCAATTCTAACGTTAAATCTGTACTATTGTATAGATTAGAAACATTCAATTCTAACATTAAATCTGTACTATTGTATGGATCAGAAACATGGTGAACGATGAAAACAATTATAAATAAACCACAAATATTCACTAACTGGTGTATGTGCAGTATAAAGGATAATTGCATATCCTTTACAGGACGTCGCAGTCAACACCAGCATTTTGGGGGGGGGGGGGGGGTTATTTGTGATTTCTTGGCAAATTTACGTTCAATAATTTGCCATTGCTTTCTGGACGGCTGGCACTCATACTATTTCATAAAAACCAATGCAAGACGGTTTGATGCCAAATCATGTGCAGTCTACAAGGAACAAAATCGTATGACAGAATCACCAGTATGAAGCTCAAGAAGAGAGCTAGACAAATACCAGTGGATCAAGGGTGAAGAGAAGATGCTGGCACTGGATAAGACACACACTGAGATCACCTGAGAATTGTGTCACTTTGTCTGGAGTGTACAGGTCAAAATAAACAGAGGAAGAGCTATATAAACATATGGAGAAGAGAAGTAGAAACAGACATGGATAAACAGTGGAAGACCTATATAAACATATGGAGAAGAGAAGTAGAAACAGACATGGATAAACAGAGGAGCTGTATAAACATATGGAGAAATATAAACAGACATGGATAAACAGAGAAAGAGCTATATAAACATATGGAGAAGAGAAGTAGAAACAGACATGGATAAACAGAGGACAAGCTATATAAACATATGGAGAAGATAAATAGAAACAGACATGGATAAACAGAGGAAGAGCTATATAAACATATGGAGAAGATAAGTAGAAACAGACATGGATAAACAGAGGAAGAGCTATATAAACATATGGAGAAGATAAGTAGAAACAGACATGGATAAACAGAGGAAGAGCTATATAAACATATGGAGAAGATAAGTAGAAACAGACATGGATAAACAGAGGAAGAGCTATATAAACATATGGAGAAGAGAAGTAGAAACAGACATGGATAAACAGAGGAAGAGCTATATAAACATATGGAGAAAAGAAGTAGAAAAAGACATGGATAAACAAAGGAAGACCTATATAAACATGTGGATAAGTAGAAACAGACATGGATAAACAGAGGAAGAGCTATATAAACATATGGAGAAGAGAAGTAGAAACAGACATGGATAAACAGAGGACGAGCTATATAAACATATGGAGAAGATAAACAGAAACAGACATGGATAAACAGAGGAAGAGCTATATAAACATATGGAGAAGATAAGTAGAAACAGACATGGATAAACAGAGGAAGAGCTATATAAACATATGGAGAAGATAAGTAGAAACAGACATGGATAAACAGAGGAAGAGCTATATAAACACATGGAGAAGAAAAGTAGAAACAGACATGGATAAACAGAGGAGGAGCTATATAAACATGTGGATAAGTAGAAACAGACATGGATAAACAGAGGAAGAGCTATATAAACATATGGAGAAGAGAAGTAGAAATAGACATAGATAAACAGAGGAAGCCCTATATAAACATACGGAGAAGAGAAGTAGAAACAGACATGGATAAACAGTGGAAGACTTATATAAACATATGGAGAAGTAGAAACAGACATAGATAAACAGAGGAAGAGCTATATAAACATATGGAGAAGAGAAGTAGAAACAGACATGGACAAACAGAAGAGGAGCTATATAAACATATGGAGAAGAGAAGTAGAAACAGACATGGATAAACAGAGGAAGAGCTATATAAACATATGGAGAAGAGAAGTAGAAACAGACATGGATAAACAGAGGAAGAGATATATAAACATATGGAGAAGAGAAGTAGAAACAGATATGGAAAAACAAAGGAAGAGCTAAATAAACATATGGAGAAGAGAAGTAGAAACAGACATGGATAAACAGAGGAGGAGCTATATAAACATATAGAGAAGAGAAGTAGAAACAGACATGGATAAACAGAGGAAGAGCTATATAAACATATGGAGAAGAGAAGTAGAAACAGACATGGATAAACAGAGGAAGAGCTATATAAACATATGGAGAAGAGAAGTAGAAACAGACATGGATAAACAGAGGAAGAGCTATATAAACATATGGAGAAGAGAAGTAGAAATTGTCAAGAACCTGAATTCATACAGGCATGCTGGCCACTTCATTCATCCCTCACGATCACAAACACGATGGTATGAATGGTATATAATAAATCAATATTTATTCTACACAATTACTATCAGGCGATCTGGCCACACAAATATATACAGCTCGCTTCTCGAGCATACATTAATCTCATTCAAATACTCAAACACATTATTTAATTCACACTCGCTACTCTAACTGCGTCCTGTCTAAACTACACAGTGGCTAGAGTAATATCACACAGGTCTTGTCGCTCTAACTGTCAAGTCCGGTCTGCCTGAGTTTACAGGTCTCGTTCAGTTACTGGTCCTTAGTCCTCGTGCGGTCAGCAGCAGTGCTGCGTGCTGCGTCACTTGTCACGTAGTTCAGTGGTCCGGTACTCGTTACCCTACAGCTGTACTACTGTTCAATCTGTTTACGGGTAGTCCCCAGTGGCCAACGTCCACTGTCCTATCTTGGGAGTTGATCCCCGTCATGTCCTAGTGATGACACGTGCGTGTCCTATCCATGTCCTAGTGATGACACGTGCGTGTCCTATCCATGTCCTGTCCTAGACTGTTTGGAGTTTAATCTCCTTATACTGTCTCTCTCTATCTATTCTCTTGTAAAGGTCCTTATCTATGTCTTGTCTCTGTCCTTTCCTGACTTCTGTCTTTGTCCTACTTCTATCTGGATATCCAGATCTTTGACAGAAACAGACATGGATATGGGGAGGACATGGGTGGAACTCATGAGATAGATAAGGACGGGAGGGCCTGGAGTAAGTTAGTTGAGGCCTATTCCCCAATGGGGCGGGGATCAAGGGTAAAAAAAGAACTACAGACTAACTGAATCTTGCATTGACTTCTAAAACAATGACGAAGCTGGACTCACCTCGATACTGATGGAGAACTGCCAGGTAGTGTTGTCTGACCCTGCGTGAGAATAGTAGACAAAGTAGGTGGGGTATTTGATGTAGGGCACCGTGAAGATCTCCACAGGAAGCTCCTGCCCACACGTCCAGTTTTTCACTCTCACCAAGGGAAATCCAGAAATGAAGATTGTCACATGACTTGGTCCTAAGTGGATACAACAAATAAGAGCTGGATTGACTGCAGCGGGATCTGTAACAGGTCAGTGGATACAGGACGCCTCTGCTCACCTACTGGGTACATGGTGGTAGCCCCACATTTATATAGACCAATTGACACTCGTGGGTGGTGTGGTCAATACCACGCCAGCTGCCTTTGTTTCATACGACATTTCCTGGCACCCGGCTAAGTTGATCCAGGAGCCCAGGCCAATTTGTATCATTCTGCCTAGATGGGGGTTTGAACACTTGACTAGCAGGTAAGCCTGCCGGTCACACCACTAGCATGACTCCCACAGCAGGATATGGTAACACAAAACTGAGACCAAATATGTAACCATAGTAGAACCACAAATGTGTGCAGTGGCGAGTAGCTGTGTAGTAACATAGTATAGGTAATTTCAGTCCATCTCTCATAGTTGTCTATAGATTGGCAGGTGGTTGTGTCTTAAAATAGTACAAGTAATTTCAGTCCATCTCTCATAGATGTCTATAGATTGGCAGGTGGTTGTGTCTTAAAATAGTACAAGTAATTTCAGTCCATCTCTCATAGATGTCTATAGATTGGCAGGTAAAATAGTATAGGTAATTTCAGTCTATCTCTCATAGATGTCTATAGATTGGCAGATAAAATAGTACAGGTAATTTCAGTCCATCTCTCATAGTTGTCTATAGATTGGCAGGTGGTTGTGTCTTAAAATAGTACAAGTAATTTCAGTCCATCTGTCATAGTTGTCTATAGATTGGCAGGTAAAATAGTATAGGTAATTTCAGTCTATCTCTCATAGATGTCTATAGATTGGCAGGTAAAATAGTACAGGTAATTTCAGTCCATCTCTCATAGTTGTCTATAGATTGGCAGGTAAAATAGTACAGGTAATTTCAGTCCATCTCTCATAGTTGTCTATAGATTGGCAGGTAAAATAGTACAGGTAATTTCAGTCCATCTCTCATAGTTGTCTATAGATTGGCAGGTAAAATAGTACAGGTAATTTCAGTCCATCTCTCATAGTTGTCTATAGATTATATTGGTCCGGACACTTACTGAACACAGCCACCTGCCACTGCACACATTTTCCCTATCAGGCTACGAACTTCTGTATTCCAATCACATACAATTACGAGGGGAAGTCAATAAGTAAGTCACAAATAGCTGTAGAAAAATAACTAAATATGATAATAACCTGAAACCAGTTTATTTTTATACATACATTGTCCCTTTATTTCTCAACATAATTTCCACCAAAATTTATGCACTTATCCCATCGTTTTATCAGTCCTCCCTAATCAGCTGCATAGAACTGCATGCTCTGTTTTCTGAACCATGTTTTCACTTCACATTTAACTTTGGCGTCATTCGTGAAATGCCTCCCGCCAAGGTGAGTTTTCAGTGGACCAAAAAGGTGGAAATCACTAGGGGTTAAGTTGGGGCTGTAAGGTAGATGGTCGAGACATTTCGCAAATGAAGACAAAGTTGAATGTTAAGTGAAAACATGGTTTAGAAAACAGAGCACGCAGTTCTGTGCAGCCGGTTTGGGAGGACTGATAAAACGATGATAAGTGCATCAATGTTGGTGGAAATTATGTTGAGAAATAAAGGGACAATGTATGTATAAAAATAAACTGGTTTCAAGTTGTTATGATATTTAGTTATTTTTTCTACAGCCATTTGTGACTTACTTATAGACTCGCCCTCGTATTTTGAGGTCTTTGAGCAAATGGAGAACTACCTGACACACTTCATCATCCATGTCAACCTTGTGTCCTCAGAGATGCTGTTTCAGAGGGTCACAAAGGTGAAAATCAATCGTAGCCAAGTCAGGACTGTAAGGTGGGTGTGGCAGTATCTCCCAATGTATCTGATCAATAACTGCCATAGTTCTAGTGTCTGTATGGGGTCTGGTGACTGTATGGGGTCTGGCATCTGTATGGGGTCTGGTGTCTGTATGGGGTCTTGCATTGTCGTGTTGAAGAATGACACTTTTACTGGACAGTCCTGTATGTTCATGGTGAATGGCTTGTAAACTTTATTAGAAAGTAACGAGGAGTAGTACTCAACATATATAGTTTCTCCCCTGTTCAAGAAATCCACATACACAACATTCTTGTGGCCCTTAAACAACCTTTTTGACATTGTGTATGGCTTTATTCAAAATGACACTTTGTCGTCAACCTTCATGGGGTTCATCCTTGATGGATTCACAGACCTTCACAAAAGCGTCTGCACCATTAAAACACTGGTGAATGTACTAGTCTTTCTACAAACACACATGACAGATGACAATGAATTTCAGCAGATTTTGAACCTTCTTCCACTAAAATTTGCATCAATACACACTATTCCTGCATTGGAATCAACTGGTTAGAAATTCATTTTAAAAAGCAAAGCCTGGGAATACTGATGATCCTTGCTCATTGCACTACCAAGTGCCAGATGTATACTGTTAACTTTGGGGTTAGATATAAGTGCTAATAATATTGTATTCAATGACACTATGGATAAATTATTCATGGAACAGCGGTGCGTCAATGATAGCTTGACCTAGCCAATCACATCACTTGGATTTAAACCGTGGACGGCGCTACAATGTTTCCGTGTGTGTTGATACGTAATATTATGTAAATATCATGTCTGTCGAGGAGGGAATTTCTGTGCTGGAGTTAGTGGGAGAAAGGGGCCGAAGTAGATCTGAGGGTTGAAGTGGATTACGATCTGCAGTAACAAGAAACTACACACTCAACAAAGAACGGGCGTTGAAAAGCAAACTTAAGAACTGTTTTAGCTCGCCATCGCTGTCAGTTAAATGTATGGATGACGGTAAATGCATCTCTATCACATTCAACAATACAATACATTACGAGGCATTTCGAACATGCCTGATCAATTATTACCACGAAGTCAAAGTTGATTATAGAAAAGACCGACAAGGAGCGGAGGTGGAAGTCAAAATACCATCTCCCCTACACACATTGCATTTATACAACACGCAAAATAAAATTTTAATACAAGGGGCAAACGCCATCATGTCTGAGTGGCTCGCGACACAATTCGTCGAAATTGAACAGGCATCACTTAAACTGACAAGTGACTCACTAAACACACCTGCCGATTTCAGCACGCTAGTGTCTGCCATAAAACCAACACAGCCTACAGCGGTCACGCTATTGTCAGACAGAACCATAAAATCAACACAGCCTGCAGCAGCAGTCGTTACAGCATCAGGCGATAGTAACAACATACTCCAACATGCCACGACTCAACACACCAGCAGCTCGAACTCAGCTTCTTCTAACCAACCAGTGTTGCTAGCCATTGAATACCCGATGAGGCCCCTAGGGGACAGTATACAACCAAATGAAAACAATTCAAACCAACTTGAGGTTGCACGATCGGTACTAGATGAAAGTCCAGCTACAGATCAACACTCATGCGGTTGTCAGCAGCACATTGAAAGGTTAGAGGCAAGTTTGAAGGTACTTTTAGACGCCGTCTCTGACAACACAGACAAGATCGCCAGGATCACTAATGACTATATCAACCTCAAGTCAGAGGTCGCTCTCCTGAGAGAGGAAAATGATATTCTGAAACACACTAATGATCAGGCAGCACAGACTAACAGCTTCGAAACAACACAACCATCCCTGGGAGCGCCAACTATACAGCCAACGAATACACATCAACAAACAGACAAAGCCATTGAACAGGACTCGACATTTCCCATAGAAGTGAAAGTCAGCAATCGATTTGAACTACCAAAAGAGCAATTGGTAAGCGGCAGTCAGTACGACGAGACATTGCCGACAGACAACCCGCCTATTCAAGAAACGGCTGTTAACCGGCAAGAAGGCAGTCCACAGCCGGATAATTATCAATGGCAGAATCAACGTGCAAGACGTACCAGAAGCCAGTACATACAGAGACTACCAACTGACTGCACCCACTTGATAATTGGCGACTCCTTGATGAAAGGCATATACAGTGATCGTATGTCCTCATCACACGCCGATATAGCTACAACAATTCCACTTCCAGGTGCAGGGTTAGACAGTCTAACAAACAGTATACGTAGAATGGAAATCAACGAAAGCGTGAAGAGGATTACAATACATATAGGAATTAATGACACTATGAGAAACCAAAATATTACAATTTCTCAGTTACGAAAACTACTAGACTTATTACGCCATAATTTTCCAAATTCTAAAGTGTTTTTCTCTTCCATCATACCACCATGTTATGGCACCGAACGTCGACTAGCCGACATAAACAACAACACCCTAGAGAAATTCTGTACTCAGTATAATGTACACTTTATCAACAACACACCATTTTTTACATCTCAAAGAGGCGCGCCAAAGAAACGACTGTACAGCGACCAGATCCACATTAGGTTATAGCTTCCTTGCTAAGAATATCAAGTATCCGGAGAGGGCACAAAACAAGACCAACACACAAACACGACGAACATTGACTACTGAAGCCAGTCGAAATATCCCCATCACCCCGGATAAACGTCAGCTGACGTCTGACCCCCGAAAGCCTGCTATTCAAGGTGCACACATGCTACCAAGAATAAATCAACCTCTCCTTCCTACCCCCACCCTCACTCGTGAAGGAAATAACTACCAGGAAGATTTCCCTAACCTCACTTCCAACGAACCCTCGTTGCAAGCAGCGGTACACACGCACGACAGTAATACCACCTTGACACACCAAGATAAAGACAGCTATGTGCTCCATAGCAGACAACAAGAGGTTCCGCATCACCAAATTCACGCCAGCAATGAGCGAACAAGTCGGCAACAACAGGTTCCGCATCACCAAGTTCACGCCAGTAATGAGCGGCCAAGCGGACAACAACAGGTTCCGCATCATTGGAGTCCAGAACTTCTATACTTGATGCGATTTAGTCCCGCTGCACTGAATCAAGCCCTTATGATGTTTCTACAATACAGACCTGTGTGATAGGATACGTACTAAAAACGGAACCCTATATGAATTGATACCAGCAACAGAGCTTCCTCCTTGAACGTTAATCGCTTACTGCTTAACGTTTTATTTCCCGTGTGGGATACACCGCTTTAAACAGAGACATTGACTTGTATAGTCATTTATTAATTCTTTTGGATAACAGTTGGTTACTTCGCTTGTGAAGTAGTTTATTTCAGTTTAATAATTTGTTGTATTTTCTTTAATTCGTTTTGTTCCGTGTTTGCATTATATTCGTTGGTCTAATTAGTTATATCGTTATAATACTGTCATTTACTTATCGATTTGTATTACTGATATTTTGTAAGTTAATGTAATTGTGATTTTTTATTATCTTGTATTTTTGCTTAACTTTGACTAATTTACACTTTCTTCGTGGATAAAATGTCTGAGAAGTGGCAACACTTGCTCAATCAGTCAGGAATACGGATTGGACACTTAAACATTTGCAGCTTATTTAACAAGCTACCAGAGTTATCGTCTATTCTTAATCAAAATTTTCATTTATTCGGCCTTAGTGAAAGTAGGCTTAATGATAAAATTTCAGATGAGGACATCTCTATTAAAGGGTACAAAGTTTTTAGAAGGGATCCCTGTAGGAAACAAGAGACAGGCATAGTAACCTATGTTTCTAATTTACTAAATGCTCACCGTAGGCTAGACTTTGAAACTTGCGAAATAGAATGTATTTGGTTAGAGCTGAAACTTCAAAACCGCACACCCCTGATAATTGGCTACCTCTATCGAAATCCCAGTGCTGGACACGTCTGGTACGAAAACTTCACTACCATGATGGACGTGGTTTTCGCTTCCGGAAATTATACAACTCGGAGACTTTAACATTGACACCAACAAATCCAACATAATATGGGGAAATATAATTGCATCATACAATTTCCAACAAATAGTACAACAAGCTACTAGAGTAACAAAGTCATCTTCAACAGTCATAGATCACATTTATGTAACTTGCTCAGACAACATCATAGAATGCACCGTACCCAATTGTGCAATGAGCGATCACTACCCAATATGCTGCACGTGGTCTAAAAAAGGAATTAAAACTCCTAAACATAAACACATAAGTGTAAAATATAGAAGTTACAAAAATTTCAACCAAAACGCATTTTTACAGGACTTGCTCAGTTCACCTCTAGACAATGTTTATCAGCTTTCTGACCCGGATGATGCTCTGGAATTCTGGATGAAAACCTTTATTGATGTTTTTGATAGACATGTGCCAGTCAAGGAAGTTCGAGTAAAACACCACGTCAAGCCACCTTGGATCACTCAGGAAATACTTGAAATTATGAGAGATAGAGATAAAGCACATAAAAAGCGGGATCTCAGTGCATACCGTACTCTTATAAACAAAGTTCAATATACCATACGACGGGAAAAGAAAAATTACTTTAAGAACTTAGTAATGGATAAAACAAATAGTAAGGATATATGGAAGGCAATTAACACCTTGACAAACAAGTATAACTTCCGCAATTCTTTACCATCAAATCATATTACATGCGACCAATTCAGTGATTTTTTTCAAACTGACATAGACCAGATGAAGGCTTCAATACCTAATTCTCCTTGCAACTTATCTTTATTGTCATCGTTTTACGAGAATAGATGCTTCCGCGATATTCTTTCCGACATACCGCTAATGACAATCACTGAAGTATTCGCTTACCTCAGTAACCTAAAAAAGACAACCTCATCTGGGTTAGATGGAATCAGCAACCGGATTCTCCGTTGTGCTGCGCCAGTGATCTGTATATCACTAACCTATGTATATAATCAGTGTCTCACCAAAGGCCACTTTCCATCAGCTCTCAAAATCGCCAAAGTGTAGCCTCTTCTTAAATCAGGTTCATTAGACAATGGTCTCCCGAACAATTACAGACCCATTTCTTTACTATCATCACTATCTAAGCCACTAGAAAAACATATCCATAAAGTAACATTACAGTATTTAGTTCGCAACAAGCTTATTGTTGACAGCCAATCAGGATTTCGACCAAAATATTCTTGCCATACGGCCCTAACAAACATGATAGAAAATTGGCACGAGAATATAAACAACAACAGTCTATGTGGAACTGTGTTTATTGATTTCAAGAAAGCATTTGATATGATAGATCATCTTATTTTAATTAAAAAACTTGAGACAATGAAAATTGGCCCTAATGTAGTTACTCTAATATTATCTTTTCTATCAAACAGAAAGCAAGTAGTATCACATAATAAATCTCTGTCTCAAACCACTATCTTCAATATTGGAGTACCGCAAGGCTCTATTCTTGGCCCTCTACTATTTGCCATATATATTAACGATCTACCTTTGCATCTTTCGTCGTCCTGCGATCTATTTGCAGACGACTGTACAGTGTACACAAACGCTGAAAATTGTATTTTACTTGAGTCGTCTTTACAACAAGAATTAAATAATGTAGTTAGGTGGAGCTATTCAAACCGTATGCAAATTAACATCACTAAAACAAAATCAATGTTATTAACAACCAGACAAAGACTTCAGACTCTAAGCTCACACACAACACTTCAACTTCACATCGATAACATGCCAGTAGAAAGTGTAATTGAGCACAAAACATTAGGCCTAATCATTGATAGAAACCTAACCTTTAATTCCCACGTTCAAGTGCTCATTAAACAAACAGCGAAAAAAGTCTACCAACTCGCCAAAATTAAAAACTTCCTTGATGAGGACACAAGGAAACTATTCTATACTTCTCATATACAGACACACTTTGACTACTGCTCTACGATCTGGGACGGTTGTTCTAATTCAAACACCAAGTGACTTTACTCACTCCAGAAACGGGCCATGAGTCTAATTTATAGCAAACATTTAACTGACAATCCTAGCCTGTATAAACGCCTTCAGTTACTACCACTCCGTAAACGCCTGCTTTACAATAAAGCTAAACTAATTCACAAAATCCTGCATCGGAATGCCCCAAATTACCTTTGGCCATTGTTTAAATATAATGCTAGACACAGTAAACGTTTAAATATATTACACATTCCGAAGCCTAGGATTGACTTATACAAAACAAGCTTAACGTACTCTGCAGCTCAGCTGTGGAACAATCTTCCACAAGAAATCAAAGACATCACCAATCCCTTTTCATATAATCGCAAATTATTCGAACACTATCTCAATATGGATTACCTTCCCCCTTAATAATAATAATAACAAAACCCTAGTATAACAGCCAGTCCCCTTTTGGTAGGCCAGTATATTCCACATGGCTAACAACAAGTGTCAGACCATTATCTAATTTTACTGTGTCGTGTAGTTTTGATGTTCGCATTGTGCCCATGCCTTTATAATGCATATCCTTTATATTGTTGTTGTTCTCTGTTAGCCTTGAATGATGTGTGAATGAAATAATGTATGAAAGAGAGTGATAGAAGGGCAGAATGTTAGACGGGCCTGCGTGTCCAATTCTTAACCCTTTGAAAATAAAGTTTGTTCGTTCGTTCGTTCTTTATCCTGATAAAATCCTAATACTAACTGGACGACAGTCACATACACATACATATGACAATAGGAAGAAACAAAAATCAGTGAAATTAGGCCAAATGCCCAATGGTTTGGTTACAAAAACCTCTGCCAGGGGCAGCATAAATAAACACAACACACATATATAATAGACAGAAACTGGTAAACCACACAGTGTAAATAAACAGTGACTTAGGAATTGGTACAGAAAAGTGCACAACTTCTGTTTTCATTGAAGCTGTACGCTAGTGCAACAGTGTGCATGAAATAACTTAAACTAATGCCAACAAAGAGAAGCAGAAACAAATACAATAATCAGTACCATATAGTAATAAAGAGAGAAGAGATAAAGTAAAATAGCAAGAACAAATTAATAACATAAAGGAAAAGTGTAACAATTGTGTTACACAGTGGCATCAGCAACAGTGTTAATGAACACAGCCCATAGATGTAACTACACGAATGCACACCTCCTCCTTCTAGATGAATCTGTGTGTATGATTTATGACCTGCATGTATCTAGAGTATTCTAGCTGCAGTATATATGGCACATTCCTCATTAACCACTACTTCTGTACGTCCCTCACCCACATTCACCACTACTTCTGTATGTCCCTCACCCACATTCACCACTACTTCTGTACGTCCCTCACCCACATTCACCACTACTTCTGTACGTCCCTCACCCACATTCACCACTACTTCTGTACGTTCCTCACCCACATTCACCACTACTTCTGTACGTCCCTCACCCACATTCACCACTACTTCTGTACGTCCCTCACCCACATTTCTGTTGGTATAACAAGCCAAGCTATGAGAAGGTCAGAAGTTGAATTTATGTTGTTAGAGGTTGCAGAAGTTGGATGTATGTTGTTAGAGGTTGCAGAAGTTGTATTTATGCTGTTGGATGCTGCAGAATTAGGATGCATCCAGTTATTCATCTCTTTGACTACTCCTTGCAATTTTCCCATCAAATTTGCCATTCATGCTGCTAGAAAGTGTAAACGTTGGATGTGTACTGTTAGAGACTCCAGAAGTTGGATGTGTACTGTTAGACTTCAGAAGTTGGATGTGTGTTGTTAGAGACTCCAGAAGTTGGATGTGTACTGTTAGAGACTCCAGAAGTTGGATGTGTGTTGTTAGAGACTCCAGAAGTTGGATGTGTACTGTTAGAGACTCCAGAAGTTGGATGTGTACTGTTAGAGACTCCAGAATTTGGATGTGTACTGTTAGAGACTCCATAAGTTGCATGTGTACTGTTAGAGACTCCATAAGTTGGATGTGTACTGTTAGAGACTCCAGAAGTCTGATGTGTGTTGCTAGAGACTCCATAAGTTGGATGTGTACTGTTAGAAACTCCAGAAGTTGGATGTGTACTGTTAGAGACTCCAGAAGTTGGATGTGTACTGTTAGAGACTCCAGAAGTTGGATGTGTACTTTTAGAGACTCCAGAAGTTGGATGTGTGTTGTTTAAGACTCCAGAAGTTGGATTTGTGCTGTTAATCTCCATCTGGTTATTACAGTATTTTAGGTCACAGCTTGATCACAATTAACAAAGCCTGATCATTGTGTTCTATTTAAACTTACCTGAAATATTAAATGCCAATTTCACCTCTGAGTCACTAATGAATGTACGATTCTGTTGCTCCACCATCACCCGAGGAACTTGCAAGTGGGATGCTGGGAAGTCATAGGTCTTTCTGTATATGAACATACAACATCAGACATGTTTATAGTGGGAAGTTGTACATCTTTCTGTATATGAACATACAACATCAGACATGTTTATACTGGGAAGTTGTACGTCTTTCTGTATATGAACATACAACATCAGACATGTTTATACTGGGAAGTTGTACGTCTTTATATATATGAACATACAACATCCAACATGTTTATATAGGGAAGTTGTACGTCTTTCTGTATATGAACATACAACAACACACATGTTTATACTGGGAAGTTGTAGGTCTTTCTGTATATGAACATACAACACCAGACATGTTTATACTGGGAAGTTGTATGTCTTTCTGTATATGAACATACAACAACACACATGTTTATACTGGGAAGTTCTGTATATGAACATACAACAGACATGTTTATACTGGGAAGTTGTACATCTTTCTGTATATGAACATACAACAACAGACATGTTTATACTGGGAAGTTCTGTATATGGACATACAACAACAGACATGTTTTTACTGGTCATGTTGACAACAAAGTGTTGTCTGACATTAATGTATTTGCATAAGAAACATACAATTATAGTGTGTTTACTTTTGTCTGCCCCAATATAAAATTCCATATCTCAGTACCCAACTGAAGGAAGATGATGAGATTTAGCATATAACCTTATAATTTTGTCCACCCAACAAAAAAATATTTGTACTGGAGATTTTACAGCAGATTTCAAAGTTTGTTTATATGCGGTATATAATTTACAGGTCAGAGATGAAGTTCATAATTTTAAATGTATTACAGCGTAGCCAGACAAGCAGCATTCAATGTTGAATATTTTACGTGTTTCACGGGATTAGCCTTATGCCAAGAACCCCGCGTTGTTTAAACTGGGACTGTTCAGAGGTGTCTCAAAATGTGGGTTATTTCATGAAACCTGATTAATATGTTTTGTTTTAAAATCTTACCACTTATTGCTAACATTGAAATGTGTGAATATTTTTCAATGGCATTGAATGCGAAATTGTGTATACACTTCAAAGCATCACTATGAAGTTGTACACATATTTTTGTCAAGAAGCTGATCGCAGAAAACTGTTTTATACTATTACAAATTCCGAAAAAAGAACAGTGCATGCATTGGGTTTGAGTAAACGGTCATTTCGTCGATGGGTGCAAGAATCTGGAATTAAACCACCATGCAATAATCAAACGGTAGGTAGAAAAGTTATTGTAGACAGCTTTTACAAAGATGTCATAAGGCGAGCTATTATAAAAATGCTTTATAAAGTCACTTAAAAGTCGACAGGGTTGATTTCATTGCACCGAGCTCTATCCCATCTCTGCCTCTTTCCGCAGCGCGGAAAGCATCACACAAAGCACGAATTCCGCAGATCTAGCGATGACCCACAGAAGTCTCCGAAAAATTTAACTCGTGAACCGAAGGATGCGGCCCGGAATCTAACACACAATCTTTGGAGCCCGAGTCAAAAGGCTTGACCACTTCGCCACGGAGACTCCTAAAATTATAAAACTTTTGGATTTTATATCCAGGGTTATCCAGCATTATAAAAATGCTGGATGCCAAAGAAACAGTGACTCTAAGAAAACTTAGGGTTTGGTTGAGAAAGAACAAATCAAATCAAATCAACTTTATTAGGGTCACAAATTGGGCGCGCAGGCCCGTCTTACATTCGGCCCTTTCAATCACTCGTCTTTCGTTCATCAAGAGCATTATACATTTACATAGGAAGAAAAATAAACATTGTGAAATGAATGTTGTAAACATAAACAAGGCAAATTACCATGTTAGGAGGCCCATCTCCAACGTACCCATACATCACCCCACCCACACACACACCCCCACCTACCCACACACACGCACACCAAGGGACACATACATACCCCACCAACCGACCCATCTC
This sequence comes from Cepaea hortensis, assembly GCA_963921405.1. Taxonomy (NCBI): domain Eukaryota; kingdom Metazoa; phylum Mollusca; class Gastropoda; order Stylommatophora; family Helicidae; genus Cepaea; species Cepaea hortensis. The sequence goes on from OY992893.1 coordinate 7,661,912, forward strand.
CCTCCCGCACATCCCCCACCCACACTCCCCTCACCTGTTCCCCCAACCAAAACACACTCGCCACCCACAAACATTCCCCCACCAACCCACATATCCCACGCCCACCCACATACACATCCTAACCCACACATCCTTTCCCCATCCACACCTCAAACCACCCATCCCCCAGTACACATCTCCATTGACCACATATTTCCCACCCACGCACACAATCCCCCCCCTCCCACCACACATCTCCCTAACTACCCATACATCCCCAATCCACTCACACACACACCCCACCACCCACACATACATCCTCCACCCACCCATACATGCCTTAACCCAATCCCCCACTACACAATCCCCCACCCGCACATCACATACATCCCCTACCACACAATATTCCCAACCCACGCACCGCACACACACATATCCCTCACCAACACATCCCACCACACATCCCCACCTACACACCACACACATATCCCCAACCCACATACCACACAATATTCCCACCCACACCCACACAGATACCTGTACCCATCCACCCCACATACCCCCACCCACACACCACAAAAATCCCCCATCCACACACACATACCTCACCCACACAATATCCCTAACCAACACACCACACACCTCTTTCCACCCACACATGCATTCCCTACCCATCCACCAACACACACTCACTCACGCACACATCCTCCACTATGCACCCACACACCCCCACCCCCAACCAAACATCTCTCGATCACAATACCCCTACCCACACTTATCCTCCACCCACTCACGCATCCCACCCTGACACATGCACATCCCTCGCCCACCTACACATCCCTAAGCCACTAACACACCCCCACCCACACATTCCCCATCCACACACACATCTCCCACCCACACATGCCCACATACTTCCCCCAACCACCACACATCCCCTACTCACCCACACATATACCCCACCCATACACACATTCCCCGCACCCATCACACATCCCCCACACCACACACTATCCCCCACCCACACACATATCCTCACCCATACCACCACACCCCCCACCCACACACATCCCCCACCAACACATCGCACACATATCCCAAACCCACACACCATTCACTTCTTCCCACCCGCCCTTGCATCCCCAATCCACCCAACACAATCCCCTACCCACACAATCCCGCCACCCACACATACTTCCTCAAACCACCCACACATCTCCACCCACATAAACACACACACCCACACCCATGCCATACACATATTCTCCACCCATACACACATCCCCCACACCCATTCCCATACCCCTACTTTCACCCCCACACATCCATCCACACATCCCACCAACACCCACAAATATCACTACCCACAAAAACCCACACACCCCAACCCATCCAAACGCATACCCCCACCCACACATCCCCCACCCACTCATATCCCCATACTCACACACATCCTCCACACACACTCACACCTCCTCACATCTAGACACATACAAAATGACTCACGTTAGTATTGAAACTAGTATGAACAAACTCCCACACTTTACTCACACACATACACTGACAATTGTCATGAGCAGTCTCATAAAAATATTAAACATGGAGAAAAATGTGTACATAAAAAGTATGTGACGTAAACATAGTGATGCTCCCACACACAGAGATACACACAGAGAAGGCAGGCAGGCACACGCACACACGCGCACACACACACACACACACATTCACTCTCATGCTCACTCATTCTGTCTCTCATTCACACTCACTGACTCTCTCACTCAAACTACAGTAATGTACATAAGTTTATATTATACATGATAAAATCAAATGGTATTTAACTGATAATATGACAAATGAGAATACACAAACATACGGATTCGCGTGTTACATAACATGTGTGTTACATGACATGCATCTGCTCAGCTCTCTCTCTCTCTCTCTCTGTATTCTTTCATATACACACACTCACACGCATGCGTGCGCGCACACACACACACACACTAATACATCAACTCTCGCACTGTCTCACTCTCACACACAATCCTTCACACACACACTCACTCTCTCAATCACACTCTCTCACACATACACATACACATGAAAGCATGCATGCACGCACGCACGCACACACTCCCTCACTCACTCTCACACATACATGTACGAATGCATGCACTGACACATTCCCCTACCATTTCTCGCTCAATCACTCTCTCCACACACACGCACGCACACACACATTCACTCTCTCTGACACCCTCTTTCTCTCTCTCTCTCTTTCTCTCTCTCTCTCGCTCCCACACGCACACACATATATAGTTAGTTAGTTAGTTAGTCGACAGATCATCCTCGTTGCACATCGAACCATTCAGTCCATAAGTGCTCGGATCCCCTCCTCAGCAAATCCCGCAGCGTGTAGCGGCTAACGACGCCAGTTCTGTGTTGGTTTATCAATCTTCTTTGGCTTCCTGCGTAGTGTTCTTGTTTGGCCACCCCTCTTTTAATTTGCTGCTCTCGCAGTCTGGCCATTGTTGTAGATTCACAGTCATCACTTGGTTCTCGCAAAAGTCTCACTTCTCGTAGAGCATTCAGAATGTCAGCCTGGTCCATGGCGCATCCGCCCTCCACAGTAGCCTCACCTGCGAGCTTGTCAGCCCGCTCATTTCCTTGTACTCCCGCATGCCCTGGCACGAAGATGAAACTAATCTTTGCCAGCCGAGACCGCTTCAGAGGCAGCAACCATTCTCTTCGGATCGACCCCTCCTCTATCCTCTTGATCATGTTCATTGAGTCGCTAAGGAAACAAGCCCTAGTGCATGTCTGTGTCTCGAGCCATGTTATTGCTTTAGTAGATGTCTATTAGCGGTTTGGGGCCAAAAGGTTGGTGGCACCACAGGAGCGCCAAAACAACAGCCCCCTAGGGATCCAACCCCCCGGGGCCCCGCCCCCCTAGGCCCCGGGGCGCCATCCTCCCGGAGCGCTACTTAGAGCTATAGTATGTATGGGGTACACACCATGGACACACATCAGTGGTTAAAAGCGAATCCAACACGACAGCGTATGTACTGTTGGAGGAATGCCGAAGGAGAGTGGACCCACTACCACCCCCCAGGTGTTTGGTGCAACTACCAAAGATTTGAAGAGTCGCGCAGGGGACGTCGTCGTATTATAATGCACCACCGCAAGTGAATTAGAGCTACAACCTCCCAGGGTATATCAAGATGAATGGTAGTGAGTGGCTCAAACTCGGCACAGAACTACGCTGCGGTCGGTCATGCATTTGTCTTTTCTGTTCAAGGCACAATGCACAGGCGAAGTGGGGCGCGACCATAGAAGAGTGTATATTCTGTGAGAGGGGGGTTAAGCGTCCTATGAGATGTGCGAGCGTTGTACGCTAGATGCCTTCCATAGGATGATTTGGAAGTTTGAGAGAAAGTCCAACATCAAGCTGCGTCCATATAAAGGTATGAAACTAGATTCGGATACCCAACTGGATTGTGTTTCAGAGACATGCCTACTTGCCAGTGGTTCAAGAGCCCCACAACATTTTGTGGAAAGCCCTCAAGACGACGCTTTTGTGACTATCATCTCCGGATCATACAACGCCAAGGCAGAAGAATAAGTGGGGGAACTATAATCATTCATACTCCTTGGGGTTGGAGGTCCTTAGGAGTTCCACCAGACTGTTTGGAAACAATCGCTGAGGAGGATGTGCAGAACGGGTGAATGTCTAGCCTGTCAATTTGAAGCTGACTGGGATAGTGAACCGTGGAGCAGCGATGTATCGGTGGCTGCACGATGTATGGTTCTGCAACATACATAGCACCCTTTTCGCTCTGATCTGGGATAAGTCCAAACTTGCGCGCCAGTCAACACACTTCCGCTTAAAACGATCACGCCGGATGTATCGTGACTGAACGGAGCAAGCGTGATCGTTTTGTTTCTGCGTGACAAGTTTTATGAGCCGCGCGAGCGGGACAATTTTTTCTCGTTAAGAAAATTGCGCGGCCCAGATACTCGAGCGGAGTTCAGAATTAGAGACTAGCGACTAAAACTTAAAATGAAGAATTGTAAGTGGCTTGTGCATGAAGGGGCCTTGATCCGGTGCGATCGCAGGTGCTGCGGCGAGTTCTGCTACAAACACCTCCAACTACTTAAAAAGGGTAGGAATGTGTTTGGGTGCACTATCTGTAATACAGTAGTACAGCAACCGTTCGATATGTGCCACACATGTGATAGTGAACTAGCTGAGCGCAATGTGGCTCTGACAAGAGATTTGCCAGTAGACGATCCCATGGAGAAATTCATCGAGGTGAAAGAGGCTATGAAAAAAGAGCGCGCTATCTAGCGGGCTATCTAGCGGGCGGGCTTCTGGCTGGTGGGGTGAAGTCAGTAAGCTCTTTTTTCTGGTGCAAGTCGGCAGAAACTTTGCGGCGAATTTCAGCCTGCTGTTGTCGAAATTTCACTGATTCATTCAGAATTAATTTAAATTCCGCATCAGAAATTTCCTGGTCCTGCAAGGCCGCCGAGACAAGATCGGAGATTGTTGAAAGTTTCGATTCAACCAAAATCCTGATTTCGTCATGCTTCTTGGCTTTAAGTGCGCATCTGCGAGCCACCAACTTACCAGCCGCCCTCAATAGCCCACATACGAGAGCACCTATCTCTAGGCCGAAGACGGCTGGGACTGCAATGGCTGTTGACAGAAGTCCCACACTCACCGTAAGCAGTGCTGTATCAATCCCATCCAAGACATTCACAACCCGATGGTACTTCTTATACAACAGAGACCGTTTTTCATGCTCAGCCTCCAAGCTCTTCTGTAGTCTAGTGATCTCTTGAAGACGAAAGGCCTGGTCGGGCGCCATTGTATATTAACCGCACACATCTATATATTCAATTTGAGGTGATACGTTTTGAATCCTCCTCACTGATAAATTGTGTAGTAAACAAAAACTTGATAAGATGAATCCAAGGTGATACATTAATATTTCCTAAAACGATTTTATCAATTTTTTTAACCTCAACCGCAGGATCTGTCACACGCACTATTGGCCCACCATCCACAATATTAATAACAATCCACACCACTACTGAAGCCTTCTGAGATTTTACCTCAAAACCTTTCATAACCTCCCCCCAATTTGTAAATGGCCCCCCTGTAAGATAGAGCTTGAAATATATACTACTCCCAGTTACGGGGGTGAAGATAAAAGGGGGTGAAAACTGCTCACCTGCTACCAAAGAAAGGGAGTAAATGGCATTGTCACCTTTAAGAGTTAAGTCTCTATCCACACCATCAATAAGTACCCTACCAACTTCCACAACCTCAAGCCTATACGGCAGAATCCCATTGTTTGTAAGGTAGCTGAATTTATTATTCATCATCCCAATATAGGGATTTTTTACCTCAAACCATAACTTCCAGTCGGGAGGTCCCATTCGGCTGTCTACATAATCCTTTGCAGTTTTGAAATGTTCGGTCAAGCGCTTCACGAGCGCGTCCTCAAACGCCTTCGTGGCATCTTGAACCCATACCACTGCACGTTTTGTAAGCTCAACATCATATGTCTTTGCTGTGTCTTTAACACACTCATCTACATATTTTTTTGTGGCCGCCTCATTATCTTCTGTAGGGTCTGGGAGACTAGTGATATGGTTACCATGCATATCGAGGACACCAGACAAGGCACCACCACTAAGTTGAAGATAATCTTTCAAACCCGCATCAACATATGTCTTTGTAGCCATACCTTGGGTGCGCTCATCTATCACCCGCTTAACACCCGCATCTACATATACCTTCGTAGCCGCCCCCTGATCAGTTGTTGGGTCTGCTAAATTAGTGATGAGACGTTTTTGCATATCAAGATCCCCAGACAAGGCACCACCACTAAGTTTAAGATAGGGGAGTTCACCAATAGAGTCCCTAATTACTTTATCCTGAGTATCAACATAAGCCTTCGTAGCCAAATCTTTAGTACCCTCCTCCACCTTCTGCTTTATGGAACTCTCCAGCTGAGCTTTATCTGCTTCAACCTTCATCTGTATCTCCTGAGCGCGCACAGTCACCATCCTCCTCAAGAGCCGCTGCGCCTCCACATCACGAAAATCAACATATTTTTTAGTGGCCGCATCTTGCTCCCCAGTGGGCTCCCCCACGCTAGTGAGACGAAACCCACCCATGGATAGTATACCTTGCATAGTGTCCCCATACTTGCGCACAAGCCCAGCCCGGCTGAGCTGTACAACAGTCCCAGCCTCTCCGCCGCACTTTCCAACAGACATGGTCTATACCATACGCAGTATTATGTCTTCAAATTGCTGCCCGCCCGCCAGCCCACGAAGCACATGAAGACATAAATGACCACAGATCACATCGTCTGCCCTCTGCAACTGAAAAGTCTGGGTGCGCACGGGGCACCCTAGATAATCCAGGATCTCCTGGGGCGGGTCAAGCCCGAAACTATCGAAGTAAACCGCCATAGGCCCCGCCCTGTAATAAGCCACCCAGTGGGTCCCCTCACCCTCTGATGAGTCTAGATTGACAATCCCACATTCCGGGCTGTGTAGAGCTGCGGGAAGACCATCGCGCATAAACACACCGCGGAAGTGGGGTATATCCTTAGCCGCCTTCTCAATATCAAAGTTGCTTAATGCTTCTTTTTTTTCATCCCCTTACCACCTCTAGCCAGGTACACACCCTTACCCCCCACCCCAAGCATGTCCCTAAGACCAGGTTGGTTGGCCAACACCAACTTCAAAATATCCTCTCCTAAACCCCCCAGCTTAGGCCGCCCGGCCAGCGCCAACTTCATAACATCCTCCCCGAAACCCTGACCCTTACTCGCGCGGCCAACTTGCTCAATACTACGAGACACACCACCCACTTCACGCATCACCCTACCCAGAAGGTCATCCCCAAAACCCCGACCCTCCATCGCCCGGTTATGACGAGCCTGATCAACTGCTTGTGCCACACCAGCAGCTCCGCCCATCAAGCCCCCCAAGCCACCCAGCCAGGGGAGCGCCTTAGCCAAGAGAGGGATCACAGCCCCCAAGGCGGGGAAAAACCCACCCACCTTAACCATCTTTTTGATCTGGCTCTTCGAGAAGGCCAGCTCAGCCCCAGAACCCGCTACCACATTCTTCTTAATGTGGTTAATCTGACGCTGGGTCAGGCCGACTTTATCAACACCGTGCAGCTGCCCCACACCCAGGCGTAGGGTGGCACCAGTGCCGTCTTTCGCCGCCTTGACCAACGTCTCCTTCTGCCCCGGAGAGAGGCTCAGCCCATATGATACCAGCGCCATAGTCATTTCACTATATCTCTAGTGTTTAATTCAAGACTGTAGTAAACTTCCTACCGTCAGATTCTAAGAACAGAGACTTATCTGCAATGACCACAGCGAAAGCCTTGGTGTCTGCAGGCACAGCAACATCAAATACCACCTTGAGGGTGATAGCCTGAACAGCGTTCTTAATGGCTTCAGACTGGGCGCGCATATCAATAACATGTATGGGGTAGAGCGCCACAAAATCCATAGGACTCACCAAGTTGGACGACTCCCGAGCTGTAATACCATAGAACGCCTCCTTGAAGTCGGCAAAAGCTTTGTAAGCCCGAGAGGTTTTATACTCTGCGAAGTCAATGTTCATATCCACTAGCGGATAGCGCGCGCTGTTGATCAGGGCGTGAATATTCTTCACCTTCACATGATCAAATACGGCACTGTTCTTCACCTGGTCGTTTTCACGACCTGTTTGAAAAGCCACCAGGATCCACCGAGGTTTCTCTGTTTGGGATTTAACCCCCAACTGCCAGGTGAAGGATGTGGACTGCGGCACCGCCAAGCTATCACACTGTAAGGCGCGGAAAGCCACAGGCACCCTAACCTTATTCTCTATCAGGGTCATGAGCGAGCTCATATAGCTCAGAGAGGGTATAACATGAGGCATCATCCAGGCGATCTTGGACAGTTCGATTTTACCCTCAGGCACCGCCGCCGCACGATGGATGGTATGGGCATCACTCTGACGATCTAACAGTAGGGACTGCTTCACACCATAGAGCACCTTCTCGTAATCATTGCAAAACCCAAAGAAATATTTGAGTGGAACACAGAAACTGAAGTTGCCCGGAGTTGTAGGTTTACCCATCATGATAAGCCGCCGCCTTTCCCAACCGGAATTGCCCGCCGCAGCAACCCCCACATCAGAGTCCTTATACCAACCCATATTGAGGCCTTCGCCCCTAGCAAAGTCCTCCCCACACGACAGAAGAGTCATCATGGTGGTGGCCTGCCCCGGATATGACACATCATCGATGGTGTTGTTGTTAAGTTGGTAACGTATTTTACCAAACATGAACGCAACAGCATTGTTAACCAAAGCCACCTGAGTGTTCGCGTCGCGTCATAGTGTTCCTCTTGAAACGATCTGAGCTTGCCTTCTACTAGAAGATAGCTCTTGGAGGGGAGTGTGAAGGCATCCTGAGCATGTATATCAATTTGGATGGTGTTATTCTGGTTGAGGGCAGCTGGGTTCTGCGACTCATACTCCCGATACTCAAAGGATTCAATACCCTCATCGACATGCACAGGCTCGGAAATTTCAAGCATGGAAGTGCGTTGCTCGTCCATGGTGATATTATAAACGTCTAGACTTATCTCTAATTGTCTTGAAACCCCCTTCCCGGCTGGCGATATCCAACGCCTCCAGACTGGGCAGGACATCGGGCTGGACAGTGGGCTGGACAGCGAGCTGCTTTAAAACCTCAGCGCTCTTAGCTGTGAGTTCCCTCTTCAGCTGGGGCGGCAAAGGCTTGAGCGCGTCCACCAGCTTCTTGGCAGCCGCGCCTGCGGAGGCCACAGACTCCGTCGTCTTGGCCACATTCCTAACTAAGGGGCTGCCAACAAATTTGGCAACTTTACTGGCAGCGCTGGCACCTGAAGAGACCAGACTTCCAACCGCCCGAGCTGCCGAGCCCAACCAATCGAACATCCCCCCACCTACCCGTCTCCGACGTCTTGGGAAAACATACATGGTTACACACTGCGAATATGTAGCCTTATAGTTATTTGCTCGCCTCTAAAGTTTAATTGTGCACCATCTTGGTCAGTCAACCAGACGCGTATGCTGTGTATACTACCAGCTTGGGAGATGGGGAGGTAGACAGCAGTTCTGGGAGACTCTAAGATCTTATAGCCAGGGCACACGTTGGGGAAGAATGAGTAGATGGTGGGGTGAGATCCCCCACCGAGGTAAGACCCACTCACCACATTGCAATTGACCAGAATGCTATTCACATGGAAGATGTCAACTGGTTTCTCCCCTTCTTTATAGCCCTTAGTCAGTATTTGTGGGTCGAACCCCAGTATTTTTCGCAAAGTTGAAGCACCCATATCAACCTCATAGTCGGGGCTGGTTATCTTTACAAAAGCCCGAAGGGTTGAAGGGTTGGGTCCTATGGCGATGTAATACTTCTCCTCAGCCTTCTCATTCCAATCCTTGGCCTCCTCCATCTTTCTTTGAATCTCTCGATTGATCTGGGCGAGCTCATAGGCCCCCTCTTCTATAGTGATGGTTTTCCACTCCTTCTTCCCCACACGGTAGACGAAAGTATTGTTGGTGGAGTTAACATTGCTGATGGAGTTGTAGGTCTCTAGATTAAGCAAGGCCAGCTCGTATGACTTCTGGGGGTCAAGGTACAGCGCTGGGGAGTAGTAGGTTGTCCAGTCGCTTTTATCCGACGTTACCACCAGGGACATATTCTCCTTCGGCGCGAGTCGCACCTCCATTGCGGCGAGCCGGTCGCGGATGTCCTTCAACACTTGAAGCTCCATGTTTAATGAATGAAGATTCTTCTGTTCAACTTGATGGCCTGCTCCGTAGAGATCACTCCACTGCGCATAAGCTCATCCAGTATCGCAGATATTTCTGTGTCAACACCTGTATTCCCCGCCTCCTTTGAGGCCACTAACAAGGCTAGGCGCTCCACCAGAGTGTTGGGGTCGTTGTAGTATAATACACCACTACCTCGGATTAGTCCGTATTTTTTTCCCTTTTTGCTATAGACTGGTATTTTGGCAAGTTGGGCCAGCCGGCTAAATGTCTCAACAGCCTGTCTGGTGTATTGTCTTGTTTTGACGAAGCGCTTGGTTAGGAGATCGTACAGCGTCTCATCTGCTGGAGCCGACAATACTAGGGTGTCCCCATCAAAGGCTTGCAGCCGGCCAGCGGCCAGACCTGCTAGATCAATAGTTAGGGCGCCGAATTTGCCTCCTCGGAGTTTCAGCCCTTGCCCACGAACAATAACTCCTTGCCGTTTATGTAATATAAGTTTAAAACGGTCCCTAAATAACTGTATGTTCTCAATCTCATAATCTAAATCTCCAATTTCCTCCTGAGTGATACCCTTCTTCTTCTTCCTCCCCCCGAGCGTGTGTGAATTGAGTTTTGCGGACTTGGTAAGAAGCTTTTGAATTTGTTGATGAGTGCGCTAGGCTTTGGGAAGCCGTATTTGTTAAGAACTTCCTCATCTATGTTCTGATCCATGTCAATTATAATATCTTCTGGAGGAGTCACTGGGGCTATGGCCTCTTCTGCTCTGGCCTCCTCTGCTCTGGACTCCTCCAGGGCTCTGGCTCTGTCCTCAATGGCCCTGTTCAATGCTGCAATGGCCTGAGCTAGCTCGTTAGCTTGTTTGTTTGTTCGTATAGCCAATGCACTGGTTTGTTTGTCAGCTATTTTAGCCAACTCGCCAGTCTGAGCTTTGATGATTTGGCTTATTGCCCCTGTTTGTTGCGCTGACCTCTCTGCTACAGTTTTAGTAATGTGTGTGAAGAGTTTAGCCGCCTCCTGTTGTAAATCTGCTTCCCCCATCCTCTCCGCCAGAAACCGCTGCTTCAGGCGGTCCCGACGTGCTAGATAATCCTTCACAAAAGCGTTACGCTTTGCTTGGTTAGTCACATCAGCCCACATGTTGTTGCTATCGCAATGACATATATATCTAAATAGAAGACTTCGGGATATAGAACCGATCGAACCCACATCGGTATTTGCCATTGTGGGCCTTGCTGGTCAGGTCGATTACTGCGAAACCGTAAGGTTTGCTAGTGCACTCTGTGAAGAACTCCCGGAATTCATCAAAGGGCATATCGCCACCAACATAGGAGTCATGGATGGCGCGCAGGTTCTTCGTGTCTTGGTTGAAGATCACCAATAGATTGGCATTGTCACGGATGGCCTGCTTGGGAATTCTGAAGAAGCTCTGGGTTAGGTAGAATGTGTCGGCACCACCGTGCCGGCCCTGGCAGAAGTACTTCTCGATCGGCCCCTGCTTCTCCAGCATGACATCGTCAAAGACCATGACAGCTCTCTCTTCAGGGTTCAGGTCCTCGACAGGGATGATGTCTTCGGCTGAGCTATGACAGGAGGCAATATTTTGCCCCGCGACCTCCCCAACAGACTCGGCCCAATCCTGGAGGAACTGGTACTTGTCCTGCCCCAAAGACTTTGAGTACAGGTGCAGCCGGTCATAGTTTAGGTAGCCCGGCTTCAGTAGCAGGTTGAGCATCATGTTTGTTTTTCCACATCCCGATGGCCCGCACACAACACAACGAATGGTGTCCGGCAGCAGGTTGAGCATCATGTTTGTTTTTCCACACCCCGATGGCCCGCACACAACACAACGAATGGTGTCTGGCAGTAGGTTGAGCATCATGTTTGTTTTTCCACACCCCGATGGCCCGCACACAACACAACGAATGGTGTCCGGCAGTAGGTTGAGCATCATGTTTGTTTTTCCGCACCCCGATGGCCCGCACACAACACAACGAATGGTGTCCGGCAGTAGGTTGAGCATCATGTTTGTTTTTCCGCACCCCGATGGCCCGCACACAACACAACGAACGGTGTCCGGCAGCAGCCAGTGGTGGTGGTGGCGGGCTTTGTCCCCAAGGTCGAAGTTGGTTATCTCCATTTTAAATATATACACATTTGCAATATCTTCAATATGTATTGCCTGCGTTGTAAGAAGCAGACTCCTACGCTGGAGGAGTCGGAGGTCGTGCTGAAAAATCGTCGAATAACCAGGCGCGGCCTCTGTGAAGTTTGTGGTGCAAAGAAGAGCCAGATTGTTGGTATGGGGCTCCTCAACAAAGCACTGAATATGTTGCCTTTGCCTGAGCTGCATATGAGGCTGCCCGAGGGCGTCAGCTCTGAGGATGTTCCTGGAGGCTCGTTCCAGAATACAGGGAAATATAGCTACTGCGGCCCTTTCACTAAACTAGATAAGCGGATGGCCCAAGGCTATGAGGGGGTCAACACACTCGACCGCGCCTGCAAGGCTCACGACATTGCTTATGCGGCTCATAGCGATACATCTAACCGCAATGTTGCTGATGATGTCCTAGCCGCGGCGGCTGAAAATATTGCAGCGTCTGGTGGTGCCCCCGACTGGGAGAGTCGCGATGCTCGCATAGTCTCGGCCCTGATGTCTGCCAAGAGTCGCTTTGGTATGGGCGCGCCCTCGTTTTGAATATATAGACATCTGCAGTATATCAACATGTATTGTTTTCGGTGTAAGAGACAGACCCCCACTAAGGGTGGGACGATTAGCAAGATGAAGAATGGTCGGTCGGTTAAGCGTGGCACCTGCATTGTGTGTGGTGGAAGGAAGAGTCAGATTGTTAGTGGAAAAGGAATCATCTTTGGGCCCAAGTCACCAATCAAGGACATCCCCGTCTTGGGCTCCCTCTTGGGGTGGCTGTTATAGAGATATGTGATATGGCCTTACAATAATGGAGCGTGTTTACTACAGCCCGCAAGGTTATTGGAAAGGGCATTCAGCTGTGAAGAAGTTGGCTGCTGCGGCTAAGGTCAGTGAGACTGGGGCTAGGGAGTGGCTTCAGAAGCAGGCTATCTGGCAAATCTACCTGCCGCGGCCTCGCTATATTCCACGACCCCACATCGCCGAGTCCACACCGAATGCTGTCCATCAGGCAGATCTTTTGTTTTTCCCACATGATCGTGTTGGTTCTGGCCGCACGGCCAGGACCTATAGGTATGCCTTGATGGTGGTTGATGTTGCCTCACGCTACAAGGAGGCTAAGCCACTAACAGATAAGAGTAGCGACGCGGTCGCATCAGCACTTGGGCGGATCTATAAACGTGGGCCGCTCAGATGGCCTAATCTTTTGCAGATTGACCCTGGGCGGGAGTTTATGGGTGCCGTCAGTCAGTTGGTGGCTAAGCATAAGACACAGGTACGCCGTGGGCAGGCAGGGAACCATCGTCAGCAGGCCATTGTCGAGCAGTTCAACCGCACTCTGGCAGAGAGACTGTTCGGAGCCCAATATGCCCAGGAGCTGTTGCTCGCTGCCCGAGGCTCAGATGAGCGGTCGGTCGAATGGGTGAGAGCTCTGCCCCAGGTAGTCGCTGCGATCAATAATGAGGTGACTCGTTTGACAGGTAGGAAGCCGGCTGAGGCAATTAAGGATTCGTCCGTCTCCCACGCTCCAGCCGCGCCAGCCCACCGCGCTATCGGGCGTAAGGAACCGGTGATTCTCGCCGACTCGCAGGTCAGGTATCTCTATTCAGCTGGCGAGCTTGAAGGGGGCCTGCGTCGGGCCACTGATCCTACATGGTCGCTGACCTTGCACAAGATTAGTCATATCACCCAGCAAGAGGGACAGCCCACTCTTTACTATCTAGTGGTTGGACCGGCTCGTGGTTTTGTGCGCGAGGAGCTGCTCATTGCTCCTCCAGACACACAGCTACCCCCTAGCAGGATTCTAGGTGGCCGTAGGCCCTAGTGTTGATACCATCAGCACAAATCCACTTTTTCGTGTCCATGGGGCTCAGAGATGTTTTGTTCATCTCATAAACCCCTATCTGGTGGCCCTTGCTTCGTATGGCCACCTGTGTGTGTTTGCATTCCCGCTGACCGAACAGACTGTCCTTGTAATGTTCGTGTCTGAGGTCCTTCTTCACAACTGTCCGAGCCACTCCTTTGGCTTTCTTGATGTTGGCGGCCTCCTCTAGGATTGAGTACATCTTCGGTCTGAGACCGACGAACTCAGCTATCGAGCGGCCGTTGCATTCATCTTTGAATTTGCCGACCACCTTTTTATTCGCAGTCGAATGGTTGGGGTGGTCACGCGGATAATCAGAGAAGTCGTACCAGTCGGGGTGAGCCTTCATGTCCGCGTACACATCCTCAGTCTCCACCTGAAGTAGAAGGGAGTCAGTATCAGTGTAGCAGAGCTGGAGTCTATTACCGTATTGGGGTTTAAGCCGATTGTACCAGAAGTCGTACATGAGGTGCTTGGATTGGTCCAGGATGGCCTGCCCACAATAGACTGGTTTATTCAGCTGGACCTTGTTCTTGATGCTGTGCACCGCCACCAGTCCACCGTTGAAGATTCTACATGATTCGTAGTTGGGGCTGGCGATTAATTTTCGGAGTCGGTCAGTCTCGGTGCCTCTGACAAGGTTGACTCTGATACGCTTGCGAACATTCTCCATACTCTTCCCAAAGACGGCATTGTTCATCAGCTTGAAGAAGTCCTTCTCAAATTCCGATTTGGCTTGGGCTCGTAGAGAGGTGTTCATCTCTATGTAGGGCTTCATCCATTGGGACTGACTGAACTTGATGGCTCGGTGGATCTGGGTGACCTCTAGACCGAGGCTGTGATAGAGTTTGAGATTGCGGTAGTGGACGACGTATCGCTCCTTGTTGTGGAGATGAGGTACCAGCTTTGTTTGCTCCGTGAACTTACCCCCCAGTTTGTTCTGGAGCTCGCGCTGATAGCTGCTCAACCAGGCCTCTGGGATGGTCATGGTTTCTGGAGCTAGCGGATAGTCACTGTGGGCTTCATGTAGGTGCGCTGGGTACTTCATATCAACCTCAACAAGCCATCCCTCTGGGGCGTTGTCGGGGGTGTTGAGTACCTCCTCGAGAGTTGGATTGGCCCATTGGAACCCACCGGTGGGGAGGTATTCCATCATGGCCCACCCATACAGGTTATTTGCATCTAGGTACATGATCCACGAATTGGGTGTTGTGGGGTCATAGTCTGAAATCTTGGGGTTGTTGGCCTTAGCATACCGCTTGGAGACCATGGCCACACCCCCGCGGAGTCCCTTCTCAAAGAGGAGGTGCATGTCCAAGTCGGTTAGGAGCTCGAGTTTTCACCTTCGTCTTTTTTAGGAGTGCGTCCCATGCCAGGCCGGGTGCACTGATGTAGTGGGCTGGGTCGAGCTGATATATCTCCATGCAGGTGTCTCGGAATGCCTCGAACATATCAGCCAACAGACCGACGTCTGTTTTCAGGTATAGGTCATGGTAGCCTCCGAGTGTTTTGCAATCGAGCTCCTGCCACACTTTCTGGGCGTGGGCATAGTCAGAGTCGCTGATTCCTTCTTGGGTGAGCTTGCTGTAGAATGCCTCTTTGGGTGGTAGGCGGTCCTCTGCAAAGCGCTCGAAGCTGTCCATATATTCGTAGGGGTATACACCCTTACGGAGAAGGAGATGTGACTGGCTCTGGCTTAGCGTGGTCCTGAACTTGTTCATTAAGACAGCCCAGGGGGTGTGCTTCTCAGTGTTGCACGTCTCACATCTTGAGATTATGTCGTTGCCTCTACGTGTCAGAGCCATTGATTTGCCACAGTGTGTCAGCTCGCTAAGGTTCCCTACCAGGGTGTCTAGAGAGCTATTCATGAACTGTAGGCTGTCAATAAATTGCAGCTGACCGATGGTGAAGGAGGCGTACTTCTCTATGGTGTTTGGTATGCAGGTGATTGTTGTGTTGTCTACTTGTTTGGTTTGCCATTGGCCGTCTTTCTTCTTCTTGTAGACTGTTCTTTTTCCCCAGTCCAGACGGCCGGCCGCTTGCATGATGATGTGGGAGTCGTATCCTCTAAGATTGTGGAAGACTACAGGTATCCTCAGCTTGTCTCTGTTTATGCGCCATGCTAGATTACAGACATTGTGGGCAGCACCCCGGTATTTGCCTGTAATATGGCAGTGGTCTCTCACCTTGTCCTCCTCCAGCGGCTCTTTACAGATGTGGCAGGTGGTGGAGGAGGCAAAGTCTTCACGGTCTTTTTGCCCCAGCACCATGAGAGCCGGCCGCTGTAACTTGTGGTGGATGGTGGCCTGCTCTCGTCCAAAGCGTTTGAGGAATTCATCGGCAGCATCCTCCCCCCGATATACGACAGGGTTTGTGGTGAGGCCGTCGCAGCGTACAATGGTGTAGCCGAAGCCGCAGGGGGGCTGCTCGGCAAGTTGTCGCGTGTTGCTCTGGCTTGGATCCATTGCCGCGCCATATACGGGAACGTTCAACGTCTCAAAGTCTGCGTATATGATGTATGGCGCCCTCATCTGTTTCTGGAGGGCCTTGAAATTCATCTTTCCCTCTTTAGGCATGACATTCACCTGACAGGCTGTGTTGATGCCTTGACAGAGTGGCTCATGTTGGTCTAAGGTTTCCTGAGAGGAGTGTACATGGAGACAGTTGAGACATGGATACTTCTTACCCTCGTATTTACTGTTTCCATATAGAAGCCGCCCCACATCCTTGACCCAGACATAGTGCCTATTCTCATCCTTACACAGGAGCATGAGGTTAATTTGGTTGCGCTGGAGTGTGTTGGTTCGGAGTATGGTTGGTCCTTTGTTCCACCCAAAGACTCTGATGGCTATGGTGGGATTCTGGTTTTCAAACTTGGCAATACTAGTCAGCTGCACCGGGAATTGGATTCCTTCAAAGTTTAGCTCTCCCAGGTGGGCGCTATAATTGTTGAGCCTATCAGGGTGCCCTCCGTGTGCTACTGGGTAGAGCGCTGAGAGTATAGCCCATTCAAAGCAGCGGTTGTCCTCATTCTTCACATTCACAACACTACGTGGTGGAATGAAGCTGGGAGTCGCGAAGTAGCTAGAGCCTCGGAATGGTTGGTATTTTACTATGTAAAGGTCGAGGTGCACACACTCATCATAGGCCCAATCAGAGCCCCCTGAGGTGAAGCATTCACTGTCCGCGAATATCTTGGCTTCGACGAGGTCCAGGCCCTCATCAATATCCCCCTCATGCAGTACTTCATAGTTCCTACTTCCATGGGTGGTGATTGCTGTAATTTGTTCACCCTCTGGGGTGGTGCGATAGTATTTTAGATGGAGATATAACACTACCATACTCCTCCAGTGCTTTTACTATCAAGCTCTTGGCGGTGGGTCTCATCGCGCAGAGAAATAGATCTGGGTTTTCATACTCAGTGTCTTTGGGTACGGTGGCTTCATATTTTCTCAAGCTCCCCTCAACCTCTCGGGTGAGTTTGAATTCGGGTGTATTGTTGTAGAAAGTCTCCTCCTTCTCTCGCGTGCGGCGTTCAAGGAACTCGGCTTCGAGGGCAGCGTGGCGCTCGGCGTGCTGCTGGGCGCGGTGTCGGCGCTCGGCCCTGATTGCGGCTCGGTCCTCGGCGGTGCCATGTATAAATCTCAGAGCGGTGGTGATCCCTGCTTCAAGTCGTGCCCCATGTAGATTGGGATTCTTCTCGAGCAGGGAGGCCCTAGCCATCTCGCGCGCTCTGGATATTTCCCCCTCAAGAACGGCCTTCCTCCTCCCACTGTATGGCATGCCATACTCGCGGGCTTGATGTTTCAATTGATTCAGCGTAGGCATGGTTAAATACTCAGATCCGTCAGTCTCTAACAGGTGAGCGTGTACGTACAGCGGATAGTTCCATGTCTCTAATTGACTTTTATATTTCTGTGATCATAGCCAATCGCTGAAACTCGGCGTTAAAAGGCTTTACCTTTTCATGGTACCATGTTCGGCGATTGGCTGCATTATAACCACACTCCTTACAAATTGATAGATAGTTTGTGACCCCCCCCCCCCCTCCCACAGCTTCTCCACGGTTTGGTACATGTCCCTTTCCGCACCAGAACTGCATGTACTTTACAGTACTCCCGCATGCAACTACGCTCACAGAGAGCAGTTGAATATAGCCGTAGCCACTTACACTTGTTCTTCGCGGTGCGCATCCTGGTATGTCTACAGATGATACACTCTAAATCGACGGCTCGGTTTTCTCACAGGCGGCCTCGGTCGCCTACAGACGACCCGTGCTCTCGCGCACGGTCGCCTACAGGCGGCCGTCTTATGCGCTCCGGGAAGGTTCGCCGCTTGGTGTGCGCCCCGGGGCCTAGGGGGTTGGATCCCTAGGGGGCTGTTGTTTTGGGGCTCCTGTGGTGCCACCAACCTTTTGGCCCCAAACCGCTAATTGACATCTACTGCTTTACTTACTGCCATGACTTCCATGGTCAGGCTACTTGTGGTTTCAGTGAAAGCACCAGAGTCCTCCTTCACAATTCTCCCTCCGGCCCGAGCTGTAAAGGCCCATGAGCTTCTCACATGTCGGACGACCGACCCATCTGTGTAGATGACCGCGTCACCGTCTAGCGAATTCTCGAAAATCAACGCTTGTACTTCAGCCTCAACAGCAGCTGGATTTTCTTGTCTGCATTTTCTATCTAGTTGGATGCAAACTGAAAAGGATGTGCAGAAGTCTGTTGGCACTTGCACCCACTCCTCGCCAGGTTCTAAGTCCTCAAGTGAACACACCTGTTGAAGAATGTCTTCAGCTTGAC
Source organism: Cepaea hortensis (assembly GCA_963921405.1). Lineage (NCBI taxonomy): Eukaryota > Metazoa > Mollusca > Gastropoda > Stylommatophora > Helicidae > Cepaea > Cepaea hortensis. The sequence goes on from OY992893.1 coordinate 7,680,543, forward strand.
CCATCCACGACCGTCCTCTTTTTAACCTGCTGCCCTTCACCTTCCTAATTTCACTATGCAGTGGATGTTGTGTGTTTTGCGTTAATTCTGAGGTAGGCGCGTGCCCTGCAAACTTGTATTCTCTCTTCAATGGTTGGAAAATCAAGAAGGTAGCGCATCGCCCTGCATGCTGTATCTCTTGTACATCCAAGAATAATGCGCATAGCTTCATTCTGTATCCTTTCCATCCTTTCTATCTGCTTATGGCTGAGAGTCAGGATTGCCATTGCAAAATCCAAAACAGACATGACCAGCCCCTCATACAGAAGACATAGATGGCGCTGCTCACAGTTTGCTGCCGCCATCACCCGCATCGCTGCCAAACCCCGCTTGGCCTTCGTTATCACCTGGTCTATGGGCACATTATAAGCAAGGCTTCGATCAAACCGTATCCCCAGGTAATTCATTGCCTGCGTTCTTTCCACCGTCTCTGAACACAGCATTACAGTTGGTGTTGGATTGTTGACAATATGATTATTCAACGAGAACCAAATCACTGTTGCCTTTGTTGGGTTGACCATTGCCCCAGCTTCATCACACCAAGTACTTATGCGATTGAGTTCGGTTTGTAGTTCCACAGCAACCTCCTCTCTATCCTTACCCTGACGATACACTAAAACATCATCGGCATATGACAATGTCCTGCCAGGTCCAGTGATCATATATAGTGAACAATTATAGTTAAACAATTATAATGAACTATTATAATGAACAATTATAATGAACAATAACATAGAGCTATCCAAAACAACTTTGTGGAAAATTATAAGGACATTATCTTCACTTTAAGAAAGTACAAGGGTGGTAGAAATATTCTTTGCGAGCAACCGCATTTAGGAGCCATGAGAAGCAGATACCTACGTGAAATAAGGGAAATGCGCAAAGAAAATTATGGCATAGTGTGTTTGGATGAAATGTGGATCAATGCGCACCACACAAGTGATAAGGAATGGCAATCAGTGGATGGACAGATAAAGCGATATGTGCCCAGTAGTATAGAACAGCTTTTGGTCATGGCCAATGCCGGTTATACGCATAATGGCTTACAACAGAATGCTGGGCTCGTGTTCGTATCAAAGCATACAAACAATAGGGATTACCATAATAATATGAATGATAATGTATTTAGAGATTGGCTCGAGAATACTGTGCTTCCATCCCTAGATAGACCGTCGTGTCCTATTATGGACAATGCATGATATCAATGTTGTTGCCCAAAAAGACAAAATACTTACAGCATTGAGCACAAAGGGAGCAATAAAGATATGGCTCCGAATGAAAAACATACAATTTCCAGAAACATATTTCTAGCTAGAATTGTTGTCCCTTGTAAAACGGACGCCAAAAAGCAAGAAATATCAAATCGACAAGTTGATAGAAGAGCATCGTCATGGGTGCTTGAGACTGCCGCCGTACCATTCTCATTTTAACCCTATAGAACTTGTGTGGGCTAAAATTAAAGGACAGGTGGCAGCTGACAATACTATATTAAAATTGTCTGACGTCAAGATACTAATCCAGTCCGCGCTATTAAATATTGATAAAAGTTGCTGGAAAAATGTGAGGACCATGTGTTGAAAGAGGAAGAGGATTATTGGAGAAAAGATGGATTTAATTTTATGCAACCAAGAGCAGTCATCAACCTACTGGAATCGTCCAACACAGATTAAGGTCTGAGAAGATCGCAGACCTTAATCCACGTGCACACCAACTGGGATATTTTGCTACAAATATTCAGAAGAATTGCAGGCCCTAAACATTACAGCATCAGCATAAACAATACAACTTGTTAATGGCAACAGTTTGTATTCCACAGTGATGAATTTTCAATTCCGTGAGCCCTCAACGGTGACAAACAACTGACATTGAAAAAACAAAAAGCTCTAGACCAGTGATTCTCAACCTTTTTTGGCCCGTTCCCCCCTTCACCATATTTTCAGAACGTCATTCCCCCCCTCCAACTTTTCAAAATTGTCAGCCTCAAAAGGTGCATTAAAAATAACATGCCTATAATAGTGAAAATATTTATTTTCTTCCATAGTTGTACATAACCTTCACATGTAAAGATACATTTTATAGTGTAGCTTTCTACAGTTAATAGCAAATGAATATGCTGATGGATATTAAAACTTAAATAGAAGCATTTTTACATTAGCAATATTTTATTAAATCACCACATTAATCATACTACAATAAACAAACAGTTAAAACGTCAAAGAATTGTAGCTTAATATACGACACCAGGATGCCAGAAAATTGTGCTCCATCAAACAAAATGCTCATTACAAAACCTGGATATTGTAGATTCGTAATTTAAATGAAAATTGTAATCAATGAGAACACTGTGATTGTTTTTCCCGCAGCAATTCTGAAATACACGGAGGAGTGCTTGAAAGGGCACAACGGAGATCGTTTTCAACATCTAATCTGTTGCGTCGTTTCGTTTTAATTTCTAGCAGAGCTGAAAAGCCTGACTCACAAAGATATGTTGACGCAAATGGAAGCAATGCACGGATTGCTTTTTCTGCCACTTTTGGGTATGAACCGCACATTAAAGGCCAAAATTCCGTGATTGGTTTCTCACTGAACACATCCCTTGCCCCCGAATCATTTTTCAGCTCCAGAAATTCATCTTGACAATCATCAGAAACTTTTTCAACTGATAATTTGAATGGGTTTCGCACCAAATCCAGCTCATCATCACTAAGTTCAGGAAAATATCGCTCAAATTCATTTTCTAGCGCTGTCAAATGCTGCACAATTTCATTTTTTGCAAATTGTGGAAGTACTTGGTCTTTACCATCAACAACGAGAACGGATGACAGCTTCTCAAACATTGCAACATTTGTCATATTGACCTTTCTTTTCCAGTTTTCCAGCTTGCTCATAAAAGCTCTCAAGGCATCCACAAATTGTATGATATTTGTATTCCTTCCTTGCATCTGAAGATTGAGTTTATTCAACTGCTCAAAAATATCAACTAAATAGGCAAAGCGCATGATCCATTCCTCATCATTCAGCCAGGCGAAAAAGCCCATCTTACCATGAACTTCAAAAAATAATTTGAGCTCGTCTCTCAGCTCATATACTCGCGCAGTTACATTTCCTCTTGACAGCCATCGAACATGTGTGTGGAAAAGAAGCAAATGGTGGCCTGCATCCATGTCAACGCATAACTGCTTAAAAAGCCGTGAGGTGAGAGCTCCTCCTTTGATAAAATTCACTATCTGAACGGTTTGATCCAAAACCTTCCCCAAAGGAGCTGGAAGTGTTTTGGAGGCCAGTGCTTGACGATGGATCATGCAATGAATGCCTTTCACTTTTGGGGCACGTTTCTTCACACTAACTTGAAATCCTGATTTGGTCCCCAACATAGCTGGTGCTCCATCTGTACAGCACCCACACATATTATCCCATAAAAGATTTTCTGATTCAAGGAAATATGAAACCTTTTCCAAAATATCAGAGGCCATGGTAGTTGTTTCAAGAGGAGAACAAAAAAGAAGTTCTTCTTTAAATGATCCTGAATGCACATACTGTCAGAATCTGGAATGTCTCCAACCGAGATGCAGGAACATCGTTACGCCCGCCAGGCGAATAGTTCCCAACTGTGATGCAGTGACATCGTTACGCCCGCCAGGCGAGTATTAGTCACCTGCCTACAGGTTGCTGGCTGACGCAATAGCCAGCGGTCAGGCAAGGACAACGCAAGACGCACGCAGGCCTCGTGAAGCAAATCCACAGAGGGCAAGCGCGTTGCGAGAAACAGACAGACAGCTTGGGGTACTCGGACCAGACAGGACGTATAGAGAGAGAAAGGTTTGTGTAGTTCTGTGCCCGAAAGTTGAGTGCTTGTGCATCTTGTGAGATAGACTGTAAGCTGTGGGTTGTCTGTAAGTGTATTGATGCACCATATATGTAATGCAATGAGTATCACATGCCAAACTAGATCGTATTGCATGTGATCTGTAAATAAATCCATTGAACTTCGTGTCGTTGTGTCTCAAGTCCAATCATGTTGTACTTGTATTTGTCTCACATGTGTTAGGGATAATGAGCCAAGTTTAAGACTCTGACATGTGTGAACGTGGGGGCTCGTCCGGTGGCATTGTCCGGCTTTAAATGAACGTGAGTAACGCGTCCTCATTGAACGATTGAAATTTATTTAAGATTTCAACCTAGATTGGTGAACGTGACTTTTGTCCAGAGTTAATTTACATTTAAATGTGAACGTGAAGTCTCATCCTCATAAAATATTATATTAAATTGTTTGAATATGGAGGCTAGATGTGAACGTCAAGTACATACATTTGTTTGATCTTGTAAACGTGTAAAATATCAGTGATTGTGTAACTTGTCGCCATTTTGACCTTGTCGACACTGTGAAATCGTCGCCATTGTAACCTTGTCGCCATCTTGTAAACTTGATGTCTATGTCCTTACTGAATGTCATCTTGATGTAAGTGATGTGTCATCAGTGTTATAAAGTGTTGAGATATATTTAGATTGTTTTTGTGAAGTTGTTTGTGGAAAGCAAAAAGTTTCGGAAAGAAAGTGACTTGTGGTTTTTGAAGAAAAAAAAATTGTTGATTAACGACATTACGACCTACAATTACACTCAACGCCATACAAACCTAATCAAAACTTAGTGACAAGCATACACACCACATCAAATAGACGCTAATTTATTTTCCTCCAAAACAAAGCAGGTTTTCTGTGCCATCTGAAACCCTTGCCCGTAGAGGTCATTCGTGTTTTGAACTAGCGACCCTACAGTTCCTAGCCCTAGTGTGAACCGTTCTCCACCGCATCCAGTACACTTGAGTATATTTTTCTTTCTATATACTTTCGGATGCAAATTTGGGCACAAATTGTAAGTTGAACACAATTGGAAATTTTTCACTATACTAACAACTTATAACTAATTGTGGGTCTGTCAACTCATTTGCATTTATTATTACCATCATGTCTTCATTAAACGACTTCATCGAGATGGGTTTAAAGCTGAAGTTAACTGGTGATGAGTTAACAAAGTGGAGTGAAGCCAAGTATTCTGAACACCTTCGAGAGAAAGCGCACGAACGCGAAGAGAGAGCAGCTGAAAGGGCTGCAAAACAGGCAGAGGCAGAGACAGCATCAAAACAGGCAGAGCTAGAATTAAAGAAGGCAGAAATAGCAGCTCAAAGTAAACGAGAAGAGCTCGAATTACAACTAAAAATTAAACAACTTGAGACTGAGACTGCCATAAACAAAGAGTCTAAGAAATCTGAGAGACTGGAGAAAGAAAACCAGTATAAAAAGTATCAAGGTATTGTAAGAAATTATACCTCAGGTGACTGCATTGCAGCCTTCACCCAAAATTTTGAAACTTTAATGGACCATTACCAGGTCCCAATGTCTGAATGGAATATTATTTACATGAGGAGTTTGTCAGGGGAACCTCTGAAAGTCATAGAGACTATCCCCAAAGACCTCAGGAAAGATTACCACTATCTAAAATCAAAGATTATGGCACATTTTATGCTAGATGAGGCAGGCTAGAGAGAACAATTCAGCAAGTTGAGCCCAAAATCGACTCAAACGTTCTCTGACTACCTCTGCTTAGTCCGAGATATATTTGCAAAATGGACTTCAGCAGCCAAAATAAATAAAGATTACCAGAAATTAAAAGATCTAATTATTAGGGATAAAGTCATCTCATCCCTTCCATCAGCATTTTCGAAATTTTTGCAAGAGAATGAATGTACGAGTGTAGATCAGATTGAGAGACGTGGTTCGGCTTATTATACAGCCAATAAACATTGTTTTGCTAGTGAAGCTATTGATACAAACTTTGTAGCATCGGCTAACTATGAAAAACCTCGATCAGAACCCTATCATAGGCAAAAACCATATAAGCCTACTTCTGAGAAATACAATCATTGTAGATATTGTACATTTTCACACCATCAAGGTGAGATGTGTGACAAAAACCCTGCATATCTTACATATCTACAGAATATCATAAATAGACAAGATAAGGAGCGTAAAGCCTTCAGAAATGCACGTAAATGTTTTCTCTGTAAGGCGTACGGGCATTTTCATCATGCTTGTAAAGGAAGGCAAATGACCAATAAAGCAAATGCCGCCTTATTTGATAGTTCATCATCAGATGAAGAACAATCAGAGAAACACCATGTGAACACAGCACAGCCTTTTGACATGTTTAATGCAAATAAATGTACTGTTTGTAATACCTTTTATGAAGATGGCGTTTTGACATGCGGCCACTCCATTCCTATTGCCAATGAAGAAGCTAATTTGGTAATAGACTCCAAAGGCAGAATAAACATCCATCAGGGATATGTGAATGGCAAGCCCACTACAGTCCTTCGGGACACCGGCAGTTTACTTATTGGACTGAAGAGAAATTTCATAATGCCTATAGACTATACAGGCAGGCACGTAACATGCAGAACATTCTCTGGGAATATTGAAAAGTACCCATTAGCATGGGCATATATTCAGACACCTTTCCTCACTGGGAAAGTAAAATGCGCAGCATTAACTAACCCTGTGTGTGATATTATCATTGGAAATTTACCAGAGGTGAATGATATGCCTCATGATATAACATCTGTTTGCATTGATGAGAACTTAACATCATCACCATCAAATATCATCATTGATAATGTTGTATCACCAAATGAATGTATGGTAGCTAATGTAGCACTAAGATCTCATGACATCATTGATCAAACTGTTTCATCACCATCTGATATCATTGAATGTGTGAACGCAGTAACTAGATCTACTGCTAGAGTGCAAGATGAAATTAATCAAACTGAGGCTATAGAAATGATTAGCCCAGTAATACTACCTCCTAAAACTATGAAGGAGACGTTTGTAACAGCCCAAAAAGCTGATCCTTCATTGTCTAAATATTTTAATCTGATCGGCCAAAAGCCAAAGGTAACCAAAAATGCAAGATGGCATTTTGCTTTGAAAAATTGCATCCTCACCAGGTACTATACCAGAGGTGACAGCACAACAGAGCAAACTGTTTTGCCAGTTGAATACCGTAAGCAAGCCTTACATCTTGCCCATGATATACCTCTTGCAGGGCATATGGCATACTCTAAGACCAGATCAAGATTACTAACACAGTTTTATTGGCCCAAATTCTGCAATGACATTAAGCAATATTGCAGAAGTGGTGACATCTGCCAAAAACTAGTAAAGAAAGGTAAACACCCACAGGCAAAATTACAAATCACTGACTTAGCCAGTCGACCTTTTGAGAAAATATCTGTCGACATAGTGGGCCCTCTTAATCAGATAACAACCAGAGGGAATAAATATATTATTACCTTCATTGATCTATGTAGTCGCTGGCCTGAAGCGATTCCGCTAAAGAACATAACTGCCAATGATATAATGGAAGTTTTCTTCCATATATTTTCACGGATAGGATTTCCAGACACTATCCTATCAGATAGGGGAAGTCAGTTCATTGCCGCATCTACTCAAGCTTTCACAAAAATGTTAGGGGTGAAGCAATGTTTCAATTCTCCATACCACCCTCACTCAACGGGGATCATAGAAAAGTTTAACGGTGATTTAAAGCATATGCTTGCTAAAGTCACGCAAGAACACCCCAACAACTGGGACTTGTATTTGCCTGCTATACTTTTTGCTTATCGCGAAGTGCCACATTCTAGTACTGGGTTCTCTCCTTTTGAACTTATCTATGGTGCCAAACCATGTGGCCCATTGACTATCTATCATCAAATGTTAACTGAAGCCACTCCATTACTTAAACCCATATCATCATACGTATACGTTACATCATTGAGTGAAAGAATCATCAAATCTTGTATAATTGCAAAAGAAGCACTAAAAGTATCTGATGCTACATATAGACAATATGCAGACAAAGGTAACAGGACAATAACGTTGACACCTGGACAGGACGTACTTCTTCTCTTACCTAGTGACCGACATTTATTGACTGAGTCTTGGCAAGGACCATTTAAAGTAACAAGACAGATTTCAGCTGTAGACTATGAGATTAAAATAAAAGACAAACACAAAATATTCCACATCAATATGCTAAGACCATATTACAACAGAGATAACGAACAAGACGATACAATAGCTTGTACAGTAATAATAGACCATGAAGATGACAAAGATAGTGACGAAATTCCAACACCTGCAGTAGACACGACGAACTGCTTGAAAGAAATCAAAATAAACCCAAACTTAACTCAAGCAGAAACAGACAGCTGCAAACATCTCATACAACAGTACAACACCATCTTCTCCAACAATCCAGGACAAACAGAATTAGTACAGCATCACATCACACTCACTTCAAACACACCCATAAGATGCAGACCTTACACCATTCCAGTGCATTACAAAGAAAACTTACATCAGGAAATCATTAGCTTAGAGAAAAACAACATCATTAGACGATCCCAATCAAATTTCTCATCTCCAATGGTCATGGTACGCAAAAAGGACAATACGATAAGACTCTGTATCGACTATAGGAAATTAAATACAATAACTCTTCTTGATCTAGAACCAATGTCCAACTCTGAAGATCTACTGACAGAACTGACAGACTCTAGATTCTTTACGAAGGTAGACATGACGAAAGGTTACTGGCAGATAACGGTAGACGAACAGAGCAGACACCTGACAGCATTTGCCACACCTTGGGGACTGTACGAATGGTGCAAACTTCCATTTGGGCTTGTCAATGCCCCAGCGACATTCGTACGTATGACACGACTTTTACTAGTGGACATACCAAACATTATCTGTTACATGGACGACATTTGTGTTCACACAAAGACAATGACAGACCATATAAAGACATTACAGCAGACATTTGAACGGATCAGACAGCACGGACTGACGGTAAAGCCTACGAAAGTAGACATAGCCTATCAGGAAATATCCTTCCTGGGGTACAAAATATCTAATGGCTTTGTCACGACAGACGATAACATTGTGTCCAAAATACTGAAACTCTCACTTCCGACTACGAAAAAGCAAGTCAGAAGTGTGTTAGGATTACTAAATTATTATAGACAGTTCATACCTGATTTTGCTGAACTGACTGAAAAATTTACCAACCTACTAACGAAAGATCAACCGGAAAATATTGTAAACAATCAATGCCTAAAATTTGCATTCCAGAAAGTTTTATCTTGTTTCTCTGAGAATAGTTTAAAGAATCCCATTCTCAAATTGCCAAATTTTCTTATTCCTTTCAGATTACACACAGACGCGAGCTCCGTAGCGATTGGAGCAGTTCTGTTACAGGAACATGATAACATCCTACACCCTGTATACTACTTCTCTAGAAAATTAAAACCTAGAGAACGCTCTTGGTCGACACCGCAGTTGGAAGCCCTTGCTCTAGTTGAGGGTATAACTAAATTTTCCAGATTCCTTCTGGGACGTCATTTCATTGTTGAGTCCGACAATAGTCCGTTGAAATTTATTACTTCAGGAATGCCTACCAACCAAATGATAGCGCGCTGGTCTCTTAAACTCCAAGATTACAGCTTTGAAGTTCGACATATTGCAGGCAGAACCAACACAATTGCCGATCTGTTGTCCCGTTGTCCGACCGACCCAGTAAGCACTAATGTCTGAGTGCAGTGTGTCAAATACACTCAGACCAACACAGCCATCAGTGAAAATTTTTTTTTTCCACGAAAAGCTGTGTGTCTACTATATGATGTGATAGGGTTTATTCCCATTATATATAGTTCTCTTATTTTATTATTACGGTATTAAGTGTCTTGAATAATTGTGTAGTGTGTGGTAGAAAGCGAACAATATTAATTGTACATATACTACGAAACAAGAACAGTGCCACATTCGCTCTGAACTTACCGCAAGCGAACTATCCAATTTATCAGTGGTATCTGCGATTGGAACATTTCCAGTGATATTTTTAATCCGTGTGTGAAAGAGTGAACTGAACTTTGACATTTACACCACTGCAGTCAACGAAATCCAGAAGTTTTTCCAGCGAAACATCCAACACATGAACGATCAGAACAGTTACATTCCGAGTTGCTACATCAGACCGGAACAAGTGTGTTATAGAAGTTTTCAACATCAGCTGTTCGTGTGTACTTCCGGATAATTTAGAAATTTAGTCCAAAATTAGCAGACGACAAACAAAACCTTAAAAAGGTATGACGCTTCTAAAATGTTTTAGAATCATCAATTTTGAATACACGAATTGTGTATTAACAGTGTTTCAACTAGTGTAATCTTAGAATCATATCTTGATTAACATATTCATACTATCGACATTTTTTTCGCTAGTATGGAAAAGCATCAAGCGATGACGCTGAGAAATAGAAGAGTAATTGTAAATTATTAAATTTAATATTGTTTGAAATTATGTCCCTTGCATTTAATTGTTATTACATTATTACACCAAGGGCGATAAATTGAAATGTATTTGAATATGTGTTGTATATAAATAGCCATGGTGTTGCCAGATTGTTAACACTCCAAGAAGTCATCAACTGGGCATGGTATAGGGTTACCGACGTTGTAGACCAACGGAAGAGCTCATGGCCAAATGGGGTCGTAACTCCAACGTTGAATACGGCTTATAAAAAGGTCGTATTACGGTCTTACCAGATGTTTTTTGTTTACAAAGAGCATATTATTACTTTTTTTTCGAGGTTACGAGGTAGTTGCTTGGAAAGCTGTTGCTACCGATCTGACTGGGTCAATATTGCAACTTAGGTAATCATCCATCGAGAGGATGTAACTTGGCAAGTGGTAAAAATTGAACACCACATGTCTTAAAATACAACTTGCATTTCTTATGTATTTCTATGCCATTATATGTATTATTATGTATTTCTATACCAATGTATATAACAACACAGGGAACGATTCTGACATGGTTAAAGTATTAACCCGCTATGTATATAGAGTATACATGAAAGATGACATCTTTCATGAAAAGCCCCGGGGGAGCGTGTCAGAATCTGGAATGTCTCCAACCGAGATGCAGGAACATCGTTACGCCCGCCAGGCGAATAGTTCCCAACTGGGATGCAGTGACATCGTTACGCCCACCAGGCGAGTATTAGTCACCTGCCTACAGGTTGCTGGCTGACGCAATAGCCAGCGGTCAGGCAAGGACAACGCAAGACGCACGCAGGCCTCGTGAAGCAAATCCACAGAGGGCAAGCGTGTTGCAAGAAACAGACAGACAGCTTGGGGTACTCGGACCAGACAGGACGTATAGAGAGAGAAAGGCTTGTGTAGTTCTGTGCCCGAAAGTCGAGTGCTTGTGCATCTTGTGAGATAGACTGTAAGCTGTGGGTTGTCTGTAAGTGTATTGATGCACCATATATGTAATGTAATGAGTATCACATGCCAAACTAGATCGTATTGCATGTGATCGGTAAATAAATCCATTGAACTTTGTGTCGTTGTGTCTCAAGTCCAATCATGTTGTACTTGTATTTGTCTCACATGTGTTAGGGATAACGAGCCAAGTTTAAGACTCTGACACATACCTTGCAAACACTATCAACTGAGAACACGATGCCACATCAGTCGATTCATCAATTTGAATTGAATAGAGCCCAAATGCTGCAGACTTGATCTCTTGCACAACTTGATCCTTGATGTCATTGGCCATATCGCTGATCCTCCTTTGAACAGTGTCGTTTGATAGTGAAACCGCTGCAAGTTTTTTCTCTGATTCATTTCCCAACACAATTTCTACCATCTTGAGACAACAAGGTTTGATCAAAGATTCCCCGATTGTATGTGGTTTTTTCTGCTTTGCTATCTCCAGTGCTACGACATAGGAAGCTTCAGTAACCTTTTGGTTTGTTTCTCGGAATACCCCTGTTAAATCCAGTCTCATCCTTTTGACAGCATTCCCAAGACGTTCAAAATAGGTTTTGTCCTTGTCCTTGTATTGAGGATGAACATTCAACAAATGATTCCTAAACTGTGTCGGTTTCATAGAATCATTTGACAAACTTTTACTACAAATAACACACTGAGGTCGTTCTTCTCCGTTGATAACAATATTTGTGAATCCATAATTCAAATAAGACAGGCCATACTTTTGTTTCTTGACACTCATCATGGGCTTCAGATTCTATAAATATAAAACGATAAAGTCAAGATCAACACACATAAACACCCACAGACGTGTATACACATCCACACGCAAATATATACGTACGTACACACACACACACACAATTATATTGCATATCCTATTTACAGTACATCGCTGTCAACACCAGCATTTTACTGCTGTTGTTGCTGTCTGGGCAAGTTTTACGTTCAGTAGTTTGTCATTGATTTCTGAACGACCGGCTCCAATACCAACACGCTAAAACCCCAGCACGATGTGGTCTGCTGTTCAATCGGTCACCGCTGGCAAGCCTTTAGGCCACGGAGACGGTGGTATATATATATATATATATATATATATATATATATATATATATATATATATATATATATATATATATATATATATATATATATATGTATGCCAGTCTCCCTGATGCAGTAGTTAAGGATGCTGTTCGTAATCCCGTATACCCAGGTACGAAACACAGCTGAGCGAGATTCGCCAGCGGATCGCGTTGCATCAGTTTCTTATGGAAAAGTATGTGAGCCGGACGGTCAGAAAGCAATAGCAAACCACTGAACATAAAACTTGCCAAGAAATCAACAGCAGCTGTAAAATGCTGGTGTTGACATATATATATATCTTCTTATATATAAAAAAGACTTGTGCGTATGTATCTCTGTATGTATTTATGTATCTCTGTCCGTATGGCCTTTATTTGTTCGCGAACGGCCCATCCGATTGAGATGAAATTTTCTACACGCCTTCCTTTCATTCCAGAGCTGACAACTGTGATATTTTGTTAGTGTGAAATCGCCTGCTTACTCAGTATTATTTCATTTTTCATTTTTCATCATAATTTCATATATTTCAGGGGACCTAACTCTGTAAAAGTTATTTCAAGGGGCATAACTTTTCTGTATAACTTATAGTCATATTGTGGCATCGTTTTCAAAGATTTATAAACTCTTTGTCCATAGTTATGTACCGGCATATGAGTTATAATAAATAATGATACAATCTGTAAGGCATTTTCAAAGTTTTCATAAAAATGATGCACAATGCATAACATTGTAACTCATCTTTTTTTGCTTAAGAAGTTACTGTAGTCATGCAGGTGATTAGAAAGAGTTTTCATTAAAAATAATGGATGGTGTGTAGAAGAACGTTCTTTTAAGTTACTTTTTTTGTTGTATGAATTTAATGAAGCCGGACAGGGTCAGGCAGACAGATAGACAGACAGATAGACAGTCGGGAACGGGAACTTATATGACTACTTATATGAATTAAATGAGATGCTCCACATCAGGAGCTGGGAAATGCCGGGCCGGGTCAGACAGACAGACAGACAGACAGACAGACAGACAGACAGACAGACAGACAGACAGACAGTCGGTAACGGGAACGAGAACTTATATGACTACTTATATGAATTAAATGAGATGCTCCCCACCAGGGTCTGGGCGAAGCCGGGCAGGGTCAGCTAGTATATATATATATATATATATATATATATATATATATATATATATATATATATGTATATATATATATATATATATATATATATATATATATATATATATATATATATATATATATATGTATATATATATATATGTATATATTTAGTAGATGCGATTGTGACACACAGTGAACAACTAGGGTTAGAATTAAATTGTAAAAAGACACAGATTATGGTCGTCACTAGGAAGGACGAAATACCACAATGTAATATACAAGTAAATGGGAATATTCTTCAACAAGTGAGCAGGTACAATTATCTCGGAACAGTAATAACATCTGATGGGAGATGCCTTGAAGAGATTAGAACAAGAATCGCCATGGCAAAAGTAGCCTTTAGCAAGATGAAAAACATATTGACCAATAAAAAGATGTCAATTGAAACGAGAAAGAGAGTGTTGAGATGCTACATTGAGCCTGTACTTTTGTATGGATGTGAAGCGTGGACAATGAGCAGTCAGGCTGAAAAACATCTGATGGCTGTAGAGATGTGGTTTCTGAGGAAAATGCAAAGAATACCATGGACAGCCAGAAAGACCAATGAACAAGTCCTTCAAGAAACAAATGAAGATCGTAAATTGATTAGAGAAATTAGACGTAGACAGTCAAAATTTTTTGGACATGTTATGAGAAGAAATGGATTGGAGAATTTGGTGACAACTGGTAAGATCGAGGGGAACAGACCAAGGGGAAGACCTAGAAGCAAGTACCTGGATGGCTTGGCCTTGTGGCATAGTCGAGACAGAAACACGGAGCTGATCCACGACTCTGGTGATCGGGTGAGATGGCAGAACATGACCGCCCACGCTTACCGGCATGGCACATGATGGATGGATGGATATATATATATATATATATATATATATATATATATATATATATATATATATATATATATATATATATATATCCACGAGTCAACTTACATCTTAAAAAGACAAGTCTCCTTACCTCCGCAGGAATAATAATTTGAAAAGCTGAGACGTTTAGATTCGTAAACAATGGAGGGATCTCGGTAATCGGTTTCTGTTTTAATGCGATCTTGAAATAATCGGGAAATTTAACATGATGAGTACTCTAAACTTCATTAAAACGGAGAAGCAATAACAAAAAATACGTAAGTTACCGCAAATAAAATCTCTGGTAAAATACGGAACCTAAATTATAGAGGCTAGGTAAAAGGAAAAGAACCGTATATTATGGAGGGAAAACAATATCAATTAATCGGTTCTTGTATTAACGCGATCTTGAAATAATCGGTGGATTTAACGTCACGTGTACGCTTAATATCCCGATCATGTTTTGTGCGGTCCTGAAGCCAATTTGACAATGTCTTCATTCCCCCCCTGGAAACCCTCAAATTCCCCCCTGGGGGGGAATTCCCCACCGGTTGAGAACCACTGCTCTAGACGCACTGAATACCAACCGAAGAGTAATATTGTAGTGGGAACTGACATATTGTGGCATAACAAGAAACATGAGAAGAAACACGTCAAATGAGGGGACAACACACGAACCATTCTATAAACTTCAATGAAAAGAGGACCAACATCTTAACCGTTAAGAAAGAAGCCCACTACAGAGACATTCACAGCTATATTCGTCCTGCAAAACATGTAATTATGTTCCGTCTCAGCAGAGCAGACAATGCACCCACTCCCATACGAATCTGGATACGCCTTGTGTTTGTCATCCGAACTGGCGGGGGCATTGGCATTACTGTAAAACAAGTTTGTTAGCGAGAAATCACTAGTTTTTCATCAAAACATCAAAGAAATGTCGCCGCTTTTCATGATTTAAGTTGCTTTTGAACCTATCAAAGACATATTCCTTGGGTGGGGTAAATATAAGACGGCAGGAAAAATTTCATAATGATGCAACAGACAGTTTTCAAAATAATTGATCGTGAATGACGGCATTCATTTCTGGACATACTATAGAAACTTTCCCTCTATTTCCTTCCTGAGCATTCCCAGCCTGCACATCTCTACTACATACATGATGGTACATGTGCAGGTATTGACTGACACGTATAGAAGACTATGGAAAATAGATGCCAGAGGACACATCCAAAATACAATTGAAAGTTATGGTTTTAATTACAATAACATTAACATGATGAGTGAACACATAGAATTGCAATTTAGGGGGCTGCGTGGTCTCGAGGTATGGTGTCCGCCTTGAGAGCTGGAGGTCCCGGGTTCAGGCCCCGGTGAGGACCAGGATTTTTTTCACTTGGCCTTCTAGTAATAAAATTTCCCCTGGTCTCTGGGTAGTGAGATCGGACGCCCGTGTGTATTGTTGCGCACGTAACAAATCCCTTGGCAGTTGGAAATTGAAAAAGAGTAGCCTAACGGCGCTGCCCAGGCAAAATTTTGAGTTAAAAATCTACCCAAAGTATTTCAGGACCCTCGCCGGTGCTACGGAGTTCATGCACTGAGCTGAGTTTCTCCAGACTCAGGTTTGAGTTAGTAGGAGAACGGAGCACTTACAGGTTACACCCATGTGCCGTGATGTTGATCCATCGACTAAACTAAACTAAACAGAATTGCAATCTTCTTAATTGATATGCACTTGAAACAAGTACTAAATGTAAGAATTTACATCATTGCTCCATGCACCACTTCAAGAATCACTGAAACAATTTGTAAGAATCATCACTGAATCTGTGCTCGATGTCATCTTCAACAGCCAGCGGAGAGAGAGAGTGAAGATTTTCTGTTTTTTTGAAAATAATGTGAATCTACAATGAATTAGAGTGACTTAAGGAAATTCAGAATTCTTAGTACAGTGGTAAGGACATAATGTTTATGGCCCACTGGTAAGATTAAAAACTAGTTTACATGTGCCAGCACTAATAGAGAATTTAGTGGAATGTGTATAGTCAAGTAGATTGAGCACATTAGTCAGTAGATTTATTTTTTTTACATGAGCACATGGACAAACAAATAGTTTTCTTATAATTCATGAACCCATGAGAACCAGATTCTACAGGTATCATAATTTGTGTGATAGTACAGCACACATTGGGTAAGGCAAATATATAGACATGGCTGTTAACTATGGGCAATAATAATATTTGTGCCTCATAATAGTGCGTAACCAACCGCCATGCAAGAAGTATTTTAATTCATAATGCCTGAATGTGAATTGGATATATCACCTAAATTGTATGTATTTTATGAGAACATGTGATAACTCCTGGATTTCCTGTTGCTAAATCCTGGGGGAATTTCCTAAGTGTGTCTAATGATCACAATGATCACTATGGCATTGCTGATAGCATGCCTGTGAAGATTCATGTGTGATTTCATCATTGTTAAACAGATGTGAATGTATCATTTGATAAAACCCATCAGCATGCATGACTAAATATCCATGAAATAGTATAAGTTAGGTTGAAGGATGAGATTCCATTGTAATGTCATTCATGTTGAATCTGTGAAGGTATTCTGTAGAAAGCACCTACATATGCATGATTGTCATTCATACAGATATGATTGTCTGATGAATAGGTGAGATCTCATTGAGATGCCATATGGTGTAAACAGGTTATGTTGTCATTTGGAAATCACATAAGTACCCACTTTACATGACAGTATGAAGGATGTGTGATGAATGATTTCTATATGATCACCCATACCCATATGAATGTGTCTGTGGACTGAGTGAAATTATCATCCATACATATGAATGATGTCAGAGTTGAGTGAGTGAGTGAAGTTACATGCTGAGTGAGAGAGAGGGAGTATAAGCCAACAGTCAATCTCATGATAGCCAGCAACTTTGATGTGGAATGCCATGCCTATCACCAGAGAAATGCTTCGGGGTAACCCATAAACTAACAAATAATTTAGTACACTCCGGCGCATAACACCACTTTGTATAAAATATCATTCATATTCCTATCATCTAGTCTTGTGCGCTAAGCACGACACAAACCATATCATACATTACGCATAGCACCAGCATCTGTGTTTGTAATTTAAGCAAAATCCCACTTTGTAGTTCATGTTAACACATATGGTCTATTGTAATGATAATAATGAACTTCAAAGATAATGAGG
Organism: Cepaea hortensis; assembly: GCA_963921405.1. Lineage (NCBI taxonomy): Eukaryota > Metazoa > Mollusca > Gastropoda > Stylommatophora > Helicidae > Cepaea > Cepaea hortensis. The sequence continues at coordinate 7,698,309 of OY992893.1, forward strand.
ATGACTGTAATTTAATGAAAATGATATAACCATGATTATGATGATAATCTTAGAATAATGTCATGATTTCTACTGTCATAAGCATGATAATAATGATGATGATTGTAATGACAATGTAATAATTATGATAACAATGATAAGGATTTTAATTACAATTATTATAAAAACCATGATGATGTTGATGATAATAATCAATATTACATCCATGAGAATGGAAGAAATCTTCTCACTTGAAGCATTTAATGAAGAAGAATACACCTGAAGGCTATACAAGAATAATACCAGAATGTACTTATCTTGTTTATAAGCAAATACTCATGGAAATGGGAACTGGTTTTTAAAAGCCCTAAATGTATAAGACCCTTTTTCATGAATAGGAAAAGATGAAGTAGAGAAAAAAACTAGATACAGAAGAGAATGGTCAACATAATTGTTAAATTCCCAATCACTCAAGGTATTACTTCTATAAACCTGAGGACAGGCATAGGTGATGATGAAACTGCACATCTGCTAGTTAAACCTTGAACACTTGATAGTGGAAGATTGGATTGAGAGCAAACAACTATGTTGGTGATAACTACATGAAAACACCATGACTATCTTTCTTCTATGTTTATTTTCTCTAAAGAACAGGATCCATTTTATTGTTTTCACTGGTTATGTTCTTAGGCTTTTACATGTAAATTCTAATGTCATATTTCTGATATTATTAGAATTATGTGATTGATGGAATTTCAGGTAGTGGTCTTATTCATGTCAATCCAGACCTGACTTGGTGAAGATTGAATGCAGCACCTGTTGAGTGAGCACATGGTTGAGTGATGCCCTTGATAGAGTAGCGCAGAAACTTATCTACCTGCAACCATTCCATTTGTCTCATAGGAGAGGTAACCTTTATTTAAACAATTACCTGCTGTGAGAAAAGAAAACCAAGAGCCAACTTATGTTCTACTACGCCCAGGAACACTAAAAATACAATTGATGATAGCCAGAGTGATTCCCAAAGCTGGAAGTGGAGAATCCTGATTGCAGACAGTTCTTTTTTTTCAGATCCTCCAGGCCAGTAAAAGATTAGCATTACTGCCACTGGGAAAAATAAAACTGTTAATATCTACCTTATCATTGGCACATCAATTCTGTAATATTTAATGCATATGTATATGTCCTTATTTTATGACAGGAAATTGTAATTTTGAATGCAATTTACAAAATCCATATTTGTGTTTACTAAATCATAAAAACTGAGGTCATGTCATGTATTGATTGTATTTTACTTGTCATAGTCAAACTTTTAAATTACCCTAGATAGAATTAATTAGTTGGTAGAGGAGAGGCAAGGAACCACTTAAGGAATAAATTGGGTATAAAAGGGAGTACAAATCTTTCAGTATTTCCTAAAGGTATTCCTTGGTTCTCTAAAACTCTATTTCTGGTCTCAACAATTGAGTCAGTACAGCTAAATTAATTAAACGGGCAGGATCACATTGGGAAAAATGATTTTTCATCATTTATCTCTGTGGAGTTGAGCCATCAATCACATACGTATCCGACACCCACCAACATGACTCTCCATCCCTCACCAGTTCCTCGGCCCCACACATTTTCATGCACAGGGTATCTTTAATGTCCTCTGTCGTTTATCATGGTGGTCAGGCTCTCTTTCATCTGACAGAACCACGACTTCCATTACTGTTCTTTCTAACCCACTGTTAGGTCTGAATGGCTAAAGTAATTGAGTTTCCAAGACATGACAGTATGCAAGCCAGTTTTCTCCATGTTCAGACACTGAATGCTAAACCACCACTGCCTTATGGAAGTTCCTGTAAGAACAAAGGCTAGGGCAACAAAGCCTGACAGAAAATGTAGGCAGGCAGAGCCCACAAGTCCCGGATGGCTATCTGCCTATGGGAGGAGGATTCCAGAAAAGAAAACTCAAGTGTCAAAATAGGAAGATGTTGGCCTAAGTGGCACCGGACTAGAAAGTTGACATCTGTGCACTATAATGGATGTTAAGCACCATGCATAGCAAACATCGATCACAGAAGTTAAATGCAGCTGCTGTATTTTAAAAAGCGAACAAAAAATAAGACTACCTGGCATCAACTTGTGACAGAATCGGGTACAAATATGGCCGCCCGCAGTAGACTCCATCGCAAGTAGCTCTTCTTCCCTCGGCAAAAACTTCTGGGGCATAAATTTCCAGCATCCTTCCACCGTTATAGTCAACAGGTTTGTACCAGATGTAAGCATCCTTCTTGACCACGAGGCCCTGGTGGGAGTAGAACCTGCGGTCAAAGTGCTGAAGAGGATGATAAAGAAAAATTGTGTTAATGGCAAACAAAGAAGCTGTAGAACATGTTAGTTAATAGTATAAGGGATGTCACTGTACTCTGGTAAAACGTATGGGTGCTTAGTCTCAATCAGCAGATATTATAAAGTATATAGGTCAAATGCTCTGACAGTTTACTGGTTGTGGATTCTGTCCTCTGATGTGCTGTGCTCTGTTGACTTGTTACATTATGAGATAAATGAGTTGAGCTGAGTCAAGAGCTGACATTACAGCACTTGGGGCATTCCCATACATGCTCCGTCCTCATCTGCAACCAGCCAAGAATCCCAATATTAATGGTACCAGTAGCAATCTGATTATGTGTCCATCTGATCTTCCCTCAGAATTTTGAGTGTCAGCCAGATCCTCTGGTTACTCCCTGCAGCATCATTCTCTCCAGGCTGTGATGGTCTATTTGTTCTTCTATACAATTCCAAGGCATCGTCCCGATAGAAATGGAGACTGGACCTGTTCTCATGTGGCTAGTGACTGATAGGTGATAGGTAGGTCTCTCTCAGCATAATCCTAGACTTGATACAGGAAAGAGTACTAATTATGCTTGCACCCTCCCCCCAGTATCAATTATGAATTAGGCCACCCAAAAGGAATTTCAGTTGAGTCCTCCTATAGCACACCTGCTAAAAGTGTCCCACAGAGCATGATCTCCAGTGATGACCCCCCATGAGTCTCTGAGAAAATTGCTCCCATGAACTGAAATTACGATATCTGGAATCAAACCCACAGCCTATAGAGTAAGCATTGGATGGCTTGACCATGGAGAAGTCTGGACACAAACAGTATGGAAGACATGGTTTCAGACAGACGAGGCAGGTGCCAACAAATGCTCCAATGGACATTAATGACACCCTTGGTATGAAAACGTACTGGCAGGGTCTGCACCGCTGAGTGAGGTATTGCTGCATGATGAGACAGACATGCTCGGGGACCTTTGTAATCGTGTGTATAGTGCAGATAAACAGTTATTGTAACAGAACACCATCTCTGTTAGGGATTTAGAGAGTTAAGGGATGCTGTGCAAAATGGGGAAATAGTTTGTGAACGCGTGAGCACGATGAGTGTTAGGTAACTAAGGTTGCTCACGCGTTGACGTAGGGTCTTTCATATTAGATGTCCATAAGAACAAGACGTATGATTTTCATCTGGACGATATTTTTATAAACTGATGTCAAATAAACTTGAATACATCGTCAAGTCGGACTTTGTTATCTATCGACACGTGCCATCCCTTGTATACAGCAGTACTGTTATAGAATCCATTTTGTTGCCGTAGACCTCCAGGATTCGAACATATGGGTCGCTGCGGGAACATCGTGCACAAGCGGAGACATTTTTTTGACCGCGTCTGGAAAATAGATGCATACTAATTTTGTTGATTATATTTGAAAGACGCAGCAACTGAAAGCCCGCCCAGGGGTAGTTGTTGTGATTTCTCAGGCTACTGAATTATCAAAATAGTCCTCTGGGAAGGTCAGGAAGCTACTCAGTATTGCTTAACTAAGAAGGTACCGATGTTCTGTGGCCATGCCTGAGTCATTTTTACACAGTGGCCTGATACTTGACGTACAGTGATTTTTCCTGAACTCGAAGCCAATTCACTGCTGTTTCACGTCGTCACTCTACTCTCGGAGGATGCCGCTGGTGAATACATCATCCACATTATAAACCTGGGGCATTGTCTAGCTGCAGCCGGATAATCAAGTCTAATCGGACAGATAAGACACGATAACGCTAAACTTTACACAAGTACGAACGTAGCCTCAGCCCAGTTAATTGTTTTGAGGTCACTCAAGGTCGGCTGTTACCCCAGGTCAGTAAAAATTGTGAGACTGCTTAAGTTATCTCAAGTCAGTAAAATTAAGATTTTCCAGAATGACGATTAATTTGAACTGGTCGTTTTGTCGAGTCTCATTCAAAGTCGAAGCAAATTTTGAAGCCACTGCAACTAAATTGTTTTTCTGAAGAGAGTTTCCATCAAAGGCCATCCAAGGCGGCAGTCAAGAACCCGGCTATGGGCGAAGTGTCACTGAAGAAAAGCTTTCCATCAAAGATCTACCGAGAACCGGCAGTCAAATAGTTCGTTATTCTGTACTGCGGGAGCCTTAACGTCATTTTTACCCAAGAACGTAAGACAGACATCTGGACAGCTTGTTAAGCCAGGAACCGATCAAGCAAACAACAGAACAGTGTGCGTAAACGAGGAATGGAAGCAAGTATAATAATAAACTTAGGAAATTGGTTAAGTTAGAATAACGATATTAACAACGTTACCAATTGAACAAATTGAACTTTAAATTGATGAGAAGTTATAGGACTTGCGTAGTTTAGGATAATGTTGTATTAATATATATTGGCATACTATATTGTGTTGTACTGGTGTATTTTGTATTTCAGATTTTAATATGGAAGCCCAGGACCTTTCTTTAGGACAGGTGCTTGGTGGTGTAGGTAGGGCCATATCAAAATTAGACACAATACTGAAACAGCAAAGCTGTTGACATCGAGAAGTTTAATGGGCAAGCGAAATATTTTAAGAAATGGGTAGTATCCATTGAAAAACATGCTTATCTAGTGGACGCTACAGATGAGGATAAGAAAAATTTAGCTTATAGGACTAGTGCATCGCCTGTATCTGATCATATTCGAAGAAAATTAGAGGCAGGGACTGATGAGACGTGGGAACAATTTAAGGACGATTTAGCCCACAAGTATGCGGAGATCACAGATCCACAACATGCTTTTTCAGTATTAAGACAATCTAAGCAACATGATGGAGAAAGTTTCCAGTTGCTTAGTGACAGGCTGATTAATTTAGCAGAGGAAGCATTCATAGGGCAGAATGTTCAAGGCGGGGAAGTAGAGAGAATGCTGGTTGGAATTTTTATTGATGGAATAAAGTCAGATGGACTTAAATTTAAACTTATGAGAGAAAACCCTGCAAGATTGTCACAGGCTGTGGATATAGCTGGACAGGAGGAGAGCTTGAGAAGAAGATTTAGACTAAGGGTAGGACGAGAGATAGGAACTAATAGAGAAGAGAGGATCGAGGAGCCCATGGAGATAGGACAAGCGAGGTATGGATGGAGAAGACGGGGAGAAATTCAGACACTGCAAGGAAATAATAGTCAAAATACTTGTGATAGAGAAAGACAAATGAGAAATCCTATAAGAGAGACGGTAGGTAACACAAATAACACAAATATAGTTTGTTGGGGTTGTGGTCAACGTGGACACATTTTTAGGTTCTGTGGTAACAGCCGTGTCCAGTCGAATACACAAAATAGAAATGTTAATAACAGATCAAATAAGAATTTTAAAGACAGACAGAGGAATTTTACAAGCCCAAGAACGCAGGAAAACCGGCGTCCCACTTACTGAATAGGACCTGCAGTAGGAGGGAAGATAACAAGGTCCCAAGAATTAAGGAATATTTTAATGACAAGTATAGGAGGACGAGTAGAAAGTGGTCTCAACTGGGTGAAATAAAACAGCTTTCAATAAATAAAACGGACCCCAGTTCATGCATAATAGAAATAGGGAAACATAGAATTCGAACATTAATTGATTCGGGAGCTCAAGTTAGTGTACTCAAGGAAAGTTTTTTATACAAAATAATAAAAAATTGCAAAATATTCAGGAGTCATGACACTCTTCACTCTGTTACCGGACAAAATTTAGACGTAGTGGGCCAAACAATGATAAATCTCAAGTTAGGAGGAATCAATGTAAGACACCTTTTTCACGTAGTAAAAGAGTTAAATAGGAACATGCTTATAGGTAGGGACTTCTTACTGAAAAATGGTGTAAGACTTTTTTTTTGATCTACACAAGTTAAGATTCCAGGACATGTATGTAGTGTAACAGTATGTGTAGTTTGGGTTATAATTAGGATCTAGTGGGGAATTAGAGATACAGCACGATTGAGCATTATGAGTGAAAGCGGAGAGAGATGCTCAATCGTGACGTATTGTTGTTGTGAAGGGCAGTCAACATCCGATATTCCAGCAAGGCAGACACGGCTTGTCATCTTACGCAAATAAACAAACTTTTATTCAACCTTCGACTTTATTACTTCTTTCTACACTATGACAGAAGTAAATATGGAGCCGTATGTCCAGGATTCTGAATTGAGCCGTCCGGCTACCACGCGAAGTACTATATAACTCAGAAGATAAAAGTATCAAGAGGCTTTTCTAGAGCCGTGGCTGAATTGTAAGGTCATCAGGACACTGATAATGGCCGTTAACTGAATCTCAGCCTTCAACGCTTTCCAGGGCCGCGATCTGAACTCTGGAGTTTCAAAAGAAAAGGCTTACTATTTCCAAGCGCCAGCCAATGAACGTTATCAAATTCAAGGGGCCTCCCATGGCCGTTGCATGAATCCTATCGTTTTTCAAGAAGAGCCATCCTGTCCTGGGACCTTGAGAAAATCAGAAATTCAAGTTGAACATTTGTCGGGCTCAACTAATCATGGAAAAAGCCTCGTAAATTCGTGATCGGGCTTCTTGAAACTAATTGTCATTGGGCTTCGGTTGACCTTGACAATTTTTTGGGCCTTGTCAATCCTACGACCCAAATGTATGACCCATCCCAAATGACGATGAAATACCCACTCGAGAATCAAGGAAGGGACCCAACCAGGGGTCGAAAATAATCCAGGCATCCCATGAGACGGGACCCAAGCAGGAAGAGTGTCCAGCAGCCCACGAGAAGGACGAAATTATCTGAGGACGAGAGGGGATATCTGAACTCCGCCACCGGAACTCTGGAACTAATTGTCAGTTGATGCGGGCTCGTGTAAGTGAACTGGATCCGTCAGCGAGCAAAAGAAGGTAACTGTTTAGTTAAAGAGACAATTTGTATTTCCTGGATCTCCGGTGATGTGCCGTAATTTCTTAGTTAGAGCAGAGTCTAAAACATTATTGTACTCTAAGAAACAGGTATGGGGATTTATAGTGAACTTTTTGGTTTCAATATGAGTTATTGAAGACAGGGTTCTTCCTTCCTCTACGCTGACAGGATATTGATGGTGATTCGTGTAATTAATATTACAACTGGTGCTCTTTAGGGATTAACAAAGTGAAATTTTTGCGATTTTGGAACTAAATAACTAATTGAACAGTTTTATGGACTGTGGGAATTGTGTGTTGTAAATTAGTAAATTTATGTGATTCATAAATAGGATAATTAATTAACCAGTTTTTAGAAACAAATAATTTGAAATTGTGTGCTTCTTGGTTCTTTGCTTGCTTTCTTTCAGTATTTTCAGCATGGCGGAACAGGACACCCTAGCGCATCCTCCTTAAATTAGGAGATTGAAATTGTGTGTTTTTTTTGTTCTTTGCTTGCTTTCTTTCGGTATTTTCAGCATGACGGAACCAGACAACTTGGCCCAGGTGTTGACGGGAGTGGGAACAGCGGTAGGAAAATTAAATATGATAATCAACCAACAAGGATTGACAACAGAAATTTTGAGGTTTAGTGGACAGGCCAGGGAATATAAAAAATGGATCACTTCCATAGAAAAATATGCCTATTTAATCTCAGCAACAGATGTAGAAAAAATGAGGTTGGCTTATCAGACGGCAACGGAACCGGTCTCGGATCATATAAGAAGAAAGCTAGAAGCTAGAGTAGATGAGACATGGGAACAATTCAAGGAAGACCTAGCAAGGAAATATGCAGAAATAACGGATCCACAACATGCATTTTCGGTGTTGAGGCAGGCTAAACAAAATAACGGAGAGACGGTACAATTGTTTAGCGATAGATTGATTAATCTGGCTGAAGAAGCATTCTTAGGACAGAATGTACGAGGAGAGGAGGTGGAAAGGATGTTGGTAGGGATCTTTGTGGATGGCATAAAGTCTGATGGTTTGAAACTTAAATTAATGAGGGAAAACCCTGAGAGGTTATCACAAGCGGTGGATATCGCGGTACAAGAAGAAAATTTGAGACGTAGGTTTAGATTAAGAACAGGACGAGAAGTGGGAAGTAATCGAGATGACAGAGTTGAAGAACCTATGGAAATAGGACAAACAAGATTCGGATGGAATAGGAGAGGAGGTATACAGACGTTACAAGGTAGAAATAGGTATGATAATGAGGAAAGAAGAAATATGAGATACCCTACAAGAGAAACAGTAGGTAACACAAATAGTACAAATATTGTCTGTTGGAATTGTGGTCAACGGGGACATGTTTTTCGGTTTTGTAATAACAGGCGTGTCCAGTCGAATACACAGGGTAGACATGACATTAACAAGGTGAGTAGGAATGTTGAAGATAGACGTAGGAATTTTACAGGTACGAGAACGCAGGAAAGAATTGTTAACAAACGCGGACGCGGAAGAAAAGAGAACCTGAGAATGAATGAATTGATCCATTCATCCAGAAGAAATACAGCCCAAATATATTCACTAGAAAAAAGGAGAAAGTCTGTAAGAGAAACGGTAAGTAATACAAATAAAACAAATATGGTTTGTCGGAGCTGTGGTCAAAGGGGACACGTTTTTGGATTTTGTAGTAACAGAGGTGCTCAGTTTAATACACAGAATAGAAGTGTGCATAGTAGAACAAATAGAAATTTTCGAGAAATGCAAAGAAGACGTGGAGTTAATCAAACTAGCGCAGAAATTATGACACTGGAAAAAAATGATAGAAGACAACGTGGTAGAGGTGTCCAATCGAATGGCCAGTATGATACCATTACGCCAAGGCCACGTCAAAGCTCAACCTGCTTTAGAAAACAACCACTTTATAAGAACGACAGAAACTGTCACAGATGGAATGTAAACGACGTGACGAGAACACGAAGGTATGAAGAGGGACAACATGGCAAGCCAGAAGAAAATAGTTGGCAGAGACAGAATTTTTATAAGAAAAGATGGAACTGGAATTGGCCATCTAATAGTGAAGAGCAGAAAACATTAAAAAATCAATGGTTTGAAATCAGAAGATTGAAATATGCACTCGCAAAGTCAAACAAAGGAGAAAATCAGCATCAGACTAATAGAACCTTAGCTGATGATCGACAGGAAAGAGAGACACAGACGCAGATGATTGAAGTAATAGAACGGAACACACAGACACAAGTTGATACAGTAGGGAAGAGAAACACTGTTGCATTAAAGAGAGACACAGGTACAGAAGTTAGACAACCCAAGACAGAAGACAGCAGAAAGAAAATTAGAAAGAATGTTAGGGCTAGAAATGGAAAAACTTTGCTCAGGTATAATCATGGATGTGGAACCGAAGAATCTTATGAATCGGAATTTTCGGACCTCACAGATTCTGATATAGAATGTACACCAGACAGAGATTTAAAAAGAATGATTAGGAACGATCCTGACTCGAAACGAGATGTTTCCTCGGGCGGTATGGTTGCTGGTGGACAAGCAGGCAAATGTTTAGTTAGTGACTCTTTGGAACTAGATACCAGTTTATATGACAGGAAAGTAGGGAAGGTCAAGAGACGAATACCAAGAGAGAGAGAGGAAGATAATTCCAAAAAGAAAGATGTTTGTGGAACACAAAAACAGCAAACAGCTGAAGAGTCGCTGAAAAAAGCTAGAGGTCTCATGAAATCAGTAAGACCATGGTTATATGGAAATAACTAATACGTGCAGGCTTGAATATTTTGTAACTGAGCTTGGAATAATTCAGGTTCGATGAGAGTTATATCGGCCCACTGTCATATAGTATTAAGAACCAGTCCCGTGACTTGGACATGTAGCAAGGGCACACGTGGAACACTTAAGGAGAGATGAAGAAGAGATAGAGTATAATAATAATAATAATTATTATTCAGACACAAGGTTTTTAGATGAACAACTCGTTAGAGGTGCTACAGTAACCCCAGGCGTTAGAAGAGATCCAGCACAAAATCGCTTGTTAGCAACTCCAGGTTTTGATGATACTCAAGAACAGACGATACCGAAAACAATAGAAGAAGAAAAGTTGAATGAGATTCATTATGATAGTATGGAAGAGGAAATAAGTGCTCCGTTTAGGAACACTAGACAGGCAACGAAAAGGAGAATGGATAGACAAAGAGATAGAGAAGTGAAAAGACAGAGGAGAATTAGGGATTATTCAACGAGCGGGGAGGATATGCCGTTACTAGAAAGATCCTTGAGGAATAGTGATCGACAAATTAGATGGGATATTGAACAAAAGAGATTAGCGGCAGCTAAAGAGAGACATACAGACGAAGAAGAAGAAATGGATGAAAAGTCAGAGTCAAGTAGTAGTAGTATGGAGGAAACAAATGGATTGTACGAAGAAGAAGACATTGATGTAGAATTAGCATTGGTTCAAAGAAATTTGGAGTTATTGAAGAAGTGGAACCGTAGGAAGTAGATAAGTAGAGAATATTGCAGATAGCAATTTATAAGTGTTAGAATTCGAAAATGAAGAAGATGACTCTTGGTATTTTTATAATCAATATGGAGGTAGTTTTGAATGAAGGATATGTATATATTTGGTTATTTCTCTATGGGGTGGAATTGATGGTTGATTTTTTAGTAGCTTAGACAAATTGAAGGGAAATAATTGGCAGGTAGGGCCACAAGTAAATAGATGAGTGGATGGTGAATACTACATTAGTATAGATAAGAGGACTTGTACTGTAGTTTACAGTGATTAATTAAGAGGATTTTCCGGGTAGTATGATGTGTTTGGAGTTAGGCTAGAAAAAGGAGGAATTAATGTTTGTACTATTTGTTATCATTGATATCGGCAGATATGGTTATAAGATTTGGATATTGGTCTGTAAGTAACAGATACACATATGTAGCATTGAATTGATGGGTTTACTTGGAATGGTAAACTTGAAATTGACGAGAGGAATGAAGAAAAAAAAAAAAAAAGAAAAGCTAGTAGTGTTGAATCAATATTTTTTTTTGATAATAACAATTATTATTGACGGAAACTGAAGATAAATTTTGAAACTTTATTCATAAAGTATGTATGGAAAGAGAAGTGTGATTACTTCTTACTTTTTCCTTTCTTTTTCTTACTTTCCTAAGTGCGCACTAACTCAATCTAACATATCTTTTCTGTGAGAATGTGAAATAGGGGATAAGGGAAATATCTTCGGTTTTGTCAATCATAATTTTAATGAACAATTTAAATTTAAAAGCGGTTCGCTTACAGAGAGTTGTAGGAAGTTTTATAGAGAATTTGGTGGGGAGTTTTTGGTATTATTGATATACTGGGAAGTATGTCTCTGGTTAGCAATTGGCTATGATGAGGTAGGAAAATGAGAATGGAGTTAGGAAATATATTTTAAATTTAAAAGCGGTTCGCTTACAGAGAGTTGTAGGAAGTTTTATAGAGAATTTGGTGGGGAGTTTTTGGTATTATTGATATACTGGGAAGTATGTCTCTGGTTAGCAATTGGCTATGATGAGGTAGGAAAATGAGAATGGAGTTAGGAAATATATAAATGGAATGGCCTGAATAAATAGAGATCTGGTACATTATTAGTATGGTTGTTGGGGCCACTATACGTAATAATTTTAAGAAAGTTTACTTGGAAAATCTTTGTTTATTCACTTGGGGTTTTATTTTCGTGTAACTGGGCAATGATGGTTGTTAATTGATTATTTTATTGAGACTATGTTTCAATGCTATATGTATATGTATTATGTTTTATTTCATGCTTGGTTTGGTTTTATAAAAAGTTAGTTTAAGTAAGTTAGGATCGTTGAGTTTATAGTGCTTTGAGTAAAACACTATTGGACCGTAAAAGTGTCTAATAATGATATAATATTTGCTTTTGGGTTGATAAAATGCATGCCATATTAATTTTGAAAATGTGTTTTAATTGGATAATTGTGACGCCTTGTTTTGATTTAGTTTTGCGTAAACAGTTGGATTGATAGATTAAGTGATGTGGTTAATGAATTGGTTTTAAGTTTGGTTAGAATATTAGTTAACTTTTCAAATACAGGGGGCTTTCGTTCAGAAAGGAATTATAAAATTATTGAGGGAGGGTATGGAGACATAGGCTGCCGAGAAGGTTAGGTTGCTTGAAAAGCTTCGAATATATAAGTAGAGTATAACTAGATAGAAGTTTAAGGGAAAAACTGTGAATAGCAGCATATAGAAGAAATACATAGGGGGATAAAGGGCAGATCATGGGACATGAAGGGGGCAAGAAATAGGTGCTGTGAAAAACCAGCTTTAATTATATTAAAGGTGTTCATAAAAATTGAACAGGATCTCATGCTAAAAGGTGAGATAACGCAATTTGGACAAGATTGTGGTTGGAAATTTTAAATGTTGAAGATATAAGGCTTGAAACTTACGTAAAAAGTTCTATTTCATATAGGGTTGTATATATAAAGCTTGTAAAACATTATATCAACTTGGTTTATAGAAAACAAAGATCTATTTTTGTATGACGTATTTATAAGAAAAAATTTGATTGTACAAATTTTTTTATTGGCAAAGGAGGTAAATGTGGTTATGTGGAATATGCGTTTCTTTGTGCTTATCTTGACTATTTATTCCTTTTACTTGGTGCACCCCTTCTTTACTTCTTCTAAATACGTTGTTCTCGTTGTTCGGGTTGTCTTGTATTGAGAAATGCGAGTGATTTCCTAATGCCAGTTGTACAAATACGATTTTACGAGCCATTTTGTTTATAATATGCATATTTTATATAGGAACTTGAGGAGCCAAGGAATATATAGTGGATTGCTATATAGTTTGGGGAAATGAAAGAAGAGTAGAAATGGTAAGTTAAAAAAAAGGGTTACAGTACATGGTACGAGGTATAGAGGTAAAATGGAAGAAGAAGTGGGTTGATTATATAGCTGGGGAAAGAGTTAAAGAAATAGAATGTTTAATTAAATTGGAGTTGGTTTGGGGAGGATTAGAAGAACTATGGAAGATTAGAGGAAAAAGAGGGAATAGAGTAAGGGGATTAGGAGTAAAGATTTTTCCTTTATAAGGAAAATTCTTTAATAAACATGGGGAGGTGTAACAGTATGTGTAGTTTGGGTTATAATTAGGATCTAGTGGGGAATTAGAGATACAGCACGATTGAGCATTATGAGTGAAAGCGGAGAGAGATGCTCAATCGTGACGTATTGTTGTTGTGAAGGGCAGTCAACATCCGATATTCCAGCAAGGCAGACACGGCTTGTCATCTTACGCAAATAAACAAACTTTTATTCAACCTTCGACTTTATTACTTCTTTCTACACTATGACAGAAGACTTAGAAGAGGATATGCACATATCAGCATTGGTTAGAGTTAAAATGTCCACGACTTTAAAACCACAGACGGTTAATCTGATACAGGCGAAAGTGAAAAGAAATCCGTATCATTTAATAGGACATACAGTTAGAATAACAGAATTGCAAAGAGAGGTAATAGATGAACCTGGTCTAGAAGTTCCAGATGGAATAATGACATTAGACAAACACTTAACTTTTCCAGTAATGATTATTAACAACACAGGCAAGGAAATTAAATTGTACAGAGGATGTGTAATCGCCAAAGTAGAACATGATTCTAACAGCATATTAACAACAGACAGAGTAGAAATGCCGAGAATTAATTATTCAGAAACCCCTATAGAAAGAATCAATACCAGAAATAGACGTGGAAGAAGAGGGAACGTGCGGAATGATGAATTGATCCATCCATTCAGAAAACATACATCTCAAATATATTCAGTAGACAAAACAACAAGAGAACAAGAATTATTAGCACAACTAAAAGCTCCACCGGAAAATAAGGAAATATTAGAAAAACTTGTAAAAGAGAATCAAGATGTTTTTGCAATTAACGACTTGGAATTGGGAAATACCAAAACAGTCACTATGGAAATAGACACTGGAAATCACCCACCAATTAGTTTGAAACCGTATAGAACTCCCTTAAGGAATAGAGAAATTGTTGAAAAGGCAATAGAAGATATGCTGAAAGCAGGAATAATAACAAGATCCAAGTCAGAATGGTCATCTCCGATCGTCATAGTGACCAAGGCCGATGGTTCACACCGATTTTGTTGTGACTACAGGGCGTTGAACAAAATCACTAAGAATGTAGCTTACCCATTGCCGGTAATAGACGATATTTTAGGGCTACTTAATGGGTCTACCTTCTTCACTACATTGGATGCAAGGTCAGGATTTTGGTGTATCCCTATGTCGCCAGATGCTCAAAAGAAAAGTGCTTTCTGTACACACGCAGGTTCTTACGAATTTCTACGAATGCCTTTTGGGGTCAAGACTGCGCCTTCTCACTATATGTTATTAATAAATCAAGTATTAGAAGGCATGCAAAAGTTCGCATTAGCATATATAGATGACATTTTGATCTACACAGCAGGAGGTACAGGACCACCTGAAACATGTAAAATTGGTATTTGATAGGTTAAGAATACATGATGTTAAACTGAAACTCAGTAAATGTGAATTTCTAAAAACAGAAACAAAGTATTTGGGGTACATCATTGATAGGGACGGAATTAAACCAGATCAGAATAAAGTAAAGGTTATTAGAGAATTACCTGCTCCGACCAACATAAGAGAAGTTCGTGCTTTTATTGGTATGTGTGGGTATTATCGTCGTTTTATTCCAAATTTCTCAAAAATAGCAGAACTCATCACTAACCTGACTGGCAAATACGCTAGATTTAAGTGGAATGATGAGTGTCAAAGAGTGTTTGAGTTTTTAAAAAATAGTCTAACAGTAGTACCATTATTAGTGCATCCAGATTTAAACAAACAGTTAATTTTATATACTGATGCTTCAGATAATGCAATAGGAGCATGCCTCACTCAACCATATGAAGGAGAAAACTCAGGAATTCCAGGAGTTAAGAACGAAAGACCAATTTATTTTCTATCACACAAACTTAGTAAATCTCAGAAGAAATGGCCAATTATAGAAAAAGAGGCATATGCTATTCACTATGCTCTTCAGAAACTTAATTATTATTTACATAACGCCAATTTCATTATTAGAACTGACCACACGCCCTTAAAATCTTTACTAGAAGCTCCAGTGCAGAACAGAAAAATACAGACATGGGCGTTGAATTTACAGTTATACAACGCGAAGATAGAGTATATTTCCGGTAGGGACAACACCTGTGCAGATTTATTATCCAGAATCCCGTATCCAGAGACATCAGGGAACACTGAGGATGAGGGCGAACCCGAAATAGATGATCAAAACTGGCAAGTAAATATATTAGATTCTGCCATATTAAGTAGAGAAGATTTTAGGAGTTCACCGTCGGATCAAGAATCTGAACCTATAGCGGAAGACCCACATTTAATGCAATTTAATATGAAGGAAGAACAAGAATTAGATCCGAAAGTTGTAGAAATAAAACAGAAATTGAACGAAACGGGTGAAAACAGTTGTAAGAAAAATTTTCTAGTCGTGCAGGATGACGATCAGTTATATTACGTGAATGAAAGAAGCGAACAGCTGAGAAAATACATTCCAAAACATTTAGAAATTGAGATTCTAAAGGCATATCATGATGAGAATGGTCATCTTGGTCGTGACAAGTTAGTAAAAGCCCTCACGAATAAATATTATTGGCCGAATTTATTTAAAACTGCTTGTAAATATGTCGATGCGTGTGAGAAGTGTAGGTTAAGAAATATGAAAACGATCAAATGTCCCTTACAAGATACTGACATTCCTCAGTTTCCAATGCAGAAAGTGAGCTTAGATATATCAGGTCCTCACCCTAGAACACTATCGGGGAATGTATATTTACTTCATATTGTAGATTGTTACAGTCTTTGGCGGAGGTCTATGCGATTCCGGATAAGAGCGCAGATACCATCATTAATATTTTTCTACAGGAGTACACACCAAGATTTAGTTGCCCACAGATCGTACTCACAGATAATGGTAAGGAGTTTGTGAACAAGAAGTTCAAGAAGTTATTACAGGATTTGAATATAAGCCACATAAAAACATCCTATTATAGACCTTCTTCAAATGCGAAAAATGAGAGACAACATCGGACATTGTATAACATAATAGCAAAAATTGTGGAAGAACATGAAAAAGATTGGGACCTTTACTTAGGACCTGCATTGAGCGCGATACGCACTAACCAAAATGAAGGGACAGGTTTTTCACCATTTTACTTATTACACGGAAGAGAGCCTATACTCCCAATTGACAATCTGTTAAAACCAAGACGTAAATATATGGGGGAGGATTTTCAAGAAGTTATTATACAAGAAATGCACAAAGCGCATGTAAGGTTAAGAAACAATATAATTAAAGCCAGAGAAAGACAGAAAAAGTACGCAAACAAAAATACACAACTACAAGAATTTAAAATAGGTGATAGAGTTTACTATAAGAAACATAGAAGAAACTCCAAATTTGATGCTCATTGGATTCCAGGTTATTATATTTTAGAAAAGTTAGGTTCAGTATCATACCGTATTAAGAACCAAATCACAGGACATGTCGCAAGGGCACACGTAGAGCATTTAAGAGGAGATAATGAAGATAAGAGAGACAATAACAATAATAATAATTATTATTCAGACAGGTTATACTCAGATGGACAACTCGTCAGAAGAGTTAAATATACAATACCCCCAGATTTTGGAAAAGATCCGGTACAAAGTCAAGTAATAACAACACCAGTTTACGATGATACTTACGAACAAGCGGAAACAATACCGAAAACTTTGATGAAGGAAGAAGATAATACGTATGATGGTTATAATAGTGTTGAATCTATGGAGGAGGAGGTAACCGCTCCATTTAAAAATACCAGACAAGCAGTGAAAAGGAGAATAGAGAGACAGAGAGATAGAGAAGTGAAAAGACAGAGGAGAATTAGAGAAAATTCATCAAGCGACGATGATATGCCACTACTCGAAAGATCGTTAAGAAACTATGTTCCCTGGAATGTGCATATACAGAAGCCTGGACAAGCAATCAGAAAGTTGAATAGTTCCCTGGAATGTGCATATACAGAAGCCTGGACAAGCAATTAGAAAGTCAAATACAGGCCTTGGGGATGTGCATATACAGAAGAATATGTTGCATTTTATTAAAACAAAAACAATCAAATACAGAGGTTCTTGATAATACTGGGAATGAATAGAGAGTTGATGAAATAAACAAGAGGCAAGTTAAATATTTCAGCCACGTTAAAAGACATAACACATAAAAACCATACTGAAGGGTAACCATACTGAAAGGAACAATATAAGTAGGAAGACAATATCATGAGAAGGATGAACAGCAGTCTGACAGAATGTACAATCAAGGCGAAAGACAGGCAGTGTTGGAGATCCATTGTAGCCAACCTTGACTGTGGTGAACAACAGCTGAGTTTTCAGGCATGGTGCAATCTTTACGTACCACAAAAATGGCCCTCTGAGGGGATGGGTCTTCTGGGTTGTCAGAGTATGGGAAGCCTGCGGGTGTGAAGATGACAGAGGTCACACCCAACAGAATGACAGCTACAGTTGTAGTCACGACCCGACCCACGCGGACATGGGTGTACACAAAGCCAATCTGTGGAGATTCATCACAAAACTCGTCATAAAATAATTAATAGACTGTTGTAGATAAGTGAACAATACAAGTAACACACATCTTTGGTGAAGTCTGTTTTCACAGAATAGTCTGCCTGTCAAATGTTACTTCATTTAAGTAGACATTTCTCCAAAAGCTTATGCAATATTCCAAATACTAATGCAACATTCCAAACGTTTATTCAACATTCCAAATGCTAATGTAACATAAAAAAGTCTTAAAATTCGAGAGGATTGGCTTCATTGCACAAGGTTTTATCCCATATGGCTCAGTCTCTTTCTGCAGGGTGACCTGCCGAAGGCGTCACACAAAGCATGAACTCTGTAGCTCCAGCGGCGATCCCCAGGAGTCTCCGAGAAAAATGCACTTGTGAACTGAAAGATGTAGCCCGGAATCGAACTCACAACATTTAGGGCAGACGGCATGACCACTTTGCCATGGAGACTCCCTAATGCATCATTCCAAATGCTAATGCAATGTTCCAAATGCTAATACAACATTCAAAACTACATGTGCTGCCCTGGACAGAAGCAAGACAGAAAGAAATGCCCCATGAATACATAAATATATCCGAGACATTCATTTGACACAGAATAATTAGTTGTTCTGGTCTGTCCATAATGTGGTAGTCGTCTTGAGCAGGTTTTAATGGTTTTCTGACTGATTTGATCATTCTTTTCTTTAGGTGGTATGTAACGGGCACATCAGGCTGTTTTCTTTTGCTCCTTCCTTAGCCAAGCGATCAGCTCTGTCGTTTCTGGGTACTCCACAGTGGGATGGTATCCACTGTACGGTGACCTTATGCTGACTGCTAAGTTCAGAAAGTAGTGTCCTTAGTACTGGCAATTTCCCAGACAGGAGCGCCTCGAGTATTGACTATGCATCTGTCAATAGCACCACAGGTTGTATACCATGGCTGGTGTTTAGTAATTTCTTTGTTGCTATCTTGATTGCCTCAATTTCAGCATCATAGTTATGGCAGCATTTTCCTGTTGGTACTCTGGCCGTGTCCCTAGTATTATTTGGGTATTCTATTACACTCCCGCTCCTCAATTTTGAACAGCATTTTGTGCTGACCCATCTGCGTAAACTCGGATTCAGAGGTCCTGTGGGTATTCATCATCGAGGAAGCTGAGAGTGGCTGTTCTGCTCTGTACACTGTTCTGGTCTTCCTTGTCAAATATTCCTCTCACTTTTGTCTGGATTTATAGTGAAAGTCTATGTTCGTCTCTCCATGGAGTTTGCTCTGGAATAGTTGTCAGGGGGATACCAACTGTGGGCAGATCAGTGGTTTCTCTACAGAGTTGTTTGGCCTGGTGGATAAAGCTGCTTCTTTTCAACCGCCCCATAGCTAAGTTTTCAAATCGGTTCTTCATAGGGTGGCCTGGCAAGCTGAGAAACTTTTCTTCTTGTATTAGCGTTTTTGTATCTCTGCATTCTCTCAGTGCTTGTGTCCTCCCCATTTTCTCCATCTCCACTACAGGGGTTGATCTCATCCCTCCTGTGGTGACTCTAAGTGCTTGATTTCTGCATCTTATCCAGCTCTTGTAATGTGGTTTTTGATGCTGAACACCACGCAGTTGACCCGTATTCCAGGTGTGGCTGTATGCTCTGTTGATAAACTTTGCTAAGTATTTTCCCACTGGCTCTCCATGTGGTTCCACTTAGTATTCGCAGGATGGCTATTTTCCTTCTTGCTTTTGCTACTACTTTGTTGATGTGCTTTCTCCGAGTCAGCCTGCCATCAAATGTTACTCTAAGGTATGTTGGTTCTTTATCTTCTCTAAGGGGTGTTTCATTTATCTGGATAATCCCTGCCTTTTGTTTCGGAGAGAGAGTAAATAGAGTGGTGCTGCACTTATCAGTGTTTATGCTGACACACCATATATTTGCCCATGCAACAAATGCATCTACAGCTCTTTGTAGCGATCTGGTGGTCACTGATGCATGTTCATTTGTGCTCCATAGAACCAGGTCAGCATACGTAGCCACTTTAATTCCATGTGGTAGATTAGCAACAAGATCATTGATGAAGATTAGAAAAAGTGTGGGGGACAAGACTCCACTCTGGGGAACACCGTGGCGTAGTAGTACTTTCTTGCTCTTTAGTCCGTCTATCTGGACTCTGGCTCTTCTGTTGTGCAAGTATGCTTTTACCCATTTGTACATTCTTCCATTGTCTCTATCTGGTCTCTATCTAATCTGTTCATTCGTTCGTTCGTTCGTTCTACAGTTTCTCAGTTTCTTCATCAGACCTTCTTTCCAGACTCCTCCTCCCCGTTTTGTATTTCCTCCCTATAAATCCTCCTCCCCCCTAAACAGCATGTGTAAAAATGGAAGCTAATTTTTTTTCGTGGGGGGGGGGGGGGGGGGGGGAAGAATTCCCCACTGGTTGAGAACCATTGATATAAGGTATTCTATAGGGTGATGTAACCAACCCTCCTTAGTTTTCTCTTATGGCATATTTGGAAGGTTACAGTCTAACTAGACTGCTTCCTATATGGAAAGCATACTAGAGAATGTAGATTAGGTTATACGTACGTGGTAAGGCAAGCAGACCATGACAGGCAAACCACACAAGACAGCAACAATCACATCAGGCGAAGTTTCCATTCCTGTACGTCCCAGGATGGGGATAATAAACATCAGCAAGGTGTAGGATATGTACACCACATACAGGCTCGGGATGAGTGAGGCCAGCAGGCTGGACAGCAGACCTGACCCATGGAACACACCATTACATACATTATACGTGATATTGTAGCTTCAGTGATGTCTTAATGATGTCTTTTTCTACTCACTGTTTTCATTCTGCTTTATTCTACTCATTGCCTGAATTTTGCTTTAATCTACTCATTGCTTGAATTCTACTTTAATCTACTCACTGCTTGAATTCTGCTTCATTCTACTCATTACTTAGATTCCATGTAATTCTGCTCATTGGCTGAATTTAACTCACTGCCTGAATTCTGCCTTATTTAACCCAAATCACTAATGCTGCCTTATTCCATTTCCATAGTGGTGTGATAATATACATAGATGAGTTTGTGGTGTAAGGTAAACAGCGTAGCTGAGGCTTCATTGCAAAGGTTGAGGGTCGCAGTGTCAACAGAAATGGAGAGTCTGGCATATGATATCACTATTTCAGCATTGCTCAACAAGAGGAAGACCAAGAGCATATCATGGATTTTCTGCCCAGGCATGAGATGTGCAAGGAAATGAACAGGCTGATAGACAGGCTAGTGCCTCACCTTTAGATGGTCAGCTGTAATGGAATTGCCCAGGCATGAGATGTGCAAGAACATTAACAGGCTGATAGACAGGCTGGTGCTGCACTTTTAGCTATAATGGGAGTGAGTGGAATATGCAGCAAAACAGGATCCACTTCTGGATTCAGTGGGGAGTGAGCAGACAGTCTGGATGATACTGAACAGGTAGGGCAATGCGCAGGCAGACCTTTCATCGCTGGTACCACCAGCATGGCAACTCTTCATTGGCTAATGAAAAATGGGATGCAAACCATCTGGGAATGTCCCAAGTACAAAGATGTAGATTCTCATTTCATATTCATTCAGTTCCTTTTGATTTAATGGCTGATATGGACAACAGTCTGCCTCAAGCTGATAGCTTTACTGTCCCAGAGATATCATTTATATCCTTACTGTTCTAGAGATATTACTGATATCTTTACTGTCCTAGAGATATCACTGATATATTTACTGTCCTACAGATATCACTGAGATCTTTTCTGTCCTAGACATATTATTGATATCTTTACTGTCCCAGAGATATCATTGATATCTTCACTGTCCTATAGGTAGCACAGATATCTTTACTGTCCTAGAGATATCACTGATATTTCGTCTGTCCTAGAGATTTAACTGATATCTTTACTGTCCTAGAGATATCATTGATATCTTTACTGTCCCAGAGATTCTTCATTCAGCAGATCAGATGCTCTCTGTAGAGAGGAAAAATACATGCAGGCAAACTAAGGTTCCCTATACATTCCTGCTGGAGGATGCCTCCCTCACTTCATTTCTTCCTGCGGAAAAAGTTAAGGTCTGATACATTTTGCACAGACCTTGTATGTATGTGATATATGTGGGTATAGGACCTAGGGGCAATTATAACATCAGATGGAAGATACACAACAGACATTATGAGCAGAATAGGTCATGCAAAAGCAGATTCTAGAAAATGAAAAGTATCTTCTGCAATAAATCATTAACACTGAATGTGAGAAAGAGAGTGCTGAAATGTTATATAAAATCTGCTCTGCTATATGGCAGTGAATCATGGAATATTAATGAACAAATTGGGAAAAGTTTGAAAGCAACGGAGATGTGATACCTGAGATGAATGGTACGAATATCTTGGACTGGCAGAGTAACTAACAATGGTCTGAAAGAGACTAATGAAACTAGAACATTATATACAATAAGAAAGAGGCAAACAGTTTTATTTTTTCATGTTATGAGAAGAGAGGCACTGGAGAATATTGTGACAACTGGAAAGATCAGTGGAAAAGGAGGCAGACCAGAAGAAATGGTGCTGGATGGACTAAGAAGGTGGCATGAGGGAATATCACTACCACAGATGATCCAGAGCTCCCATCTGTGGAGAGACATGAACACCTATGTTAGCTGGCAAGGCACATGATGATGATGATGATGATGATGATGATGATGATGATGGGACGCAGAGGTGTTTCCAAGGCACCAGGGCCGGGTTATATACCGGCCAAGACCTACTGACGCGTCCTCGTCGAGCGTCCTGGGCAACAGGTCCCTTCGGGGTCCTGGCTAAAGTCAGTAGGATCACCGATTCCTCCGAAGTCGGAGAGTGTCTGCCTGTACGGCGAGGAACCACCAGTCTGCACACCAATAAGCCAGACATGGGACAATGGACACTCACGCAAACCTCAGGTCCTGTATGACATCACACTGATGTTGGACAACAGGATGCCTTCATCCGACATACAAGACTTCGCGTTGGAGCTCAAGCCAACGAACACAAACAAACAAAAACAACAACATGATGATGATGATGATGATGATGATGATGATGATGATGATGATTGATGATGATGATGATGATGGTGATGATGGGGATAAGAAATTACAACATGGATCTGGAATGAGAAACATTGTCAGGGCACGTGAACAAACTGAAGGTCAGGGAGTGATACCCTGGTATCGACATGGGGAGAGAAACAACATGGGTAGAACAATCAGCAACCAGGCCATGGAGAAAGTGTCCATTCAACTACTGGTGTGTGAACCCAGACCATGGTGTCAATAAAGCAGGGCACTAACCACTCAGTGTTGTATAACCACTGTCAAGGATATTAGTTTCACTTACATAAACAACTATTGTGTCAGTGTTGAGATGCTGATAATGATGTTAGCTTCACTTATCCACACAATTATTGTGTCAGTGCTGCAGCAAGGTGAAGGATGTTAGCTTCCCTTATACACACAACTATTGTGTCAGTGCTTGGACAAGGTGAAGGATGTTAGCTTCGCTTATACACACAACTATTGTGTCAGTGCTGGGGCAAGATGAAGGATGTTAGTTTTGCTTATCCACACAACTATTGTGTCAATGTTGAGACACTGTGAAACTGATACTCACTGGTAGGTTTCAACCCACAGATTTCCATGACGGTGTATAGGAAGGCAGGCCACAGGATAAACATGAGAGGCATGTAGGCTGACATCACCCCAGTGACTGTCAATATCATAAGCACCACAGACCACAGCATCAGGTTCGACTCCCGCAGCATGACCACCATCAGGGATGGGTCAATGTTCTGAAAAAAGCATTTTGCCACAATACTTCCTCTTTCATGTACTCAGTCTCACCTCCTCTGTCAGGATGTAATGATGCCTTACCATAATCTAACATGACCTTTACCGCACGTGACTCTCATCAGACTGATGACAAGACTCTTCATTCTGTACCAGTTCTCCCCCTACATCTTGTGCAACATTCAGGATTTCTCTAACTCTTTGTGTCATCACTATCATTAAGCAGCTTGCCCTGTGAAGAACTCTGCTCCTGTAACAGTCTTTCGAAACTTCTATCATAAGCCAGATGTCATGCATAAATTATCTAGCACATCGGGAATCTGTCAACACTGCAGTCTTCCTCTTCTCAGTTTGCTTCAAACACCTCCCTCTAGAATAATCTATTCTAGACATTCATGTCTCTATTCTTTTTTTAAGTTGTATATCCTTTACAGGACGTTGCAGTCAACACCAGCATTTTTTGTTGTTATTGTTGTCTTGGCAAGTTTACGTTCAGTAGTTTGCCATTGCTTTCTGAACGACCGGCACTCATACCAATTCATAAAGAAACCAACGTAACAAGGTCTGCTGTCAGCTGTGTTTCAAACACGGGAATGATGGATCAGGAATTGCGCCCATAACCTTCCCAAAATATTTCATATCATTTATTCTTTGTGTTTAAGGCAAGAATATTTGTTGCATCGGGTTTTATCCCATACGGCTTGGCCTCTTTTCGCCGGGCGGCCTGCCATAAGGGTTGCACAAAGCACGAACTCTATAGCACAAGCGATGACACCTAGGAGCCTCTGAGAAAATTGCACTTGTGAACTAAACAACACAGGCCAGAATCAAACCCACATCCAGTGGAGAATGAGGCAAGCAGCCTAACCACGTCACTATGGAGACTCCCTTACTCTTCGTGTAATGACTCACAAATAACTTTTGATAGGCTCATTTTAGTGAGTGAATTTTGGGTCATGATTAATAAACATAACTTGAAACTGACTGCTTCAGACTGACATCTAGCTGAAAATTCCACCGCATACCAACAGCACGGATTACCAGAATTGGCTTGGAAAGAACAAACTTTATTTTCAAAGGGTTAAGAATTGGGCATGCAGACCCGTTAACATAGTGCCTTTCTTATCTCTCTGCTCTCATATATTATTTCATTCAAACATCACTTATGAAGCTAATATTAGTCTCCACACCACCACCTGGTAATATGCATTGTTTATGTTTACAACATTCATTTGACACTGTTTTTTTCCTACGTAAATGTATCATGCACTGTTGATGAATAAAAGATGAGTGATTGGAAGGGCCGAATATAAAATGGGCCTATGTGCCCAATTTGTGACCCTTTGAAAATAATGGTACCTGAGAGTTGCCGCAGACAGGGATCACCCACTGCATGCAGCAATGGATATGGTAAAGGGTCACAGACTAAGACGAGGCAGGTCCTGGATGGCATAGGCAGAACTTTCTATAAGTCAGGTGTGTGATCTAGAGACCATCAATAGTGAAAGAGAGTGCGTTGAAGTTCCGGATGACATGACGAACTGGCACAATGTAATAACAACACTGGGTCGTGAGAACAGAGAATGGGCAGCGGGCCGCACTGAGTTTGAAGTGCAACAGCTGATCCAGAGCAACACACATCAAGGTGGCATAGTCATCTACACCGATGGGTCAGTGGTGAGAAACAGACATAGTGACTGGGGCTTTATTGCAAAGGCTAATGGGCGAGTCTTGAAGAAGGAGAGTCTGGCATATGAGACTACGACCTCCAGCATGAGAATGGAGGTGGAAGCAGTAATAGCGGCATTCCGGTGGCTACAGGAGACTACTGCAACACACGTTGTATTCATTATGGATTCAAAGAATATGCTTAGCAAGGCGGAGAAAGGAATGTTTCGAGTGGAATAGCTCTCGTCGCTTCAGAGGTCAGATTGTGAGAATTGTATGGATATTTTGCCCTGGCCATGCGGGTGTACGGGGGAATGAACAGGCTGATAGGCTAGCAGGGAATGCACCTCTTGGTGGTATCTTGCCTATGGACAAGGGGGAGGTGGTCGTGCGTTTGTGGGACCAGGTGGAGAAGGCGGAGGAACAGATTGAGAACCGGGACGCAGAGGTGTTTCCAAGGCACCAGGGCCGAGTTATATACTGGCCAAGACCTGCTGACGCGTCCTCGTCGAGCTTCCTGGGCAACAGGTCCCTTCGGGGTCCTGGCTAAGGTCAGTAGGATCGCCGATTCCTCCGAAGTCGGAGAGTGTCTGCCTGTACGGCGAGGAACCACCAGTCTGCACACCAATAAGCCAGACTTGGGACAACGGATACTCACGCAAACCTCAGGTCCTGTACGACATCACACTGATGTTGGACACCAGGATGCCTTCATCCGACATACAGGACTTCACGTTGGAGCTCAAGCCAACGAACACAAGCAAGCACCAGATTGAGAACCCATATGTGGAAAGAATGAGATTGCGGGGGATCGGCAGGGGTTCTGGAAGAATCTCAAAACTGAGAGGGAAGACCAGGAGAACTTTTAATCAGATAGAGGTGGGAATGATTAGTAGTATGACTCTTTGCTGGCTGTTGAACGAGGGGACTGAGCAAGTATGGGAATGTCCTGAGTGCAGTGATGTCGGTTCTTAACTCAACTCAACTGAAAATAAAGTTCAATCAATCACCACCACATCCTTGGAATAGAATACAAGCCATATATTTTACTTAATCAGGAGTTGTAGGGTCTCACCTCTACTGAAGACACTCTAAATGTAGTGTGGTAAATTAGGGGCAATTATTGAGTCCCTCCCAGTGACCCATGGCATCTTCCTCTTCTTCTTACTGTCATCTGCCAATGGAGCAAAGTCCCTCAACAAACTCATGTCCATCCCTTAGTACATTTTTACTCTTCTCTTCTGCTTTCCCTGTCTAAGGTCCACACAATTTTGGTAAGTTATTTTTCTCTTGAATTTTTTCACAACATTGAGACTCTAAATTGCAGAATCTGGGTTTTTCGCAATTTGAAGAGTTGCTATGAAACTCTGCACATCCGTGTGCGCATGCACGCACGTACGCACGCACATACACACACGCACATACACACACAAATAGAGACATAGCTTACTAATACCATTCCCATCATAAACATTTAATATAGAGCAGAGTGACAGAGGATATGACCTTCGTCTAAGGCTGGTACACACCTGATTCGATTCAGGGATCTATACCAGTAGTTCCCTAGCTTTTGTAGCAGAGGGCCATATCTACTATTTTCGGTAGTTAAGCGGGTCACAATGTTATAAAATTATAAAAGTAGTGGAATATCATTCTTACCTTTCTTAACTTAAATTTTAAATCAGTTTCAAAAATCGCTATTAATGTAATTAATTTACAAGTGTAAGTGTTCTTCATAACCAGTTACTTAAGTTCAGATGCCAGTTTACCAATGTCTGGGCACAAATCTGTCGTGCCTAAAGTCATAAGCACAGCTAGGTTACTGTCAGTGAGTCTGGAACGTTGCTTGTTTTTTAAACAGCCATTGCGGAAAATGACTGCTCGAGGCCTCGCATGCAACTTTCTGACAGCTGGCAGGCCACAAGTTGCCCTCGGACCGTGGTTTGGGAACCTCTGATCAAGACTGTCTGGATTTGTATAAAATTTTTTTAAAGTGTGCTATATTTCTCCAATGATCATGAGGGTAGTGGATTAAATGTCAAGATATCTTGGACAGGGGAACAGATTTGGAGGAATTCTGTGCATACTGCAAACATTAAAAATCCAATTGGAAATAAGACAAGAGCAGGCTGAAGAGGCAGCTGCCTTGGCAAAATGTTACAACTAGAAAACCTGCCCACAACACATATCTGATCATGTGTACACACATCCGGATCCTGGCCAGTATTATGGAGCTCACGTTACATGAGACTGTGTGTGTCTGTTGCTTCACAGAATGGATTGGTGTACTATGGAGCTCATGTTACATGAGACTGTGTGTGTCTGTTACTTCACAGAATGGACTTATGTTCCCAGGTCGAACCAGCTTAAAAATGGTACCTGGAAATGTCCTGGAAAGTAAAGGCAGCTGTCATGATGCTGAGGTCAGCACCCGTCCAGTGCAGACGGTTCTATGGGATTATAGGGTTAGCACCATATACCCAATGTTAAATGGTCCTTCACTTACTGTTGATATCACATGTGTCATGATGCCAGCATGTACACTTACTGTTGATATCACATGTGTCATGATGCCAGCATGTACTCTTACTGTTCATATCACATGTGTCATGATGCCAGCATGTACTCTTAATGTTCATATCACATGTGTCATGATGCTAGCATGTACTCTTACTGTTCATATCACATGTGTCATGATGCCAGCATGTACTCTTACTGTTCATATCACATGTGTCATGATGCCAGCATGTACTCTTAATGTTCATATCACATGTGTCATGATGCCAGCATGTACTCTTACTTTTCATATCATGTGTCATGATGCCAGCATGTACTTTTACTGTTCATATCATATGTCATGATGCCAGCATGTACTCTTACTGTTGATATCACATGTGTCATGATGCCAGCATGTACTCTTACAGTAAATATCACGTGTCATGATGTAAGCATGTATTCTTACTGTTGATATCACATGTGTCATGATGCCAGCATGTACTCTTACTGTAAATATCACATGTGTCATGATGCCAGCATGTACTCTTACTGTTCATATCACATGTGTCATGATGCCAGCATGTACTCTTACTGTAAATATCACATGTGTCATGATGCCAGCATGTACTCTTACTGTAAATATCACATGTGTCATGATGCCAGCATGTACTCTTACTGTGTGATATCACATGTGTCATGATGCCAGCATGTACTCTTACTGTTCATATCACATGTGTCATGATGCCAGCATGTACTCTTACTGTTGATATCACATGTGTCATGATGTAAGCATGTATTCTTACTGTTGATATCACATGTGTCATGATGCCAGCATGTACTCTTAATGTTCATATCACATGTGTCATGATGCTAGCATGTACTCTTACTGTTGATATCACATGTGTCATGATGCCAGCATGTACTCTTACTGTTCATATCACATGTGTCATGATGCCAGCATGTACTCTTACTGTAAATATCACGTGTCATGATGCCAGCATGTACTCTTACTGTTCATATCACATGTGTCATGATGCCAGCATGTACTCTTACTGTTCATATCACATGTGTCATGATGCCAGCATGTATTCTTACTGTTGATATCACATGTGTCATGATGCCAGCATGTACTCTTACTGTTCATATCACATGTGTCATGATGCCAGCATGTATTCATACTGTTGATATCACATGTGTCATGATGCCAGAATGTACGCTTACTGTTCATATCACATGTGTCATGATGCCAGCATGTACTCTTACTGTTCATATTACATGTGTCATGATGCCAGCATGTACTCTTACTTTTCATATCATGTGTCATGATGCCAGCATGTACTTTTACTGTTCATATCACATGTGTCATGATGCCAGCATGTACTCTTACTGTTGATATCACATGTGTCATGATGCCAGCATGTACTCTTACTGTTCATATCACATGTGTCATGATGCCAGCATGTACTCTTACTTTTCATATCATGTGTCATGATGCCAGCATGTACTCTTACTTTTCATATCATGTGTCATGATGCCAGCATGTACTCTTACTGTTGATATCACATGTGTCATGATGCCAGCATGTACTCTTACTGTTGATATCACATGTGTCATGATGTCAGCATGTACTCTTACTGTAAATATCACATGTGTCATGATGCCAGCATGTACTCTTACTGTTGATATCATATGTGTCATGATGTGAGCATGTACTCTTACTGTTGATATCACATGTGTCATGATGCCAGCATGTACTCTTACTGTAAATATCACATGTGTCATGATGCTAGCATGTACTAATACTGTTGATATCATATGTGTCATGATGTGAGCATGTACTCTTACTGTTGATATCACATGTGTCATGATGCCAGCATACACTCTTACTGTTGATATCACATGTGTCATGATGTGAGCATATACTCTTACTTTAAAGATGCTCTTCCTCAGTGAAAGATGTACTGCGAGAGCTGCGGTGACAGATGGCATAATGAACAACCAGATGACGTTAAGGTTGTAGGTGTAGTAGCTCAAGCTGTGGCCTAGAAGAGTCAGGACCAAGGCCATGGTCATGGGCACCATCAGGGTGATGATCCAGGTGAGGCACATCGCCAGCAAGGTCAGCAGCATCAGCTTCAGTATGCGTCTTGCACCTGGGGGAGGGGAAACCATGTGGTAACTGTGATGCTTTCTGGCTTTTTCTGTGGTAGTCATCGTAATTTTTTATCTTGGGTGGAGCAGACTAAAACACTAGGTGGGAATGTAAATGAGAGAGAGAGGGAGAGAGTGAGAAGGAGACGGAGGGAGTGAGTGAGAAGAAGAGGGAGGGAGTGAGAAGAAGAGGGAGGGAGTGAGAAGGAGAGGGAGGGATAGAGAGTTAATGAGAGAGTGAGTGAAAGTGGGGGCGGGGGGGGGGGGGGGGAGAAAAAAGACAGGGGAAATAAAGAGAGGGAGACAGAGAGGGAAAGAAGGAGAAAAGGAGGAAAGGAGAGACGGCTGAGGAAAGGAGAGACGGCTGAGGAAAGGAGAGAGGGATGGAGGGATGTATTGATAGACACACAGACAAGCAGACAGACAGACAGAGGGGGGAAGGAGAGGGAGGGCTGAGAGAGAGAGAGAGAGAATGAGAGAGAGAGAGAGACACAGAGACAGAGACAGAGAGAGATGGGAATGGATAGACAGAGAGAGGGAAGAATGGACAGACGGATATACAGACATACAGAGAGAGGGAGATTGATGGATGAATGGATAGATGGACCGAGAGACAGGCATAGAGATATGCATGCACACATACACTGATGATAATACATGCAGACATACAACAGAAGAAAAAGGAAACGGGTGCCCACTATGAAGCTGGTATTGAGAACGAATGACCACAAAAACAAAGTATAAC
Organism: Cepaea hortensis; assembly: GCA_963921405.1. NCBI lineage: Eukaryota > Metazoa > Mollusca > Gastropoda > Stylommatophora > Helicidae > Cepaea > Cepaea hortensis. The sequence goes on from OY992893.1 coordinate 7,729,082, forward strand.
TGGAAACTGGACATCTGAAAGACACATACTAATACATCGGATGTTCTGACCAAAGTCTTGATCAAATTACAAAGAATATAAGTGCGTGCTTAAAAAGAAAATTTAAATATTACAATCACATATAAGTAATCCGCATGTCCAAATGAAAAAAACATAAACAAAATAAGTAATCCGCATGTCCAAATGAAATAACATAATAAAAATAATTAATATACATCTTAAAACAAAAAATACAAGTAATCTGCATGTCTGAATGAAATAACAAACAAAAACTGTGTGAGAGCCATGAGTTTAAAAGGCAGAGCAAAACTGGCCCCCAAAGATGTGAAACTGAAGTTGGACATGCTGCCCGAAAGGCAGAAATATCGCAGCTTCTCTGCAGACATGATGCCACAAGTATCTTGTTCAGGACAAACAAGGAAGGACATCTTACCTGTGACTCCGTCTCGTAAGACTCTCATCACAAAGGCCATACAAACAGTGAGGGCATTGGTCCAGTTGAGTATTGTGGCCATACGTGTTGGGTAGGCGACCATGTAAAAGCCCAGATAGTCAAAGAATACCATGGACCCATGTTTATCTTCTCCTGGGTTAGTCAGTTTTGAACTGCTGGCCAGAAGGATGCTGGTAGCCATAATATTTTCACCTGGAGAAAACAAATCAAGTATAGTTTCTTGTCCTGCATCAAAGTAATTTACTACAATGTTATCTATAACACACATAAATATGTTATCAATCCATCCATCATGTGCCATGCCGGTAAGCGTGGGCGGTCATGTTTTGCCATCTCACTCGATCACCAGAGTCGTGGATCAGCTCGGTGTTTCTGTCTTGACCATGCCATGAGGCCAAGCCATCCAGGTATTTGCTTCTAGGTCTTCCTCTTGGTCTGTTCCCTTCAATCTTACCAGTTGTCACCAAGTTCTCCAATTCATTTCTTCTCATAACATGCCCAAAAAACTTTGACTGTCTGCGTCTAATGTCTCTAATCAGTTTACGATCTTCATTTGTTTCTTGAAGGACTTGTTCATTGGTCTTTCTGGCTGTCCTTGGTATTCTTTGCATTTTCCTCAGAAACCACATTTCTACAGCCATCAGATGTTTTTCAGCTTGACTGCTCATTGTCCAAGCTTCACATCCATATAAAAGTACAGGTTCTATGTAGTACTTCAACACTCTTTTTCTCGTTTCAATTGACATCTTTTTATTGGTCAGTATGTTTTTCATCTTGCTAAAGGCTACCTTAGACATGGCGATTCTTGTTCTAATCTCTGTTCCGAGATAATTGTACATATTCACTTGTTGAAGAATATTCCCATTTACTTGTATATTACATTGTGGTATTTCGTTCTTCCTAGTGACGACCATAATCTGTGTCTTTTTACAATTTAATTCTAACCCTAGTTGTTCACTGTGTGTAACAACCGCATCTACTAAATGTTGCAGATCCTGTTCATTGTCTGCAATCAAGACTGTATCATCTGCATATCTAATGTTATTGATGCATCGTCTCCCAATGTTGATTCCTTCCATATCTTCAATATTTCTGAAAATACTTTCACTGTACAGGGAAAACAGATCTGGAGACATTACACATCCCTGTCTCACACCTCTCTTAATAGGCTGATATTGGCCTACTTCATTATCAACTCTTATGGCAGCTTGTTGTTTCCAATATATGTTTTTTACACGTCTAAGGTCTTTTCTATCAATTTGTAGATCTTCAAGCATCCTTATCATGTCGACATGTCTCACTTTATCGAAAGCCTTTGTGTAGTCAATAAAGCAAAGGTGTAGATTTTTGTTTACTTCTATAGATCGTTCAATTACAGTTCTCAGTAAATACACAGCATTTACTGTACCCTTTCCTTCTACACGACACTGGTGATCGAGTGAAATGGTGAGTCATGACCGCCCACGCTTTCCGGCATGGCACATACATAATTGATTGATTCCTTCTACAAACCCACTGTTCTTCTCCTATTTCAGGTTGTATTTTCCTCCTAATTCTTTGCATGATAATTCTTAGCAAAATCTTTGTGATGTGACTCATTATACTAATTGTTCAATGTTGATCACATTCCCAGGCTCCTGATTTCTTTGGGATTGCAATAAATACAGAATTACATAATTCACGAGGTATATTTCCAGTATCATATATTGTATTAAGCCGACTGGTAACTTTATCTATTCCATATTCTTCTAAAGCATTAATCATTTCTGTTGTGACGGTGTCTGAACCGGGGGTCTTGCCAGATTTCATATGGTTAAGAGCATTCTGAACCTCCATCATCAAAATTGCTGGTCCTTCATTATTATTTTGAACATCGTAGTGTTCGACTCTGATGTCGTCATAAAGGTTTTTCACGTAATCTGACCATACATGTAATATCTGATCTTTTTCTATTATGACTCTTCCATCTTTTGTCTTTAGGCAGCCTGCTGATGTACGTGTTCTTTGATTAGTAAGCTCCTGGATTCTTTTGTGCATTAGTTTCGCATGTTTACTGTTGTGTTGTTTTTCAATTTCTCCGCAATTTTTCTCAAGCCATGTTTCTTTTGCCTCCCTACATAAGGTTCTGACTTTTCTGTGAATTTCTTCATATTTGGCAGAATTATTTTTGTTCTGTCTTCTTGTTTCCATTAGTTGTAAAATTTCTTCTGTCATCTATGTCTTACGGCCCACTTTCTTTAATTTTGGAATAGTTTTTTTCTGCTGCACAACTAATTGAATTCTTCAGCATTTCCCATTGATCATCTACATCTTGAAATAGGATCTCTAGATCAGACAATAAATCAGATTTGTTCTTTACTTCTATGTTAAGATTATCTTGTAATATTATTGAATGTTCTGTTCCTGTTAGTACAGTTAGTGACCATTACCCTGTATGTTGTACAAGGTCAAGAATTGGGTTCAAATCTCTTAAACATAAACATGTAAGTATCAAATTTAGAAATTTTAAAGCATTCAACCAAGATTTATTTTTGCAAGACTTAAGAAAAGCAGCCCTTGATCACGTTTACCAACTTCCTGACCCAGACGATGCATTAGCTTTCTGGACGAAGACAGTCTATAATGTGTTTGATAAACACATGCCAGTCAAAGAAGTTCGAGTTAAAAATCAACATAAATCCCCATGGGTCACTAGTGAAGTTCTGGAAATCATGAGAGAGCGAGATACAGCACACAAAAATAAAGACTTCATCAATTAACGTTGACTAAGGAATAAAGTTAAATATGAAATTCGTAGGATAAAAGAAGATCATTTTAAAAATTTGATTGTAGATAATTCAAACAGTACAAATATATGGAAGGCTATTAACTTGCTAACCAATAAGAAACGCCCTACAGAATCAGCATTACCAAATTCTATAACATGCGATGAATATCTGTCGTTTTGCGGACATGGGTATATATGGATGTTTCAGTATTGGTGATCGTTGATATATATGGATGTTTCAGTATTGGTGATCGTTGATATATATGGATGTTTCAGTATTGGTGATCGTTGATATATATATGGATGTTTCAGTATTCGTGATCGTTGATATATGTGGATGTTTCAGTATTGGTGATCGTTGATATATATGGATGTTTCAGTATTGGTGATCGTTGATATATATGGATGTTTCAGTATTGGTGATCGTTGATATATAAACACACTAGCTATTTGGCATCTGATTTCAATTTCTCTGTCTATTCTGCCATCTTCTGTGGTCATATTTCCAAGATATTTGTTAGTCAACCTATAATTAAAAAAGCATATGTGCTATCATCTATGGAAAATGAACAGACAGACAGTAACTTATGTCTAAACTGTACCTCCTCTTTGCAAACATCCAGGAGGTATGAACTGGGATATGTCATTTCTCGTGTGGTACACGTAACCATTCTTGATATGTGCAATATCAATACCTTATATCAGGAATAAAACAATGTGAAAGCATATTACAAATATACAGATAACATTTTTATGTTCAGTGAAACAAAAAACCAAAGGAGCCTTTTCCATGCCTCAGGAATACTGCATGTGTGGTGGCAGCTCCATGTTTGTACATACTCAGCACTCAACAGGTAATGTGCTCAGTCCCATGTTTGTACAGACCCACAAGCACTCAACAGGTGAAGTGCACAGTCGCATTCTGGCCTTATCTTCCCAGGACATTTCCCGGTACCTATTTAAGGCTGAGCCAACCTGGGAGGTCCTTTATCTGTTTCAGTGGGGATCCAAACACATGACCCCTGGGCCAGCAAGTAAGTGTGCTAGTGATGCACTACCACTTCACCCATCACAGAGAGCAAGTGTGCTAGTACTGCACTACCACTTCACCCATCACAGAGAGCAAGTGTGCTAGTACTGCACTACCACTTCACCCATCACAGAGAGCAAGTAAGAGTGCTAGTACTGCACTACCACTTCACCCATCACAGAGAGCAAGTAAGTGTGCTAGTACTGCACTACCACTTCACCCATCACAGAGAGCAAGTGTGCTAGTACTGTACTACCACTTCACCCATCACAGAGAGCAAGTGTGCTAGTACTGCACTAACACTTCACCCATCACAGAGAGCAAGTGCACTAGTACTGCACTACCACTTCACTCATCACAGAGAGCAAGTGTGCTAGTACTGCACTACCACTTCCCCATCACAGAGAGCAAGTGTGCTAGTACTGTACTACCACTTCACCCATCACAGAGAGCAAGTGTGCTAGTACTGCACTACCACTTCACCCATCACAGAGAGCAAGTGTGCTAGTACTGCACTACCACTTCACCCATCACAGAGAGCAAGTGTGCTAGTACTGCATTACCACTTCACCCATCACAGAGAGCAAGTAAGTGTGCTAGTACTGCACTACCACTTAACCCATCACAGAGAGCAAGTAAGTGTGCTAGTGATGCACTACCACTTCACCCATCACAGAGAGCAAGTGGTCTAGTACTGCACTACCACTTCACCCATCACAGAGAGCAAGTGTGCTAGTACTGCACTACCACTTCACCCATCACAGAGAGCAAGTGTGCTACTACTGCACTACCACTACACCCATCACAGAGAGCAAGTGTGCTAGTACTGCACTACCACTTCACCGATCACAGAGAGCAAGTGTGCTAGTACTGCAATAGCACTTCACGCATCACAGAGAGCAAGTGTGCTAGTACTGCACTACCACTTCACCCATAACAGACAGCAAGTGTGCTAGTACTGCACTACCACTTCACCCATCACAGAGAGCAAGTAAGTGTGCTAGTGATGCACTACCACTTAACCCATCACAGACAGCAAGTGTGCTGGTAATGCACTACCACTTCACCCATCACAGAGAGCAAGTGTGCTAGTACTGCACTACCACTTCACCCATCACAGAGAGCAAGTGTGCTAGTGATGCACTACCACTTCACCCATCACAGAGAGCAAGTAAGTGTGCTAGTGATGCACTACCACTTCACCCATCACAGAGAGCAAGTGTTCTAGTACTACACTACCACTTCACCCATCACAGAGAGCAAGTGTGCTAGTACTACACTACCAATTCACCCATCACAGAGAGCAAGTAAGTGTGCTAGTACTGTACTACCACTTCACCCATCACAGAGAGCAAGTGTGCTAGTACTGCACTACCACTTCACCCATCACAGAGAGCAAGTGCACTAGTACTGCACTACCACTTCACCCATCACAGAGAGCAAGTGTGCTAGTACTGCACTACCACTTCACCCATCACAGAGAGTAAGTATGTGTGCTAGTACTGCACTACCACTTCACCCATCACAGAGAGCAAGCAAGTGTGTTAGTATTGCACTGCCACTTCACCCATCACAGAAAGCAAGTGTGCTAGTACTACACTACCACTTCCCCATCACAGAGAGCAAGTGTGCTAGTACTGCACTACCACTTCACCCATCACAGAGAGCAAGTGTGCTAGTACTGCACTACCACTTCACCCATCACAGAGAGCAAGTGTGCTAGTACTGCACTACCACTTCACCCATCACAGACAGCAAGTGTGCTAGTACTGCACTACCACTTCACCCATCACAGAGAGCAAGTAAGTGTGCTAGTACTGCACTACCACTTCACCCATCACAGAGAGCAAGTGTGCTAGTACTGCACTACCACTTCACCCATCACAGAGAGCAAGTGTGCTAGTACTGCACTACAACTTCACCTATCACAGACAGCAAGTGTGCTAGTACTGCACTACCACTTCACCTATCACAGACAGCAAGTGTGCTAGTACTGCACTACCACTTTACCCGTCACAGAGAGTAAGTGTGCTAGTACTGCACTACCACTTCACCCATCACAGAGATCAAGTGTGCTAGTACTGCACTACCACTTCACCCATCACAGACAGCAAGTGTTCTAGTACTGCAATACCACTTCACCCATCACAGAGAGCAAGTGTGCTAGTACTGCACTACCACTTCACCCATCACATACAGCAAGTGTGCTAGTACTGTACTACCACTTCACCCATCACAGAGAGCAAGTGCGCTAGTACTACACTACCAATTCACCCATCACAGAGAGCAAGTAAGTGTGCTAGTACTGTACTACCACTTCACCCATCACAGAGAGCAAGTGTGCTAGTACTGCACTACCACTTCACCCATCACAGAGAGCAAGTGCACTAGTACTGCACTACCACTTCACCCATCACAGAGAGCAAGTGTGCTAGTACTGACTACCACTTCACCCATCACAGAGAGTAAGTAAGTGTGCTAGTACTGCACTACAACTTCACCCATCACAGAGAGTAAGTAAGTGTGCTAGTACTGCACTACCACTTCACCCAACACAGAGAGCAAGCATGTGTGTTAGTACTGCACTACCACTTCACCCATCACAGAGAGCAAGTAAGTGTGCTAGTACTGCACTGCCACTTCACCCATCACAGAAAGCAAGTGCACTAGTACTGCACTACCACTTCCCCATCACAGAGAGCAAGTAAGTGTGCTAGTACTGCACTACCACTTCACCCATCACAGAGAGCAAGTGCACTAGTACTGCACTACCACTTCCCCATTACAGAGAGCAAGTAAGTGTGCTAGTACTGCACTGCCACTTCACCCATCACAGAGAGCAAGTGTGCTAGTACTGCACTACCACTTCACCCATCACAGAGAGCAAGTAAGTGTGCTAGTACTGCACTACCACTTCACCCATCACAGAGAGCAAGTGTGCTAGTACTGCACTACCACTTCACCCATCACAGAGAGCAAGTGTGCTAGTACTGCACTACCACTTCACCCATCACAGAGAGCAAGTGTGCTAGTACTGCACTACAACTTCACCTATCACAGACAGCAAGTGTGCTAGTACTGCACTACCACTTCACCTATCACAGACAGCAAGTGTGCTAGTACTGCACTACCACTTTACCCGTCACAGAGAGTAAGTGTGCTAGTACTGCACTACCACTTCACCCATCACAGAGATCAAGTGTGCTAGTACTGCACTACCACTTCACTCATCACAGACAGCAAGTGTGCTAGTACTGCACTACCACTTCACCAATCACAGAGAGCAAGTGTGCTAGTACTGCACTACCACTTCACCCATCACAGACAGCAAGTGTGCTAGTACTGCACTACCACTTCACCCATCAAAGACAGCAAGTGTGCTAGTACTGCACTACCACTTCACCCATCACAGAGAGCAAGTGTGCTAGTACTACACTACCAATTCACCCATCACAGAGAGCAAGTAAGTGTGCTAGTACTGTACTACCACTTCACCCATCACAGAGAGCAAGTGTACTAGTACTGCACTACCACTTCACCAATCACAGAGAGCAAGTGCACTAGTACTGCACTACCACTTCACCCATCACAGAGAGCAAGTGTGCTAGTACTGCACTACCACTTCACCCATCACAGAGAGTAAGTAAGTGTGCTAGTACTGCACTAACACTTCACCCATCACAGAGAGCAAGCATGTGTGTTAGTACTGCACTACCACTTCACCCATCACAGAGAGCAAGTAAGTGTGCTAGTACTGCACTGCCACTTCACCCATCACAGAGAGCAAGTGCACTAGTACTGCACTACCACTTCCCCATCACAGAGAGCAAGTAAGTGTGCTAGTACTGCACTACCACTTCACCCATCACAGAGAGCAAGTGCACTAGTACTGCACTACCACTTCCCCATTACAGAGAGCAAGTAAGTGTGCTAGTACTGCAATGCCACTTCACCCATCACAGAGCAAGTGTGCTAGTACTGCACTACCACTTCACCCATCACAGAGAGCAAGTAAGTGTGCTAGTACTGCACTACCACTTCACCCATCACAGAGAGCAAGTGTCCTAGTACTGCACTACCACTTCACTCATCACAGAGAGCAAGTGTGCTAGTACTGCACTACCACTTCACCCATCACAGAGCAAGTGTGCTAGTACTGCACTACCACTTCACCCATCACAGAGAGCAAGTGTGCTAGTACTGCACTACCACTTCACCCATAACAGACAGCAAGTGTGCTAGTACTGCACTACCACTTCACCCATCACAGAGAGCAAGTAAGTGTGCTAGTGATGCACTACCACTTAACCCATCACAGACAGCAAGTGTGCTAGTACTGCACTACCACTTCACCCATCACAGAGAGCAAGTGTGCTAGTACTGCACTACCACTTCACCCATCACAGAGAGCAAGTGTGCTAGTGATGCACTACCACTTCACCCATCACAGAGAGCAAGAAAGTGTGCTAGTGATGCACTACCACTTCACCCATCACAGAGAGCAAGTGTTATAGTACTACACTACCACTTCACCCATCACAGAGAGCAAGTGTGCTAGTACTACACTACCAATTCACCCATCACAGAGAGCAAGTAAGTGTGCTAGTACTGTACTACCACTTCACACCTCACAGAGAGCAAGTGTGCTAGTACTGCACTACCACTTCACCCATCACAGAGAGCAAGTGAACTAGTACTGCACTACCACTTCACCCATCACAGAGAGCAAGTGTGCTAGTACTGCACTACCACTTCACCCATCATAGAGAGTAAGTAAGTGTGCTAGTACTGCACTACCACTTCACCCATCACACAGAGCAAGCAAGTGTGTTAGTATTGCACTGCCACTTCACCCATCACAGAAAGCAAGTGTGCTAGTACTACACTACCACTTCCCCATCACACAGAGCAAGTGTGCTAGTACTGCACTACCACTTCACCCATCACAGAGAGCAAGTAAGTGTGCTAGTACTGCACTACCACTTCACCCATCACAGAGAGCAAGTGTGCTAGTACTGCACTACCACTTCACCCATCACAGAGAGCAAGTGTGCTAGTACTGCATTACCACTTCACCCATCACAGAGAGCAAGTAAGTGTGCTAGTGATGCACTACCACTTCACCCATCACATACAGCAAGTGTGCTAGTACTGCACTACCACTTCACCCATCACAGAGAGCAAGTGTGCTAGTACTGCACTACCACTTCACCCATCACAGACAGCAAGTGTGCTAGTACTGCACTACCACTTAACCCATCACAAAGAGCAAGTAAGTGTGCTAGTACTGCACTACCACTTCACCCATCACAGAGAGCAAGTGTGCTAGTACTGCACTACCACTTCACCCATCACAGAGAGCAAGTGTGCTAGTACTGCACTACAACTTCACCTATCACAGACAGCAAGTGTGCTAGTACTGCACTACCACTTCACCTATCACAGACAGCAAGTGTGCTAGTACTGCACTACCACTTTACCCGTCACAGAGAGTAAGTGTGCTAGTACTGCACTACCACTTCACCCATCACAGAGATCAAGTGTGCTAGTACTGCACTACCACTTCACCCATCACAGACAGCAAGTGTGCTAGTACTGCACTACCACTTCACCCATCACAGAGAGCAAGTGTGCTAGTACTGCACTACCACTTCACCCATCACAGACAGCAAGTGTGCTAGTACTGCACTACCACTTCCCTCATCACAGAGAGCAAGTGTGCTAGTACTGCACTACCACTTCACCCATCACAGAGAGCAAGTGTGCTAGTACTGCACTACCACTTCACCCATCACAGAGAGCAAGTGTGCTAGTACTGGACTACCACTTCACCTATCACATACAGCAAGTGTGCTAGTACTGCACTACCACTTCACCCATCACAGAGAGCAAGTAAGTGTGCTAGTGATGCACTACCACTTCACACATCACAGACAGCAAGTGTGCTAGTACTGCACTACCACTTCACCCATCACATAGCGCAAGTGTGCTAGTACTGCACTACCACTTCACCCATCACAGACAGCAAGTGTGCTAGTACTGCACTACCACTTCACCCATCACAGAGAGCAAGTGTGCTAGTGATGCACTACCACTTCACGCATCACAGAGAGCAAGTAAGTGTGCTAGTGATGCACTACCCCTTCACCCATCACAGAGAGCAAGTGTTCTAGTACTGCACTACCATTTCACCCATCACAGAGAGCAAGTGTGCTAGTACTACACTACCAATTCACCCATCACAGAGAGCAAGTAAGTGTGCTAGTACTGCACTACCACTTCACCCATTACAGAGAGCAAGTGTGCTAGTACTGCACTACCACTTCACCCATCACAGAGAGCAAGTGCACTAGTACTGCACTACAACTTCACCCATCACAGAGAGCAAGTGCACTAGTACTGCACTACCACTTCCCCATCACAGAGAGCAAGTATGTGTGTTAGTACAGCACTACCACTTCACCCGTCACAGAGAGCAAGTGTGCTAGTACTGCACTACCACTTCACCCATCACAGAGAGCAAGTAAGTGTGCTAGTACTGCACTACCACTTCACCCATCACAGAGAGCAAGTCTGCTAGTACTGCACTACCACTTCACCCATCACAGAGAGCAAGTGTGCTAGTACTGCATTACCACTTCACCCATCACAGAGAGCAAGTGCGCTAGTACTGCACTACCACTTCACCCATCACAGAGAGTAAGTAAGTGTGCTAGTACTGCACTACCACTTCACCCATCACAGAGAGCAAGCAAGTGTGTTAGTACTGCACTACCACTTCACCCAACAAAGAGAGAAGTGTGCTAGTACTGCACTATACCACTTCACCCATCACAGAGAGCAAGTGTGCTATTACTGCACTACCACTTCACCCATCACAGAGAGCAAGTAAGTATTCTAGTACTGCACTACCACTTCACCCATCACAGAGAGCATGTATGCTAGTACTGCACTACAACTTCACCCATCACAGAGAGCAAGTGTGCTAGTACTGCACTACCACTTCACCCATCACAGAGAGCAAGTAAGTGTGCTAGTACTGCACTACCACATCACCAATCACAGAGAGCAAGTGTGCTATTACTGCACTACCACTTCACCCACCACAGAGAGCAAGTAAGTGTGCTAGTACTGCACTACCACTTCACCCATCACAGAGAGCAAGTGTGCTAGTGATGCACTACCACTTCACCCATCACAGAGAGCAAGTGTGCTAGTACTGCACTACCACTTCACCCATCTCAGAGAGCAAGTAAGTGTGCTAGTGATGCACTACCACTTCACCCATCTCAGAGAGCAAGTGTGCTAGTACCGCACTACCACTTCACCCATCACAGAAAGCAAGTGTGCTAGTACTGCACTACCACTTCACCCATCACAGAGAGCAAACAAGTGTGCTAGTACTGCACTACCACTTCACCCATCACAGAGAGCAAGTGTGCTATTAATGCACTACCACTTAACCCATCACAGAGAGCAAGTGTGCTAGTATTGCACTACCACTTCACCCATCACAGAGAGCAAACAAGTGTGCTAGTACTGCACTACCACTTCCCCCATCACAGAAAGCAAGCAAGTGTGCTATTACTGCACTACCACTTCACCCATCACAGAGAGCAAGTGTGCTAGTACTGAACTACCACTTCACCCATCACAGAGAGCAAGTAAGTTTGCTAGTACTGCACTACCACTTCCCCCATCACAGAGAGCAAGTGTGCTAGTACTGCACTACCACTTCACCCATCACAGAGAGCAAGTAAGTGTGCTAGTACTGCACTATCACTTCACCCATCAAAGAGGCACCTGAATTTACTTTCAGTGAAGGAAACCATGAAGGCTGAAGGACACTTGATCTAATGTCAATCTTAAAGTACAGGTTACTCTTACTCTTCCTCTCATCTTCCTCTTCATCTCTGAATCCTCCTGCTTAATTTTTTCCTAAATTTACTGACAAGACTCCCACAGCCAAACATCTGATGTGGCTCTCCTCCACACACAACAATCAATAGTCTAGAATCTGCCAACATCCAATTTGCTTCCACACAAACACTGGCAATATCCTGAACCTTGGACTGACTGTTGCCTTTGCTATTGTCACAACACATTTTCTGTGACCCATTTTTAGCTAGTCATCCATGGCTCAGTGATTAACGAAATGCACTTTTAATATTCCCTGGCGTGCCGAGTCCAGGGTTCACAATTAGTCACAGGCGACTTAAAAGCAGATTGCTCTGTGATTTTAATGGTATGAGGCGCTAGCCATTCAGAAAGTAATGGCAAACTACTGAACATAAAATAGCCTAGAAATCTCAAACAGCCAATAAATACTGGGGCTGAGTGCAATCTCCTGTAGAGGATATGCAACTAACTTTTTATTTCCAGCAACCAAATAACAAAACACCAAAACACTACAGGCTGGGTGAGGGTGTGTGTGAGACGATTAAATCAAGTTATTATATTAAGGCCCAACGTGTAGCTCTTTAATGCACGTGTTTACAAACGTCAATGGCTGGAGAGTTCAACAACATCTGATTTGACAACCTTTTAATAAATGTTAGGTGATTATGACTGATAAAATAGAACAATAGAAGGGAAAATGCTTAATAAAGTTGATAATTTAAATACCTAGTGGCAGTTACAACATCAGATGGAAGATGCACGACAGAGATTAAGAACAGAATGGGTCACGCAAAAGCTTCATTTCTGAAAATGAAAAGTATCTTATGTAGTAAGTCAATATCACTGAATGTAAGAAAAAGAGTGCTGAAACGTTATATAGAACTCATTTTGCTGCATAACAGCGAATCATGGAATGTTAAATGAACAAATGGAGAAAAGCATGGAAGCAACAGAGATGTGGTTCCCGAGATGAATGTTGTGAATGTCTAGGACTGCCAGAGTAACTAACGATGATTGCCTAGAAGGGGCTAATGAAACTAGTACAGTATATACAACTATAAGATACAGACCAACAGCTTTCTTTGGTCATGTGTTGAGAAGAGGGACATTTTAGAACATCGTGACAACTGGAAAGATCAGTGGGACAAGAGGCAGATGTATACCAAGAGAAATGATGCTGGATGGACTGAGATGATGCTGGATGGACTGAGATGATGCTGGATGGATTGAGACAGTGGCATGGAGGAATATCATCAGCAGAGTTGACCCAGAGCACCAAGGACCGAGATCTGTGGAGAGACAAGAACGACCATGCCACCTGGCAGGGCACTTGATGATGATGATAATGACTGACTATGAAACGGAGGAAATCATGATCAAAATTAGTTCACCAGGAAATGGCGAGACATTAACAAAAGGGCCCTGGAATTGCTTTAACTTGACAGCAGCAGCTAAACAGTTAGATAGCTCTGTTTGTGACGTGGGCAAGCAGCACCCACAAGCCCATGAAGGCAGTCTGCCTGTGGGAGGAGTTCAGGAAAAAACAAACTCAACAGAAGATGTTGCTGAGCAAATGTATCATTTTTAGATGTAGTCACCACTGTGTTCAATGCAAGTCCTCCAGTGAAGCGGTGAAACCTATAGAAATTCATCAGTGATGTTAGTATGATGACTAACTAACTAACATCACTAATGAATTTCTATAGGTTTCACCCCTTCACTGATAAAAATATGGATAACAAAACGTTGCTCTCTTTGGTGTATGTCAAAAGTGGGGCAGCCATCTTTAAACTGTTCTTCTGCTGTTACCGTGTTCATCTGCACTGTGATGTCATGTGCTTATCACTCTTGGCATCCATAACAACAATATTGACAGGTTACAAGACAATGGCATGGATATTGTAATTCCTATCACACTTTTAAAGTTTTCATTTGAAGACCCCTTGTATGGTATGTGAAATGGCAGCACCATAACGTTGTTTCAGTTGTCTTGATGGCATCTTAATTTTTATTTTGTAACTGAAATATTGGCCATATAATTTCTGGCATAGTTCAGAAAACCCTCACTGGTGTTAATAAATATAAATACCAGCTTCTCACAATTGTATCTTCAATGTTATTTGTGAAGATTATAGTTTATGGGACGTCTGACAGTATACAAACAAGTATGATATAAAAGTAATTGGTCAAAGTCAAATCTGGCTTCTGCCAAACACCAGCAAATCTGGCTTCTGCCAAACACCAGCAAATCTGGCTTCTGCCAAACAATCTGGTGTGTTTACTACAGCAGATCAAACTAGAAATAAAAAGTAAATTGGATAACCAATTACCAGGGATATTTCCATAGTCCCTGAAGATCCTAAAATCTGTGTCGGCCGGAATAACTCCTGTCTGAAAGATCTCCTGGCCTAAAACAGATGCGTGAGGATATGGAGCGGCCTCAATGTAAGCTTTGATGAGCCACGGATGTCCTGGGCCTGTGTGGGACAACAGAAATATTCAAGATTAAAACATATAGCTACTTGCATACATAGATGAAAACATATAGCTACTTCCATTCATAGATGAAAACATACAACTACTTCCATTCATAGATGAAAACATATAGCTACTTCCATTCATAGATGAAAACATAGAGCTACTTGCAATCACAGATGAAAAAATACAGCTACTGCCATTCATAGATGAAAACATACAACTACTTCCATTCATAGATGAAAACATACAACTACTTCCATTCATAGATGAAAACATACAACTACTTCCATTCATAGATGAAAACATACAACTATTTCCATTCATAGATGAAAACATACAACTACTTCCATTCATAGATGAAAACATACAACTGCTTTCATTCATAGATGAAAACAACTATTTCATTCACGGACACAGATTAGAATAAAGTATTGCATGTTGACTGCTAACTTATTTCTATATTTAGTGTAACTTTTCATTGTTTCCATTTTCATTCTCCTCATAGCTGTGAATGTGTTTCAGGTTTGATGTACACTTGTAGTGTTTTTGACATCTTGGTTATGTTTTGATGACTGTCTTTATAACTCAAATATTAGGCATTTTTGTGGCGGTTGGTTTTAGAATTTTTGTGTGTCATCGTTGAAGCTTGACACTTGATGTGTTGTATCATTTATGTATGACTGTTGAGGTTTCTTAATCTCTTGCATTTGATTATCGAGGTGTCTTACTCTCTTTGTATCCGGCTGTTGGTGTTTTTTATTCTCTTATATTTGACTGCAGAGACATATTTCCTACACTTGACTGCTGAGACAAAGCTTTCTCGCGCTTGCATATAGACAACCTATATAACAAGAACTTGGACATAGTAATTAGCTAGTGTGGAAACTAGCCAGGAACGGAGAGAATAAAACTACGAGCCGTGGCCAGCAAGACTTCAGACGCATTCACAATAGCGTACCAGGGAAGCCGGAATTTTAATTTCTGGTGAGAGATTACCCTCTCGTTTTGTTACTTCCATACAACGTCGTATGACAGGATTTCCTAGCTAAACCCAGGTAATACCATTATTCTGATTAGTTTGCTAGTCTGAAGGCTTGTGTAGTTTCCTGTTTCTACATATTCTCCCAAACTTTACACTCGTGGATTTTCTTTGTACTTAATGTTCCAGTTCTAGCTTTACGATTTCACTGAGAACTATCTTCTTTCATTGGCACCAGTTCACCTTGTCTGCATGATGTCTGCATGAGGACAGACATGACTTAGGACATTCAATATCCCAGACAGATTCAGGGAAGGCATTTAATGTTCGACAGGACTGTGCGACCAGCCCTTCCGACAAGACAGTATGAATGAATCAGAAAGGGAAAGAGTAAGTGAGGTGAACTTATATGGGAAATACCCCATTACATAAATGTATGTGATGATGTATGTTTTGAGCTATAGATGTTCTAAATGGTTTTATGAATATATACATATATATTTATTTATTTAGAACTGATATATGTTTATGTAACATGCCATCATATATATCATCATACCATCATATATTATGACTTGAATGTATGTTTATATGAATGTATAGACATATGTGTTTTGAGATGTGTAGACGTAGATACTACCCATCTCTGTTCGTTTCATTCCAGATCTCTTAGGAGCAATGGACAGTCAACAACCTATATCAGCAAGTGACTTAGCCTTGTGAAGGGACCACTTTGGACTCCTTCAATCTGACAGTGAACTGCGTCTCACCGGGGGAAGCATGACCTATGTGACCTCTTAAGTTACGTATACCATAGTATAATCATCATCATCATCATATGATCATCAATACTAGAAATAATAAACACAGTTGTTGTATTTTAAAACTCAATTTGTCCGTATAATTCTAAATGTTTATAAATGTTTGTGTAGCGTAATCAAGTACACACATTTTGTATCATTTAGTGGGGGTTCACACATATTGTCCAGAAGTGGGAATCTATGTCCGGGAGGTATCTTGCCTATGCAGTCACAAGTAACCAGATTACGTTGCATGTCTTAACTCCTCCTTTCTCACTTCTGGTGATACCAAGTACAGCCAAAACTATATAGATATATTCTATCTTCAACGAGCCACTTCTTGGCTGTTTTCTTGAGTATCAGGGACAGTGTCTTAAATCAGCATAAAAGACATTTGTTCCACGTTTTCTCTCTGGGATCTGGGGTGGTAATTACTCCCTTCTGACAGAGTTAGGGGTTCTTAAACTGCATCCAGAACTAAACACCAGCAGAAGAAAATGATGTTGGCTGGGTGGTTGCCCAACCGGGAGCTACCTCAAGCCAGTTGGTGACACAAGATAAATATTCTGCAGGACTGAGGAGTGGGCCAGTATATCTGTATATCTGACTAGACAGAGGACAGTCCTGCAGATTATGTTAAGCTGTGTTTGCTTCAACCGCATGTGCATCTTGGTGAAACAGACAGATGAAGCCTGTGTGTGTTTATCCAGACTGTTAGCCTTGCCTTGATGCCAGGAATGATGCTCTGTCCCCACTAGTCAAGAGTATGATATTTGTTGAAGGGCTCATTCTGTACTTTTCTGAAAGCCTAAAAAGATCTCTATCTCAGATTATAGACTTTTTTTTTTAAATTTTCATGTTCACATGATCCTCCCTTCCAACCATCCAACAATCTTGTGCTGTACTGGGTTTGAAAGCCCTTACCTTCCAGTTTGACAAGCTGATTATTGAACCACTTGGCCACCACACTCCTGACACAACACCTGACACACAACAGCTCTCATGAATTTCTAACCTGTCTGGAAGACAATCTCCCAGCCTCCTGCTCCGGCTGAGTCTAGATTGATGAAAGCTTTGACACTCGGAGCCCAGGCATGCTCTGTTATGAAGCCATGGCTAGTCTGCAATTAGAGAATTGAACAACCGAGTTCAGCACGTGGTACACTTCACCATCTCCTACTGTCTTTATTAATGCAGCTGTGGGGTGTAGTGCGCTAACCTGTTAGCACAGCAGTTCTGGGTTCAAATCCCCTAGTTTTCATAACTACATGGCTCCAGGACTGAGTCAGCCCCATAAAGTGGGTACCAGAACAATGCTCTGGGAGGGAAAGTGAGCCGTGTGATACAGACCACACCACTCATTGAGTCTCACTTGGCCAAGATTACATGGACCAACATACATGCCCACACAGTTTAGGTAAAGGATCACTTTTATTGCACTCAGGTATCTCCCGGCTCCGTGGCGATGGATGCAGTTCGTAATCTGGCATATCGTGTTCGATATATTCGTGTTCATGTGGGACGGAATATATTAGAGGTCATGGTATCACCTCTGTCTCCAGCAAACCTGTGTTGTGACATGGTGCTATGTAGATGTCCACACAACATGACAAGGCTGCTATACCCAACCTTTGTTACATGGTGCTATGTAGATGTCCACACAACATGACAAGGCTGCTATACCCAACCTGTTGTTACATGGTGCTATGTGGATGTCCACACAACATGACAAGGATGCTATACCCAACCTGTTGTTACATGGTGCTATGTGGATGTCCACACAACATGACAAGGATGCTATGCCCAACAGATTGTTACATGGTGCTATGTGGATGTCCACACAACATGACAAAGATGCTATACCCAACCTGTTGTGACATGGTGCTATGTAGATGTCCACACAACAGGACATGGATGCTATAACCAACCTGTTGTGACATGGTCCTATGTGGATGTCCACACAACATGACAAGGATGCTATACCCAACCTGTTGTTACATGGTGCTATGTGGATGTCCACACAACATGACAAGGATGCTATACCCAACCTGTTGTGACATGGTGCTATGTGGATGTCCACACAACATGACAAGGCTGCTATACCCAACCTTTGTTACATGGTGCTATGTGGATGTCCACACAACATGACAAGGATGCTATACCCAACCTGTTGTGACATGGTGCTATGTGGATGTCCACACAACATGACAAGGATGCTATACCAAACCTGTTGTGACATGGTGCTATGTGGATATCCACACAACATGACAAGGATGCTATATCCAACCTGTGTTGTGACATGGTGCTATGTGGATGTCCACACAACATGAAAAGGATGCTATACCCAACAGATTGTTACATGGTGCTATGTGGATGTCCACACAACATGACAAAGATGCTATACCCAACCTGTTGTGACATGGTGCTATGTAGATGTCCACACAACAGGACATGGATGCTATAACCAACCTGTTGTGACATGGTCCTATGTGGATGTCCACACAACATGACAAGGATGCTATACCCAACCTGTTGTTACATGGTGCTATGTGGATGTCCACACAACATGACAAGGATGCTATACCCAACCTGTTGTGACATGGTGCTATGTGGATGTCCACACAACATGACAAGGCTGCTATACCCAACCTTTGTTACATGGTGCTATGTGGATGTCCACACAACATGACAAGGATGCTATACCCAACCTGTTGTGACATGGTGCTATGTGGATGTCCACACAACATGACAAGGATGCTATACCAAACCTGTTGTGACATGGTGCTATGTGGATATCCACACAACATGACAAGGATGCTATATCCAACCTGTGTTGTGACATGGTGCTATGTGGATGTTTACACAACATGAAAAGGTGCTATACCCAACTTTCTCAGACCAGGGTGAACAACTCCGAGGACCAATGTGCACATGATACACATCCCTATCATTGGACATTGACAAGAGTAGGCCGGCTGAACATGTCACTGCCCTAACAACACTTCTAAAATGATCTAAACTACCCACACAATGAACATCTACAGCACGTGTGATTCTGGTATACACACATATGGGTCTTGACAAGTGCTGCAGAGTTTATATACTGTGCTGAAATTCTCTTTCTGTAATCTGTGGGAGGAGACTGGAGTATGGAGATATCTGTGTGTGATCAATGGGAGGAGACTGGAGCACTTATGAAGATATCTATGTGTGATCTGTGGGAGGAGACTGGAGCATAATAGGAGATATCTATGTATGATCTGTGGGAGGAGACTGAAGCACTATAGGAGATATCTGTGTGTGATCTATGTGAAGAGACTGGAGCACTTATGGAGATATCTATGTGTGATCTATGGGAGGAGACTTGAGCATAGAGATATCTGTGTGTGAACTATGGGAGGAGACTGGGCCACTCATGGAGATAACTATGTGTGATCTATGGGAGGAGACTGGGGCACTTATGGAGATATCTGTGTGTGATCTATGGGAGGGGACTGGGGCATGGAGATATCTGTGTGTGATCTATGGGAGGAGACTGGGGCACTTATGGAGATATCTGTGTGTGATCTATGGGAGGAGACTGGGGCATGGAGATATCTGTGTGTGATCTATAGGAGGAGACTGGGACGCTTATGGAGATATCTGTGTGTGATCTATGGGAGGAGACTGGGCCACTCATGGAGATAACTATGTGTGATCTATGGGAGGAGACTGCGGCACTTATGGAGATATCTGTGTGTGATCTATGGGAGGGGACTGGGGCATGGAGATATCTGTGTGTGATCTATGGGAGGATACTAGGGCACTTATGGAGATATCTGTGTGTGATCTATGGGAGGAGACTGGGGCATGGAGATATCTGTGTGTGATCTATGGGAGGAGACTGGGGCACTTAGGGAGATATCTGTGTGTGATCTATGGGAGGAGACTGGAGCACTAATGGAGATATCTGTGTGTGATCTATAGGAGGAGACTTGGGCGCTTATGGAGATATCTGTGTGTGATCTATGGGAGGAGACTGGAGCACTAATGGAGATATCTGTGTGTGATCTATGGGAGGAGACTGGAGCACTTATGGAGATATATGTGTGTGATCTATGGGAGAAGACTGGAACATGGAGATATCTGTGTGTGATATATGGGAGGAGACCGGAGCACTTATGGAGATTTCTGTGTGTGATCTATGGGAGGAGACTGGAGCACTTATGGAGATATCTGTGTGTGATCTATGGGAGGAGACTGGAGCACTTATGGAGATATCTATATGTGATCTGTGGGAGGAGACTGGAGCAATATAGGAGATATCTATATGTGATCTGTGGGAGGAGACTGGAGCACTATAGGAGATATATGTGTGTGATCTATGGGAGGAGACTAGAGCACTATAGGAGATATCTGTGTGTGATCTATTGGAGGAGACTGGGGCACTTATGGAGATATCTGTGTGTGATCTATGGGAGGAGACTGGGGCACTTATGAAGATATCTGTGTGTGATCTATGGGAGGAGACTGGGGCACTTATGAAGATATCAGTGTGTGACCTATAGGAGGAGACTGGGGCACTTATGGAGATATATGTGAGTGATCTATGGGAGGAGACTGGGGCACTTATGGAGATATATGTGTGTGATCTATGGGAGGAGACTGGAGAATTTATGGAGATATCTGTGTGTGATCTATGGAAGGAAACTGGAGCAGTATAGGAGATATATGTGTGTGATCTATGGGAGGAGACTGGAGCACTTATGTAAATATCTGTGTGTGATCTATGGGAGGAGACTGGATCACTTATGGAGATATATGTGTGTGATCTATGAGAGGAGACTGGAGCACTTATGGAGATATTTATGTGTGATCTATGGGAGGAGAATGGAGCATGGAGATATCTGTGTGTGATCTATGGGAGAAGACTGGAACATGGAGATATCTGTGTGTGATATATGGGAGGAGACTGGAGCACTTATGGAGATATTTATGTGTGATCTATGGGAGGAGACTGGAGCACTAATAAGATATTTATGTGTGATCTATGGGAGGAGACTGTAGCACTAGAGGAGATATCTGTGTGTGATCTATGGGAGGAGACTGTAGCACTTATGGAGATATCTGTGTGTGATCTATGGGAGGAGACTGGAGCACTTATGGAGATATCTATGTGTGATCTATGGGAGGAGACTGGAGCACTTGTGGAGATATCTATGTGTGATCTATGGGAGGAGACTGGAGCATGGAGATATCTGTGTGTGATCTATGGGAGGAGACTGGAGCATGGAGATATCTGTGTGTGATATATGGGAGGAGACTGGAGCATGGAGATATCTGTGTGTGATCTATTGGAGGAGACTGGAGCACTTATGGAGATATCTGTGTGTGATCTATGGGAGGAGACTGGAGCACTATAGAAGATATCTGTGTGTGATCTATGGGAGGAGACTGGAGCATTTATGGAGATATCTGTGTGTGATCTATGGGAGGAGACTTGAGCACTATAGGAGATATCTGTGTGTGATCTATGGGAGGAGACTGGAGCACTATAGGAGATATCTGTGTGTGATCTATGGGAGGAGACTGGAGCACTTATTGAGATATCTGTATGTAATCTATGCGAGGAGACTGGAGCACTTATGGAGATATCTGTGTGTGATCTATGAGACGAGACTGGAGCACTTATGGAGATATCTGTGTGTGATCTATGGGAGCAGACTGGGGCACTTATGGAGATATCTGTGTGTGATCTATGGAAGGAGACTGGGGCACTTATGGAGATATCTGTGTGTGATCTATGGGAGGAGACAGCGGCACTCATGGAGATATCTGTGTGTGATCTATGGGAGGAGACTGGAGCATGGAGATATCTGTGTGTGATCTATGGGAAGAGACTGGAGCATGGAGATATCTATGTGTGATCTATGGGAGGAGACTGGGCCACTAAAGGAGATATCTGTGTGTGATCTATGGGAGGAGACTGGAGCACTTATGTAGAGATCTGTGTGTGATCTATGGGAGGAGACTAGAGCACTAATGGAGATATCTGTGTGATCTATCAGAGGTGACTGGAGCATGGAGATATCTGTGTGTGATCTATGGGAGGAGACTGGAGCACTTATGGATATATCTGTGTGTGGTCTATGGGAGGAGACTGGGGCACTTATGGAGATATATGTGTGTGATCTATGGGAGGATACTGGAGCACTTATGCAGATATATGCGTGTGATCTATGGGAGGAGACTGGAGCATGGAGATATCTGTGTGTGATCTATGGGAGGAGACTGGGGCACTTATGAAGATATATGTCTGTGATCTATGGGAGGAGACTGGAACATGGAGGTATCTGTGTGTGATCTATGGGAGGAGACTGGGGCACTTATGGAGATATATGTGTGTGATCTATAAGAGGAGACTGGGGCACTATAGGAGATATCTGTGTGTGATCTATGGGAGGAGACTGGGGCACTTATGGAGATATCTGTGTGTGATCTATGGGAGGAGACTGGGGCAATTATGGAGATATCTGTGTGTGATCTATGGGAGGAGACTGGAGCACTAATGGAGATATCTGTATGTGATCTATGGGAGGAGACTGGAGCACTTATGGAGATATATGTGTGTGATCTATGGGAGGAGACTGGAGCACTTATGGAGATATCTGTGTGTGATCTATGGGAGGAGACTGGAGCACTTATGGAGATATCTATGTGTGATCTATGGGAGGAGACTGCAGCACTTATGGAGATATATATGTGTGATCTGTGGGAGGAGACTGGAGCACTATAGGAGATATCTATATGTGATCTGTGGGAGGAGACTGGAGCACTATAGGAGATATCTGTGTGTGATCTATGGGAAGAGACTGGAGCACTTATGGAGATATCTATGTGTGATCTATGGGAGGAGACTTGAGCATAGAGATATCTGTGTGTGAACTATGGGAGGAGACTGGGCCACTCATGGAGATAACTATGTGTGATCTATGGGAGGAGACTGGGGCACTTATGGAGATATCTGTGTGTGATCTATGGGAGGGGACTGGGGCATGGAGATATCTGTGTGTGATCTATGGGAGGAGCCTGGGGCACTTATGGAGATATCTGTGTGTGATCTATAGGAGGAGACTGGGGCATGGAGATATCTGTGTGTGATCTATAGGAGGAGACTGGGGCGCTTATGGAGATATCTGTGTGTGATCTATGGGAGGAGACTGGGGCATAGAGATATCTGTGTGTGATCTATGGGAGAAGACTGGAACATGGAGATATCTGTGTGTGATATATGGGAGGAGACTGGAGCACTTATGGAGATTTCTGTGTGTGATCTATGGGAGGAGACTGGAGCACTTATGGAGATATCTGTGTGTGATCTATGGGAGGAGACTGGAGCACTTATGGAGATATCTATATGTGATCTGTGGGAGGAGACTGGAGCAATATAGGAGATATCTATATGTGATCTGTGGGAGGAGACTGGAGCACTATAGGAGATATATGTGTGTGATCTATGGGAGGAGACTGGAGCACTATAGGAGATATCTGTGTTCTATGGGAGGAGACTGGGGCACTTATGAAGATATCGGTGTGTGATCTATGGGAGGAGACTGGGGCACTTATGAAGATATCAGTGTGTGACCTATAGGAGGAGACTGGGGCACTTATGGAGATATATGTGAGTGATCTATGGGAGGAGACTGGGGCACTTATGGAGATATATGTGTGTGATCTATGGGAGGAGACTGGAGAATTTATGGAGATATCTGTGTGTGATCTATGGAAGGAAACTGGAGCAGTATAGGAGATATATGTGTGTGATCTATGGGAGGAGACTGGAGCACTTATGTAAATATCTGTGTGTGATCTATGGGAGGAGACTGGGGCACTTATGAAGATATCTGTGTGTGACCTATGGGAGGAGACTGGATCACTTATGGAGATATATGTGTGTGATCTATGAGAGGAGACTGGAGCACTTATGGAGATATTTATGTGTGATCTATGGGAGGAGACTGTAGCATGGAGATATCTGTGTGTGATCTATGGGAGGAGACTGGAGAACTTATGGAGATATTTATGTGTGATCTATGGGAGGAGACTGGAGCATGGAGATATCTGTGTGTGATCTATGGGAGGAGACGGGGGCACTTATGGAGATATTTATGTGTGATCTATGGGATGAGACAGGAGCACTAATAAGATATTTATGTGTGATCTTTGGGAGGAGACTGTAGCACTAAAGGAGATATCTGTGTGTGATCTATGGGAGGAGACTGGGGCACTTATGGAGATATTTATGTGTGATCTATGGGAGGAGAATGGAGCATGGAGATATCTGTGTGTGATCTATGGGAGAAGACTGCAACATGGAGATATCTGTGTGTGATATATGGGAGGAGACTGGAGCACTTATGGAGATATTTATGTGTGATCTATGGGAGGAGACTGGAGCACTAATAAGATATTTATGTGTGATCTATGGGAGGAAACATCTGTGTGTGATCTATGGGAGGAGACTGGAGCACTTATGGAGATATCTGTGTGTGATCTATGGGAGGAGACTGGAGCACTTATGAAGATATCTATGTGTGATCTATGGGAGGAGACTGGAGCACTTGTGGAGATATCTATGTGTGATCTATGGGAGGAGACTGGAGCATGGAGATATCTGTGTGTGATCTATGGGAGGAGACTGGAGCATGGAGATATCTGTGTGTGATATATGGGAGGAGACTGGAGCATGGAGATATCTGTGTGTGATCTATGGGAGGAGACTGGAGCACTTATGGAGATATCTGTGTGTGATCTATGGGAGGAGACTGGAGCACTATAGAAGATATCTGTGTGTGATCTATGGGAGGAGACTGGAGCATTTATGGAGATATCTGTGTGTGATCTATGGGAGGAGACTTGAGCACTATAGGAGATATCTGTGTGTGATCTATGGGAGGAGACTGGAGCACTATAGGAGATATCTGTGTGTGATTGTCAGCGTGTTGTATGTCTAGGTATCTGAGCTCGGGCTCACACAGGCAACAATAACTCCGTTAAATAGAATATCTAACATTTATTGTATTTCAATATACAGTGCGTTGGCGCAGTGGGTTTAACAAGCCCGCACTGAGTTGCATATCACAGAGGTTTAACATCATCACACAGTTTAACATCATCAAACATTCTAAGCATACTATCTAGCATATGTCTATGAACCCCAAATACACATGGGTCTAAACTATTGAGTCTAAACTATTGAGTCCCTCTAAGGCAGGCCCTGTTGCCTCTTCGATGTCCCGTCTCTCTCTGCCCATCCACACGTGTCGCAATCCAACACGGGTGGTAACTCTGTTCGAGTTCCTCGTGGACCCCGCAATAGGCGGGCCACATCAGTGTCCACGGGACAGTGGACTCACTGACCAGACCTTCGAGAAGGTTCTGGAATACTCTGGCCTTCGAGGGTCTTACTTCTTTCCCTTGGGCGGGAGTTGTAGCCCTTGGCTAATCTCAATTAACTAATGTTAGTTTACCCGATAATGTGGATACTGTGAGGCTGTGACAGGAGTCCCCCCTCTCCCCTGATTCGATGGGTTGTTATAGGGTAATTAGTTCTGCACTAATTCTGTCACAGAATCACATAAAGTCGGTGTATGTAGTTTGGTGGACAGTAACTTGGTAACCTACATACTGGCATCAACACTCATGTATTCTCCCATACACCACTTCTCTGATTTGGTGAAGAGATCTCTCTCTCTCCTGTGTCCTTAAAATGCTTATCCGACCGAAGTTACGTGACGTTTACTAGTTGTGTCTACAACCCGTCCTTCTCATAGTATCCTACTGATACCCAGATAATTAACCTCTGTTTTAAAGAGGATTAACAAGACAAAAGTCTTGGCTAATTAAGTACACCTTCAAATCTTGTTCTGTGTGTGCATTTCAATACACTTTTACTCTTGTATGGTGTATAATGCTAAATATGTAGTTACGTTGTTATTTTTATCCCATCTGACTACAAATGTCCCTGTTGGCTTGTTAGTGTGTTTAATAAGTTGCTGCTTCTAATAAAGTGACTGCATTTTAATTGATAGTGTTCAGTTTTGAGTTGTGTGTAAATGTGTGCTGAATGTGTGGCTTATTTCCAAGCGTCACGAGTTGGGATATCCTTAATCATGAATTACTCCAATGTGTGCAATACATGATCAGGCATTCCAAGCAGTGGTGCTTAGATGTAGTATCCTAACTCCTAAACTAAGAGTACTAAACTAAATGCTAAACATGTATCAATAAATTAGACAAGTAGTACAATTTACATGAAAGACGCAGACAAATTAAAATAAATACGTTTTGCGTACAATTTGTCCGCTCAGTATATCGTTCTCTCATTTAATTCTTTCACACTGCCATTCACACATCTTTCATTCAAAATAGTATTTGGTTAAAATATATAAGTAAAGTTGAGGTAAGTGTTATTTCCCTTAGAAAAAATGGAATAGGCGATATTTTCCCTTTAAGATAATACGTACTTTTTGTACGATGACTCAAAAATGGTTTATAATTTACATAGAGAAAATGGCATAGGCAGGTTATTTAACCTATGAATGGAAATGCCTGTAATAATATAGTAGAAAATGTACAAATTACAGGTTAACACATTTTATATACATAATAATATAATACATATTCAATACTAAATTAATTAATTAACTAAGTAACTAAATCCGACGATGATGTGCGCGTTGTCCTCCTGTTGTTAGCGTGTCGTGCCATGAATGTTCATAGTTAGTATGGCTGTCTCTTGAGTGTTGTCGTTGACGTAGTTCTATTTCGGCTGTTTGCAAAGTCTATTAGCCACAGCAAGTATGGAATGTTCTCAATGTCGAGTATAAGTGTTCTTCATGTTTTCGTGATCAATGTCAGTTCACTAGATGAAATCATTTCACAGTTAATGTTTCTCGCTCGGATTGGTCTTGGAGCTTTGATAGTTGGTCGTATAGTTCTCACCGTTTCACGTTCGTGGGTGTTATAAGTAACCTATTCACTGAGGTGTTATTACTTTTAACTGAAAGTTCTCTAGCAGGTGTAGAGTTACACTGTTCTATGGTACGGAATAAAATATCACAATTTCTGGTATGGCAAATAGTTAATGTGCCAAATGTTATTCCGTTGGCGCATTCGTCTGCCGCGATAAAATATCAGCTATAATGTTATCAGTGCCTCTGATATGGCGGATTTCGAAGTCGAAATATTGAAGAAGAAGACACCATCTTTGCAAACGATGGTTTTTGGGAACACCTTGATTAAGTACCAACAATGGCGAATTGTCGGTGAGTACAACGAAGTGGGCACCCAAGAGGAACTTAGACAATCTGAGCATACAAAATAATAGACTTAATGCCTCCAATTCCACTGTAGAGTAACGGGTCTCTGCTTTCTTCAGCTTACGGCTTACGTAGAGAATTGGGTGTCTCACTCCATCCACTTCTTGCATTAAACATCCTCCAATTGCGATAGCACTCGAATCTGTGGTCAAAATAAAGGGTAAATCTATGTTGGTAAACGTAAGACTGGTGGATTAGAAAAAATGTGTTTCAATCTGCATATTGCATCCTCTAAACTGGTACTTTTACAAACTTTTGATGGATGATCTTTTGTCAACATATTAGAAAACACTGATGTAAGTTCTGCCCAATTTGGTATAAATTTAGAATAATAATTTATAAGACCTAATAAACTTCTAATTTGTTTCTTTGTGGTAGGAACTTCTAGATTGAGAATCTTCGAAACAATTTTCTCATCTGTCATTAGTTTGCCTTCAGAAATTCTATGACCAAGGAAGTCTATTTGTTTATAGCCTATTTCAACCTTGGAAGGTTTGATAGTAAGTCCGAAAAGAAAGATTTGGTTGAAGACTTGTTTGAGTGTAAGTAAGTGAGAAGTCATATTAGAAGAATGAATGCATATATCATCAATATAAGCTTGGACATCTTTAATTCCGTGCAATAGTAATCTAGTTAATCTCACAAATGTGGGGGGAGCGTTCTTCAGACCAAATGGAAGATATCTCCATTCGTACAAACCGAGAGGTGTTGCGAATGCTGTTATATGTCTAGAAGCAGGGTCTAGTGGTACTTGCCAATAACCTTTCGCTAAATCAACCTTTGAAAATAAGGATGATTGAGACTTGTTCAAAATGAGGTCTTCACAGCTATTCATCGGCTCCGCATCTGTGGTGGTTATTGTATTTAACCTTCGATAATCGATGCACAAACGAATTGTTTGGTCCTTCTTTTTCACCAGGACAATCGGTGAAGAATATTGAGACATAGATTTCTGAATTATTCTATTTTTCTCTAAATCCAAAATTTCCTTGTCTAAATTTGCTCCATAATGCAGAGGAATAGAATATGGTCTACATTTGACCAGTGTCAGATCTGTCAACACAATTGAATGTGTTATTTTGTCAGTCCATCCAGGTTTGTTAGAGAAGATAGATTTATACTCGTTAAGGAGAGTCAAAATGTCTTGTCGCTGCTGTTGTGTCAGAGTGTCAGAGATTTGTATGTCCTTTATACTACCGTCGTCATTCATAATCGGTACTGGGATTTCAGTATTGTCTACGTCTGTCTGATTTATCACAGATGCTACTGTTTGTAAATTGTCCTCAATGTCATTGTCGTCGTTGTCAAGATTAATAGTTGTCAATATGTCGTCAAATTGGTCGTCGCTGTCGTTATCATATATTGTCGGTAATGTACATATGTCTTCGTCGTCTTTGTTGTCGTAAGAGTGCGTCGTTAACGATGCTTCGTTTGTCGAGATGTTACTCAGTTGGGTCACTGTCGTTTCGTTTCTGTCATCAGTTAGCTGCATTTGCTCACTCGTGTGCGTGTCCTGTCTAGCATAGTATGGTTTTAACATATTTACATGGAATATTTTCATTTTTCCATTCAACGAAATTTCGTAATCAACTTCCGAAATTCTTCTAACAATTTTAAACGGTCCCTGCCAAGAGGTTGATAGTAAATCTCTCTTGTCAGGTAGCAGTAGTAAAATATCCTGACCTGGTTTTAATACAATTGTCTTTGCACCTTTGTTGGCGTACTGCCTGTACCTAAAACCTTTCTCCTGTAATGATGTTCTGGCCAGTATACAGGAACGTATGATTTTGTCTCTGGTGTCAGTGACTAAATCATAGGTGGAAATGGGTAGTTGGATATTTACAGGTTGTGATATGATATCTTTGTAAATAGTGAGAGGTCCTCTTGGGTTCGCTCCATACATCAATTCGAAGGGAGAGAACCCTGTGCTTGATTGCGGGACTTCTCTATATGCGAACAGCACCGTTGGGAGAAGTATATCCCAATCGGCTGGATTTTCAGCTGTCACTTTGGATAGCATATGTTTCAGGTCCCCATTTAGTTTTTCGCAGATACCATTTGCGGCCGGTCGATAGGGACTGGTGAAACACTGCTTTATGCCTAGTAACTTAGTTACCGATTGAGTGGCATTGGATATGAACTGGGTTCCCCTATCTGAAATTATTTTCTCCGGAAAGCCAAAACGGGAGAATATATTTAACAATATGTCCGTCACATCCTTAGAGGAGATAGATCTTAAAGGAGGCATTTCTGGCCATCTCGTACATAGATCAATAAGAGTAAAAATATATCTATTCCCTTTACTTGAGATGTGATTCAACGGACCTACTAGGTCAACTGCCACAATTTGGAATGGCCTCGAGGCAGTTGTGGTTGATTGGACTTCTGCTGTAGGGTTTTTCCCCTTTTTCACCAGTTTCTGACATATATCACATGATCTACAATAGGTTTTTATGTCTTGGCAAAATTTCGGCCAATAAAACTGGGTCAGGACCCTGGCTATAGTCTTTTCGTACCCCATATGACCTCCAAAAGGTGAATCATGGGCTATCTTTAGTACTTTCTCTCGATGTGCTTGTGGTAACACTACTTGCTGTATTGTGGTATGATCTTTAGTGTATAATCTAGTCAACACATTGTTCTTTAATGTAAATGACCACGATGCATTCTTAGATAATTTTGGTTTAAGTCCTACTAACCTGAAATATGGTGAAAGTGTAGGATCTGATTTTTGTTCATTTCCAAAATTAGTGATGGTAGTGTTTGGTGCTACAATTTCTAGTGACTCCTGCAGTTGGTCGGTGTGAGTTTTGTGAGTTGTCTGTCGTGTTATTGCATTCGTGTGTTGTGTGTGTTGTTGCACATCTACAGGCTTGGTACTTGGTAGATCGGTAGCATCCTCAATTCGAGGTTTTAAACTGGTCGTATCATTTACAGATTCGACCGCCCCTGCATCATACATCTCGGTGAATTCTTTCTGAATTACTTCATTGGTTGTCTCCCTTGTTCTTTTGGCAGTTTGAGACAAGCATGAATGGTGTTTCTCTTTCGGATCGCTGTTTGGGTGTTGTATACCGTTTTTTCGCTCCCAATCTCTGATTTCCTTTTCAGAGCAAGGTCGTATGTTGGGCAGGTTCCCAAGTATAATATCAGCGACCGGATTTTCAAGGGCTGCGCACAATACTAGTCCTGATATGAACGGTGTTCGAATTTCGACAAGAGTAAGGGGGTATTTCTCTATGGTGCCTGAGAATGTGCGACAAGTTACGTGTTTGTGTGTATAGTCTTTGTCGTTGATTAATGTTTTCTTAATCCCCCAGAGCGTTGCGCCGGAATCACGAATTAATGTGCACTTTTTGTTATTTACAAACCCTGTTGAGAAATTTAGCTTGCCTGTAGAAGATAAGGCAGCATTGGCTGTTTCATTTGAAATAGGGATAGTGTGGCTACATAGTAATGTTGTGTCAAGTTGGAATTTCATACAGGTGTTACACTTACTGTCTGTAATGGTGTCAATAATGTGCACTGCATTTCCTAGCTCACTCAAACTTTCGTTTTGATTATCACACTCATTCAGTAACTCAATATCTTCCTCTGAGGAACTTTCCACTAGTGCAGCATTGGCCTGTTTCAATAATTTTCGGCCATCACAAAAGCGACTATAGTGCCCAAAGCTACTGCAAAAATAGCATTTGACCGCTCTCTGGTACGCATTTCTCTTGTTCTTCTGCTTCTCCACAATCATTTTGAGATGGTGTGGATAGTTGGGCGATTTGTCGCACATAGCGTATTCTTCGTGAGTCAAACTACAATATTGGCACTTCACTGGCTTCCTGACATTTGAGCGTGGTTTAAACTTGCTTTCAGTTGGTTTCGAGTATCTAGTGTTTACCACTGCTGCTGTTTCATTCTGACTTAGGTTTAATTGGAAAATATCTCTGTTCGCTGTGAAAAATGCGTTCCCCTTTGTCTCTACATCCTGAATACTCCTACAGTCCATTTGTTTCAAAAACTTAGCAAAAGGTGTGGGGATTGTACTAACTATTTTGTCAATAATAATGAGTTCTTTTAGTTTGTCATGGCTGTTGTTAGTCTTAGCTGAGTTAATCCACTTTGTGCACACATCCTGAACTGTAGACACGTAGTCTATGAAGGTTTGATTTGGTTGAGGGGATAATTTAGCGAACTGTTGTTGGTAACCTGCAGTATCTAAAGAGAAATGTTGGAGAATGCGTTGTTTTAAGTAATCATAATCTTTTCTCATTTCTTGTGGCACTGTTTCTATTACTTTCAAAGGTTCTAGAGCTAAGTTTCTCATTAAAATAAATGACCAATCTGATTTTATGATCTTATGGTAGGACATTAGACACTCAAAATTTTCCAGGTATGCACTGATGGAGTCTCCTGAGCAGAATGCTTTCACGAGGCCTTTATACTTGTTATATTTTTGTTCTTCCTCCTTGCTTCTCAGTTTATTTACAGATATTTCTACGTTGGAATCAATCTCCATCTGTTTTAATTTTATTTGTGTATCGGCATTCAATTGGGCTTGTTTGGCCGTCGCCTCAAGCTCCATTTGTTTCTCTTGAGCCTGTACTTGCATTTTCTTCTCTTCAGCTTGTAGTTGCATCTGCATCTTTTCCCGTTCTGATTGCATCTTTTTCTCTTCTGCCTCCATTTGCATTTGCATCTTCTTTTCTTCTCGTTCTATCGCTCTTTCTTCACGGGCAATGTTCTCTGCGTGCGTCTTCTGTGCCCATTCTGACAGTTTCTCTTCTTTATAACCTAATTTAATACCTTGCTCAATACATTTTTCTAAAGTAGACATCTTGACTTTTACTTGTTGGTAATTTTACTAAAGTTAAATCCCTTAGAAAAAATGTTGGGGAGTAGAAAATTTAGTTATCTCCCCTAATTATTGCATGCGCAAATACAAATGCAAAGTTATGTTGGTTACAAGGTCATGAATATACATACAAATCAATGTAAAGCAAAATGATACATGGATGGATGGTGATAAGTACCGCTTAGGGTTGCAATGGGCATGATATGAAACTTATCTTATGATCCCAGAACTTGTGAATGTTGTCTTGTACTCTCGCCACTGTTGGATAGTTTACATAGGTTACACAGCACACAATTCGCGGAACAATCCGCTCGTAGAATGAGACAACATTAGTAACAGTCAAAAAATGTCATAGTCATGTCAAAATAGTTTATAGAAATAACATCATTGAGAGACTAGCTGCAGAGGGACTCATATTAATACTAGTTCATCACTAGATAGATGCACATTTGTTAAACTTCTTCAAACATCAATTTGATATGATTAATTTACTATTTTACTTGGCAATCAATAGCCGTCTATACGTAAAGCTTATGCCAAAACCGGAGCTTAGCCCCCAAAAAGCCTGTCAGCGTGTTATATGTCTAGGTATCTGAGCTCGGGCTCACACAGGCAACAATAACTCCGTTAAATAGAATATCTAACATTTATTGTATTTCAATATACAGTGCGTTGGCGCAGTGGGTTTAACAAGCCCGCACTGAGTTGCATATCACAGAGGTTTAACATCATCACACAGTTTAACATCATCAAACATTCTAAGCATACTATCTAGCATATGTCTATGAACCCCAAATACACATGGGTCTAAACTATTGAGTCTAAACTATTGAGTCCCTCTAAGGCAGGCCCTGTTGCCTCTTCGATGTCCCGTCTCTCTCTGCCCATCCACACGTGTCGCAATCCGACACGGGTGGTAACTCTGTTCGAGTTCCTCGTGGACCCCGCAATAGGCGGGCCACATCAGTGTCCAGGGGACAGTGGACTCACTGACCAGACCTTCGAGAAGGTTCTGGAATACTCTAGCCTTCGAGGGTCTTACTTCTTTCCCTTGGGCGGGAGTTGTAGCCCTTGGCTAATCTCAATTAACTAATGTTAGTTTACCCGATAATGTGGATACTGTGAGGCTGTGACAGTGATCTATGGGAGGAGACTGGAGCACTTATTGAGATATCTGTATGTAATCTATGCGAGGAGACTGGAGCACTTATGGAGATATCTGTGTGTGATCTATGAGACGAGACTGGAGCACTTATGGAGATATCTGTATGTAATCTATGCAAGGAAATTGGAGCACTTATGGAGATATCTGTGTGTGATCTATGGGCGGAGACTGGAGCATTTATGGAGATATCTGTGTGTGATCTATGGGAGCAGACTGGGGCACTTATGGAGATATCTGTGTGTGATCTATGGAAGGAGACTGGGGCACTTATGGAGATATCTGTGTGTGATCTATGGGAGGAGACAGCGGCACTCATGGAGATATCTGTGTGTGATCTATGGGAGGAGACTGGAGCATGGAGATATCTGTGTGTGATCTATGGGAAGAGACTGGAGCATGGAGATATCTATGTGTGATCTATGGGAGGAGACTGGGCCACTAAAGGAGATATCTGTGTGTGATCTATGGGAGGAGACTGGAGCACTTATGGAGATATCTATGTGTGATCTATGGGAGGAGACTGGAGCACTTGTGGAGATATCTATATGTGATCTATGGGAGGAGACTGGAGCACTATAGGAGATATCTGTGTGTGATCTATGGGAGGAGACTGGAGAATTTATGGAGATATCTGTGTGTGATCTATGGGAGGAGACTGGAGCACTATAGGAGATATATGTGTGTGATCTATGGGAGGAGACTGGAGCATTTATGGAGATATCTGTGTGTGATCTATGGGAGGAGACTTGAGCACTATAGGAGATATCTGTGTGTGATCTATGGAAGGAGACTGGGGCACTTATGGAGATATCTGTGTGTTATCTATGGGAGGAGACAGCGGCACTCATGGAGATATCTGTGTGTGATCTATGGGAGGAGACTGGAGCATGAAGATATCTGTGTGTGATCTATGGGAAGAGACTGGAGCATGGAGATATCTATGTGTGATCTATGGGAGGAGACTGGGCCACTAAAGGAGATATCTGTGTGTGATCTATGGGAGGAGACTGGAGCACTTATGGAGATATCTGTGTGTGATCTATGGGAGGAGACTGGAGCACTAATGGAGATATCTGTGTGATCTATCAGAGGTGACTGGAGCATGGAGATATCTGTGTGTGATCTATGGGAGGAGACTGGGGCACTTATGGAGATATCTGTGCGTGATCTATGGGAGGAGACTGGAGCACTTATGGAGATATCTATGTGTGATCTATGGGAGGAGACTGGAGCACTTGTGGAGATATCTATATGTGATCTATGGGAGGAGACTGGAGCACTATAGGAGATATCTGTGTGTGATCTATGGGAGGAGACTGGAGCATTTATGGAGATATCTGTGTGTGATCTATGGGAGGAGACTGGAGCACTATAGGAGATATATGTGTGTGATCTATGGGAGGAGACTGGAGCATTTATGGAGATATCTGTGTGTGATCTATGGGAGGAGACTTGAGCACTATAGGAGATATCTGTGTGTGATCTATGGAAGGAGACTGGGGCACTTATGGAGATATCTGTGTGTTATCTATGGGAGGAGACAGCGGCACTCATGGAGATATCTGTGTGTGATCTATGGGAGGAGACTGGAGCATGAAGATATCTGTGTGTGATCTATGGGAAGAGACTGGAGCATGGAGATATCTATGTGTGATCTATGGGAGGAGACTGGGCCACTAAAGGAGATATCTGTGTGTGATCTATGGGAGGAGACTGGAGCACTTATGGAGATATCTGTGTGTGATCTATGGGAGGAGACTGGAGCACTAATGGAGATATCTGTGTGATCTATCAGAGGTGACTGGAGCATGGAGATATCTGTGTGTGATCTATGGGAGGAGACTGGAGCACTTATGGAGATATCTGTGTGTGGTCTATGGGAGGAGACTGGGGCACTTATGGAGATATCTGTGTGTGATCTATGGGAGGATAATGGAGCACTTATGTAGATATATGTGTGTGATCTATGGGAGGAGACTGGGGCACTTATGAAGATATCTGTGTGTGATCTATGGGAGGAGACTGGAGCACTTATGTAGATATCAGTGTGTGATCTACGGGAGGAGACTGGGGCACTTATGAAAATATATGTGTGTGTGATCTATGGGAGGAGACTGGAGAATTGAGATATCTGTGTGTGATCTATGGGAGGAGCCTGGGGCACTTATGGAGATATCTGTGTGTGATCTATGGGAGGAGACAGGGGCACTCATGGAGATATCTGTGTGTGATCTATGGGAGGAGACTGGAGCATGGAGATATCTGTGTGTGATCTATGGGAGGAGACTGGAGCACTTATGTAAATATCTGTGTGT
Organism: Cepaea hortensis; assembly: GCA_963921405.1. Lineage (NCBI taxonomy): Eukaryota > Metazoa > Mollusca > Gastropoda > Stylommatophora > Helicidae > Cepaea > Cepaea hortensis. The sequence goes on from OY992893.1 coordinate 7,765,175, forward strand.
TATCTATGGGAGGAGACTGGAGCACTTATGGAGATATCTGTGTGTGATCTATGGGAGGAGACTGGAGCATGGAGATATCTGTGTTTGATCTATGGGAGGAGACTGGGGCACTTATGAAGATATATGTCTGTGATCTATGGGAGGAGACTGGAACATGGAGGTATCTGTGTGTTATCTATGGGAGGAGACTGGAGCACTTATGTAGATATCTGTGTGTGATCTATGGGAGGAGACTGGCGCACTTATGGAGATATATGTGTGTGATCTATGAGAGGAGACTGGAGCACTTATGGAGATATTTATGTGTGACCTATGGGAGGAGACTGGATCACTTATGTAGATATCAGTGTGTGATCTATGGGAGGAGACTGGAGCATGGAGATATCTGTGTGTGATCTATGGGAGGAGACTGGAGCACTTATGTAAATATCTGTGTGTGATCTATGGGAGGAGACAGTGGCACTCATGGAGATATCTGTGTGTGATCTATCAGAGGTGACTGGAGCATGGAGATATCTGTGTGTGATCTATGGGAGGAGACTGGAGCACTTATGGAGATATCTGTGTGTGATCTATGGGAGGAGACTGGAGCACTTATGTAGATAACAGTGTGTGATCTATGGGAGGAGACTGGGGCACTTATGAACATATATGTGTGTGATCTATGGGAGGAGACTGGAGAATGGAGATATCTGTGAGTGATCTATGGGAGGAGACTGGAGCACTTATGTAAATATCTGTGTGTGATCTATGGGAGGAGACTTGAGCACTAATGGAGATATCTGTGTGTGATCTATCAGAGGTGACTGGAGCATGGATATATCTGTGTGTGATCTATGGGAGGAGACTGGAGCACTTATGGAGATATCTGTGTGTGATCTATGGGAGGAGACTGGAGCACTTATGTAGATATCAGTGTGTGATCTATGGGAGGAGACTGGGGCACTATGAAAATATATGTGTGTCATCTATGGGAGGAGACTGGGGCACTTATGAAAATAAATGTGTGTGATCTATGGGAGGAGACTGGAGAATGGAGATATCTGTGTGTGATCTATGGGAGGAGACTGGAGCACTAATAAGATATTTATGTGTGATCTATGGGAGGAGACTGTAGCACTAGAGGAGATATCTGTGTGTGATCTATGGGAGGAGACTGGGGCACTTATGGAGATATCTGTGCGTGATCTATGGGAGGAGACTGGAGCACTTATGGAGATATCTATGTGTGATCTATGGGAGAAGACTGGAGCACTTGTGGAGATATCTATATGTGATCTATGGGAGGAGACTGGAGCACTATAGGAGATATCTGTGTGTGATCTATGGGAGGAGACTGGAGCATTTATGGAGATATCTGTGTGTGATCTATGGGAGGAGACTGGAGCACTATAGGAGATATCTGTGTGTGATCTATGGGAGGAGACTGGAGCATTTATGGAGATATCTGTGTGTGATCTATGGGAGGAGACTTGAGCACTATAGGAGATATCTGTGTGTGATCTATGGAAGGAGACTGTGGCACTTATGGAGATATCTGTGTGTTATCTATGGGAGGAGACAGCGGCACTCATGGAGATATCTGTGTGTGATCTATGGGAGGAGACTGGAGCATGAAGATATCTGTGTGTGATCTATGGGAAGAGACTGGAGCATGCAGATATCTATGTGTGATCTATGGGAGGAGACTGGGCCACTAAAGGAGATATCTGTGTGTGATCTATGGGAGGAGACTGGAGCACTTATGGAGATATCTGTGTGTGATCTATGGGAGGAGACTGGAGCACTAATGGAGATATCTGTGTGATCTATCAGAGGTGACTGGAGCATGGAGATATCTGTGTGTGATCTATGGGAGGAGACTGGAGCACTTATGGAGATATCTGTGTGTGGTCTATGGGAGGAGACTGGGGCACTTATGGAGATATCTGTGTGTGATCTATGGGAGGATAATGGAGCACTTATGTAGATATATGTGTGTGATCTATGGGAGGAGACTGGGGCACTTATGAAGATATCTGTGTGTGATCTATGGGAGGAGACTGGAGCACTTATGTAGATATCAGTGTGTGATCTACGGGAGGAGACTGGGGCACTTATGAAAATATATGTGTGTGTGATCTATGGGAGGAGACTGGAGAATTGAGATATCTGTGTGTGATCTATGGGAGGAGCCTGGGGCACTTATGGAGATATCTGTGTGTGATCTATGGGAGGAGACAGGGGCACTCATGGAGATATCTGTGTGTGATCTATGGGAGGAGACTGGAGCATGGAGATATCTGTGTGTGATCTATGGGAGGAGACTGGAGCACTTATGTAAATATCTGTGTGTTATCTATGGGAGGAGACTGGAGCACTTATGGAGATATCTGTGTGTGATCTATGGGAGGAGACTGGAGCATGGAGATATCTGTGTTTGATCTATGGGAGGAGACTGGGGCACTTATGAAGATATATGTCTGTGATCTATGGGAGGAGACTGGAACATGGAGGTATCTGTGTGTTATCTATGGGAGGAGACTGGAGCACTTATGTAGATATCTGTGTGTGATCTATGGGAGGAGACTGGCGCACTTATGGAGATATATGTGTGTGATCTATGAGAGGAGACTGGAGCACTTATGGAGATATTTATGTGTGACCTATGGGAGGAGACTGGATCACTTATGTAGATATCAGTGTGTGATCTATGGGAGGAGACTGGAGCATGGAGATATCTGTGTGTGATCTATGGGAGGAGACTGGAGCACTTATGTAAATATCTGTGTGTGATCTATGGGAGGAGACAGTGGCACTCATGGAGATATCTGTGTGTGATCTATCAGAGGTGACTGGAGCATGGAGATATCTGTGTGTGATCTATGGGAGGAGACTGGAGCACTTATGGAGATATCTGTGTGTGATCTATGGGAGGAGACTGGAGCACTTATGTAGATAACAGTGTGTGATCTATGGGAGGAGACTGGGGCACTTATGAACATATATGTGTGTGATCTATGGGAGGAGACTGGAGAATGGAGATATCTGTGAGTGATCTATGGGAGGAGACTGGAGCACTTATGTAAATATCTGTGTGTGATCTATGGGAGGAGACTTGAGCACTAATGGAGATATCTGTGTGTGATCTATCAGAGGTGACTGGAGCATGGAGATATCTGTGTGTGATCTATGGGAGGAGACTGGAGCACTTATGGAGATATCTGTGTGTGATCTATGGGAGGAGACTGGAGCACTTATGTAGATATCAGTGTGTGATCTATGGGAGGAGACTGGGGCACTATGAAAATATATGTGTGTCATCTATGGGAGGAGACTGGGGCACTTATGAAAATAAATGTGTGTGATCTATGGGAGGAGACTGGAGAATGGAGATATCTGTGTGTGATCTATGGGAGGAGACTGGAGCACTTATGGAGATATCTGTGTGTGATCTATGGGAGGGGACTTGAGCACTTATGTAAATATCTGTGTGTTATCTATGGGAGGAGACTGGGGCACTTATGGAGATATCTGTGTGTGATCTATGGGAGGAGACTGGAGCATGGAGATATCTGAGTGTGATCTATGGGAGGAGACTGGGGCACTTATGAAGATATATGTGTGTGATCTATGGGAGGAGACTGGAGCACTTATGTAGATATCTGTGTGTGATCTATGGGAGGAGACTGGCGCACTTATGGAGATATATGTGTGTGATCTATGAGAGGAGACTGGAGCACTTATGGAGATATTTATGTGTGATCTATGGGAGGAGTCTGCAGCATGGAGATATCTGTGTGTGATCTATGGGAGGAGACTGGAGTACTTATGGAGATATTTATGTGTGATCTATGGGAGGAGACTGGAGCATGGAGATATCTGTGTGTGATCTATGGGAGGAGACTGGAGTACTTATGGAGATATTTATGTGTAATCTATGGGAGGAGACTGGAGCACTATAGGACATATCCTTGTGTGATCTATGGGAGGAGACTGGAGCACTAAAGTAGATATCTGTGTGTGATCTAAGGGAGGAGACTGGAGAACTTAGGGAGATATTTATGTGTGATCTATGGGAGGAGACTGGAGCATGGAGATATCTGTGTGTGATCTATGGGAGGAGACTGGAGCACTTATGGAGATATCTGTGTGTGATCTATGGGAGGAGACTGGAGCATGGAGATATCTGTGTTTGATCTATGGGAGGAGACTGGGGCACTTATGAAGATATATGTCTGTGATCTATGGGAGGAGACTGGAACATGGAGGTATCTGTGTGTTATCTATGGGAGGAGACTGGAGCACTTATGTAGATATCTGTGTGTGATCTATGGGAGGAGACTGGCGCACTTATGGAGATATATGTGTGTGATCTATGAGAGGAGACTGGAGCACTTATGGAGATATTTATGTGTGACCTATGGGAGGAGACTGGATCACTTATGTAGATATCAGTGTGTGATCTATGGGAGGAGACTGGAGCATGGAGATATCTGTGTGTGATCTATGGGAGGAGACTGGAGCACTTATGTAAATATCTGTGTGTGATCTATGGGAGGAGACAGTGGCACTCATGGAGATATCTGTGTGTGATCTATCAGAGGTGACTGGAGCATGGAGATATCTGTGTGTGATCTATGGGAGGAGACTGGAGCACTTATGGAGATATCTGTGTGTGATCTATGGGAGGAGACTGGAGCACTTATGTAGATAACAGTGTGTGATCTATGGGAGGAGACTGGGGCACTTATGAACATATATGTGTGTGATCTATGGGAGGAGACTGGAGAATGGAGATATCTGTGAGTGATCTATGGGAGGAGACTGGAGCACTTATGTAAATATCTGTGTGTGATCTATGGGAGGAGACTTGAGCACTAATGGAGATATCTGTGTGTGATCTATCAGAGGTGACTGGAGCATGGATATATCTGTGTGTGATCTATGGGAGGAGACTGGAGCACTTATGGAGATATCTGTGTGTGATCTATGGGAGGAGACTGGAGCACTTATGTAGATATCAGTGTGTGATCTATGGGAGGAGACTGGGGCACTATGAAAATATATGTGTGTCATCTATGGGAGGAGACTGGGGCACTTATGAAAATAAATGTGTGTGATCTATGGGAGGAGACTGGAGAATGGAGATATCTGTGTGTGATCTATGGGAGGAGACTGGAGCACTTATGGAGATATCTGTGTGTGATCTATGGGAGGGGACTTGAGCACTTATGTAAATATCTGTGTGTTATCTATGGGAGGAGACTGGGGCACTTATGGAGATATCTGTGTGTGATCTATGGGAGGAGACTGGAGCATGGAGATATCTGAGTGTGATCTATGGGAGGAGACTGGGGCACTTATGAAGATATATGTGTGTGATCTATGGGAGGAGACTGGAGCACTTATGTAGATATCTGTGTGTGATCTATGGGAGGAGACTGGCGCACTTATGGAGATATATGTGTGTGATATATGAGAGGAGACTGGAGCACTTATGGAGATATTTATGTGTGATCTATGGGAGGAGTCTGCAGCATGGAGATATCTGTGTGTGATCTATGGGAGGAGACTGGAGTACTTATGGAGATATTTATGTGTGATCTATGGGAGGAGACTGGAGCATGGAGATATCTGTGTGTGATCTATGGGAGGAGACTGGAGTACTTATGGAGATATTTATGTGTAATCTATGGGAGGAGACTGGAGCACTATAGGACATATCCTTGTGTGATCTATGGGAGGAGACTGGAGCACTAAAGTAGATATCTGTGTGTGATCTAAGGGAGGAGACTGGAGAACTTAGGGAGATATTTATGTGTGATCTATGGGAGGAGACTGGAGCATGGAGATATCTGTGTGTGATCTATGGGAGGAGACTGGAGCACTTATGGAGATATTTATGTGTGATCTATGGGAGGAGACTGGAGCACTAATAAGATATTTATGTGTGATCTATGGGAGGAGACTGTAGCACTAGAGGAGATATCTGTGTGTGATCTATGGGAGGAGACTGGGGCACTTATGGAGATATCTGTGCGTGATCTATGGGAGGAGACTGGAGCACTTATGGAGATATCTATGTGTGATCTATGGGAGGAGACTGGATGTCATAGTGTGGTCAAGACAGGTTAAGCACGTGATCGTATAGGACCCAAGTCTCCGCGTTGTTATAAACATACTTTATTGGCCGAATCGTTATACTACAGCACACATGATGGTAGACTCCCTGCCCGGTGTTGACATGTCTTCTCGCTGGCCCCAAGTGACGTGTGTGTTTTCCTAGATACCCTTCTTCATTCGTGCACACACGTTCACTATGGTTTTCCCCCTAGTCAAGGAATGCGCAGCATTCCTTAACTCTTTACTCCTAACCTAATTCCCTCACTGTTACAATGCCTCCCCTTCTTCAAAGAGAATTTTTCCTTGAAAAAATCTCAACCCCAACTTTTAATTAGTTAACTTTACATCTCTATTCTACAATAACTACAATTCCATATATTTCCTAACTCAATTCTCCTATCTCCTCATAGCCAATTGCTAACTAGAGACCATAATATCGAAACTCTCTACAAAACTCGTTATAAAGTTCTCTAGAAAACTTTCTACAAAACTCTCCATAAAATTCCCCACAATACAAAAGTCTCCATAAGCGAACCGCTTTTACTTTAAAATGTCCATCCAAATTATGATTGACAAAACTGAAGATATTCCCTTATCCTTTATTTCCCCCTTATTCACATTCTCACACTCTCAGTATTCTAGGATAGACAGAAAAAACATAGTTAGATTAGATTTGGGTTGGTGCGCACCAAAAAAAATAAGAAAGAAAAAGTAAGGAAAAAGTAAGAAGTAATCACCTTTCTCTTCCCATACATTCTCAAAACTTTATCAAAAAATAAAGTTTCCAAATTTATCTTCAGTTTCCGTCAATAATAATTGTTATTATCAAAAAAAATATGTTAATCCAAAACTGCCAGCCTTTGTATTATTCAGGTCATCAATTTCCCGTTTACCATTCCTTCAACAAAAAAAACCTCCTAACTATTATTATACTGTTAAGTACAGTCTTCTTCTTCCAATATCCAGTTATTTAAATGCCAAAACTCAACCTGGCATTCCCCCCATATTCTCCCATTAAACGCTGTTCAACCCAGCTCCTATTATAAACCTTGTATATACATTGCATACCCCACATGTAATAACAACATACCCCTCCATTACTACATATTGAGTCGCTTCACTAACCACCACTTTAATTCATCTTCTAACTGAACTTCAAAGTAATAATCATTTTAAACACACTCAATAAAACCAAAACATTGTAAAAATAACCATCTAAGTTAACTTATTTTTCACATTTCATAAAACACAATTGTAGTCCCAACAATTGAGCAACCCATATCAATCCCCTCATCATATTTATCCCCACACATTAATCAATTTACACATACATTATGAATTTCAAGACCATATTATGAGTACCCAATAATAATTTTCCGTTTTAGAAAAAACTCCACCAAGTACCTTCTTTGTAAACACAAAAATATCGTGTCTAACTTCTTCTTCTATCTGCCATCTGCAGAATATTCTACCAAGCTATTTATCTATCTCTTCTCCATTTTCTTAATAACCTCAAATTTTTTTCTATAATTGCAATATCTACATCAATGTCGCTATCCTCCCGAGGAGAGCTATCTTCTTTCATATCAGCTTCTTCATCAGTTTCTGACTTTTCATCCATTTCTTCTTCCCCGTCTGTATATCCATTACTAGCAACCGCTAATTTCTTCCTTTCTAAATCCAATCTAATTTTCCTGTCTTGCCGTCTCAACAAATTTTCAAATACTGGCATATCTTCACCACTTGAAGAACTCACTCTAAGTTTCCTTTGCCTCTTAATTTCTTTTTCTTTCTGTCTATCCAACTTTCTTTTTACTGCCTGTCTTGTATTCATAAATGGAGGTTCGATATTTTCCCTGACCGACTTTTCACTAATATAATCGTCATACATGTTATTTTCCTCTGTCATGACTGTTTTTGGTACCGTTTCTTCTTGTTCAGCTGTTGTTACTTGTTTTCCATTCTCTATAGGTATTGGATATACCGTTTGTCTGACAAACTGTCCACCTGACAATATTTCTTCGGAACAATAATTATTATTATTATTCTCTGCATTCCTTTCTTCATTATCCCGCCTTAAGTGCTCTACATGTGAACGTGCAACATGCCCTGAAATTTGATTCTTAATAGTATATGACACTGGACCTTTTTTTTCTAGAATATAGTATCCCGGGACCCAATGAGCATCAAACTTAGAGTTTTTTCTATGTTTTTTATAATATACTCTATCACCTACGTTAAACTCTTGTAAGTGTGCATTTTTATTTGCGTATTTCTTCTGTCTTTCTCTAGCCTTAATTATATTATTTCTTAAACGTACATGTGCTTTATGCATCTCTTGCAACCTTGTTTCTTGAAAATCTTCCCCCAGATATTTTCTCCTAGGCTTTAATAAATTATCAATTGGCAATATTGGTTCTCTTCCATGTACTAAGTAAAATGGTGAGAAACCTGTTCCTTCATTTTCGTGTGTACGTATCGCCGCTAATGCTATCCCCAAATAAAGATCCCAATCCATATCGTGTTCTTCTACATTTTTCGCTAGAATATTGTATAGTGTTCTGTGTTGTCTCTCATTTTTAGCATTAGAAGTTGGTCTGTAATATGAAGTCCTAATGTGTTTTATATTCCAATCTTTTACCAATTTCTCAAACTTTTTATTTACAAATTCTTTCCCATTATCTGTAAGTATTATTTGTGGACACCCAAACCTTGGTATAAATTCTTGTAAAAGCATATTTATAACTGAATCAGCACTCTTGTCTGGAATTGGATAAACTTCTGGCCAGAGACTATATGAATCAACTATATGTAGTAGGTATACATTTCCCGATAATGTTTTTGGATGAGGACCTGAAATATCCAAACTTACTTTCTGCATTGGAAATTGAGGAATATCGGTATCTTGTAAAGGACATTTAATTATCTTCATGTTTCTTAACCTACACTTTTCACATGCTTCAACATATTCATATACGCTTTTGAATAAATTCGGCCAGTAATATTTACTGCTAATAGCCTTCACTAACTTATCTCGTCCAAAATGACCATTATTATCGTGATATGCCTTTAAGACTTCTTGTTCTAAATGTTTCGGAATATATTTTCTTACTCCTTCACCTTTTTCACTGATATAATATAATTGATTGTCTTCTTGTAACTCTACAAACTTTCTTTTAAAACTATTTTCCCCTGTTTCTTTCAGTTTTCTTTTTATCTGTACTATTTTTGGATCTAATTCTTGTTCTGTTTTCATATCAAACTGTTCTAAATGTGGGTCTTCTGTTCTAGGTTCAGACTCTTGATCCGATGGTAAACTCTCAAATTCTTCCCTATTTATTATGGCAGAATCTAATATATTTACTTGCCAGTTTCGATCGTCTATGTCTGGTTCAATTTCATCTTCCGTGTTTCCTGATGACTGTGGGTACGGGATTCTAGACAAAAGATCGGCGCACGTATTATGTTTCCCTGACACATATTCAACCTTAGCATTGTACCCTTGTAAATTCAATGCCCAGGTTTGTATTTTCCTATTTTGTATTGGTGCTTCTAATATCGACTTTAATGGCATGTGGTCAGTTCTAATAATGAAATTGGCGTTATGTAAATAGTAATTTAATTTTTGAAGAGCGTAGTGTATAGCATATGCTTCTTTCTCAATAATTGGCCATTTCTTTTGAGTCTTGCTGAGTTTATGAGACAAGAAATAGATTGGTCTTTCATTTTTAACCCCTGGTATTCCAGATTCTTCTCCTTCATATGGTTGAACCAAACATGCTCCTATTGCGTTGTCTGAAGCATCTGTGTATAATATTAGCTGTTTATTCAAGTCTGGATGTGTCAATAATGGTACCACTGTTAAGCTATCTTTTAAAAGTTCGAACGCTTTTTGACACTCATCATCCCACTTAAACCTAGCGTATTTTCCCGTTAAATTCGTAATAGGTATTGCTATCCTTGAAAAGGCTGGTACAAACCGCCTATAATACGCACACGTTCCTATAAAAGCACGCACTTCCTTAACGTTAGTGGGAGGAGGTAACTCTTTAATAACCTTTATCTTTTCCTGGTCTGGTTTAATACCTTCCCTATTTATTATATAACCTAAATATTTTGTTTCTGTCTTTAAAAACTGGCACTTACTAAGCTTTAATTTAACGTCATGCTTTCTTAATCTGTCAAATACTAGTCTAACATGTTTCAAATGATTCTCTACATCTCCTTTCGTAAAAATCAATACGTCATCAATATATGCCAGGGCAAAACTTTGCATACCGTCTAGTACTTCATTTATTAAGAACATATAGTGAGATGGTGCATTTTTTAGACCGAATGGCATACGTAAGAATTCGTAAGAACCCATATGAGTACAAAAGGCACTTTTCTTTTGCGCGTCCTTCGACATCGGAATACACCAAAATCCTGCCCTTGCATCCAGCGTTGTGAAATATGTAGAGCCATTAAGTAACCCCAAAATATCATCAATCACCGGCAATGGGTACGCTACATTCTTAGTAATTTTATTTAACGCCCTATAGTCGCAGCAGAACCTGTTCGAACCATCAGATTTGGCTACTATGACGACCGGAGATGACCATTCTGATTTTGACCTTGTTATTATGCCTGCTTTCAACATATCTTCTATTGCCTTTTCTACGACTTCTCTATTTCTTAATGGAGTTCTGTATGGTTTTAAACTAATTGGTGGATGATCTCCCGTGTCTATTTCCATCGTAACTGTTTGTGTCTTACCCAATTCTAAATCATTTATCGCAAACACATCTTGATTTTGCTTTATAAGTTTTTCTAACACTTCCTTATTTTCTGGCGAAGTTTTTAATTGTGCTAACAATTCTTTTTCTCTTGTTACTTTGTCTAGTGAATGTATTTGTGCTGTATTTCTTCTATATGGATGGATCAATTCATCCATTCTTACGTTCCCTTTTCTTCTGCATCCGCGTCTATTATTAATTCTTTCACTAGAGGTTTCTGAATAACTTATACCTGCCATATTTACTCTATCTGTTGCCAATATGTCACTAACGTTATGTTCTAGCTTGGCTATTACACATCCTCTGTATAATTTAATTTCTCTACCTGTGTTATTAATAACCATTACTGGAAATGTTAAACTTTTATCTAATTCTATTATTCCATCCGGAACTTCTAAACCTGGCTCATCAATTATTTCATTTTGCAATTCCGTGATTCTGACTATGTTTCCTGCTACATAATACGGGTTTCTCTTCAGTCTTGCTTGTATCAAATTAACTGACTGTGGTTTTAAATTCATGGTCGTTTTAACTCTAACTAGTGTCGACACATGCATATCTTCTTCTAGATCTACGTAAACGTCTTGGAATTTTAATTTATGCAAATCAAATAAAAGTCTCACCCCATTTTTCAATAAAAAATCTCGTCCCAATATCATATTTCTATTTAAATCTTTAACCACATGAAACATATGCCTGACATTTATCCCTCCTAATTTCAAATTTATCATCGTTTGTCCTAGCACTTCTAACTTTTGTCCCGTTACCGAATGAAGATTCTCCTGAATTCTAAATATTTTACAATTTTTTAACATTCGATATAAAAATGCTTCTTTAATCACGCTAACTTGTGCTCCCGAATCCACTAATGTTCTAACTTTATATTTTCCTATCTGTACTATACATGAGCTAGGATCTACCATATTTAATGACAATTGTTTTACCTCGTCTTGTTTTTTATTTCTAAATGTTCTATTATACTCATCCTTTGGGTTTTTAATATATTGATGCCCTTTTTGGATCTTACTATCTTCCCTCCTACTGCCGACCCTATTCAGTAAGCGGGATGCCAATTTTCCTGATTTCCTGACCTTCTAAAATTTCTCTGTATTTCTCCAGAATTCCAATTTGCTGGTCTGCCATTTGCAATTCTATTCTGTATACTCGACTGAACACCTCTACTATTTTGCGTATTCGATGGGCCACTTCTGTTACCACAAAAGCGAAAAATGTGCCCCCGTTTATGACACCCCCAACAAACTACATTCGAGTTATTTGTGTTTCCTTCCATGTTTCTTACAGTATTTCTCACTTGTCCTCTTCTATCTTGATTATATGCGTTCTCGTTTCTTTGTACCATCTGTATTTCTCCTCGTCTTCCTCTCCATCCATGTCTATACTGTCCTATTTCCATAGGTTCTTCAATTCTATCTTCTGAACTACTACCTAACTCTCGTCCTACTCTTAACCTAAACCTCCTCCTCAAGCTTTCCTCTTGTATAGCGATATCTACCGCTTGTGACAATCTTGCAGGATTCTCTCTTAATAATTTAAATTTCAATCCATCTGACCTAATCCCATCAACAAAAATCCCTACTAACATCCGTTCCACTTCTTCAGCTCGTACATTCTGTCCTAAAAATGACTCTTCAGCTAAATTGATTAACCTGTCACTGTATAACTGTCAAAGGATATTGGGCTGTGTCAGACAGAGTTCTATTAGTAAAATTAAACGGAAGACCTTTTAAAATAAATGTAATTCAAGTATATGCCCCAACAAGTGAAAGCAGTGAAGAAAGTATAGAGGCATTTTATAATGACATGGAGTCTGCTTTGAAGAACTGTAAAAAATCAGAAATAAATATCATAATGGGTGATTTCAACGCAAAAATAGGAAAGCAAAGCGATGGATACAGTGTAGGCAACCATGGTTTGGGAGAGAGAAATGAAAGAGGTTACAGACTTGTAGAATGGGCAAAAGAACAAGAATTGGTTGTAGGAAACACCTGGTTTAAACAACATCCTAGAAGATTATGGACATGGAGGAGTCCAGACAGCAGGATTAAAAACCAGATAGATTACATCCTGATGAGCAAAAGGTTTCGAAATGCATTAACAGTTGTAAAAACAGTTCCAAATGCAGACTGTTACAGTGATCACAGATTAATTACTGGCACATTGAGGGTAAAGTTAAAGAAAGTCAAGTATACAGCAGGAAACCCTAAATATGACTTGTGCAAACTGAAAACTGACAAAGAAATACAAGATAATTTTAACATAGAAGTAAAGAACAAATTTGATTTATTGTCTGATCTAGAGATCCTATTTCAAGATGTAGATGATCAATGGGAAATGCTGAAGAATTCAATCAGTTGTGCAGCAGAAAAAACTATTCCAAAAGTAAAGAAAGTTGGCCGTAAGACATGGATGACTGAAGAAATTTTACAACTAATGGAAACAAGAAGACAGAACAAAAATAATCCTGCCAAATATGAAGAAATTCACAGAAAAGTCAGAACCTTATGTAAGGAGGCTAAAGAAACATGGCTTGAGAAAAATTGCAGAGAAATTGAAAAACAACACAACAGTAAAAATGCGAAACTAATGCACAAAAGAATTCAGGAGATTACTAATCAAAGAACACGTACATCAGCAGGCTGCCTAAAGACAAAAGATGGAAGAGTCATAATAGAAAAAGATCAGATTTTACATGTATGGTCAGATTACGTGAAAAACCTTTATGACGATAGCAGAGACGAACAATATATTGTTCAAAATAACAATGAAGGGCCAGCAATTTTGAAGATGGAGGTTCAGAATGCTCTTAATCATATGAAATCTGGCAAAACCCCCGGTCCAGACAGCATCACAACAGAAATGATTAATGCTTTAGAAGAATATGGAATAGATAAAGTTACCAGTCTGCTTAATACAATATATGATACTGGAAACATACCTCATGAGTTATGTAATTCTGTATTTATTGCAATCCCAAAGAAATCAGGAGCCTTGGAATGTGATCAACATCGAACAATTAGTATAATGAGTCACATCACGAAGATTTTGCTAAGAATTATCATGCAAAGAGTTAGGAGGAAAATACAACCTGAAATAGGAGAAGAACAATGTGGGTTTGTAGTAGGCAAGGGTACAGTAAATGCTGTGTATATACTGAGAACCGTAATCGAACGTTCTATAGAAGTAAACAAAGATCTACACCTTTGCTTCATTGACTACACAAAGGCTTTTGATAAAGTGAGACATGTCAACATGATAAGGATGCTTGAAGATCTACAAATTGATGGGAAAGACCTTAGACTTGTAAAAAACATATATTGGAAACAACAAGCTGCCATAAGAGTTGATAATGAAGTAAGCCAATATCAGCCTATTAAGAGAGGTGTGAGACAGGGATGTGTAATGTCTCCAGATCTGTTTTCCCTGTACAGTGAAAATATTTTCAGAAATATTGAAAATATGGAAGGAATCAACATTGGGGGACGATGCATCAATAACATTAGATATGCAGATGATACAGTCTTGATTGCAGACAATGAACAGGACCTGCAAAATTTAGTAGATGCGGTTGTTACACATAGTGAACAACAAGGGTTAGAATTAAATTGTAAAAAGACACAGATTATGGTCGTCACTAAGAAGAACGAAATACCACAGTGTAATATACAAGTAAATGGGAATACTCTTCAACAAGTGAATAGGTACAATTACCTCGGAACAGTAATAACATCTGATGGGAGATGCCTTGAAGAGATTAGAACAAGAATCGCCATGGCAAAAGTAGCCTTTAGCAAGATGAAAAACATACTGACCAATAAAAAGATGTCAATTGAAACGAGAAAAAGAGTGTTGAGATGCTACATAGAACCTGTACTTTTATATGGATGTGAAGCTTGGACAATGAGCAGCCAGGCTGAAAAATATCTGATGGCTGTAGAAATGTGGTTTCTGAGGAAAATGCAAAGAATACCATGGACAGCCAGAAAGACCAATGAACAAGTCCTTCAAGAAACAAATGAAGATCGTAAACTGATCAGAGACATTAGACGTAGACAGTCACAATTTTTTGGGCATGTTATGAGAAGAAATGATTTGGAGAACTTGGTGACAACTGGTAAGATCGAGGGGAACAGACCAAGGGGAAGACCTAGAAACAAGTATCTGGATGGCTTGGCCTTGTGGCATGGTCGAGACAAAAACACGGAACTGATCCACGACTCTGTTGATCGAGTGAGATGGCAGAACATGACCGCCCACGCTTACCGGCATGGCACATGATGGATGGATGGTATAACTGGACACTTTCTGTGCTGCTTTGTCTAGTCTGTCGCAATACTGAGAATGCGTGTTGTGGATCAGTAATTTCAGCATATTTTCTTGCGAGATCATCTTTAAATTCTTCCCAGGTTTCACCTCCTGCTGCTTCTAATTTTCTTCTTATATGGTCAGAAACTGGACTTGTACTTGTTCTGTATGCCAAATTCTTTTTCTCCCCATCTGTAGCGTTTATTAAATATGCATGTTTCTCAATAGAAATGATCCATTTCTTAAACTGATTTGCTTGACCACTAAATCTTTCAACATCACTGTTTACATTTTGTTGTCTTAACACTGCATCCAACCTTGATATTGCCCCGCCAACTCCAGTCAGTACCTGTGAAAAATCTTGGGATTCCATCCTAAAATCTATAATTATCAAGCAATATACAAATATTTCAAACAATGTTAATTTCAAATTCAGCAACAATACATAATCTGTTAATTACTCTAATATTATCTAATTAACTTAACTAAAGCCTCCAATCGAAGATCCTGACGAAGAATATTCCTGTTTCAATCCTGAATTTTGATAAAAGAATTTAAATGAGCTACTGATTCAGAATTACCTACACCACATTAACAAAGGACTCTAATCAACCTCGTTGAAATGAGCAGAACAAAGAAGAGCCTCTGGATTTCTTTCCGTAATAATTTAATCGAAGTCGAAGTCAGTTCTTTCCAATTAATTCCTGACGAAAATTATGCTCGATACCAGGCTCGCAACAAGACTGCTTGTTTACTTGCTCGATTAACTGTAGATTCCCTTCAAGTAAGGTCACCTTCACGCAAACGACAACTGCTCACGACTTCAGCAAAAAAAAACTCAGTTTCCAACAGCCATCTGGGTTTTTCATATATATATTTCAGCGCAAACGTAATCCAGTCAACAACAATTTGATTTACAGCTGACGCTATCCAATCTCTTATTTTCATGTGGGACTCTCGCCATGGTCAGTTTAAAGTGCTTTATCTTATAAGTTGAGACAAATTTCATCAATGCCTTCTAAATGTGAAGTGACTGTAGAAAGTATTGCAGATCTTGATTTCATAATTATGAAATTTGCACCATAACCTTGACTTCACCTTCAACAGTCCCACGGGTTAAAATTCATAATTTGTACTGATTTTTGATGCAGAACGGCATTACTTGATCAATTATACAATTAGCGTTGGTCAATTCTCCAGTTAATTTATAGGATTAAATATGTAATAACATCAGTCTTTCAAAAAAATAAGTTTATCAATCAAACCTTTTTGAGCGCTGTCCTTGAAAATGGATCTCCTTGTTAAACAGGTATACAACAACTATCAACAGGCGGCTTTCATCTGTTGTGTTTCTCAATATTTACAAACTTCCTTCTCCAGACGCCCAGACACAACAATTTTCCATAGCGGTACTCTCTCCGCGACCTCCCATGTTTCAGACTTTCACGGCACCAAATCAACCTGCTGTCATAGTGTGGTCAAGACAGGTTAAGCACGTGATCGTATAGGACCCAAGTCTCCGCGTTGTTATAAACATACTTTATTGGCCGAATCGTTATACTACAGCACACATGATGGTAGACTCCCTGCCCGGTGTTGACATGTCTTCTCGCTGGCCCCAAGTGACGTGTGTGTTTTCCTAGATACCCTTCTTCATTCGTGCACACACGTTCACTATGGTTTTCCCCCTAGTCAAGGAATGCGCAGCATTCCTTAACTCTTTACTCCTAACCTAATTCCCTCACTGTTACATGGAGCACTTGTGGAGATATCTATGTGTGATCTATGGGAGGAGACTGGAGCATGGAGATATCTGTGTGTGATATATGGGAGGAGACTGGAGCATGGAGATATCTGTGTGTGATCTATGGGAGGAGACTGGAGCACTTATGGGGATATCTGTGTGTGATCTATGGGAGGAGACTGGAGCACTATAGGAGATATCTGTGTGTGATCTATGGGAGGAGACTGGAGTACTTATGGAGATATTTATGTGTGATCTATGGGAGGAGACTGGAGCACTATAGGAGATATCCTTGTGTGATCTATGGGAGGAGACTGGAGCACTTATGGAGATATTTATGTGTGATCTATGGGAGAAGACTGGGGCACTATAGGAGATATCTGTGTGTGATCTATGGAAGGAGACTGGAGAACTTAGGGAGATATTTATGTGTGATCTATGGGAGGAGACTGGAGCATGGAGATATCTGTGTGTGATCTATGGGAGGAGACTGGAGCACTTATGGAGATATTTATGTGTGATCTATGGGAGGAGACTGGAGCACTAATAAGATATTTATGTGTGATCTATGGGAGGAGACTGTAGCACTAGAGGAGATATCTGTGTGTGATCTATGGGAGGAGACTGGGGCACTTATGGAGATATCTGTGCGTGATCTATGGGAGGAGACTGGAGCACTTATGGAGATATCTATGTGTGATCTATGGGAGGAGACTGGAGCACTTGTGGAGATATCTATATGTGATCTATGGGAGGAGACTGGAGCACTATAGGAGATATCTGTGTGTGATCTATGGGAGGAGACTGGAGCATTTATGGAGATATCTGTGTGTGATCTATGGGAGGAGACTGGAGCACTATAGGAGATATCTGTGTGTGATCTATGGGAGGAGACTGGAGCATTTATGGAGATATCTGTGTGTGATCTATGGGAGGAGACTTGAGCACTATAGGAGATATCTGTGTGTGATCTATGGGAGGAGACTGGAGCACTATAGGAGATATCTGTGTGTGATCTATGGGAGGAGACTGGAGCACTTATGGAGATATCTGTATGTAATCTATGCAAGGAAACTGGAGCACTTATGGAGATATCTGTGTGTGATCTATGGGAGGAGACTGGGGCACTTATGGAGATATCTGTGTGTGATCTATGGGAGGAGACTGGGGCACTTATGGAGATATCTGTGTGTGATCTATGGGAGGAGACTGGTGCTCTTATGGAGATATCTGTGTGTGATCTATGGGAGGAGACTGGGGCACTTATGGAGATATCTGTGTGTGATCTATAGGAGGAGACTGGGGCACTTATGGAGATATCTGTATGTAATCTATAGGAGGCGACTGGACCACTTGTGGAGATATATGTGTGTGATCTATGGGAGGGGACTGAAGCACTATAGGACATATATGTGTGTGATTTATGAGAGGAGACTGGAGCACTTATGGAGTTATCTATGTGTGATCTATGGGAGGAAATTGGAGCATGGAGATATCTGTATGTGATCTATGGGAGGAGACTGGAGCACTTATGGAGATATATGTGTGTGATCAATGGGAGGAGACTGGAGCACTAAAGGAGATATCTGTGTGTGATCTAAGGGAGGAGACTGGAGCATGGAGATATCTGTTTGTGATCTATGGGAGGAGACTGGAGCACTTATGGAGATATATGTGTGTGATCTATGGGAGGAGACTGGAGCACTTGTGGAGATATCTGTGTGTGATCTATGGGAGGAGACTGGAGCACTTATGGAGATATCTGTGTGTAATCTATGGGAGGAGACTGGAGCACTTGTGGAGATATCTGTGCGTGATCTATGGGAGGAGACTGGAGCACTTGTGGAGATATCTGTGCGTGATCTATGGGAGGAGACTGGAGCACTATAGGAGATATCTGTGTGTAATCTATGGTAGGAGACTGGAGCACTTATGGAGATATCTGTGTGTTATCTATGGGAGGAGACTGGAGCACTTGTGGAGATATCTGTGTGTGATCTATGGGAGGAGACTGGAGCACTTAAGGAGATATCTGTGTGTAATCTATGGGAGGAGACTGGAGCACTTGTGGAGATATCTGTGCATGATCTATGGGAGGAGACTGGAGCACTAAAGGAGATATCTATGTGTGATCTATGGGAGGAGACTGGAGCACTAAAGGAGATATCTGTGTATGATCTATGGGAGGAGACTGGAGCATTAAAGGAGATGTCTGTGCATGATCTATGGGAGGAGACTGGAGCACTAAAGGAGATATATGTGTGTGATCTATGGGAGGAGACTGGAGCACTATAGGAGATATGTCTGCAATGAACGAGATACTTGACCAAAAGCATACCAATGTGTACCATACAAGTAAATTAAAACACACATAAAATTGATCTGTTGACAATGATATCAAATAGCCCTCTCAAGCATCACATATCATGTCAACAACAACTCACATAACCATTACAATTCATGACTGTAGTATTGATTTACACACATATGTCTGGTGGCTGAGGAAGTTGAGACGGGCTGGCAATCAAACTCATTGTCTGCAACAAGCTGTCACAGAAACCATCATTGGTCATGGGCTGTATAACAGGTTTCCCAAAAGCAATCAACAGAATGATGGTGCTATGTTCCTGAAGGAGCCCACTAAAGATCACATGAGAGGAAGAAAGATCACCCAAGAAGGAGAAATATCACATGATAGGTAGAAAGATCACATTAGAGGGAGAAAGATCACATGAGAGGGAGAAAGAAAGATCCCATGAGAGGGAGAAAGATCACAACAGAGGGAGAAAGATCACAAGAGAGGGAGAAAAATCACAAGAGAGGGGGAAAAATCACATGAAAGAGAGAAAGATCACAAGAGAGGGAGAAAGATCACGAGAGGGAGAAAGATCACAAGACAGGGAGAAAGAAAAATAGAGACAAAAGCAGAGAGAAAAAGAGGGAAAAAGAGGGAAGGAGTGGGGAGATAGATGTGGGGAATAGAGGCAGAGAAAGCAAACTAGAGGAAGTGGAATGAGAGGAAGAATAGAAAAATTACAAGAGGGAGAATGAAGAACAGACAGGGGTGAGAAAGGAATGAGGAGGAAGGGGAGGAGGGGAAGGGAGAAAACAGAGGAGGAGACCCAACAAGAGAGGAATGGGTGAAACGAAGGTGAGAGGATGAGAAAGAAGGTGAAAGATTAATAAAGACAGAGAAAGAGAGAAATGGAGAAAGAGCGGGAAAGAAGAAGAGGGTGATCAAGTGAGGTCAATTTGGGTGGAGAAATAGAAGAGGAATTGGGTGAACGGGGAGGGAGAGCAAGGGGAGAGAGAGAGTAAGGGATGGAGAGAGGGATAGAAACAGAGGGAAAGTGAGGAAGGGAGAAAGAGAGGGAGAGGGAGAGAGAAAGACAAAAAGAGAAAGGAAGAGAAAGAAAGAGAGATGGAGAGAGAAAGAAATAAAGCATGGGTGCATACAGATTTATGCCAGCTAGTCTTGATGTAAATCACACCCCCCCCCCCCACATACAGATTTATGCCAGCTAGTCTTGATGTAAATCACCCCCCCCCCCCCCCCCACATACAGATTTATGCCAGCTAGTCTTTATGTAAATAACACCCCCCCCCCCCACATACAGATTTATGCCAGCTAGTCTTTATGTAGATAACACCCCACCCCCCACATACAGATTTATACCAGCTAGTCTTGATGTAAATAACACCCCCCCCCCCCCACATACAGATTTATGCCAGCTAGTCTTGATGTAAATCACCCCCCCCCCCCCACATACAGATTTATGCCAGCTAGTCTTGATGTAAATCACCCCCCCCCCCCACATACAGATTTATGCCAGCTAGTCTTGATGTAAATCACCCCCCCCCCCCCACATACATATTTATGCCAGCTAGTCTTGATGTAAATAACACCCCCCCCCCCCACACACAGATTTATGCCAGCTAGTCTTGATGTAAATAAACCCCCCCCCCCCCACATACAGATTTATGCCAGCTAGTCTTGATGTAAATCACCCCCCCCCCCCCCCCACATACAGATTTATGCCAGCTAGTCTTTATGTAAATAACACCCTCCTCCCCCCCCCCATATACAGATTTATGCCAGCTAGTCTTTATGTAAATAACACCCCACCCCCACATAGATTTATACCAGCTAGTCTTGATGTAAATAACACCCCCCCCCCCCACATACAGATTTATGCCAGCTAGTCTTGATGTAAATCACCCCCCCCCCCCCCACATACAGATTTATGCCAGCTAGTCTTGATGTAAATCACCCCCCCCCCCCCCACATACAGATTTATGCCAGCTAGTCTTGATGTAAATCACCCCCCCCCCCCCCCCACATACAGATTTATGATTCACTGATGTTTTACACGTTTACAAGATCAAACAAATGTATGTACTTTACGTTCACATCTAGCCTCCATATTCAAACACATGTAATAATATATATGAAGATGAGCCTTCACGTTGACATTTAAATGTACATTAAAGCTGGACAAAAGTCTTCACGTTCACAAATCTAGGTTCAAATCTTAATTAATTTAAAGTCGGACGATGCCACCACGTTCATTTAAAGCCGGACGATGCCACCACGTTCACACATGTCAGGGTCTTAAACCTGGCTCGTTATACCTAACACATGTGAGACAAGTACAAGTACAACATGATTGGACTTGAGACACAACGACACGAAGTTCAATGGATTTATTTACAGATCACATGCAATACGATCTAGTTTGGCATGTGATGATCATTACAATACATATATTATATATCAATACACTTACAGACAACCCACAGCTTACAGTCTATCTCACAAGATGTACAAGCACTCGACTTTCGGGCACAGAACTACACAAAGCCTTTATCTACCCACACGTCCTGTCTGGTCCGAGTACCCCAGCTGTCTGTCTGTTTCTCGCAAAGCGCTTTCCCTCTGTGGATGGACGCACGAGGACTGCGTGCGTCTTGCTTTGTCCTTGTCTGACCCCTGGCTGTCGCGTCAGCCAGCAACCTGCGGGCAGGTAACTAATACTCGCCTGGCGGGCGTAACGATGTTACTGCATCCCGGTTGGGGACTATTCGCCTGGCGGGCGTAACAATGTTCCTGCATCTCGGTTGGAGACATTCGAGATTCTGACACGCTCCCCGGGGCTTCTTCATGAAAGATGTCATCTTTCATGTATACTCTATATACATACCGGGTTAATATTTTAACCATGTCAGAATCGACCTTTCTGTTGTTATATACATTGGTATAGAAATACATAAGAATACACATATTGGCATAGAAATACATAAGAAATGCAAGTTGTATTTTAAGACATGTGGTGTTCAATCTTTACCACTTGCCAAGTTTCATCCTCTCGATGGATGATCACCTGAGTTGCAATATTGACCCAGTCAGATCGGTAGCACCAGCTTTCAAAGCAACTACCTCGCAACCTCTAAAAAAAAGTAATAATATGCTTTTTGAAACAAAAAACATCGGGTAAGACTGTAATACGGCTTTATATAAGCCGCATTCAACGCTTGAGCTCTGACTTCATTTGGCCAGGAGCTCTTTTGTCGGTCTACAACGTCGGTAACCCTATACCATGCCCAGCTGATGACTTCTTGGCGTGTTAACAATCTGGCAACAACATGGCTATTTATATACAACACATATTCGCATACATTTCAATTTACCGCCCTTGGTGTAATAATGTAATAACAATTAAATGAAAGGGACATAATTTCAAAAACTATCAAATCTAATATATTACAATTATTCTTCTATTTCTCAGCGTCATAGCTTGATGTTTTTCCATACTAGCGAAAAAATGTCGATAGTATGAATAAGTTAATCAAGATATGATTCTAAGATTACACTAATTGAAAAAAATATTAATACACAATTTGTGTATTCGAAATTGGTAATTCCTAAATATTTTAGAAGCGTCATAACTTTTTAAGGTTTCGTTTGTTGTCTGCTAATTTTAGATACCACTGATATCTGCAGATACCACTGATAACTTGGATAATTCGCTTGAGGTAAGTTCAGAGCGAATGTGGCACTGTTCTTGTTTCGTAATATGTACAATTAATATTGTTCGCTTTCTACCACACGCTACACAATTATTCACGACAATTACTACAGTAATAATAAAATAAGAAAACTATATATAGTGGGAATGAACCCTATCACATCACATAGTAGACATACACAGCTTTCGTGGAAAAAAAAACTTCACTGATGGCTGTGTTGGTCTGAGTGTATTTAACACACTGCACTCAGACATTAGTGCTTACTGGGTCGGTCGGACAACGGGACAAAAGATCAGCGATCGTGTTGGTTCTGCCAGCGATATGTCTAACTTCAAAGCTGTAATCTTGAAGCTTAAGAGACCAGCGCGCTATCATTTGGTTGGTAGGTACTCCTGAAGTAATAAATTTTAATGGGCTATTGTCGGACTCCACAATAAAATGACGTCCCAGGAGGAATCTGGACAATTTAGTTATACCCACCACTAGAGCAAGGGCTTCCAACTGTGGTGTCGACCAAGCACGTTCTCTTGGTTTTAATTTTCTAGAGACGAAGTATACAGGATGTAGAATGTTATCGTGTTCCTGTAACAGAACTGCCCCAATCGCCACGGAGCTCGCGTCTGTGCGTAATCTGAAAGGAATATGTAAATTTGGCAATTTGAGAATGGGATTGTTTAAACTATTCTCAGAAAAATAAGATAACACTTTCTGGAATGCAAATTTTAGGCATTAATTGTTTACAATCTTTTCAGGTTGATCTTTCGTTAGTAGGTTAGTAAATTTTTCAGTCAGTTCAGCAAAATCTGGTATGAACTGCCTATAATAATTTATTAGTCCTAACACACTTCTGACTTGCTTTTTCGTAGTCGGAAGTGAGAGTTTCAGTATTTTGGACACGATGTTATCATCTGTCGTGACAAAGCCATTAGATATTTTGTACCCCAAGAAAGATATTTCCTGATAGGCTATGTCTAATTTTGTAGGCTTTACCGTCAGTCCGTGCTGTCTGATCCGTTCAAATGTCTGTTGTAATGTCTTTATGTGGTCTGTCATTGTCTTTGTGTGAACACAAATGTCGTCCATGTAACAGATAATATTTGGTATGTCCACTAGTAAAAGTCGTGTCATACGTACGAATGTCGCTGGGGCATTGACAAGCCCAAATGGAAGTTTGCACCATTCGTACAGTCCCCAAGGTGTGGCAAATGCTGTCAGATGTCTGCTCTGTTCGTCTACCGTTATCTGCCAGTAACCTTTCGTCATGTCTAACTTCGTAAAGAATCTAGAGTCTGTCAGTTCCGTCAGTAGATCTTCAGAGTTGGACATTGGTTCTAGATCTAGAAGTGTTATTTTATTTAATTTCCTATAGTCGACACAGAGTCTTATTGTGTTGTCCTTTTTGCGTACCATGACCATTGGAGATGAAAAATGTGATTGGGATCGTCTAATGATGTTGTTTTTCTCTAAGCTAATGATTTCCTGATGTAAGTTTTCTTTGTAATGCACTGGAATGGTGTAAGGTCTGCATTTTATGGGTGTGTTTGAAGTGAGTGTGATGTGATGCTGTACTAATTCTGTTTGTCCTGGGTTGTTGGAGAAGATGGTGTTGTACTGTTGTATGAGATGTTTGCAGCTGTCTGTTTCTGCTTGAGTTAAGTTTGGGTTTATTTTGATTTCTTTCAAGCAGTTTGTCGTGTCTAATGCAGGTGTTGGAATTTCGTCACTATCTTCGTCATCTTCATGGTCTATTATCACTGTACAAGTTGTTGTATCGTCCTGTTCGTTGTCTCTGTTGTAGTATGGTCTTAGCATATTAATGTGGAATCTTTTATGTTTGTCTTTTATTTGAATCTCATAGTCTACAGCTGAAATCTGTCTTATTACTTTAAATGGTCCTTGCCAAGACTCAGTCAATAAATGTCTGTCACTAGGTAAGAGAAGAAGTACGTCCTGTCCAGGTGTCAATGTTATTGTCCTGTTACCTTTGTCTGCATATTGTCTATATGTAGCACCAGATAATTTCAGTGCTTCTTTTGCAATTATACAAGATTTGATGATTCTTTCACGCAATGATGTAACGTATACTTATGATGATGTGGGTTTAAGTAAAGGAGTGGCTTCAGTTAACATTTGATGATAGATACTCAATGGGCCACGTGGTTTGGCACCATAGATAAGTTCGAAAGGAGAGAATCCAGTACTAGAATGTGGCACTTCGCGATAAGCAAAAAGTATAGCAGGCAAATATATGTCCCAGTTGTTGGGATGCTCTTGCGTGACTTTAGCAAGCATATGCTTTAAATCACCGTTAAACTTTTCTATGATTCCAGTTGAGTGAGGGTGATATGGAGAATTAAAACATCGTTTCACTCCTAACATTTTGGTGAAAGCTTGAGTAGATGTGGCAATGAACTGACTTCCCCTATCTGAGAGGATAGTGTCTGGAAATCCTATCCGTGAAAATATATGGAAGAAAACTTCCATTATATCATTGGCAGTTATGTTCTTTAATGGAATCGCTTCAGGCCAGCGGCTACATAAATCAATGGTGGTAATAATATATTTATTCCCTCTGGTTGTTATCTGATTAAGAGGGCCCACTATGTCGACAGATATTTTCTCAAAAGGTCGACTGGCTAAGTCAGTAATTTGTAACTTTGCCTGTGGGTGTTTACCTTTCTTCACTAGTTTTTGGCAGATGTCACAACTTCTGCAATATTGCTTAATGTCATTGCAGAATCTGGGCCAATAAAACTGTGTTAGTAATCTTGATCTGGTCTTAGAGTATGCCATATGCCCTGCAAGAGGTATATCATGGGCAAGATGTAAGGCTTGCTTACGCTATTCAACTGGCAAAACAGTTTGCTCTGTTATGCTGTCACCTCTGGTATAGTACCTGGTGAGGATGCAATTTTTCAAAGCAAAATGCCATCTTGCATTTTTGGTTACCTTTGGCTTTTGGCCGATCAGATTAAATATTTAGACAATGAAGGATCAGCCTTTTGGGCTGCTACAAAAGTCTCCTTCATGGTTTTAGGAGGTAGTACCACTGGGCTAAGCATTTCTATAGCCTCAGTTTGATTAATTTCATCTTGCATTCTAGCAGTAGCTCTAGTTACTGCGTTCACACATTCAATGTTATCAGATGGTGATGAAACAGTTTGATCAATGATGTCATGAGATTTTAGTGCTACATTAGCTACCATACATTCATTTGGTGGTACAACATTATCAATGATGAAATGTGATGGTGATGATGTTATGTTCTCATCAATGCAAACAGATGTTATATCATGAGGCATATCATTCACCTCTGGTAAATTTCCAATGATAATATCACACACAGGGTTAGTTAATGCTGCGCATTTTACTTTCCCAGTGAGGAAAGGTGTCTGAATATATGCCCATGCTAATGGGTACTTTTCAATATTTCCAGAGAATGTTCTGCATGTTACGTGCCTGCCTGTATAGTCTGTAGGCATTATGAACTTTCTCTTTAGTCCAATAAGTGAACTGCCGGTGTCCCAAAGGACTGTAGCAGGCTTGCCATTCACATATCCCTGGTGGATATTTATTCTGCCTTTGGAATCTATTACCAAATTGGCTTCTTCATTGGCAATAGGAATGGAGTGGCGGCATGTCAAAATGCCATCTTCATAAAAGGTATTACAAACAGTACATTTATTTGCGTTAAACATGTCAAAAGCCTGTGCTGAGTTCACAGGGTGTTTCTCTGATTGTTCTTCATCTGATGATGAACTATCAAATAAGGCGGCATTTGCTTTCTTGGTCATTTGCCTTCCTTTACAAGCATGACGATAATGCCCGTACGCCTTACAGAGGAAACATTTACGTGCCCGTTTGAAGGATTTACGTTCCTTATCTTGGCTATTTATGATGTTCTGTAGATATGTAAGATATACTGGGTTCTTGTCACACATCTCACCTTGGTGGTGTGAAAAGTTACAATATCTACAATGATTGTATTTCTCAGACGTAGGCTTATATGGTTTTTGCCTATTATAGGATTCTGATCGAGGTTTTTCATAGTTAGCTGATGCTACAAAGTTTGTATCAATAGCTTCACTAGCAAAACAATGTTTATTGGCTGTATAATAAGCCGAACCACGTCTCTCAATCTGATCCACACTCGTACATTCATTCTCTTGCAAAAATTTTGAAAATGCTGATGGAAGGGATGAGATGACTTTATCCCTGATGATTAGATCTTCTAATTTCTGATAATCTTTATCTATTTTAGCTGCTGAAGTCCATTTTGTAAATATGTCTCGGACTAAGCAGAGGTAGTCAGAGAACGTTTGAGTCGGTTTTGGACTCAACTTGCTGAATTGTTCTCTGTAACCTGCCTCATCTAGCATAAAATGTGCCATAATCTTTGATTTTAGATAATGGTAATCTTTCCTGAGGTCTTTGGGGATAGTCTCTATGACTTTCAGAGGCTCCCCTGACAAACTCCTCATATAAATATAAATAATATTCCATTCAGACAGTGGGACCTGGTAATGGTCCATTAAGGTTTCAAAATTCTGGGTGAACGCTGCAATGCAGTCACCTGAGGTATAATTTCTGACAATACCTTGATACTTTTTGTACTGGTTTTCTTTCTCCAGTCTTTCAGCTTTCTTAGACTCTTTGTTTATGGCAGTCTCAGTCTCAAGTTGTTTAATTTTTAGTTGTAATTCGAGCTCTTCTCGTTTACTTTGAGCTGCTATTTCTGCCTTCTTTACTTCTAACTCTGTTTGTTTCAATGCTGTTGCTGCCTCTGCCTGCTTTAATGCTGTTGCTGCCTCTGACTGCTTTAAGGCTGTTTCTGCCTCTACTTGCTTGGCAGCTCTTTCCGCCGCTCTCTCTTCGTGTTCGTGCGCTTTCTCTCGAAGGTATTCAGAATACTTAGCTTCACTCCACTTTGTTAACTCGTCACCAGTTAACTTTAGCTTTAAACCCATCTCGATGAAGTCGTTTAATGAAGACATGATGGAAAATTTAAATGCAAATGAGTTGTCAGACACACAATTAGTTACCAGGTGTTAGTAAAGTGAATAATTTACAATTGTGTTCAACTTATAATTTGTGCCCAAATTTGCATCCGAAAGTATATAGAAAGAAAAATATACTCAAGTGTACTGGATGCGGTGGAGAACGGTTCAAACCAGGGCTAGGAACTGTAGGGTCGCTACTTCAAAACACAAATGACCTCTACGGGCAAGGGTTTCAGATGGCACAGAAAACCTGCTTTGTTTTTGGAGGAAATAAATTAGCGTCTATCTGATGTGGTGTGTATGCTTGTCACTAAGTTTTGATTAGGTTTGTATGGTGTTGAGTGTAATTGTAGGTCGTAATGTCGTCAGTCAACAATTTTTTTCAAAACCACAAGTCACTTTCTTTCCGAAACTTTCTGCTTTCCACAACTAACTTCACAAAGACAATCTAAATATATCTCAACACTCTACAACACTGATGACACATCACTTACATAAAGATGACATTCAGTAAGGACATAGACATCAAGTTTACAAGATGGCGACAAGGTTACAATGGCGACGATTTTACAATGTCGACAAGGTCAAAATGGCGACAAGTAACACAATCACTGATGTTTTACACGTTTACAAGATCAAACAAATGATTGTACTTTACGTTCACATCTAGCCTCCATATTCAAACACATGTAATAATATATATGAAGATGAGCCTTCACGTTGACATTTAAATGTACATTAAAGCTGGACAAAAGTCTTCACGTTCACAAATCTAGGTTCAAATCTTAATTAAAGTCGGACGATGCCACCACGTTCATTTAAAGCCGGACGATGCCACCACGTTCACACATGTCAGGGTCTTAAACCTGGCTCGTTATACCTAACACATGTGAGACAAGTACAAGTACAACATGATTGGACTTGAGACACAACGACACGAAGTTCAATGGATTTATTTACAGATCACATGCAATACGATCTAGTTTGGCATGTGATGATCATTACAATACATATATTATATATCAATACACTTACAGACAACCCACAGCTTACAGTCTATCTCACAAGATGTACAAGCACTCGACTTTCGGGCACAGAACTACACAAAGCCTTTATCTACCCACACGTCCTGTCTGGTCCGAGTACCCCAGCTGTCTGTCTGTTTCTCGCCAAGGGCTTTCCCTCTGTGGATTGGCTTCACGAGGACTGCGTGCGTCTTGCTTTGTCCTTGTCTGACCGCTGGCTGTCGCGTCAGCCAGCAACCTGCGGGCAGGTAACTAATACTCGCCTGGCGGGCGTAACGATGTTACTGCATCCCGGTTGGGGACTATTCACCTGGCGGGCGTAACGATGTTCCTGCATCTCGGTTGGAGACATTCGAGATTCTGACAATTATCACCATCAATATCATTATCAACATTACCATCAATATTATGATCAATATTATCATCACCAACATCTTCATCAACATCACCATCTACACAATCATGAATGCATGAGTCAACCAGCAACACACTAAGCCTCACCATGTCTCTTCTTCCTACTCTACCGCTCAGCTGTGGAACAATCTTCCACAAGAAATCAAAGACACCACCAATCCCTATACATACAGTCGCAACCTATTTGAACACTATTACAGAACAGACTACATGCCCCTCTCCCTAAAAATGAAGACCAAAAATAATAATGATGTTAAATGACAACTAGTATAACAAACATTCCCCTATGTAAGATACGTTACACCTACCTCAGGTAATTATAACTGTAATTGCCATGTCAAACATTAGTTTTAGTGAGTCAAGTATTATTGATTACTGCACATTTTCCTTGTCTCTTAATACATAATGTTCTGTTGTTGTCTAAGATTAGCTTCATAAGTGATGTATGAATTAAATATTGTATGAGAGGAGAGAGTTAAGAAGGGCACAATGTCAGACTGGCCTGCATACCCAATTATTAACCCTTTGAAAATAAAGTTTCTTTGTTCGTTCCTTACTTCCTCTTCCTCCATCTTCTTGGTTTTCTTTTTCTTATGTAGATTCACACGCCTGCAAGAGTCTATTACTGTCCCCTAGTTTACAGTTCCCTCAACTGGACGCATCTTCTTAACCCCCTTCCCACCTGGTGTTCTCCTCTCATGTTGCTATGGCAATCTATGGCCTCATCTGTTATCAACCTTTAACCCCTTGACCTCCACTTCCATATCATAACCACATTTCTGGTTTTAGCCACTTTGTTATAATCATACACGTGTCCAGTGTACCTCAAGAAACAGATGAGTCATTTATATATATATATATTTTAATGTAGAGTTGTTCATGTGGTTGTATCAGTGTGTTTATTGTTTGCATAGAGTTGTTCATGTGGTTGTATCGCAGTGTGTTTATTGTTTGCATATATATATATATATCTTCTTCAGCGTTCCGAGCCATTGAGGTTCTTTGCTGCAAATACAATCCGTCTCCATTCGTCTCTCTGGTGGACCTTCTCTTGCCAGTCGCTGATTCCAAGTGCTTGTAGGTCTGTACATGTATTATCTCTCCACCGCCTTCTTGGTCTACCTCGGGGTCTACGGTCATTTATTTCCTGAGTGTAAGCGAGTTTTGTTTCCCTATTATCTTCCATTCTTTCTATATGCCCCAGCCATTGTAGTCTATTAGCCTTCATGATACCAGTGATTAGCGGGGACTTAAACAGATCATAAATGTCTTTGTTACTTCTTCTTTTCCACTCTCCACTTTGTGTGTCCCTAATGGGTCCAAAGATGCGTCTTAAAATTTTGTTCTCAAAGGTTTGTAACAAGGCTTCGTCTCCTTTCATTGTACTCCAGGTTTCAGAGCCATATAGCACAACTGGTCTGATCAGTGTTTTGTATATTGTGATTTTGGTGTTACGAGATAGCGCCTTTGATTTTAGTAGATGTTGTAGTGCATAGTATATCTTATTTCCAGAGTTGATTCTAGTTTGTATTTCTTCCCTTATGATGTTGGAGCAGTTGAAGATTGTACCCAGGTATTTGTATGTTTCCGTTCTTTTAATGGTCATATTATCTATTTGTATGTGGCCAGAGTTTCTAGCCATTCCGTCTCTTGAAATTACCATATATTCTGTCTTATCTTGGTTGATAACCAGCCCCATCTGTTGGGCTTTTCCCTTTAAGTGAGTCAATATTTCCAATGTCTTTTGTTCACTTTGCCCTATAATATCTATATCATCTGCATAACCAAGCAGCTTGGATGTTCCTCCAATATCACATTCCTCCTTTACCTTCCTTACAACTTTCTCTAGAGCCAGATTGAAGAGTAGCGGCGATAGTGCATCACCCTGTTTCAAGCCAGATGTTATTTGGAAGGGGTCTGATTTCCTGCCTTTATATGTTACTATATTATAAGTATCTTCCATGCATAGTCTGGTCATGTTGATTAACTTCCTTGGTATTCCAAATTCCTGCATAGCATTCCATAGACTATTCCTATGGACACTATCATAAGCCTTTTTAAAATCCACAAAAATGTTATGGAGATCTCTTTTATATTCCCAATGTTTCTCGGCTATTTGTCGTAAGATAAATATCTGATCTATTGTTGATCTGTTTTGTCTAAAACCCGCCTGGTAGTCACCTAATATGTCTTCTGAATATGGTTTTAGTCTATTTAGTAATACTGCGGATAGTATCTTATAGCTTGTGGACAGTAGTGATATTCCTCTATAATTTCCACATTGGAGCTTGTCTCCTTTCTTAAAGATAGGTATCAATAATGACTCTTTCCAGTCATGGGGTAATTCTTCTGTCCTCCAGATTTTTATTATTAGTTCGTATAGCTTTAGATGTAATGCATGGCCACCTGCCTTTATAAATTCAGCAGCAATTCCATCAGTCCCAGTTGCCTTATTGTTTTTAAGTCGTGTGATTACATATAGGATTTCTTCAAATGTAGGTTCTTCAATTTGTGGTTCGCATGTTAGAACCTCTTCCTGTGGGAAAATGTGACTTGGAGCTTCACAATTTAGTAATTCAATAAAATATTCTTTCCAAGTGTTGCACATTTCCTCATTGGTATTTATCATATTCCCATTTTTGTCTTTTAAGCCATATGTGTTTTGTTGGTGCCCTCGTTTCATTGACTTCAGTTCTTTAAAAAAATTTCTGGATTCATTTTTCTGGTGATTAGTTTCCATATCTTTGATTATATTGCTCATATATTCTATATATATATATATATTTTAATGTAGAGTTGTTCATGTTGTTGTATGGCAGTGTGTTTATTGTTTGCATATATATATATATATATATATATATATATATATATATATATATATATATATATATATATATATATATATATATATATAATCTGTTAATGTAGAGTTGTTCATGTGGTTGTATGGCAGTGTGTTTATTGTTTGCATAGAGTTGTTCATGTGGTTGTATGGCAGTGTGTTTATTGTTTGCATGTATATATATATATATATATATATATATATATATATATATATATATATATATATATATATATATATATATATATATATATATATATATATTTTAATGTAGAGTTGTTCATGTGGTTGTATGGCAGTGTGTTTATTGTTTGCATGTAGATATATATATATATATTTTAATGTAGAGTTGTTCATGTGGTTGTATGGCAGTGTGTTTATTGTTTGCATAGAGTTGTTCATGTGGTTGTATCGCAGTG
This sequence comes from Cepaea hortensis, assembly GCA_963921405.1. Taxonomy (NCBI): domain Eukaryota; kingdom Metazoa; phylum Mollusca; class Gastropoda; order Stylommatophora; family Helicidae; genus Cepaea; species Cepaea hortensis. Next base: position 7,797,849 of record OY992893.1, read on the forward strand.
TGTTTATTGTTTGCATAGAGTTGTTCATGTGGTTGTATCGCAGTGTGTTTATTGTTTGCATAGAGTTGTTCATGTGGTTGTATCGCAGTGTGTTTATTGTTTGCATAGAGTTGTTCATGTGGTTGTATCGCAGTGTGTTTATTGTTTGCATAGAGTTGTTCATGTGGTTGTATGGCAGTGTGTTTATTGTTTGCATAGAGTTGTTCATGTGGTTGTATGGCAGTGTGTTTATTGTTTGCATAGAGTTGTTCATGTGGTTGTATGGCAGTGTGTTTATTGTTTGCATAGAGTTGTTCATGTGGTTGTATGGCAGTGTGTTTATTGTTTGCATAGAGTTGTTCATGTGGTTGTATGGCAGTGTGTTTATTGTTTGCATAAAGTTGTTCATGTGGTTGTATGGCAGTGTGTTTATTGTTTGCATAGAGTTGTTCATGTGGTTGTAAGGCAGTGTGTTTATTGTTTGCATAGAGTTGTTCATGTGGTTGTATGGCAGTGTGTTTATTGTTTGCATAGAGTTGTTCATGTGGTTGTATGGCAGTGTGTTTATTGTTTGCATAAAGTTGTTCATGAGGTTGTATGGCAGTGTGTTTATTGTTTGCATAGAGTTGTTCATGTGGTTGTATGGCAGTGTGTTTATTGTTTGCATAAAGTTGTTCATGTGGTTGTATGGCAGTGTGTTTATTGTTTGCATAGAGTTGTTCATGAGGTTGTATGGCAGTGTGTTTATTGTTTGCATAGAGTTGTTCATGTGGTTGTATGGCAGTGTGTTTATTGTTTGTATAGAGTTGTTCATGTGGTTGTATGGCAGTGTGTTTATTGTTTGCATAAAGTTGTTCATGTGGTTGTATGGCAGTGTGTTTATTGTTTGCATGTGGTTGTATGGCAGTGTGTTTATTGTTTGCATGTGGTTGTATGGCAGTGTGTTTATTGTTTGCATAGAGTTGTTCATGTGGTTGTATGGCAGTGTGTTTATTGTTTGCATAGAGTTGTTCATGTGGTTGTATGGCAGTGTGTTTATTGTTTGCATAGAGTTGTTCATGTGGTCATATGGCAGTGCGTTTATTGTTTGCATGTGGTTGTATGGCAGTGTGTTTATTGTTTGCATAGAGTTGTTCATGTGGTTGTATGGCAGTGTGTTTATTGTTTGCATAGAGTTGTTCATGTGGTCATATGGCAGTGTGTTTATTGTTTGCATAGAGTTGTTCATGTGGTTGTATGGCAGTGTGTTTATTGTTTGCATAGATTTGTTCATGTGGTTGTATGGCAGTGTGTTTATTGTTTGCATAGTTGTTCATGTGGTTGTATGGCAGTGTGTTTATTGTGTGCATAGAGTTGTTCATGTGGTTGTATGGCAGTGTGTTTATTGTTTGCATAGAGTTGTTCATGTGGTTGTATGGCAGTGTGTTTATTGTTTGCATAGAGTTGTTCATGTGGTTGTATGGCAGTGTACTTATTGTGTGCATAGAGTTGTTCATGTGGTTGTATGGCAGTGTGTTTATTATTTGCATAGAGTTATCTGGTTGTATGACAGTATGTTTATTGGTTGCATAGAGTTGTTCATGTAGTTGTATGGCAGTGTGTTTATTGTTTGCATAGAGTTGTTCATGTGGTTGTATGGCAGTGTGTTTATTGTTTGCATAGAGTTGTTCATGTGGTTGTATGGCAGTGTGTTTATTGTTTGCATAGAGTTGTTCATGTGGTTGTATGGCAGTGTGTTTATTGTTTGCATAGAGTTGTTCATGTGGTTGTATGGCAGTGTGTTTATTGTTTGTATAGAGTTGTTCATGTGGTTGTATGGCAGTGTGTTTATTGTTTGCATAGAGTTGTTCATGTGATTGTATGGCAGTGTGTTTATTGTTTGCATGTGGTTGTATGGCAGTGTGTTTATTGTTTGCATGTGGTTGTATCGCAGTGTGTTTATTGTTTGCATAGAGTTGTTCATGTGGTTGTATCGCAGTGTGTTTATTGTTTGCATAAAGTTGTTCATGAGGTTGTATCGCAGTGTGTTTATTGTTTGCATAGAGTTGTTCATGTGGTTGTATGGCAATGTGTTTATTGTTTGCATAGAGTTGTTCATGTGGTTGTATGGCAGTGTGTTTATTGTTTGCATAGAGTTGTTCATGTGGTTATATGGCAGTGTGTTTGTTTGCATAGAGTTGTTCATGTGGTTGTATGGCAGTGTGTTTATTGTTTGCATAGAGTTGTTCGTGTGGTTGTATGGCAGTGTGTTTATTGTTTGCTGAGGTTGTATGGCAGTGTGTTTATTGTTTGCTGTGGTTGTATGGCAGTGTGTTTATTGTTTGCATGTTGACGAGGGCTTTAGCCACTACGTCTATTTTGTTACTAGTGATTGTCTTCTAGTAAAGTCTACTTCTCGTCTGTTGGTGATTCTTTCATGGTTGTTTGTCCCATGTTTCCACTCTTACCTCACCACAGATCACAATACTCCCAGGTCTAACTGTTGTTTGTCCCATATTTCCACTCTTACCTCACCACAGATCACAATACTCCCAGGTCTAACTGTTGTTTATTGCATGTGTCCACCCCTACCTCGCTGATGACCTCGCTGATGACCTCACTGCAGTTCACAATACTCCTAAGTCTAACTGAAATCTTGACCAAATCATAGTTCATGAAATAAAAGGTCAGAGGTGAGAGAATCAACTTCATTGCACCAGGTTTTATCCCATGCAGTTAAGCCTCTCTCCACTGAATGGCAAGCTGCTTGCACAAAGCGAAACTCCAGAGCTACAAATGCAACTGTAAACGAAATACCAAGACACATTTAAAGCAGGCTACATCATACCTGTAACATGTTCTCCTCGGCACCGTTGAAGAGGAAAATGATGTTATGCATGATGTTCACAGAGCTGTGGGAGATGGCCCTCAGGATTTCCAGCATCACAGCACAGCTAGCTGCATCATCCCCTGCCCCTGTCAGACACAAGGTCAAACTCAAATGAGCACATCAAATGTGGGAAATGATGGCCTACTCGTTAGTTTTCAGAGACAATCATAGTAACTAGTGCTTGACTCAGCAAGAATGATTAATTTATCCCCAGTATCTTGTAGTTGAATGTCTCTACTTCCACCCTAGGCAGTAATAGTTTGGGGTTCAGACTCTCATTAGGTGGCCAGTCACACAAAGCTGAACAGCCTGTGGGGGTTTATGCCAAACATAAAAAACTGTAAGGTTTATTCTCTTCGCCAATCAATTTCTCATGTGAGAGGTCAGGGGAAACCACATTACGTTTGTAATCTCATTGCTGGCTGTTGAAGATGAGGACAGAGCACGGATGGGACTGCTCCGAGTGCTGCTATGATGTCGGTTTTGTACTCAACTCAGCTCAACTGAGAGCCTGACGAGACCCAGCTCAACATGTTAGGCAATAAACTAAGCAATATATTTTTTGTGTCTTTATTATTCATATAAATATGACAAGTGCTGCACTAAGGTCTGTATGTGTGAATGGTCCCCCCAGCATCTGTCACACATGAAGCACTGTAATCTACACACAAATTAAAACATGCTATTATTGCACCAGTAATAGTATTTTATTGGGGGTCTTTTTAATGATCTATTTTACAGCATTAAAACATTTCAGCAATAAATATGCTGCAAGCTTCACTGAAAATAAGGGTTTGACGGATATAAACACAGACTGGTAACAGCTGTTGTGGACAAGTAATGAATACCCAGAGGTAGAGAAAACTGAACATAATTCAGGCACCAGCTCCTTTTGTCACAGGTTTTCATTCATCTGACAATGTTTTTTCTATGTGAATGTAATATGCACAATAGATAGCTGATGTACGAAATATGAATGGCTGGAATGTAATGGAAGGTGCCCATGTGACCAATTTGTGACCCTTTGAAAATAAGTTCATTTATTCATTTTGGTGCAAATTAGGGTCAAGAAAACTCATGAGAATTTATACACCAGGTAAACATTTCCAGGAGCCATTGCAAGTGATGCCCTGGATTTCTCTAGCCCTGATTAAACCATTCAAAAAAGTGTCATTAAACTAGAAAAAAAAAGGCCACTTTGGGCTTAACAATTCCAGGATATGTACAAGAGTGACATGAAAATGTTGGCAATCAACAAAACAATGTAGGAGGAATAAACCACTGACTGTGCTATGTTGAGATGCACTGTGAGAATTATCTTGAGCTCAATTAAAGTGACTACTTCAATACAAAATGCAGCAAGGAATCTGACAAAAGGAATGTCACATGCTGATGACCACTGTGTTCTGGGTTAACACTACATACCGGTCAGTTGGCATTAAATGTTGACTTCTCGTCCTTAACTTCGGGTCATAAATTAAAAATACCTCAGAAGCCAGAGTGGGTTCACTTGATGGTGGGAGACAGTGGTAATAGAGAAGGCTAATCCCCATGTGAAATCAGTCCAGTGCACTCACTAGTAGTAGCATCTACATCCAGCATCAGTAACGCATATATGTAGACTACACTTGAGTTCAAAGGGCTTGCACGCACACGCACGCACGCTCACACACACACATACACAAATGTCAGCATGTAGTCAGTCCTTTGCAGAATGTCACCCACATCACTGCCATTGAAAAGACTTTATCCTTGGCCCATATGATTTTGTCTTCTTCATTGATCAGACTGACTGCTGCTGTGGGAGTTGTGTTGTTGATTATCATGCTTAGCATTCATACCACCATGTTTTGGGAGTCTCCGTGGTGAAGATGTTACGCCTTACTTTGCGTTACAACTGTAACCAAGACAAAATACTAAGCCTTAAGCTACTCAGTTCATACTTCTGCATGGTGCCAAAAACTCCATAGCAACCAACAAATGTCAAAGCTGTTGCCTTTCTGCAAAGTCTGCTTAAGTAAAATTCTCAAATATTTCTGGCCAAATATCATTAGCAACAAATAGCTGTGTTAGAGATGCAACCATATAGACTTGAGCACAGTTATACCACGCCCCGCTGGGACAGCACTGGCAGTGTCTTCACAAGTAGCTGTGTTAGAGATGCAACCATATAGACTTGAGCAGTTATACCACGCCCCGCTGGGACGGCACTGGCAGTGTCTTCACAAATAGCTGTGTTAGAGATGCAACCATATAGACTTGAGCACAGTTATACCACACCCTGCTGGGACGACACTGCCAGTGTCTTCATAAGTAGCTGAGTTAGAGATGCAACCATATAGACTTGAGCAGTTATACCATGCCCCGCTGGGACGGCACTGGCAGTGTCTTCACAAATAGCTGTGTTAGAGATGCAACCATATAGACTTGAGCACAGTTATACCACACCCTGCTGGGACGACACTGCCAGTGTCTTCATAAGTAGCTGAGTTAGAGATGCAACCATATAGACTTGAGCACAGTTATACCACGCCCCGCTGGGACGGCACTGGCAGTGTCTTCACAAGTGTTTTTTTTTCCGCTCACTAGCTTTGAACTCAAGCGTAGTCAATACACATTATTTCTAGTAGTGTTGGACTGAATTTTGCATGTGGATTAGCTTTCCCTATTACCAGTGTCCTTTGTTATCAGGCGAACCCACTCTGACTTCACAGGTACTTGTAATTTACGTCCCCAAGTCAAGGACGATAGGTCAACATTTTAGCCCAACTGTCCGGTGTAGGGGTTGAACCCCTTACCTCGGCATCAGCACAACGGATATTTAAGAACACACATTCCTATCCATTCGGTCATGCTGACCTATTCTTCAGAAGTAACTCTAACATTATCATCAGAACTGCTACATACTGAATTCTGAGTCTTGAAAGAGAGGTCAGCAAAAAATAACTTGGAGGTTGGGGTCAAAGTATCAAGAATGGCTTATGTTACCTTATTATATCTCTCAATGCAGATGTGGAAGGGAAAACAATTGTCTGCTCTACAAGACATCACTGAGACTGAGAAGTTACTGACTGCTTTGTTATTCAACAATTGGGGAGGAGGAAACCAGACGAAGGGAAGGAGGGAAAAAAAGATGAAGAGGGGGGAGTGGAAGAAAAGAAGGAAGAGGGAGAAGACAAAAAGGAAGAGGAGGGAGAGAAAGAAGAGAAGGAGATGAGAGTGAAAGAATAGAAAGATGTGGGAGAAGAAAAGGAATTGTAATAATAAAATGAGGAGAAATAACAGTAATGATAATTATAATAATAAGAAGAAGAGAACAGGAGGAAGAAGATTGTGAAGATAAGGAGCTGGAATAATAATAACATTAAGAAGACCAAGAAGAAGAAAATGAAGAGGATGAAGAAGATAAGCAGGTGGGAAAATAATAATAGTAAGAAGAAGAAGAAGATCAAGAGGGAAAAGGAGGAGTGAAAAGTGAAATTGAAGAGAAGATGGGAAAAAGGTGAAAATGATTGAATAGTTACCTGGACTGTCAACCACTGAGTCATAATGACAATTGACCAGCAGACTGGTGTTGGCGCCCTGGGGAGGCGACACTTTGACCACAATATTCTTCAAGTTCTGGTAGACGCTGGAGAACTCCCCCAGCCCAGCACTGATAAAATCCACAATCAAACCCCCACTGACAACCTGCAGGGACACCTCCATGGTGTTGTGCGACAGTTTGCTGGCGTTAATTTCTTGTATGACTTCCAATATGTACTGTTCAGCCTGGACATGAGCCTCGCTGCCGGACACACGGGGTCCAAAGCTGGTGATTTTCTCCAAGAAACGTCTAGCATTTTCCTCTCTGAATTCATGCGGCAGGGAGTTGTCGCTGTTCTTGGGTTCGGGGTATGAATTCATTCGTTGATGCACAAAAACACCCATAAGTAAATAATAAATACCGATAACAGAATAAGCAATAGCCGCTCTGGACTTTGTCGTTCGAGGGAAACGCGCGCCGAGGTGGACCCGTCTGGGCCTGCCAACAACGGGGGGTAGATGTGGAGGTTGGAGAAAGGCTTGATCTGGTGGTTGGAGAAAGGCTTGATCTGGTGGTTGGAGAAAGGCTTGATCTGGTGGTTGGAGAAAGGCATGATCTGGTGGTTGGAGAAAGGCTTGATCTGGTGGTTGGAGAAAGGCTTGATCTGGTGGTTGGAGAAAGGCTTGATCTGGTGGTTGGAGAAAGGCTTGATCTGGTGGTTGGAGAAAGGTTTGATCTGGTTGTTGTTGCTGGTGGACATGTTGATCAACACCGTCGTTCACATCTGCTCCGTCCACTAGCCGGTAACGGCGCCTTAACGCGTCGTCTAGCCCGGCACCAGCCCCTTGGTTGTCCATGTTGACAAGCTTGAGTGTGTTAGATCCCTGAGTGAACAGTTTCTTGTGAAATAAAACGACTAGCGGGACATTTATATCGACACTGTGCTGTGACTTGTGTTTGCCGGCAGCCTTGAGTTTGTCATTGCTATTGAAACGGTGCGTTCCTAGTAAACAAACCGGTGTCGCGTTTATTTTCAATCCACTTAATATTTATCCTGCTATTCCAGGATTTTGGAGCGTTCGTGCACAGGTGGTTTGACTCCCAGTGAGTTTATCCTGAGATAAGAAGTAGCAACATTTGTTTCAAATTTTCATTTTCTCTTCATTGCTCTCATATTTCGTCTTTTTTCGTCGACATGGCTCGAGACACAGACATTCACCAGGGCTTGTTTCCTTAGCGACTCAATGAACATGATCAAGAGGATAGAGGAGGGGTCGATCCGAAGAGAATGGTTGCTGCCTCTGAAGCGGTCTCGGCTGGCAAAGATTAGTTTCATCTTCGTGCCAGGGCATGCGGGAGTACAAGGAAATGAGCGGGCTGACAAGCTCGCAGGTGAGGCTACTGTGGAGGGCGGACGCGCCATGGACCAGGCTGACATTCTGAATGCTCTACGTGATGTGAGACTTTTGCGAGAACCAAGTGGTGACTGTGAATCTACAACAATGGCCAGACTGCTAGAGCATCAAATTAAAAGAGGTGTGGCCAAACAAGAACACTACGCAGGAAGCCAAAGAAGATTGATAAACCAACACAGAACTGGCGTCGTTAGCCGCTACACGCTGCGGGATTTGCTGAGGAGGGGATCCGAGCACTTATGGACTGAATGGTTCGATGTGCAGCGAGGATGATCTGTCGACTAACTAACTAACTAACTAATATTTCGTCTTTTTATTCTTCTCATCCCGTCCTTATGCTTCTCCATGACTTTTTTATCTTGTGTTTTGTTTAAGTGTATGTATCTGTTTACTACTACTACTACTACTACTACTACTACTACTACTACTACTACTACTACTACTACTACTACTATGACGTATTTGTTTGCTGATGAAGACTAGTCGCCGCAACGTCCTTGTATTGTTTCGTAATTATGTTCTGTAAAGCTGCATTACTTTGTGTTATTTTGTATTGTTTACAGACTCCCAGTGAGTGTATTTTTCACAAATGTCACAAGATTCGTCCTATATAAAGAGGCGGTATTTGACCACTTGTCGGTAGGCACAGGACAGTAAAACATCCTGGGCGTGGAAATGCTTGAGGCAGGGGAATTGGCTAAGGGTCCAGAATCTTTCGCCGGGTTATGCATAGAGCTGAGTTCTGCAAAGTACTTGAGCCTGATGGCTCAAGATTAGAAAACTATAAGTGGGAGGTGTGGCTGAAATGGTACGATGTCTTCCTAGGGCTCATAAGTGTACTGGTTTGAATCCCAACGTAAGGTTATACATTTTTCAAGAACCTTTTTGGTATTTAACATGTCCTCCTAATCTCTGGCTAATGAGATCAAATGGCAGCTGGAAATTGCCAAGAGTAGGTCGCAATAAAACTATCCTAGCAAACATTGCTAGGAATGAAAACCTGCTTAAGGGTGGATGAAATCAGCTAGCTGGTGTGAAACATGCATGTTGAAGTCGAACTCACTAACCTCATGGTGCATAACTTGGTGCGACGGCCGCCTCTAGCTGCAGTAGCCGATATGAATAATTTTGTGAACAGTATAGATTTGGGAGTGGGACAAGGTAGCTGTGCAACCAATCCTGGCCTATTTCTACTTAGGTTGCTAAGGTTGAAACAGAGAGCCATCTCTCCCATGTCCCTATCATGCATGTTCTTCATATGGGTATACCTAACCCTATCCAGGCCTGGTGCTGTGGCTCTAGGTCTCTTCAGCACATTTCCAATATCCTCTACCTGTACCGTGTATTCATATTCCTCCTGCCTAGGTGGTCGTGCGTCTGTGGGACCAGGTGGAGAAGGCGGGGGAACAGATTGAGAGCCCGTATGTGGAAAGAATGAGATTGCGTGGGATCGGCAGGGGCTGGAAGAATCTCAAAACTGAGAGGGAATACCGGGGGAACTTTCAATCAGATAGAGGTGGGAACGATTAGTAGTATGACTCTTCGCTGGCTGTTGAAGTAGGGGAAGGAGCGTGTTTGGGAATGTCCTGAGTGCAGTGATGTCGGTTCTTAGCTCAACTCAACATGGATTTGGACAAAATAAGAAACCTGGATAGGATACAATTTTCTTGATCTTGAATTAGTGGATATAATTTACTGCTGCTTCAATGGCTTTCGTGCGAAACACTTCGTCCTTATAACAGTCTTCTAGGATAGTTTAAAAAAAAAATATACTAGCAGACTCAAATTCCTCGGAAGTTGAACTCAGCTACATTGGAAACGCTGTGGTCCTCCCGTTTCTCCCCTCCACGGTATAATTTCCTTCATAATAATCTTTTCTTGACTTTCATATCTTTTCATGTGTCCAAAAATTCAATTTTCCTCATTTTTGTGTGTCTTAATAATCAAGTCTTTTTTTTTTTTTTTTTTTTTTTTTTTTTTTGAAAGTTTAAACATTTCAATCAGGAAATATATAAGATAGTTTGTATTTGAACAGTATGTCAAGTGCACCACCTAATTGATTACGGTATCTTCCACATTAGGGGTGATCGCCGGCGTCAACCCAACCGAAGTGAATTGGAAGGACCTCAGCCTGGGAGCACCACCTTTTTTTTTTTCATGATTTTTTTTTTTTTTTTTTTTTTTTTTTTTGGGGGGGGGGGGGGGGGGGGGGGTTCAGTTCATTAGATTTATTTAAGAAAGAGGATAACAACGCTTTGTTTGTATTTTGACATAGAAGGCCTAATGCTGCCTGCAGCTTCATACATCTCTGTTTAATCTCTGCTGTCGTTACCGTCAACTAGTCCTACTGCTATCAGTCAGCTAACTTCCCACCTGCCTGATTAACTTGATACAGCATCATCACGATGCCCAGAAGGTGCCAAACAAACTGTAGGGTTTGGATCAAGCAAAAGATGGCGGAAATAGGAAGTAGGGGTGTGTCACAGTTATGATTTACAAGTTGATAAAATGGTAGCAGACATGTTGTATTACATATACATAAATAAAGGTGGTTGCATGAGGACAACTACTGCATATAAGCCCATGGCAAATACGGGAAGTCGCTTAAGACTATTAATTATCCCATGGCACTGAATCAGTTAATATTGAGTTCTTGTTGGAGATATATGTTTGTTCTCCTTATGGTCCAATGAATTGTTACTACTCTCCTATACAACAAGTATATTCAATGGCAAACATCTGCTAATCAGCTCATGTATTAAATACCCATATTTCGAAACAAAAACTAAACATGAGGAAATCATTTTTATCGGGTATCTACCGGGGACATCAAAGCTACGCTGTTTTAACATGCATAGCTATTGATTGATCCGTAAAGAATGAACAGGCAAATGAGTATACAGTAGAGGACACACAATAAAAACCTGTTGCCATCGTACGCTACGTGAGTCCCTTCAGTTCAGCAAGTGGACGCCCACCTGCCGTCACGGTGATCATTGAAGCGGGCAATTGTTTAAAATAGACTTGAGTTCCCAGGCCGACCAACCCAATATGCGTGTTGGTAAATGTGTTGAGGAACGGCTAGTCCAGTGGCTTGAATCTGGAGTTTTCCGTGAACCCGTGTTCGAATCCTCGGTAATGTGTGGATGTTTGTTTTTTTCCTGTCGGGGGCAAAAAGAAAACCCTAACCTGCACAGTTCGCGGCACTGCACTACCAGATGGTCTTAATTCCCCAGGCTCCTACACAGCAAGGTACAGAAGGCAGTAGATGACAGACAGGTAGAACCCAGTCAATGACATATATTGGCGTGAGGCTTGATCGTAGCCTGTCCTTCAGAGATCATTGTGGTATACAAAAACGTCTCTACTAACATCCGTCTATTGACGCCCTTAAAAATACCAATCCCTAACAATTACTGTTTAGTATCTTACTTAATGTAGGAGAAGAAAAGAAAACAGAACAACTAACCCGTAGGGTAGCGTAATTTATTTAGCATTAGAGTAAAATGTGGCCTTAGTTTGGTTCACGTACCTGGCCAACCGTCGTCGATCTTTTAAGACAAAGGCACGAGAGTGGCCATTTCTGTTGAAGAGAGCACAAAAGAGAGACGTCAGCTTTTCCCCGTGTGTGTGTGGGGGGGGGGGGGGGGGGGGGCAACTTTGCCCTAAAAACCAATCTCTGCAACAATGGTACGTTAAATCTACATTATTAATATGTATTCATGTATTTTGATAAGGTACATATACCATTGTGTTTAATTAACTGATTGAGTGCCAACCAAAACATGGGTTTTGCCCAAGCAGAAATTGATGGCAGAAAATGGGAAGTAGGGGTATGCCACAATATTGGTCTAAACATTGTTAAAATGGTAGTAAATATATTGTATTATATATCAAATTAAAGGACATTGCACAAGGAACACATTGGTATTGCTACTGTTGCTAAAAGTTAGAAATATAATAATAACATTAGCAGATGTTGTAAAAAATAAATTGATGACAGAGGTGACAAGTACGTGAATTTTCCACTTACCAAGGCGCTACTGATCCGACGGTGTTTAAAATCCAATGAAACTTACTGAATTATGATAACTACACCACTTTGCTACACAATAATCACTAGAACAGCCCCATAACACCAATAAATTACAATAAAAACATCCTATTTTGAAGCGAATCATTGTCACATAAAATGGAAAATGTCGGAAAATCACGAGACATGTTTTGACCGTTTTCTGCCGATAAACACAAAATGTGCGCTATTTTTTAGTTTGTTATAATTATTATTCTTTGAATTTAATTATTTAAATACTTCTTAAATACTTTGTGATAGGCAAAGCAAACTTTAGGGGCACAAGTGTGGCCCATCAGCTAATTCAACATGATGACAAACCTTCACGGTTAGCGGCTAAGAGTTAGTTTGTTTGTTTACATTCATAAATAATACATTTTAACCGGGAAAAAACACATTTAACGTAAGCTATCAGTTTAGAATCGTTCTCCAAATTTCCTTTAAATAAGAATAACTACAATCTAACATTGTTTAAAACTTTCATCTGATGTAAATGAGGCCGAAAATCAAGGACCCATGCAATTCCTAAAACCGCGAGTAACTACAGTTTTTTAAACACAATTTGTAAACAAATCCACACGATTTAGTCACCAAATGTCGATGACTCGTGGCCTGTGTAAATGAAAAAGCTTCTTTCGGCGTAAAAATTCGTTTCAGAGTATTAAAATTGAGCAAGGGATCGCAAACGAAAGAAACAAACGGACCGCACAAATCTTGGCAATATATTAACGAAGGGACAAAACAGTTGAGACTGTTCGGCAATCGGTTGGCGGTGGCAGCGAATCAGTTAAGAATTAGTTAGAATGATAAATCAACAATTCTTGTAAACTAGAGTCTGATTGATTTTACCACTGAGCGCCATGCCAGGCCACGCTGTAATTTTTCCAATGCTTGTACAATTTCATATTCCTATGTTAAAACCTTTTATAGGCATTGTGAACCTATATCTCATTAGCAATGCTTACAACATATAAATATTATGTGTACTGTAGAGTATCAAACTCATGTCAGAAACACATTCAGAAACAATTTCGCCATGTGGAAGCAGACTTTTAATTACACATTGTATGAACATACTTCATAGCAGAGAACTTGTGTCTGCTAAATTGCTGATCTGTAACTCAAGCTATCGTGCCAAATGTTGGTACAAATCTTCTTGTTAACAGATTAGTAACCACACCATAGGTGTGAGGGACATGTAATCATTTCATAAAATATTGCTAGGGAAATGCCATGTTTGATGTTTGATCAAGAACAAAGACAGCAAACGCATGATATAGATGAATGTTCAGATAGGATGTGCCTTCAATCCGCATCACCTCACTGTGGTAGGAACAGAAGCGAAGATTGGTGTTAATAAATTGCTTGCAATATTCACAAGACTGGGCCATGCGGCATAAGTTATTCTGATAAATCAATCAATCAATCATGTGCCATGCCGGAAAGCGTGGGCGGTCATGATCCGCCATTTCACTCGATCACCAGAGTCGTGGATCAGCTCAGTGTTCCTGTCTCGTCCATGCCATGTGGCCAAGCCATCCAGGTATTTTCCTCTCGGTCTTCCTCTTGGTCTGTTCCCTTCGATCTTGCCAGCTGTCACTAAGTTCTCCAGTCCATTTCTTCTCATAACATGTCCAAAAAATGTTGACTGTCTACGTCTAATTTCTCTAATCAATCTACGATTTTCATTTGTCTCTTGTAGTACTTATTCATTGGTTTTTCTGTCTGTCCATGGTATTCTTTGCATTTTCCTCAGAAACCACATTTCTGCAGCCATCAGATGTTTTACTGCTTGACTGCACATTGTCCAAGTTTCACATCCATACAAAAGAACAGGCTCTATGTATCCCCTCAACACTCTTTTTCTCGTTTCAATTGACATCATTTTATTGGTCAGTATGTTTTTCATCTTGCTAAAGGCTACAATCGCAATGGCGATTCTTGTTCTAATCTCTTCAAGGCATCTGCCATCAGATGTTATGACTGTTCCGAGATAATTGAACCGATTCACTTGTTGAAGAATATTCCCATTTACTTGTATATTACATTGTGGTACTTCGTTCTTCCTAGTGACGACCATAACCTGTGTCTTCCTACAATTTAATTCCAACCCCAGCTGCTCACTGTGTACAACCACAGCGTCTACTAATTGTTGCAGATCCTGTGCATTGTCTGCAATCAATACTGTATCATCTGCATATCTAATGTTATTTATGTTTCGTCCTCCAATGCTGATTCCATTTAGGTCTTCTACATTTCTGAAAATATTTTCACTGTATAGGGAAAAACGATCTGGAGACATTACACATCCCTGCCTAACACCTCTCTTAATAGGTTGGTATTGTCCTACTTCATTATCAATCCTTATGGCAGCTTGTTGTTTCCAATATATGTTTTTTATAAGTCTAATGTCTTTCCTATCAATTTGTAGATCTACAAGCATATCCACAATGTTGACATGTCTAACTCTATCAAAAGCTTTTGTGTAGTCAATAAAGCAAAGATGTATATCCTTGTTTACTTCTAAAGCACGTTCAATAACTGTTCGCAGCATATACACAGCATTTACTGTACCCTTTCCTTCTACAAAACCACACTGTTCTTCCCCTATTTCAGGTTGTATTTTCTTCCTCACTCTTTGCATGATAATTCGTAACAAAATCTTTGTGATGTGACTCATTATACTAATTGTTCTATGTTGATCACATTCTAAGGCTCCTGATTTCTTTGGAATTGCAATAAATACAGAATTACATAATTCAGAAGGTATATCTCCAGTATCATATAATGTGTTCAGCAGTCTAGTGACTTGCTCTAGTCCAAATTCTTTTAGAGCTCTAATCATTTCTGTTGTGATGTTATCTGCACCGGGGGACTTGCCAGCTTTCATATGCTTAAGAACATTTTGAACCTCCATCTTTAAATTCATTCTGATTAAATTTCATTCTGATAAATACACTCCGAATAATAACAGGAGTTGGCAAAATATATCACAGTGGTCACTAACCTCATACTGCTGTAAGCAGTGGGGGGAAAACAATGTATGTTTTAGTTTATGGATTTACCACTGAGGAAATACCAAAAACATCGGCTCCTTGCATCATCATTATGATTAATTATTATGTATGATTATCATGTACTTGATATCAGAGAAATGTACATGTGTGTTTTCTCTGTTACGAGAATTTTTCTCTGTCCTGATTGTTACTCTTTACTGTGGGAATAGACATTTTAAAGTTACCCTGGGGACATGAGGATGTTGATGTAAGAATCCTTAAGTATGTCAGTACACAAGAAGACAAGGTTGAATAGCCTTGGCCTAATGCTGATCATAGTGAAGGAAAGGAAACATAGGTTATGTATGGGTTATTCTCTTCAAGAATGAGAGATGCAATGGCTCCACTCATCTAATAGTCCCAGTAACAACCACAGAAGATAAGACAGAGTGAGAAAATACCTTACTCACATTTAGAGTCAGAATGGCTCTACACCAAGCAACGAGGGACAGTGGAACGTGGACACCCACTCCTTTCCCCTTCTCCTCTTGATGTTTGTACTTTTGTTTGCAATTGTGTTATAACCATGTTAACATAACATAGTAGGTTAATACTCGTGTTGTATTCTTGTCATCCCTTTCTATGGCGAGTGGTGGTTGGATTTGTTGGACAATTCACCCATCAGGATCCTGGGTTAACAGCCTGGTGAAGGTGAGTCAGGACTAAATGGCTTAACCATGGTCTGGATCTAGAAAAACATCAATGTTGACTGCTGCACTCATTAGCTGCCATAGCCAGCGAAAGACACATTCGAAGATGATCGACACTCAGCGTTTGATATTCTGACTCCTGTCAGAATACCCAGGATGGACTTCATTACTAGAATGTCGACATGATATACCTAGAAAACAGATACAAAAAAGGATAACCTGTTTTACTTCTGGGAGGTACCGCCTGATGAACCATCAATCATCGAGGTCAACTAAACTATGGGAGTTATACTACGTGTAATAAAACTAACAGCAGTAAGAACCCTCCATCTGTCTGTTGGACTCCCAAGTTCAAAGGATACACCCAAGTATCCTCCTTCGAAAGGAAAGTCACACAGCCGCAAAAGTCAACATAAGGTTCAAGACACCAACTCAAACAAATGGGATAGGACACTGAAACAACATAAGCCAATACAATCAAGGTACCAACTTAAGATCCCCTGAAACATAACTACACCAGATTACCTCAAGGATCGAAGACCTGAACACCATCAATAAGACCATATGAAAGCAGCTAGCGGAGTAAATGCCTTTACGCCTGCAACTAAATGAATCATCTGATGGCTTGCAACCCTGGTTATGTGTTGGAAGTAATATTCTTCAGTTCCATGCCTGCAGCAGAAAAATCCTGGAAATATTTCCAGATGAAACAAATGAATGACTCGCAGCATTGTATGTCTACACTGAAATGAAAATACTGAATCAGAACTCTGTGCTGGTCCCATGTCAGCCCTAAATGCCAACAATGGTGGAATAGGTTATAGACTGATGACTAGGTGGGTGAAAAATCTGTGGGAACCTCATTGGGATTCGGATATTATAAGCGGAGAAGCTGAAGGGTCGGCATCCTTTTCATCGGATATGGTGATATAGAGAAGACCCTTCTTCCAAGACTCAAGATGCATCTCCTGAAGGTATGACCAACCCAGGACTCAATGTTCCACTGGCACCGAGCCATTCGCAACAGAAGATTCGTGAATTCAGCCCCAATGGTGGTGAATTTAATTCCTAATATGGATTATTATTATTCAGCAGCCAACTTCAGTGGACATTAGAAAATGACTGTGAGTATTTTATTTCTGTCCCGGATAATTATGGACATTAACTGCCTCGCACTGGAGAAGAATACCCACCCGCAATGCCTAAAGGAATACTATAATTAATTAGTTTAATTATTAGTACCAACTGCTTTTTATATGTGTTTTTTTTTTCTATGCCATGGATCAGTAGTGTTTTTTGCTTTTTTTGGTAATGAGGTATAACCAAAAGGATGGTTATGGTAAAGCTGAGTAATTTGACACCATCTCATTATTTTTAAATATGAGAATTGTAAAGGGTGTCAGAAACAACTGTTTTATATGTTGGGTTCTATGTAATTAGATCATTATTTGCCTTAATTATGTAAGGTGGGTCAAGGATAGTAGACCCAATGTGTGGTTGTTGTGTTGTTTGTAATAACATTGTTGTTTTCTTGGGGCACAGGGGGTAAATGTGTTTTGATAATGCAAATCATTCCCATGCCTGTTCATGAAATTCAATGTGACCATTACACTTTCATGTATGTTACAACAGATCTTGATTTAATACTTGAACTGTTTGCCTAAAATTTTATGATGTGTACATCAATTAAATGTAGTGTTCACCAGTGGTTGTTTATATGTTGTGAATAATTAATGTCTTCTAGCACTAGATAAACTTTAGAGGGTGACAAGTGGGAATGGAGAATTACACATAAATACAGTTATGAACAGGAGTGAAGTATTTTCCTTCTTGTGTTTATGGTAGAATTCCATGATCACCGTGCATTCTAACAGTGACCAGAGAATCAACAAGGAGCTGAATGAGAGGACAGAAGTAATAGAAGGATTGAAGTTAGGGGTAAGACTAAGACAGGATAGAGATAACATCCCTTACCAGGGAATAGAGAATTAAGGGACAGAAGTAGAAGATAGACCTCTTAAACAGTTCTCCGACAGGACACGCACGTGTCATAAGTAGGACAAGGTTGGACATGACAGGGATTTACTCCCAGGTTGGAGTAGAAGGCGATAACCACGGGGAGTACCCGTAAACAGCATTAACTCTAGCACAGTAACAGTGACAGGCTACTGAACTGCGTGCTAGGTAACAGAGCACGCAACAGTGCTGACGCACGAGGATTCACAGGTCCGCAGCTGGACAACGCTGCAAAGTTAGGGCAGATGGGACTGGACGGTTGAGGAGACAAGTTGATGTATTCACCCTGACCACTGTGTGGTTTACAGGGCACAGTAGTGTAGTGACTTAAGCTAGGATTAGGACAGTTAGAGATTGTACTTAGTATTGTTAGGATTGTATTGATTGTGATGATGTGCATATATGAATGTTTATGTAAGCTCGTGTAGCAGATTGTATTCAGTACGTAATAAAGCGACTTTACCCTTTGTACACCTACAAGTTGATATTCGTGCGGTACAAATGAAGAATCTCTGTATGCCTGTATAAACTAGGTTGCTGACAGGCGGGATTATTATGGTGTCAGAAGTGGGCCTTTAACTTGCCCACTATAAATATTAATTGAAAACCACCCACGGTATTATTGTGATGTCAGAACGTGGTCTCTGAACACGAGAGTTATTACTACCCACGACAGGTATTACAGTGTCAGAGAGTGGTCTATCCACGACTGTTATTATTACCCACGGCATTATTATGATGTTTGATCGTTAAAACTACCCACGACAAGTGATTAGTGGTCAGAAATGATCATTGCAATTAACTGCAGAGTACAATCAGAAAGTGACATGTGTATTGAATAGTCACCCATAAATTTATAAAGGAAAGTGGTTTTGTTAACTTACCACTAGGAATTGAAGTAAAGACTGTTGAAATCGAAGAGATACTCATGGCTTACATGTATAGCCCAGTCAGTAACCGAGAAAATTGAAGACAAGACGACATTAGACGGACGACCGACGATTCATTCATTGATTCATTCGATCATTCATATCATTCATATCACATTTCTATTTTCCATTCTCAACGAATTGGGACATAGATAGTTAATAACCTCGTGTATTTTCCAATATATTATGTATATTAATTGTTGCTGCTCTTCGTAACAGGATGTAACGTAGTAGCGAGCGGAACTACAGTACGAACGAAGAGAGAGTGAAACATCCCAAGTGATTGAGTCAACCGCGAAATCAGATGAGTACCATTATAGTTTTGATGATGTTTATTAACAATACATCTTACTGTTTTTGAAATTGGACTGTAAATAATTATAGATATCAATTAAGATTCTTGTTCTCAGTGCCATTGTTGTGTAACCATAAACAGCTAAAATGTCAACGATTAGTGAATTTATCCAAGCAGGAAAAGAACTAGGGTTTAGTGGGGATAAACTCGAACAATGGGCTAAAAAGGAGTACAAAGAATACACAGATAAGAAAGCAATAAGTGATAAAGAAGCAAAAGATGCTGAGAGAGACGAACGGGCGCAAGAAAGACAACATCAGAAGGAACTAGCAGAATTAAGTGAAGCCACCAAACAGAAAGAAATAGCTGAGACAACCAGACTGAAAGAGAAACAGCTAGAAATCGAGTCACAAACACAATTAAAGATTAAAGAATTGGAAATTGACTCTCATGTTCAGATTGCTACCACGAAATTAAAGAGTCAGGAGGAAGAGAATAAATTCCATAAGTATAAAGGGATAGTGAAGCCCTATTGCCAAGGAGATTACATCTCTGCATGAACTGAAAATATCGAGTTCCAACTCAAATTCCAGGAGGTACCCTTAAAAGACTGGGCAATGATCTATATGAATAACCTTTCCGGTGAGCCCTTAAAAGTGATAGAATCAATTCCACCTGAGTTAAGAAATAATTACCAATACATACATGATCGTATTATGCAAAATGTTTTGCTGGACGCCCCAGGGTAACAGATTCAATATTCCAAAATCAAACCCAAATCTACTGAAACTTTTATAGATTACGTTTCAAATGTTCAAAGTATCTTCAATAAATGGCTGAACGCGGCGTAGATAGATAAGAGTTTTGAGAAATTAAGGGATCTGATGATAATGGACAAAATCATCTCCACTGTTCCATCTCCCTTCGCGAAATTCTTGCAACAGGCCGATATTGAATCACTTGAACAGCTAGAAAAACGGGGGTCGGCTTATTTTGCTTCCAACAGAGACGTTTTTAAGACATCTATAGATGAGTCAGAAATTGCGGCATTTTCCAAAAGTCAAACAAGAAAACCTTCCAGTCAAAAACCATTTCAAATGAGAGATAGGCAAAAACCAAAGCCACCTCAGTGTATGTATTGTCGTTTTTTCCATCATGAATTTTCTATGTGAGATAAAAATCCTTCGTACCCGTCATACCTGGAAATGATGATCAAGAAGCAAGAGAACAAAAGAAACACGTACAGGCGTGCCGTTAAATGCTTCTTTTGCCTTTCTTACGGGCATTATAGTTCTAAGTGTCCTGGACGGCAGAGATTGAGAGCCAGCAATGATGTACTTATTAATACCTCGTCTGAAAGTGAAAGCGAGCATGAAAGTGAGAATGAGGAAGTGTTACCATTCAGTCAGTGTGAGAATGTGGCAGCTGCTAGTGATATCTTAAATTTCGATAAATGTAAAACTTGTCACCAATTCCATGAAGATGGGATGCTTAAATGTGGGCACACCGTGCCGTTCTCTAGCGAGAACGCCAACGCAGCTATCGTCTCCAGAGGCAATTTAGTGTTTCACGATGCAATGGTTAATGACCAACCATGCCAATGTTTAATAGATAGCGGAAGTACATTAATCGGTCTGAGGACAGAACTGGCCAAACCAGAGGATTATATGGGCGGCTTTGTTAAATGCCTTACCTTTTCGGGTAACATTGAAAAATACCCACTAGCGAAAGCCCATATAAACACCCCATTCCTTTCCGGCACATTCACATGCGCCATTTTACACAACCCGTGTACAGACCTGATTCTTGGGTGCCTACCAGAGCTGAAAAACTGCACCGCAAAAGAAATATTAGCCTGGAGAAAAACCAATAAGGCTAATGCGGTGACCAGGTCAGAAACGCAGAAACAACAAGATTACCTGCAGGAATAAATGCTACAACTAGTAACACCTAGTGGTATGATAAGTAACTCCACCAGACAAAATTTTATAGAGGCGCAACGCGCCGACCAAACTATCTCACCCTATTTAAAGTTTCTGGGAGAGAAACCAAAAGTGACCAAAAACGCGTCATGGTATATTAAACTTCATAATGGTATCATCATGAGAAATTATACCACAAATAACCATGAAATTCAGCAGACTGTGCTACCTGTAAAACACCGACAAACCGTGTTAAAAATTGCACACGACTCACCGTTTGCTGGACATTTAGGCTACGATAAGACTAGAGCCAGAGTTCTAGCCCATTTCTACTGGCCGAAATTTTGTAGTGATATTAAAACTTTTTGTCGTTCGTGTACCATTTGTCAACAGTTGGCAAGAAAGGGAAAGCATGTAACAGCAGAGGTCCAACCGTCAACATTGGCCTCTAGACCTTTTGAGAGTGTAGCGGTAGATATTGTTGGACCCCTAAATCAGGTGTCGAGCAAAGGAAACCGTTTTATTTTAACTCTGGTAGATCTCTGTTCAAGGTGGGTAGAGGCGGTGGCCCTGAAATATATCACCTCCAAAGTTGTAGCCAACGTCTTTTTGCACCTGTTCTCCCGATTCGGATTCCCTCGTACTATTTTATCGGATCGGGGAACGCAGTTCATAGCTGCGACGCAAGCTCTTACCAAATTGCTAGGTATTAAGCAACATTTAACTACGGCATACCACCCAGCCAGCAATGGAATCATAGAGAAAATTAACGGGGATTTAAAACACATGCTGGCTAAGGTGACAGCAGAGAACCCATCTGATTGGGATACACTGTTACTAACAGTGCTGTTCGCCTACCGAGAAATTCCGCACTCAAGTACGGGTTTCTCCCCCATTCGAGTTAGTATACGGGGCTAACCCACGTGGACCCCTCACGATTTACCATCTCAGATAATCCAACACCAGTATCATCTTATAAAATGGTGACAGAAACACGCAACAAAATCATGAAAGCGTGTGTAATAGCTAAATCATCTTTGGAGAGAAAAGAACAGATCTACCGCCATTACGCAAACAAAGGT
Organism: Cepaea hortensis; assembly: GCA_963921405.1. Classification (NCBI taxonomy): domain Eukaryota; kingdom Metazoa; phylum Mollusca; class Gastropoda; order Stylommatophora; family Helicidae; genus Cepaea; species Cepaea hortensis. The sequence continues at coordinate 7,819,660 of OY992893.1, forward strand.
GCCAAAACCTTACACCTCGAACCAGAACAAGAAGTACTACTTCTTGTTCCAGATAAACGTAACTTACTATTAACATCGTGGCAAGGGCCATTCAAAGTTGTGCGAAAGATATCAGATGTCGACTATGAAATATCGATAAACCGAAAATTAAAGATATTCCATATCAACATGCTGAAACCGTATTTTTCAAGACGAGAAGAACAGACGACAGACGAACAGCATGCATCTACACCAATCAATCGGACGACAGATGAACATAACGCAACTACACTAATGAGTCTGACAGAAGACGACGACAGCGCAACCACACTTAGTCAGCAAACAGAACACGCACTTAGTACCACCACAGTACTTATCCAAACAGAAGACGACGACATGGAACTACCAGTTCCAACAGTGGACATGACAGCGACAATTGACAGTATACATATAGAACCAAAACTCACAGACGAGCAGAAACAGCAGACAATAGCATTAGTAACTGAGTAGAAAGAAATTTTTTCTGACATTCCAGGTAGGACTGACAGAATCGAACACTCCATTCTTCTATCTGACTACACTCCTATAAAATGCCGACCTTATTCCATCCCTTTAAATTATAGACAAAAACTCGACAAGGAAATTCTTGATCTTGAAGTGAGTGGAATAATTCAAATGTCTCAGTCCGAATATTCTTTTCCTATTGTCCTGGTAAAAAAGAAGGACTCCACCATCCGTCTCGCGTAGATTATAGAAAATTAAATAGTATCACAAAGATAGACGCAGAACATATCCCTTCTTGCGAAGATCTCATCTTAAACATGTCAACATCTATGATCTTCTCTAAACTTGACCTAACGAAAGGATATTGGCAGGTCTCGATGAACAAAAATTCTATTCATTTCACTGCCTTTTTAACACCTAGGTCTGTATGAGTGGCGATTTCTTCCTTTTGGACTTCGTAATGCTCCCGCCACATTTGTTCGCCTTACTAGGGATCTATTGCATGGAGTGACTAATACTGAGACATATATAGACGACATATGTATTCATACCGCAGACTGGACCACACATTTACAGAAACTAAGACATGTCTTCGAGAGAATAAAACTATTCGGTCTTACAGTGAAACCAACAAAAGTGGAGTTGGGACTGGAAGAAATTGATTTCCTTGGCCATACCATCACAAAACGCCAACTGAAAATTGATAACAAAATTGTTACCAAGATTTTAAACCTCACTATGCCTACCACCAAGAAGCAAGTGAGGAGTTTACTTGGTCTGGTGAACTAATATAACAAGTTCATCCCAAATTTAGCTGAAATTACCAGCATTTTTTCAAATTTGTTAAAGGCTTCTGTAAAAATTGATGTAAAAGATGCTGAGTTAATAAACGCTTTATAAAAACTTAAACATATGTTTAGCGATGTGCCAATATTACGCTTACCTAACCCGAACCTCCCATATTTTCTTAGGACAGACGCGAGTGCTGTATCCATCGCTGGCGTACTAGGCCAACATTATGATGGAATTTTCCACCAGATCATCTACGTAAGCCGGAAGATCACACCAACGGAGGCTAAGTACGGAGTCTCTGAAGTGGAAGCGTTAAGTATCATTTACTGTGTCCGTAAACTTCATAGATTTTTGGCAGGGACACACTTTGTTATCGAAACCGACAACTCCCCACTCACCGTCATGGAATCAGGAGTCCATAGAAACAACCGTATTTACAGATGGTCTCTTATACTCCAAAACTACTCTTTTACCATCAAGCACATAAAGGGGAAAATGTTCTTACTTGCTGACACTCTGAGCATACCCTCTGACGTCGATATACCTGATTTACCGCAGAGGAGCGATCCAACAGCACCATAGTCATTGACACTATAACTACTCTGTGTCCAGACTGGTGTGTTATAGACACGATAGTGCTCATAGATGTGTGTCGCCTTAACTAAAGTGTGCAGAAAACTGTCATTACAAATGAAAACGGACAGACACATCATAAACTGTCTACGCCGTCACTTTATTATATATTCGACACAGGAGTAGGTCAACATACAGACACAACCCAGGATCAGCGCGTAGAATATCAGACATTGTAAATAACATTGCTAAATAGATTGATATTCAACTTCAAGGAACGCTACTTCACCATCAGAACTTCAATTAATTAGTTTAATTAGTGTATTAGATACAAATATATTGTGATATATATATTATAACATGCGTTTATTGCAGTTGCATGTAATAGGATATCTTGGTTATTTGTAAAATAATTTATAAAAACATCCCCATAATTTTTCCATAGGAAGCTAACAATATTTAGTCTCTAAAATTCATTTACATTTAGTTATATAGTGATAGATTTGAAACTATTAAAGTATATCCATGAATCCCATAAACACATCAGTAATTCATCATTAATTATATACATTTTAAGATAAGTTAGTTCAATAAACCATTACTTAAATTTATACCATTATTTGAAATTAATATCATCATATTTACAAATACATTAAGGTAACTAACACATTTCACCCTATTTAATTCATTCAGTTAGATTAGTTCCCTTAGTTAGCTTAGCTCAGCTCACGAAAGTAGAATAGAGTAGTTAGATTATTTATCATACTCAGGATTGATTACAAACAATCCTTGTAACCCTGGAAAAAAATTGTGTACATAACATGACTAGTGCGAAAAGATAGCACAGCCATGCGGCTCTACAACTCTGTAAGCTTAGCCCAAATTTATTGTAAAAATATTTTTTCATTGAATGTCTTTTTCATGACAGTATTTTAATAACATAACGCCTTTTTAAACTAGTATGGAGTGAATGTGTGAGTGAAAGGAGAGAAAAAGAAATTGAGTGACTGGATTAAATACAGATGAGCGAAACATTGGTGCGAGGTTTTTCCGCACAACACGAGTTTTTGTAATTCGTCTTTGTTCCATTTGTGTAACACACGTGTTGTCTATTTGTGTGTGTGTGATTGCCATAATTACATTGCAGGTAAGGAAACATATTTTAAGCTTCCTAGACCGGCTAAGCAGTCATGAATCAGGCATATGCACTCATTTGTGACTGCAATAAGCCGTTCTATGGCGCTTGAAAAATAACACTCAACTAAATTATAGACATACACACATGTTTGTAATTTAAACATACATTAACTATAAACAAACACGCAAACAAACATGAATACTTTCAGATAAGAAGGCAGACAGCATTGGTTGGAAGGGGGCTTAACTCTGAACAGGGGACATTACAGACTTACAAAACTCTGATATAGGATTGAAAGATGTATTCACAAACGGGAGTTAGAGAGGTGAACATTAGCACACACACAGCATGTAAACGAGTTGAAGTAACATTATATGGGAGCCATGAATTTTATTCATGTATTGTACCCATAACAGGGACAATTTGTCCGGGTTGTCAGTTTATTGGCAATTTGAGAAGCAGGTCTTTAAGACAACGGGCTTTGGTTCGAACAACTCCCAGAAGTATAATGGTAAAGGAGCAGTAGCTCTGGCCAACAATACAGTTGTGTTGTGGTAATCAATAGCCAGTGGATTCATACAACAGTGTGACATCAGACAGTAGAAGTCAGTCATTATACCCAGAACATAGTTAACAAACTCAACTAGCTCTTGACAAAATTAGACAGACCTAATTTTTAAGACAACCAATTGCGTCACACCCATAAGCTAAAGTTGGTGACGCAACACAGCCGGGAGGAAAGTATTTCAAGGAGCTGAATGAGAGGACAGAAGTAATAGAAGGATAGAAGTTAGGGATAAGACTAAGACACGATAGAGATAACATCCCTTACCAGGGAATAGAGAATAAAGGGACAGAAGTAAAAGATAGAACTCTTAAACAGTTCTCCGACAGGACACGCACGTGTCATAAGTAGGACAAGGTAGGGCATGACAGGGATTTACTCCCAGGTTGGAGTAGAAGGCGATAACCACGGGGAGTACCCGTAAACAGCATTAACTCTAGCACAGTAACTAGTGACAGGCTACTGAACTGCGTGCTAGGTAACAGAGCACGCAACAGTGCTGACGCACGAGGATTCACAGGTCCGCAGCTGGACAACGCTGCAAAGTTAGGGCAGACGGGACTGGGCGGTTGAGGAGACAAGTTGATGTATTCACCCTGACCACTGTGTGGTTTACAGGGCACAGTAGTATAGTGACTTAAGCTAGGATTAGGACAGTTAGAGATTGTACTGAGTATTGTTAGGATTGTATTGATTGTGATGATGTGCATATATGAATGTTTATGTAAGCTCGTGGAGCAGATTGTATTCAGTACGTAATAAAGCGACTTTACCCTTTGTACACCTACGAGTTGATATTCGTGCGGTACAAATGAAGAATCCCTGTATGCCTGTATAAACTAGGTTGCTGACAGAAGTATTTTCCTTCTTGTGTTTATGGTAGAATTCCATGATCACCGTGCATTCTAACAGTGACCAGAGAATCAACAAATCCCCTAGACAACAAAACAAAATATTCTCTTAAATTAAAATCCACATCCCACAATCATGTCGATTATGTCATAACGAAAGCTCGAAAAGGTTTGTCAGCAATGAGAGTCATGGCGACTGCCAATATCGAGCAAAGACTGCCCATACTTCTGTTCCAAGGACTGGTGCTTTCACGCATCGAGTATGCCCTGGCCATCCTCACTGTCAGCCTACACAGATTGAAAGACTTAATGCGCATCCTATACTACTTCCACTGTGCAGCCGCTGTTTACGCAATGCTCAACCCGCCACTCTTTCCTCGGCAGCGCGGATGTCATGAACCTTGTGCTTTGGGACTCGTTTCCTTCTAACAACATCTTTCGACACGGACCGAGCGAAAACAAGCTTCTTTCTCCGGGTCGCTTAGCCTAGTCGCAACCTGAACCGTTATCATGTAAACATATATCTACCTGCTATTACCTTTGTATTCCGTTTCTAGCCAAAAATGTCATACTCCACTAGGAGGAAACCACCACTTTCCCTCGGTTGTTAACAACGTGCTATTTGACCGAGGCCAGGTTGTCCTCTCATTCTTTCCTTGACTGCTTGAAGCCGTCGTCACCTAGCAACACGGTATGAAGAAATTAGTGTTCTAGACCCCCTGGCAGGGACACTGCATATGTAATAATGAGTGTGGCTTCCCTATTGGTGGCGTTCACCTATTCACATCTATTAATCAAGTCTAGTCATTCACTATCTTAATGTGCCCTCTAGTTTAGTACTGACTTTATGTCGTCAGCCCTACACAGATTGGAAGACTTGAAAAGGTACAAAACGAAGCCATGCGCATCATTTTGGGCTGCACGAGAGACACCAGCTGTGTAGCAATGAGATACCTCCTTGACTTCCCGACAATGGAACACAGGATCAAGATCTGGAGAGCTCGTGCATTCTTAAAAATAAGTGCAGATGAGTAGTACCCTCTGCATGATGCTATATTCAGAGAAAAGGGTACCAGGCTAAAGAGGGGCAAATCATGGATGGGTCGGGCGGAAGATGTCGTCAGACAGGTCTGCAGTCTTACCAGTATCAACCCCGGCAAGGAATGGGTGCCGGTGCCTCCAGCCTTTAAGTGCACTTTCTCCTGCATTATCACACTCGACAGACGGTGCAGTGAGCAGAACTCTGCCGCTGTCAATGCAGAGGTCAACGCGCTTATCTATGAACACTCAGATAGCCCCGATGCTCATCTATACAGATGGATCTGTTGTAAAGCAGCAGAGAAGTGCGTGGGCATTTACAGCTCGTTTAGCGGGCCGAACCGTTCAAGAATCCAGAGGTGCCCACTCTATGACCACGAGCAGCATGACGATGGAGGTGATGGCAGTTACACAGGCTTTCATATGGCTGGAATCACAGCATTATACCAACGTGTGTGTACTAAGTGACTCAATGAGCATGATTCAGAAGGTCGAAGCTGGAGCTGTACGCAAACCATGGAGAGTCGCTGCAGAAGTCTGTTGTCCGTAAAGTCACCTTCATCTTCGTCCCGGGACATGCGGGAGTGGAGGGAAATGAACGAGCTGATAAACTGGCTGGCTCTGCACCCCCTGTAGATCGCCAGCCCATGAATCGTGCCGATGTTATTAACGTCCTTAAAGATATGGTGAGAACAGAGGACTTTGACGTCAGTGAATCCACATCGCTGTACAGGATGAAAGACCTGGGAGTAAGAATCGGCACGGCCAAGCGCGAGAAGTACATTGGGAAAACGAGGTGCCTCGTCAACCAACACAGAACTGGCACTATTAGCCACCGGACGCTGATGCATATCCTGGGGGGAGGATCTGATCATCTATGGACCTGTCCGGAGAGCAATGAAGATACCCCAATTTCTTCTTCTTTCGTTTGCTTGAAATATGTCTATAACTGCAATGCTGTCGATACTCCAACTGATATCTGATAACTGACTTTATGTGTATTGTATGTGTACCGACAACGCAATGAACCATGAAAAAAAGTAATGCAACCTGCCTCTTTTCCAATGCTTCAAAAAAAAATAAGCAGAAGATCAAGCGGGATGTGGCTCGAATGCCTGCAATAAAGGCGTAGACGGGAGAGACACTGACAACAATTGAAGAAGAAAGAGCACAGATAAAACGGCTCAAGAAACAGGAAAAGAATGAAACATCACAAACAGGCGACACTAAGAGCTGGCTCCAGACAGCAGACGCAGTAACAGAAGAGGAGACAGAAACAGAAAGTGAAAACGAAAGCGACCGAGAACGTACGGTGACCAGGGGAAGAGACTACCCTCCGCCAAGATCGAGAGTCCAAGACACAGGATACGAAAGCAGTGATAAACCACTAAGATACAACGACATACCAAGACATCGGAGAGATAGATGGAGTCTCAAACAAGACGACTGCCGATGAACTCCCTAAGAAAAAGCACACCATCAGACAGGGCGGGAACCTAACAACCCATCCCTACAAGTGCGCGACTCTGACCAGACATGAGTACAGCAATTAAGATGAACTGATCACCAAGCCAAAAACTATTAGAACTCATGATACGAAAAACACAGCTCTATTTTTACAAGCAGAAATCAATCAATCAATCATGTGCCATGCCGGAAAGCGTGGGCGGTCATGACTCGCCATTTCACTCGATCACCAGTGTCGTGGATCAGCTCAGTGTTCCTGTCTCGTCCATGCCATGTGGCCAAGCCATCCAGGTATTTTCCTCTCGGTCTTCCTCTTGGTCTTTTCCCTTCGATCTTGCCAGTTGTCACCAAGTTCTCCAGTCCATTTCTTCTCATAACATGTCCAAAAAATTTTGACTGTCTACGTCTAATTTCTCTAATCAGTTTACGATGTTCATTTGTCTCCTGTAGTACTTGGTCATTGGTTTTTCTGTCTGTCCATGGTATTCTTTGCATTTTCCTCAGAAACCACATTTCTGCAGCCATCAGATGCTTTTCAGCTTGACTGCTCATTGTCCAAGTTTCACATCCATACAAAAGAACAGGCTCTATGTATCCCCTCGACACTCTTTTTCTCGTTTCAATTGACATCTTTTTATTGATCAGAATGTTTTTCATCTTGCTAAAGGCTACTTTCGCCATGGCGATTCTTGTTCTAATCTCTTCAAGGCATCTCCCATCAGATGTTATGACTGTTCCAAGATAATTGTACCGATTCACTTGTTGAAGAATATTTCCATTTACTTGTATATTACATTGTGGCACTTCTTCCTTCCTAGTGACAACCATAACCTGAGTCTTTTTATAATTTAATTCTAACCCCAGTTGCTCACTGTGTACAACAACCGCATCTACTAATTGTTGCAGGTCCTGCGCATTGTCTGCAATTAATACTGTATCATCTGCATATCTAATGTTATTGATGTTTCGTCCTCCAATGCTGATTCTTCTTCTTCTTCTTCGTTCATCCGGAGTTTTTTTTCGGACGTGATTACGTTGTGCCTGTTTACAGCAGAGCTGCGTTCTTGCGCCGTTAGGCCGACTGTGACGAAACGCCTACAGATCGGCAGATCTCTGCATAATATCCCTTTGAAGGGAGTGCGATGCGTTGGTCTCCCTTGAAATTAATATCAATTAATAGGGGATTTCCCTAGAAAAGTAGTGCGGGGCGTCGCTATTCTAGTTATTTATTGAGAAATCTAGAATGTTCCCCCAAGTGCGTACGTGATCAAGATCTCTAGGTTCACGAGGGCTTCATGCAGCACGGGTTGGAAGAACTTATCGTGACTCTGGTTTTCTCCATGAATCACGGAATTCACGCGGCCCGTGTAGACAAGTTGAAGGCGCACTGAGTTTGTCGTGATCAGTCGCCAGCCGGACCTCAGCGTAGACAGATCACAGCCACAGGGCTGCTGTAATTTTGATGTCAATATTCGCGGCCAGAGCGGACATCTGCAGTCAAGCTGGTGATTGTTAAATCACAGGTTAGTAGAATACTTATTCTATTGTTTAACTGTTGTCTTTATGCCGTGCCGACCTCCCCGAACGAATTAATTGCCGTTGGAAATGAGTAGTCGCGTAGCGTTACAATTTACAGCTGGCTGTCTGCATATTTAAGTAGGCTTTATCGATCAGCGACGTAATGTGTTACCTGACGGACCAAGCCTTATTCCACAGCGAGTGGTGTGTAAATAAAATAGGCCGAACTGTGCTTTCGAGGACTGGTGGAAATCCCATGTGTTTAGATAGATATATTTGTTAACTAATTGTTTACAAATGAGTTTCAGGGACAGTGATATGTATATTATTACTGCGTGGTGCTAGGGAGATCCCGGTTCTTTACAAAGTGTGTAGTAGCTACATGTTTGGTTTATTAATTACGCATGCAAGGCAATGAAGTTTGTCAGTCATTACAGCGATATGCTAGACGCTGTAAATAATAAGTTAGATCTTATTATAGATGTGTAATGTGCTTCGTGACAGAATGGTAACTTACTTGTTCTATCAGTGGTGGTGATTTTTCGAGGAATCAAGGTGAGAGCGGCCGTGGTGTATTTGCTGTGTGAAGATAGCAGTATTATTCCGCGTAAGCAGAATGGTGTTACATCGGTAGGATAACAGTGATAGGAAGTATTTAGGATACTATTGTTACTGCTTGTGTGCATGTCCGTCCGCTAGAATGACCGTGCGTGTTCCATCTTACGTTTGTCTAGGCAGCCGACTGGGAGGTAGGCCGGTACGCCCAACCCGTTAGGTTACAGGTCCGACCCAAAGCGATCGAGCATATCCGATGGTTGAACATACCCGATCGAGGGTGATGCGGCACTCCGTAATTCGAGGCCGTTAGGTCTAGATAGATCGAAGGGTTGAACCTAACCGTTTCTGTCTCTAATATTCTACTCTTCTGGAACCCTGACTCGGTTCGTGGAGTATTGGGAATACTGCCGTGAAGTAGTAGTATATGAGGGGGAAAACCCCCAAAAAAAGGTGGAGCCAGAGTGTGGTGGTGGAGAGTCTGGAGGCTTGCTACATTGGATGACGTGACTTAATTCGTCACGGGACAAGGTACACGGGACCCACAGTAGCTGTGGGAAAGTGTACTGGTGGATGGCCACCAAAGCTGTGCTCGACCGGCACAGGTATGACTGACCTGGAGGATAGTCAGTGAATAAAAGGGCAACTCAGGATCTGGGACAGGGATCCCAGAACTGACACTATGGCTGTGATATGAGTTTGTTATTTAAGTGTAACAATTCATGAGTTCTCCTTAGTTAATACCATAGTAATGAATTATCAGGAGTATAATTTATGATGGTCATATAGGTATTAATGTGTGTAATTGATCAGTCCATGGGTTAAGGGATTGGTGAATTGATGAGTCTGTCAGGAAGGAGATGTCCGGCTGGACACCTTCTCGATAAAGTAATCACTACACTGAAAGGGAAGTAGGTGTATATGCTGATTGATGATGGAAGATGAAACAGGATTGGGACTGGCACCAGGCGAAAGATGCTTTGACAGAGTCATACAGTCGACTCTGGTGCTAGGGGTTATTTGTAGCCCAGAAGTGTTACTTGACTGAACAGGTGGGCTATTGCTTTCTCTAACATCATTGTGCCTATACATTATGGTTACTAGTAGATCTATGATGTGATGATTTCATACTCATGTTGGTAGACATGAGGAATGTCTGAGAGGCAGGTGACATGGTGGAGATGCTGTTAGTCTTTGTTGTAGTTGAGTACTCACACCAACCTCTCCGTGTTTCAGGATCTGTTATTGCTATACTGAAGAAGATTCGAGAGCTTCACCATGAGCTCTATGGGCCCACTCATTCCAGTGCCTATCAAGAAGTTGATTGAGGCCATACTGAGAGTGGTCTTCTGATTCTGCGAGATCAATGTTGGAAGGAGCTGAGTGCTGAAGAGGTCGGTAGGTCTAGGTTAGGACCTCCGCCAAGAGTCCGACGAGTGTCATACGATCCCGAGGGGATCCAACACTGAAACGTCTGCTGATTCTAGCCAGTGAAGCACTGGTGAAATTCAAACTCAGTGTAAACCTTGGTGATTGCAAGGTCATGAACTTTCAAGTTGAGCAAAGTGATCATTGTTACCGGTCATCATGGACTCTGTTATGCTTCCGGCCTGGCTGGGTTGTCATGGGACACCGTGTATTATTTATGCTTGAATAGTGTTTCTACATTGGTTTACCTTTTTGAAGCCAACAGGTGGTCCAGTGACCTAAGACATTGAGTACATACGTGGTGGGAACACCAGAGTGACATGTTTGTGAAGGTAGGGAGCTACCTCATTCCAACGTGGTGAACTGTTGACATGGTTGTTAAGGAGGGAGCTACCTCGTGCCAACGTGGTGAACTGTTGACAGTGTATGCTAGGTTGTGATTGATACCCTTCGATCAGGGTAGTTATAAGATACTGTGTGAAGATCTATTGATCCAAGGACATGGAAATAAGGTGAAGTGTTTAGTCACCTGATAGACTTTGCCAGTGACATTTTGTGTTCATGTGGAGCAACCGCTCATTTTGTAGGTGACATATCAGTGTGTGGGTCACTTAGGAGATAGAAGAGTGACCAGGCTCTTGTGTATTTTGATACGGTGCTACATGTACTTTTTCTGCAAGTGGGAGACCGCTAATAATCTAGGGTCGGCCCAGACTTCATCAGGAGTGTGACGAGCGAAATAGTACGACAGCAAGGAAGGATCCTTGTTCATCGGTGCAGTGTCAGTCAGGCAGTGGTACTGCGCTTGATCAGCCCGTGATTGGTTCTCTGTGTGAAGAGGGAACTTTGGAGAGGCAGCAGACCTTGGAGTTCCGGTCCACTGGAGGAGCCTGGGTGAGTCGCTACCACGACTGGACAACAGCACGAGCTATCGTCCGCCTCCAGGATGAAGAATTCTCATCTGCATATGTGCTCTTGTACATAGTACCTTCTAGTCTGGCTTTCAGCCACCCTTCTCTGTGTTGTGGTTGACTTAGTTCAGAATTAAATTTTTGTTTTCTTAGCTATGACTTTGTGCAGTGATATGACTGGTGTCTGGTCCGAGCCCCCTTGGGGTAGGGAACCCTAGGTGAGGGAGGGGAGGTCCAGCTGTCCCGGCTTGTGTGGGGCCTGGTAGATGAAGAGTGCTATTGAGGTGGTTGGAGCAAAGGCTGGGGATAGTATCTATCGTGGCAAACCAGTCCAAGCCCCGGCGGTCTTGTCACACCGACACATCCGACTTCTGCGGGCATTTGTTGACCGGGTTAACCTTCCCGGCAATGCTGATTCCATTTATATCCTCTACATTTCTGAAAATATTTTCACTGTATAGGGAAAAAAGATCTGGAGACATCACACATCCCTGCCTAACACCTCTCTTAATTGGCTTATACTGTCCCACTTCATTATCAATCCTTATTGCAGCTTGTTGTTTCCAATATATGTTTTTTATAAGTCTAATTTCTTTCCCATCAATTTGTAGATCTGCAAGCATATCCACCATGTTGACATGTCTAACTCTATCAAAAGCCTTTGTATCTTATATATAAATTAGGATGTGCGTATCTCTGTCTGTATGTATGTATGGCCTTTATTTGTTCGCGAACGGCCCATCCGATTGAGATGAAATTTTCTACACGCCTTCCTTTCATTCCAGAGCTGTCAACTGTGATATTTTGTTAGTGTGAAATCGCCTGCTTACTCAGTATTATTTCATTTTTCATTTTTCATCATAATTTCATATATATCTCAGGGGACCTAACTCTGTAAAAGTTATTTCAAGGGGCATAACTTTTCTGTATAACTTATAGTCATATTGTGGCATCGTTTTCAAAGATTTATAAACTCTTTGTCCATAGTTATGTACCGGCATATGAGTTATAATAAATAATGATACAATCTGTAAGGCATTTTCAAAGTTTTCATAAAAATGATGCACAATGCATAACATTGTAACTCATCTTTTTTTGCTTAAGAAGTTACTGTAGTCATGCAGGTGATTAGAAAGAGTTTTCATTAAAAATAATGGATGGTGTGTGGTAGAACGTTCTTTTAAGTTACATTTTTTGTTGTTGTATGAATTTAATGAAGCCGGACAGGGTCAGGCAGACAGACAGACAGACAGATAGACAGTCGGGAACAGGAACTTATATGACTACTTATATGAATTAAATGAGATGCTTCCCACCAGGGACTGGGCGAAGCCGGGCAGGGTCAGCTAGTAGTCAATAAAGCAAAGATGTATATCCTTGTTTACTTCGATAGCACGTTCAATAACTGTTCGCAGCATATACACAGCATTTACTGTAACCTTTCCTTCTACAAACCCACATTGTTCTTCCCCTATTTCAGGTTGTATCTTCTTCCTCACTCTTTGCATGATAATTCTTAGCAAAATCTTTGTGATGTGACTCATTATACTAATTGTTCTATGTTGATCACATTCCAAGGTTCCTGAAAAGAAGCACCAAAATATCCCAAATATGACACGTTGACAGACCAACAGTTGAACAAAGTAACGGGTCGTTTTACACACCTCAGTGTGTACAGAGTGTACTGTATGGTGATAGCCTTGTGGTTGTAAACACCAACGGGCATGGAATGGCTGTGTGGCCAACGTGACACCACCAATCTCTACGTCACAGTCCATGTACCTGTCTGTGAGTTATCAATTATCAGTTATCAGTTGGAGTATCTTCATTGCACTCCGGACATGTCCATAGGTGCTCAGATCCTCTCCCCAGCATATGCATCTCCTGTTGTTCTTGCTGGGAACACCTCCGCCCAGTCGTGCTGCGCCAGTTGTGTGTGTCCCACACATTTAGAAGCATTGGTATCAAGAAAGCGCACATCGGAACTACGCACGTGAAAGTTACCATTTATATAAACCTTAATCGTTGGGTGTTGTATTTCCTCTGTTGAACCAGATGAGCAGCTTCGGAAACCGGCAGTGAGATATGTTTCATTCCAAAAAACATTAATTATTTGAGAGACTCATAGGCTGGACCATGACTACTAGGTAGAAGGTCAATATTTTCATGTGAAGAAACATCATTAAGCAAATCAAAGGTTGTCTCTTGCAGGTTCCGGTTACATTTGCATCGCCCCTGGCTTCGGAATAAACATAGTGTACAATGGAATGCAGAGGAGTCTGTTAACAGCGTTGAGTTTTAGCCATCTCCTCAGTCAGTGGTAACCTGGGGCACGGAAATGGATCGTCAATGAAGTCTTTCTGGTGACTGCCGATTTCATCGACGATGAATTGTATTTTTCGTGGAGGACTTTTGTGTTGGCATTCTGGATGCCGCATTATGCACAGTGTACCTATGCGGGCTGTTGGCTTGTCGAGACTCCTGTCTGTTCCACTTTTCAAATGGGGCAGTGAGGAGCATTTTGTGTGATATTCACTGGCACAGGAACGGAGCATAATGGGGACGACCCGTTGCCATGAAGTTGGAACCGCGACTAACTAACTAACGGGAGAAACATTCAAGGTCTCGCTTGTATGTGCATGGTTGCGTTCGATATATCTAAAAACTCAGTCACCACGTTTGTAATTGTTAAACTTGTCCAACCGTCCTCGGCTGGAGGGATTTTAGCAGTACTCCCTGGCGTAGCCGGCTGAGTTATTGACAGTAGAGTTGTAGCAGGTCAGCATGGCCGAATGGATATGAACGCGTGTTCTTAAACATCCGGTGTGCCGATGCCGAGATTTTGACTAAAATATTCACCTGTCGCCCTTGACTTGGGGACGTAAATTACAAGTACCTCTGAAGTCGGAATGGGTTCGTATGATGGCGAGGGACATTGTTAATAGGGAAAGCTAAACCACATGCAAAATTCAGTCCAGCACTACTGGAAGTAGTGTGTATGGACTACACTTGAGTTCAAAAACTAGCTTGATGGGACTTCACAAACAGTCTTCTTCTTCTTCTTCTTCTTCTTCTTCTTCTTCTTCTTCTTCTTCTTCTTCTTCTTCTTCTTCTTCTTCTTCTTCTTCTTCTTCTTCTTCTTCTTCTTCTTCTTCTTCTTCTTCTTCTTCTTCTTCTTCTTCTTCTTCTTCTTCTTCTTCTTCTTCTTCTTCTTCTTCTTCTTCTTCTTCTTCTTCTTCTTCTTCTTCTTCTTCCTGTCGTGCTTGCTCTGCGGCGGATTTTTTTTTTTTTTTTTAAATCGCAGATTAGACGAAACACGAGCTTTACAATTATAATCCGCACTGGCGTCAGCTGATCAGTTGTGCTAGCCAAGATGTGCAGATATTGCACTTTACCGTATTGTGTAAACAAGCACGAAGCAACAAAACTCCTCGAAGAAGTATTAAATAGTCCACAATATTCTTTGCACAGGACGCACCACTGCTTCTAACTCTACCAGTCTAGTTTGCTCTAGCGATGGATTTTTGAGTGAGAAAAACGCGCTGCAAATACGGCAAGACGTCAAAGCATGTTATATTAATATGATCTCCCGTGTGTTGCCGGGGCCCATAAGGGAAGCAAAGAATAGCAACACTGCATCCTACCACGCATGTCGTAAGAGGCGACTAAGGAGGCTTGATGGTTCCGTCGCCCTGCTACTGAGTGAGTGCGTGGCGCGACACTGTGAGCTGTGAGTTTCGTGTGAAATGCTTTTTAAGCTGCCCGAGGTTTTTTGGAACGTGACTGCATGTTCGGAGCAATGGCGGAAGGCTATGTCCCAGAGTTGACCGGTTTTTGCCTTATGCAGAAATGCGTGGCTGCTGGGCTTCTGGTTGACTGCCACTCCATCGACGATGAACTGTATTTCGTGGACTGTGTGGGTGAACATCTAGGAAACATCCAGATAGGAAAATGACTGCCGATTCCATCAGAGATGAACTGGGTGTTTTGTGGGGGACTGGTGTGTTGACATTCTGGCGGCGGCATTGTGCACAGTGTATCTGTGCGGGCTGTTGTTTGTCGAGACTCCTGTCTTTTCCACTTTTCACATTGGGCAGTGGGGAGCGTTTTGTGTGATATTCACTGTCACGGGAACAGAGCATAATGGGGACGACCCGTTGCTGTGAAGTTGGAACTGCGACTAACTAACTAACTAACTAATTAATATGATGCGAATCACCAGACCACATACCGTTGTGACAACTTGATATGTTATACAGTTAGCAGTCCCACAGCAGTCCCACAGCAGTATGTCCCATATGAAAACCACATTGTTGTCCCGGGACCGCCTCCGTATATCTACATTGAGGATATTCAGTTAGGGGAAAATAGAACTAAAGTGGGCGTAATTTAGAATTGTCTATAGCGTTGTTTCTCGAATTTTCTTCTATCTGCTTCATTTTTACAGTGAAAGGTGTGGTTGCCTAAACTTCATAAAACATTTTGATTAGAAAACAGACATTCGTTACATAGAACAAATATATCAATAACATAGGTCACATATATTTGACATAGAACATATAGTTATGACACGAACACATATAGTTATGACGTAAGAAAACGCTTCTCGACCTTTTGGCTAAGATCAAAATGTCTTGCTATTAACACCGAGAAAATGTTCCGAAATACGAATACAGGACCACTGACTATTAACAGTGGCAATTGGGCCTCGGTGAATCTCATTGGGCTGAAAGGTTCTTTATGGGACTAACCACACGCGCGCACACACACACACACACACACACACACACACGCGCGCGCGCGGACACACGCACGCACAATTATCAATAGCGCAGAACACATTATTTATGACAAACAGCACATATATCTATAACACTGAATACGTGCATTCATTACCTTGAACACATACATGTATTACATAGAATACACACAATCATTACGTAGAATACATACATTCATTACATAGAATATACACAATCATTACCTAGAATACACACAATCATTACGTAGAATACATACATTCATTACGTAGAATACATACATTCATTACATATACTACGTACGTTCATTATATAGAATACATACATGCATTACATAGAACACACACAATCATTACACAGAATACATACATGCATTACATAGATTAGGCCTACATACATTCATTACATAAAATAGTACATTAATTATATAGAATACACACAATCATTACGTAGAATACATACATTCATTACGTAAAATACATACATTCATTATATAGAATACATACATTCATTACACAGAATACATACATTCATTACATATAATACGTACGTTCATTATATAGAATACATACATTCATTATATAGAACACATACATTTATTACAGAGAATATTACATTCATTACATAGAATACATACATTCATTACATTGGACACACACATCTATTAATCATTCATCGTGCGCTGTGCCGATAAGCGTAGGCGGTCATGATTCGCAATCTCACTCGATCACCAGAGTTGTGGATCAGCTCAGTGTTATTGTCTCAACCTTACCACGTCGAAAAACCATCCAGGTATTTGCTTCTCCGCCTTCCCCTTGTTCTTTTCCCCTCGATCTTACCAGTTGTCATCAAGTTCTCCAATTTATTTTTTTTCATTACGTGACTACAAAATTTTGACTGTCTACATCAGGGGTGGCCAACCTTTTCAGCAGGCGGGCCAAATTTCATAAATAATCTTTTCTGCCGGGCCACGCACCTAATTTTTTTTTTTAGTTAATTAAAGTAAACAAGCAAGCGTGCTACAGCCTTGACCACATCATCGCTTCCCACTCCGCGGGCTGCAATATGACGTCCAGCGGGCCGCATGCGGCCCGCGGGCCTCGTGTTTACCACCCCTGGTCTACATCTAATTTCTCTAATCAGTGTACGATTTTCATCTGTTTCTTGTAGTACTTGGTCATTGGTTTTTCTATCTGTACATGGTATTCTTTGCATTTTCCTCATAAACCACATTTCCACAGCCATCAGATGATTTTCAGCTTGTCTGCTTATTGTCCAAGCTTCACATCCATACATGTACAAGTTCTATGTAGTACCGCAACACTCTTTTTCTCGTTGCAATTTACATCTTTTTATTGGTCAGTAAGTTTTTCATCTTGCAAAGACTTTCGCCATGGCGATTCTTGTTCTAATCTCTTCAAGGCATCTCTTATCAGATGTTATGACTGTTCCGAGATAATTGTACCGATTCACTTGTTTAAGACTATTCCCATTTACTTGTATATTACATTGTGGTATTTTCTTCTTTCTAGTGGCCACAATTACTATACAATTCTAACCCTAGTTGTTCATTGTGTGCAACCACCGATCTACTAAATATTGCAGATTCTGCTAATTGTCTGCAATCAAGACTGTATCATATGCATATCTAATGTTATTGATGTTACGTCCCACAATAATGATTCTTTTCATATATTCTACATTTCTGAAAATAGTTTCATTGTACAGAGAAAAACGATCTAGAGACATTACACATCCCTTTCTCACACCTATCTTAATAGGGTGATATTGAATTTTCATATTTCTTCAACGCATTCACCGTGTCACCACAAAATTCCTCTATACTATCTTCACTGCTTTCTCCTGTTTGGACACATATTTGAATGGCTTTTATTTTAAAAGTTCTGCCGATTAATTTTACCAATAGAACATTGTCTGACACTGCCTAATATTCTGTAACAGATTTTTATGTTTGCAGATCCAGATAATTGCTAAACCTCTTTGCCTTTCTTCTCCCCCAGAATAAATCATCTTAAAATCCTCCCCTGTTTTAATCCTTGTTCCTTTGCATCTCGTCACGCACATTCCTAATATATTTATATTCTCTCGTCCCATTTCTTGTTTGATGTTATCCAAAGTTCCATCTTCGCTTAACGTACGAACATTCCATGTCGATAATTTCAGTGGGGCTGTCCCTTTTTTGTGACGTTCTGTGATTCGAAGAATCATGATAAACTAGGCATCTTTAAAGAAGGTAGTTTGAGTTGCTTTCCTTCTTGGCAGTGACCATACATTTATTATATAGAATACACACATTCATTACATAGAATGCACACATTCAATACACAGAACATACACATCCATTACATGGAATAAGTGGTAGCACATGTATGGACTACGTTTGAGTTCAAAGCGAGTGAACGAAATAAAAAAAAATACTAGTTTAGGAATCAGCAAAGACTGAATTGGCGAAGGGGTCACAACGGACGCAATTCGTAATCCAGCATACTGCGTTAGAAACACAGCCGCGACCGATTTGGCAGCAGATTGCTTTGCGTTGTCTTTCATACATTGGTATGAGTGCCGGTCGTTCAGAAACCAATAACAACCTACTGAACGTAAACTTGCCAAGAAATCACAAACAGCAAAAAAAATACCGGGGTTAATTGCGACGTCCTGTAAAGGATATGCATCTACACTTAGGCTGCGATGGAACAGACAAAGATAATCATATAAGAATACAAAAGACATGTGGAGATTGTTGGAAATCAAAACAAAACGAAATCTTGTACAACACTTGACATATTTAACTCTAACATCAAATGAGCAAAGAACGATTAAAACAGTTGCAAATAAACTACAAAAACACAGCTATGCGCGATTTGGCAGCAGACCGTGTTGCGTGGGTTTCACATTGGTATCAGTGCCGGTCGTTCAGAAGGAAAATGGTAAACTACTGCACGTAAACTTAACAAGATATCACAACGGCAGTAGTAAGGGACGTCCTAACTAAGTATATTTTGGGGTCCGTTGCGGGGGTCCGGAAGTCGTATTTCCTTATATGAATGTTATACCGCCTCCTACTGGACCCCCTGAAAAACGGACCTCATTTTCAAAAAATTGGCGGGTATATTCTTGGGTTGTGATGTCTACTTCCTGTTGTCACTTCCTGTCAGGGGGCGGGAAGGTGCGACCAGGTACCTCCGCCGGCCGCCTCGGCTTCCCCCGACCGCTTCCGAGACCATTCAAAGACAGCGAGGTAAGCCCCAGGTATGTGGAATACTTATATAGATAAGTAGACCAACTAATCGCCGGGCAACTGGGTTCGAGTCCCAGTGTGTGTGTGTGTGCGTGCGTGTGTGGTGCGCTCGAGCTCCAGTCATGTAGATTTCGAACATTTCGATGAGGAGACCGAAATCAATATGACAGAGTGGAAGAATGATTTATTCCATCACTCGAGATAACTCGAGTATCCATAGTTGGATGATGAATAAACTTGTGCACGCTGATAGTTAATTCGGCATGTTGGTTGGTTAGTTGATTCAAAAACAAAAATTCCAAATTCGGCCTCGTCTAACCTGCTTCATGATCTGTGGTTATTGTTGAGGTCCGTGGTTTTTGTGGGTTTATTCACCCTAATTCTTGTCTTGTGAGTCCTATCTCGGACTGGTTATGTAGCGTTTGTGTCTGCGACGTCAGCTGGGGGATCGGTCGGCGGCTATCCTTTGTGCTCGTCTGTTCTTGTGGTTTTCTTTGTTTGTGTAGGCTCCTGGCTCGTCTGGCTTGACTGGCTGCAGTCCTTATAAGGACTTTTCGTAATCCCACTCCAGCTGGGGGATCGGTTGGCGGCTGTCCTTTGTGCATGTTTCCTCTTGTTTTCTTTGTTGGTGCAGGCTCCTGGCTTGACTGGTTGCAGTCCCTAGAAGGACTTTTTATTTATTTTTTTTGTGGTCTCCTTTTTGTGTATTTTCTGTAGGAGCTTTTCGACGTTTTCATTTTCCTCCATGTGCCTGTTTTCACTTTCGACTTTGAGTTTCTGCTGCCTTTCGATTTTTCTTCCGCGGTCATCCGTGTTTTTTTTCTCTCCATCTTCTATGTAATACGAGTACTCATCATCATAAGCAGGTTCCCACCATAAACCTGGGTAGTCTACCGGTCTCCTGAGTCTCTTGGGTTTCTTCTTTTCTCTTTTATCCCAGCACCATTTGAATTTCTGGCGCCAGAGTTCCTCCACTCTTTCAGTTTCTCGGATCCCCTCCTCGGTAAATTCCCATAGTGTCTCCGCGCCGTTATCTGGATGTTCATCTCGGTTTTCTTCCGATGTCTGGCGAGATATTGGTTTTCCTTTGTCTGCCTCGGGTGTCGCGGATGGGCTGCTGGCTGTAGCTTGCGGTTCAGGCTCGGTATCTTGGTTTTCATCTTGCGGTTTCACTGTGAGTTCTTGTATGGTTTCTGCTAGAAGAGTTACATTTCAGCTTTATGCAATTCTCTTTCGGCCTTGACCATATGTAGGATTTCTTCGTTCTCCTTCTTCAACTCGGCCATGCGCCCCATCTCTTGTTTGATATTTTGCTGTATCTCCTTCATTTCAGCAAGCAGTTTTTCATTGTCTCTGGTTTGTGATGGTGTTAGGAGTAGCTTAATTTGCTTCTTTAGTTCGTCTATTTGGCTTTGCAGTTGGGCTCTTTCCGCTTGTGAGCAACCCGTGGCTGTCTCGCACCGACGCATAGTTTCGTTGTATGGTGGCCTTGTGGTTATGGCTATCTTCAAGACGTCTCTGTGTCGTTGCAGGTACGGACAGCCCATGTCATGTATCTTGCCCCATGCGTGCCCAGGCAGTTGGCGCACTTTCTTCTATTGTTAGGAGCTCGGAAGTCCGTGTTAAGCTTGTCCAGCGGGCACTCCTTAAAGGCGTGATGATCGGCGCAGTATCGGCAGATTTCCGTCTTACTGCGACACGTAGCTCTGCTGTGGCCGGCCTTCTGACATCTGGGACATTGAGTGATTCTTGGGATGAATCTCTCTGGTTGCTGTATTCTCTTGTTGAATGATACTGTGGTCGGCATTTCGCTGCCCTCCGATGTCACCACTGCCACGGTTGTAGGTATCTTGGAGTAGGTGAGGAGCTGCTCCGCCTTCAAGAATCGGATGTGAAGATTCTCTTCTCGTAGCTGCTTCAGGATTTCTTCGTCTGTCAGATCCACTGGAGTCCGCTTGACGACCCATCGGACTGTTTTTGAGTCGGTGGTTCCGACTCTGGTGTCTTTCTCCTCCTTCTCTGCTGTCTTGGTTCTTGATTGTGTTGGGCTGTCAATCTTCTCCCTCGTAGTAGCTTCAGTAATAGCTGTAGTATCAGGCTCTTTGGTGCAGCTAGCAGGTGGGCTCTCCACGTTGTTCTTTTTGTTGTCGGCTCCCACGCTGCACTTCTTGGCCGCAGCGTGTTTCTTGTTGTTTGACTTTCCACGTGACATTTTCCCGCGTATCAGGCTTCTTGACAGAATAATGCGACTTTACTTGTTAGCGCTCGCAGTGCGAATGACGAAAGAGACGACGATTCGGCATGTTGGTTGGTTGATTCAAAAACAAAAATTCCAAATTCGGCCTCGTCTAACCTGCTTCATGAGCCGTGGTTATTGTTGAGGTCCGTGGTTTTTGTGGGTTTATTCACCCTAAATCTTGTCTTGTGAGTCCTATTCGGACTGGTTATGTAGCGTTTGTGTCAATGACCTCAGCTGGGGGATCGGTCGGCGGCTATCCTTTATGCTCGTCTGTTCTTGTGTTTTTCTTTGTTTGTGTAGGCTCCTGGCTCGTCTGGCTTGACTGGCTGCAGTCCTTATAAGGACTTTTCGTAATCCCACTCCAGCTGGGGGATCGGTTGGCGGCTGTCCTTTGTGCATGTTTCCTCTTGTTTTCTTTGTTGGTGCAGGCTCCTGGCTTGACTGGTTGCAGTCCCTAGAAGGACTTTTTATTTATTTTTTTTGGTCTCCTTTTTGTGTATTTTCTGTAGGAGCTTTTCGACGTTTTCATTTTCCTCCTTGTGCCTGTTTTCACTTTCGACTTTGAGTTTCTGCTGCCTTTCGATTTTTTCTTCCGCGGTCATCCATGTTATTTTTCTCTCCATCTTCTATGTAATACGAGTACTCATCATCATAAGCAGGTTCCCACCATAAACCTGGGTAGTCTACCGGTCTCCTGAGTCTCTTGGGTTTCTTCTTTTCTCTTTTATCCCAGCACCATTTGAATTTCTGGCGCCAGAGTTCCTCCACTCTTTCAGTTTCTCGGATCCCCTCCTCGGTAAATTCCCATAGTGTCTCCGCGCCGTTATCTGGATGTTCATCTCGGTTTTCTTCCGATGTCTGGCGAGATATTGGTTTTCCTTTGTCTCCCTCGGGTGTCGCGGATGGGCTGCTGGCTGTAGCTTGCGGTTCAGGCTCGGTATCTTGGTTTTCATCTTGCGGTTTCACTGTGAGTTCTTGTATGGTTTCTGCTGGATGAGTTCCATTTCAGCTTTGTAATACGAGTATACTCATCATCATAAGCAGGTTCCCACCATAAACCTGGGTAGTCTACCGGTCTCCTGAGTCTCTTGGGTTTCTTCTTTTCTCTTTTATCCCAGCACCTTTTGAATTCCTGACGCCTGAGTACCTCCACTCTTTCACTTTCTCGGCGCCCCTCCGGGGTAAATTCCCATAGTGTCTCCGGATATTCTTTTCGGTTTTCTTCAGATGTCTGGCGAGATATTGGTTTTCCTTTGTCTGCCTTGGGTGTCGCGGTTGGGCTACTGGCTGTTGCTTGCGGTTCAGGCTCGGTATCTTGGTTTTCATCTTGCGGATTCTCTGTGAGTTCTTGTAAGGATTTTGCTGGTTTGCTTTTGAAGAGTTCCATTTAAGCTTTATGCAATTCTCTTTTGGCCTTGATCATTTGTAGGATTTCTTCGTTCTCCTTCTTCATCTCGGCCATGCGCTCCATCTCTTGTTTAATGTTGTGCTGGATTTCTTTCATGACGGCCAGCAGCTTCTCATTATCGCTGGTCGGAGTCGTCGTCAGCAGTGCCTTGACTTGTTTCTTCAACTCGTCTATCTGCTTTTGAAGTTGATCTCTTTCAGCTTGTGCTATACCCGTGGCTGTCTCGCCCCCTGCATTGCTTCCTTGAATGGTGTCTTTGTGATGATGGCGAACTTTAATACGTCTCTGTGTCTCTGCAGGTACGGACAGACCAGGTATCTTGCTCCATGTTTGCTCAGGCAGTTGGCGCACTTTCTTTTGTTGGATGCTCGGAAGTCCGTGTCCATCTTGGCCAGTGGACACTCCTTGAAGGCGTGGTGATCGGCGCAGTATCGGCAGATTTCCGTCTTACTGCGACACGTAGCTCTGCTGTGGCCGGCCTTCTGACATCTGGGACATTGAGTGATTCTTAGGATGATTCTCTCTGGTTGCTGCATTCTCTTGTTGTATGATACTGTGGTCGGCATTTCGCTGCCCTCCGATGTCACCATTCCCAAGGTTGTAGGTATCTTGGAGTAGGTGAGGAGCCGCTCCGCCTTCAAGAATAGAATGTGAAGATTCTTTTCTCGTAGCTGCTTCAGGAATTCTTCGTCTGTCAGCTCCACTGGTATCCGCTTGACGACCCATCGAACTGTTTTTGAGTCGGTGTTTCCGACTCTGG
This sequence comes from Cepaea hortensis, assembly GCA_963921405.1. Classification (NCBI taxonomy): domain Eukaryota; kingdom Metazoa; phylum Mollusca; class Gastropoda; order Stylommatophora; family Helicidae; genus Cepaea; species Cepaea hortensis. Next base: position 7,843,405 of record OY992893.1, read on the forward strand.
TGTCTTTCTCCTCCTTCTTCTCTGCTGTCTTGGTTCTTGATTGTGTTGGGCTGTAAATCTTCTCCCTCGTAGTAGCTTCTGTAATAGCTGTAGTATCAGGCTCTTTGGTACAGCTAGCAGATAGGCTCTCCACGTTGTTCTTCTTGTTGTCGGCTCCCACGCTGCACTTCTTGGCCGCAGCGTGTTTCTTGTTGTTGGACTTTCAACGTGACATTTTCCCGCGTATCAGGCTTGACAGAATAATGCGACTTGACTTGTTAGCTTTTTTTTTTTTAAACGTTTATTTCATACAAAGCAATGTATATTTACAAGGTGCAATGCGTGTTTCTTTGTTTGTGTATATTACAGAGCGTTGCCGTTTGTTAGTTTTATGTCATATGCGTTAATGAAACAAAAACATACATATACAGTTATGATAATGACGTACGCTTTCAGTCATCCCATTCTAACGTGATTGATGGTAATGGTGATGATAATGGTGATGATAATGATGGCCGAGAAAACAACGACTATGATGTGGTGATGATTCCTTCCCCTCGTTCATTCTAAATCCATCATTACACCACGCGTTCTCTTCCCCACCGACAATATATACATTAAATGAAATGTTGGTGTCAAGGTCGAAACGGCAAAAGCCGCCCCACGCTTTACACTGCAGGCAGCCTCATGCAAGCTTAGTTTCCTGTAAGTGAATTCAATATTATTGCTGAATGACAGCCCTCGACTTAATCGCAAGTGCCCAGGATGTGCTTGTGGTGGGCTGGGTTGAGACCAGGAACGCGGTCAACAAGGAGGGAGGGAGAGAGAGAGCTGGGGAGGGTGAGAGGAGGGGGAGGGATAAAGAGAGAGCGAGTAAACAGCTTGAAATTTGTTAAGTTGTCCATTTGCGAATTCAGCGTATACATAAATATCCCGTTTATTATGTACAAAAACAGGCTTTTACATTGCGAATACAGCGTATAGTCATTCGTGTTTGGGGGGAGGGGGGTGGGGGGGGGGAAGAGAGAGAGAGAGAGAGAGAGAGAGAGAGAGTAAAGAGAATGGAATTTATTAGGTTCACTAAAGAGTTTACCTGAGCTGTTCCGACCAAGGTCAACCCTCGGTCTACAAGACAGCTGACTCACAAAGACCACCGTCCCATTGTTCTGTCTAGGTTGGGCTCCAGGACTCAGTAACAAAGAAGGGACATTTATTCAGTTATTTGGCGCTTTGTTCCCCAATGATTGGGCTTAGTGGTGCACATGCGGAGTATAGAAATATACTGTGAGAGTGTGTGTTTGAACATGTATGTTATGTAGTGTGAAACTTGATGGGGGTGGCTCTTGTTTATTAATCTGCGAATAGCTGGGCGATTTTCTGTTGAAAAATCTTTGCTAGTGTGTGTGGTTGTATTGTTTGGTGATTGTGGGTGGCCGAGTTTCTACTCGACCATATTACGTTTCTATACTCCGCCAGTGCAACAAGAAGTTTAGTGTGTTTGTCTTTTGTGGCTGTGGGTATTGCATTTAGGAAAATGGCTTTATAAGCGTCAGTTTTCTTGTTTGTGTGTGTTTCTATTAATTGTTGCAGTGCAGTCTTAGTGGCTGTGATTGCTGGGCATTCATAGAAGAGATGGTCCTCTGTTTCCTGAATATTTTGTCTACATAATTTGCATGGGGCTATTTGCTTGAATGTTTGTGCAGCTCTCTCTGTTGTCGGGGTCATATTATAAATTAGCCTGTATGTTATTTCTTTGGATTTTGATGTGATATGTTTGTTGTGTAAGTTAGTGAAGGTGCAGCTATAGTCTTTCATGTGATATGTGTATCCTCTTTTGATTCTCAGGTGTAGTGGTGGGGCTTGTTGTTGTACTAAATATTTGTATATCTGCTTGGTTGTCTGTTGTATTAAGTGTTCATTACCTTGAATTGCTTGCATACATGTTCTGCAGAAGTGCAGTAGTGTGCCGTAATAGTGCGGTGTTGTTTTGTCTATTTTCTTAATTCTGTGTAATCTAATTGCAATATAGTATAATGCTAGCGAGTGTTGATCTGGATGATTGACGATACGTCCTATGTGGTTGATTCTTAATGCTTGTATTTTTGTGTTAAGGTCCTGTAGTGCTTCCCCCCCCCCTCTAGTCTTCTCTTGTATTAAAGTCTTGTGCTTTATACTGTGGATTGTGTTTTTGAAGATGAGTTGTCTGATGTGTTTGTTTATGTCTGTGATTGTTTGTTTTGGGGGGTCTAACACTGTGGCTAAATATAGTATTTTAGGAAAGATGAAGGTGTTTACAATAGTGCTTCGTACAAAAATTGTTGATGTCTTGTATTTGAACATATGTAGTATGTCTATAATTTGTTTTGTCAGTGATTGCCATGTTCCTGTGTGTGTTTTTCTGGGATTGGATGGAAAAGTGATCCCATAAATCTTCATGTTATCTGTGACTGTTAGATCCGGGGGGGAAATCTGCTTTATTCTTCCACTTCTTCAGACCCATTATTTTAGACTTCTGTATGTTTATTTTGGCCCCACTTCCTTCACCAAACTGTCTGAAGGTGTGAAGTATGTTCGTTATGGAAGTGTTGGTTGTAGGGAAGAAAGCGGTGTCATCTGTATAAGCAATTAATTTCCGCTCTCCAGACCCTTGTATAAATGTACCTTTAATGTTAGTGTCCTGTCTAATTGCTTCTAAGAGTGGTTCTAGTGTTAGTACATATAGGACTGGTGTGACTTGTTAGCTTTTTTTTTTTTTAACGTTTATTTCATACAAAGCATTGTATATTTACAAGGTGCAATGCGTGTTTCTATGTTTGTGTATATTACAGAGCGTTGCCGTTTGTTAGTGTTATGTCACATGCGTTAATGAAACAAAAACATAAATATACAGTTATGATAACGACGTACGCTTTCAGTCATCCCATTCTAACGTGATTGATGGTAATGGTGATGATAATGGTGATGATAATGGTGATGATAATGATGACGGAGACAACAACGACTATAATGTGGTGATGATTCCTTCCCCTCGTTCACTCTAAACCAGTGTTTCCCAACCTTTTTTGTGCCATGCCCCACTTAAGCCTTTCTAAAATTCATATTGCCCCCCTCCCCCGCCCCACGCCCCCCCCCCCCTCAACATATACATTATTTTTAATATTCAAAACTTGAAATGTTCACTAAAGAAACTTGATTGATAGGTTTTAGGAAGAAATCACTAGGTAATTATTGAGCAAACACAGTAAGTAAATTTTCAAAACATATAATGGAGAACTGAAATTCAAGTACAAAATAATTTTAATGAAAGATTTTTCTATATTATTTTAATTATTAGTAATTATTTATTATTTAAATTTAGTGAGATCCTTGCGCTTGATGCTTGCTGCAAAGAGATCTTATGTCAGGTTCCAATTTAGTTAACTTCAGTCTCAAGTCTCCCCGTTTTGTTATATTCAGCCGATTTCTTCCATTTTCGAATTGCCCCCCTTAACAGTCAAATTGCCCCCCTGTGGGGCGTGGGCCCCACGTTGGGAAACACTGCTCTAAACCCATCATTCTCACACGCTTATAAACCTTCAACACACCACGCGTTCTCTTCCCCACCGACAATATATACATTAAATGAAATGTTGGTGTCAAGGTCGAAACGGCAAAAGCCGCCCCACGCTTTACACTGCAGGCAGCCTCACGCAAGCTTAGTTTCCTGTAAGTGAATTCAATATTATTGCTGAATGACAGCCCTCGACTTAACCGCAAGTGCCCAGGATTTGCTTGTGGTGGGCTGGGTTGAGACCAGGAACGCGGTCAACAAGGAGGGAGGGAGAGAGAGGGAGCTGGGGAGGGTGAGAGGAGGGGGAGGGATAAAGAGAGAGCGCGTAAACAGATTGTAATTTGTTAAATTGTCCATTTGCGAATACAGCGTATAGTCATTCATGTTTGGGGGGGGGGGGGGGGGGGGGAGAGAGAGAGAGAGAGAGAGAGAGAGAGAGAGAGAGAGAGAGAGAGAGAGAGAGAGAGAGATAGAGAGAGAAAGAGCGTAAAGAGAATGGAATTTATTAGGTTCACTAAAGAGTTTACCTGAGCTGTTCCGACCGAGGTCAACCGTCGGTCGACAAGACCACTGACTCACAAAGGCCACCGTCCCATTGTTCTATCTAGGTTGGGCCCCGGGACTCAGTAACAAGGAAGGGACATTTATTCAGTTATTTGGCGCTTTGGTTCCCAATGATTGGGCTTAGTGGTAGACATGCGGAGTATAAAAATATACTGTGAGAGTGTGTGTTTGAACATGCATGTTATGTAGTGTGAAACTTGATGGGGGTGGCTCTTGTTTATTAATCTGCGAATAGCTGGGCGATTTTCTGTTGAAAAATCTTTGCTAGTGTGTGTGGTTGTATTGTTTGGTGATTGTGCGTGGCCGAGTTTCTACTCGACCATATTACGTTTCTATACTTCGCCAGTGCAACAAGAAGTTTAGTGTGTTTGTCTTTTGTGGCTGTGGGTAGTGTATTTAGGAAAATGGCTTTATAAGCGTCAGTTTTCTTGTTTGTGTGTGTTTCTATTAATTGTTGCAGTGCAGTCTTAGTGGCTGTGATTGCTGGGCATTCATAGAAGAGATGGTCCTCTGTTTCCTGAATATTTTGTCTGCATAATTTGCATGGGGCTATTTGCTTGGATGTTTGTGCAGCTCTCTCTATTGTAGGGGTCATATTATAAATTAGCCTGTAAGTTATTTCTTTGGATTTTGATGTGATATGTTTTTTGTGTAAGTTAGTGAAGGTGCAGCTGTAGTCTTTCATGTGATATGTGTATCCTCTTTTGATTCTAAGGTGTAGTGGTGGGGCTTGTTGTTGTACTAAATATTTGTATATCTGCTTTGTCGTCTGTTGTATTAAGTGTTCATTACCTTGAATTGCTTGCATACATGTTCTGTAGAAGTGCGGTAGTGTGCCGTAATTGTGCGGTGTTGTTTTGTCTATTTTCTTAATTCTGTGTAATCTAATTGCAATATAGTATAATGCTAGCGAGTGTTGATCTGGATGATTGATGATGTGTCCTATGTGGTTGATTCTTAATGCTTGTATTTTTGTGTTAAGGTCCTATAGTGCAACCCCCCCCCCACCCCCCTCTAGTCTTCTCTTGTATTAAAGTCTTGTGCTTTATACTGTGGATTGTGTTTTTGAAGATGAATTTTCTGATGTGTTTGTTTATGTCTGTGATTGTTTGTTTTGGGGGGTCTAATACTGTGGCTAAATATAGTATTTTAGGAAAGATGAAGGTGTTAACAATAGTGCTTCCTACAAAAATAGTTGATGTCTTGTATTTGAACCTATGTAGTATGTCTATAATTTGTTTTGTCAGTGATTGCCATGTTCCTGTGTGTGTTTTTCTGGGATTGGATGGAAAGGTGATCCCATAAATCTTCATGTTATCTGTGACTGTTAGATCCGGGGGGAAATCTGCTTTATTCTTCCATTTCCCCAGACCCATTATTTTAGACTTCTGTATGTTTATTTTGGCCCCACTTCCTTCACCAAACTGTCTGAAGGTGTGAAGTATGTTCGTTATGGAAGTGTTGGTTGTAGGGAAGAAAGCGGTGTCATCTGTATAAGCAATTAATTTCCGCTCTCCAGACCCTTGTATAAATGTACCTTTAATGTTAGTGTCCTGTCTAATTGCTTCTAAGAGTGGTTCTAGTGTTAGTACATATAGGACTGGTGTGACTTGTTAGCTTTTTTTTTTTTAACGTTTATTTCATACAAAGCAATGTATATTTACAAGGTGCAATGCGTGTTTCTATGTTTGTGTATATTACAGAGCGTTGCCGTTTGTTAGTGTTATGTCACATGCGTTAATGAAACAAAAACATAAATATACAGTTATGATAACGACGTACGCTTTCAGTCATCCCATTCTAACGTGATTGATGGTAATGGTGATGATAATGGTGATGATAATGGTGATGATAATGATGACGGAGACAACAACGACTATAATGTGGTGATGATTCCTTCCCCTCGTTCACTCTAAACCAGTGTTTCCCAACCTTTTTTGTGCCATGCCCCACTTAAGCCTTTCTAAAATTCATATTGCCCCCCTCCCCCGCCCCACGCCCCCCCCCCCCCTCAACATATACATTATTTTTAATATTCAAAACTTGAAATGTTCACTAAAGAAACTTGATTGATAGGTTTTAGGAAGAAATCACTAGGTAATTATTGAGCAAACACAGTAAGTAAATTTTCAAAACATATAATGGAGAACTGAAATTCAAGTACAAAATAATTTTAATGAAAGATTTTTCTATATTATTTTAATTATTAGTAATTATTTATTATTTAAATTTAGTGAGATCCTTGCGCTTGATGCTTGCTGCAAAGAGATCTTATGTCAGGTTCCAATTTAGTTAACTTCAGTCTCAAGTCTCCCCGTTTTGTTATATTCAGCCGATTTCTTCCATTTTCGAATTGCCCCCCCCCCTTAACAGTCAAATTGCCCCCCTGTGGGGCGTGGGCCCCACGTTGGGAAACACTGCTCTAAACCCATCATTCTCACACGCTTATAAACCTTCAACACACCACGCGTTCTCTTCCCCACCGACAATATATACATTAAATGAAATGTTGGTGTCAAGGTCGAAACGGCAAAAGCCGCCCCACGCTTTACACTGCAGGCAGCCTCACGCAAGCTTAGTTTCCTGTAAGTGAATTCAATATTATTGCTGAATGACAGCCCTCGACTTAACCGCAAGTGCCCAGGATTTGCTTGTGGTGGGCTGGGTTGAGACCAGGAACGCGGTCAACAAGGAGGGAGGGAGAGAGAGGGAGCTGGGGAGGGTGAGAGGAGGGGGAGGGATAAAGAGAGAGCGCGTAAACAGATTGTAATTTGTTAAATTGTCCATTTGCGAATACAGCGTATAGTCATTCATGTTTGGGGGGGGGGGGGAGAGAGAGAGAGAGAGAGAGAGAGAGAGAGAGAGAGAGAGAGAGAGAGAGAGAGATAGAGAGAGAAAGAGCGTAAAGAGAATGGAATTTATTAGGTTCACTAAAGAGTTTACCTGAGCTGTTCCAACCGAGGTCAACCGTCGGTCGACAAGACCACTGACTCACAAAGGCCACCGTCCCATTGTTCTATCTAGGTTGGGCCCCGGGACTCAGTAACAAGGAAGGGACATTTATTCAGTTATTTGGCGCTTTGGTTCCCAATGATTGGGCTTAGTGGTAGACATGCGGAGTATAAAAATATACTGTGAGAGTGTGTGTTTGAACATGCATGTTATGTAGTGTGAAACTTGATGGGGGTGGCTCTTGTTTATTAATCTGCGAATAGCTGGGCGATTTTCTGTTGAAAAATCTTTGCTAGTGTGTGTGGTTGTATTGTTTGGTGATTGTGCGTGGCCGAGTTTCTACTCGACCATATTACGTTTCTATACTTCGCCAGTGCAACAAGAAGTTTAGTGTGTTTGTCTTTTGTGGCTGTGGGTAGTGTATTTAGGAAAATGGCTTTATAAGCGTCAGTTTTCTTGTTTGTGTGTGTTTCTATTAATTGTTGCAGTGCAGTCTTAGTGGCTGTGATTGCTGGGCATTCATAGAAGAGATGGTCCTCTGTTTCCTGAATATTTTGTCTGCATAATTTGCATGGGGCTATTTGCTTGGATGTTTGTGCAGCTCTCTCTATTGTAGGGGTCATATTATAAATTAGCCTGTAAGTTATTTCTTTGGATTTTGATGTGATATGTTTTTTGTGTAAGTTAGTGAAGGTGCAGCTGTAGTCTTTCATGTGATATGTGTATCCTCTTTTGATTCTAAGGTGTAGTGGTGGGGCTTGTTGTTGTACTAAATATTTGTATATCTGCTTTGTCGTCTGTTGTATTAAGTGTTCATTACCTTGAATTGCTTGCATACATGTTCTGTAGAAGTGCGGTAGTGTGCCGTAATTGTGCGGTGTTGTTTTGTCTATTTTCTTAATTCTGTGTAATCTAATTGCAATATAGTATAATGCTAGCGAGTGTTGATCTGGATGATTGATGATGTGTCCTATGTGGTTGATTCTTAATGCTTGTATTTTTGTGTTAAGGTCCTATAGTGCAACCCCCCCCCCCCCCCACCCCCCTCTAGTCTTCTCTTGTATTAAAGTCTTGTGCTTTATACTGTGGATTGTGTTTTTGAAGATGAATTTTCTGATGTGTTTGTTTATGTCTGTGATTGTTTGTTTTGGGGGGTCTAATACTGTGGCTAAATATAGTATTTTAGGAAAGATGAAGGTGTTAACAATAGTGCTTCCTACAAAAATAGTTGATGTCTTGTATTTGAACCTATGTAGTATGTCTATAATTTGTTTTGTCAGTGATTGCCATGTTCCTGTGTGTGTTTTTCTGGGATTGGATGGAAAGGTGATCCCATAAATCTTCATGTTATCTGTGACTGTTAGATCCGGGGGGAAATCTGCTTTATTCTTCCATTTCCCCAGACCCATTATTTTAGACTTCTGTATGTTTATTTTGGCCCCACTTCCTTCACCAAACTGTCTGAAGGTGTGAAGTATGTTCGTTATGGAAGTGTTGGTTGTAGGGAAGAAAGCGGTGTCATCTGTATAAGCAATTAATTTCCGCTCTCCAGACCCTTGTATAAATGTACCTTTAATGTTAGTGTCCTGTCTAATTGCTTCTAAGAGTGGTTCTAGTGTTAGTACATATAGGACTGGTGTGACTTGTTAGCTTTTTTTTTTTTAACGTTTATTTCATACAAAGCAATGTATATTTACAAGGTGCAATGCGTGTTTCTATGTTTGTGTATATTACAGAGCGTTGCCGTTTGTTAGTGTTATGTCACATGCGTTAATGAAACAAAAACATAAATATACAGTTATGATAACGACGTACGCTTTCAGTATCCCATTCTAACGTGATTGATGGTAATGGTGATGATAATGGTGATGATAATGGTGATGATAATGATGACGGAGACAACAACGACTATAATGTGGTGATGATTCCTTCCCCTCGTTCACTCTAAACCAGTGTTTCCCAACCTTTTTTGTGCCATGCCCCACTTAAGCCTTTCTAAAATTTATATTGCCCCCCTCCCCCGCCCCACGCCCCCCCCCCCCCTCAACATATACATTATTTTTAATATTCAAAACTTGAAATGTTCACTAAAGAAACTTGATTGATAGGTTTTAGGAAGAAATCACTAGGTAATTATTGAGCAAACACAGTAAGTAAATTTTCAAAACATATAATGGAGAACTGAAATTCAAGTACAAAATAATTTTAATGAAAGATTTTTCTATATTATTTTAATTATTAGTAATTATTTATTATTTAAATTTAGTGAGATCCTTGCGCTTGATGCTTGCTGCAAAGAGATCTTATGTCAGGTTCCAATTTAGTTAACTTCAGTCTCAAGTCTCCCCGTTTTGTTATATTCAGCCGATTTCTTCCATTTTCGAATTGCCCCCCCCCCTTAACAGTCAAATTGCCCCCCTGTGGGGCGTGGGCCCCACGTTGGGAAACACTGCTCTAAACCCATCATTCTCACACGCTTATAAACCTTCAACACACCACGCGTTCTCTTCCCCACCGACAATATATACATTAAATGAAATGTTGGTGTCAAGGTCGAAACGGCAAAAGCCGCCCCACGCTTTACACTGCAGGCAGCCTCACGCAAGCTTAGTTTCCTGTAAGTGAATTCAATATTATTGCTGAATGACAGCCCTCGACTTAACCGCAAGTGCCCAGGATTTGCTTGTGGTGGGCTGGGTTGAGACCAGGAACGCGGTCAACAAGGAGGGAGGGAGAGAGAGGGAGCTGGGGAGGGTGAGAGGAGGGGGAGGGATAAAGAGAGAGCGCGTAAACAGATTGTAATTTGTTAAATTGTCCATTTGCGAATACAGCGTATAGTCATTCATGTTTGGGGGGGGGAGAGAGAGAGAGAGAGAGAGAGAGAGAGAGAGAGAGAGAGAGAGAGAGAGAGAGAGAGAGAGAGAGAGAGAGAGAGAGAGATAGAGAGAGAAAGAGCGTAAAGAGAATGGAATTTATTAGGTTCACTAAAGAGTTTACCTGAGCTGTTCCGACCGAGGTCAACCGTCGGTCGACAAGACCACTGACTCACAAAGGCCACCGTCCCATTGTTCTATCTAGGTTGGGCCCCGGGACTCAGTAACAAGGAAGGGACATTTATTCAGTTATTTGGCGCTTTGGTTCCCAATGATTGGGCTTAGTGGTAGACATGCGGAGTATAAAAATATACTGTGAGAGTGTGTGTTTGAACATGCATGTTATGTAGTGTGAAACTTGATGGGGGTGGCTCTTGTTTATTAATCTGCGAATAGCTGGGCGATTTTCTGTTGAAAAATCTTTGCTAGTGTGTGTGGTTGTATTGTTTGGTGATTGTGCGTGGCCGAGTTTCTACTCGACCATATTACGTTTCTATACTTCGCCAGTGCAACAAGAAGTTTAGTGTGTTTGTCTTTTGTGGCTGTGGGTAGTGTATTTAGGAAAATGGCTTTATAAGCGTCAGTTTTCTTGTTTGTGTGTGTTTCTATTAATTGTTGCAGTGCAGTCTTAGTGGCTGTGATTGCTGGGCATTCATAGAAGAGATGGTCCTCTGTTTCCTGAATATTTTGTCTGCATAATTTGCATGGGGCTATTTGCTTGGATGTTTGTGCAGCTCTCTCTATTGTAGGGGTCATATTATAAATTAGCCTGTAAGTTATTTCTTTGGATTTTGATGTGATATGTTTTTTGTGTAAGTTAGTGAAGGTGCAGCTGTAGTCTTTCATGTGATATGTGTATCCTCTTTTGATTCTAAGGTGTAGTGGTGGGGCTTGTTGTTGTACTAAATATTTGTATATCTGCTTTGTCGTCTGTTGTATTAAGTGTTCATTACCTTGAATTGCTTGCATACATGTTCTGTAGAAGTGCGGTAGTGTGCCGTAATTGTGCGGTGTTGTTTTGTCTATTTTCTTAATTCTGTGTAATCTAATTGCAATATAGTATAATGCTAGCGAGTGTTGATCTGGATGATTGATGATGTGTCCTATGTGGTTGATTCTTAATGCTTGTATTTTTGTGTTAAGGTCCTATAGTGCAACCCCCCCCCCCCACCCCCCTCTAGTCTTCTCTTGTATTAAAGTCTTGTGCTTTATACTGTGGATTGTGTTTTTGAAGATGAATTTTCTGATGTGTTTGTTTATGTCTGTGATTGTTTGTTTTGGGGGGTCTAATACTGTGGCTAAATATAGTATTTTAGGAAAGATGAAGGTGTTAACAATAGTGCTTCCTACAAAAATAGTTGATGTCTTGTATTTGAACCTATGTAGTATGTCTATAATTTGTTTTGTCAGTGATTGCCATGTTCCTGTGTGTGTTTTTCTGGGATTGGATGGAAAGGTGATCCCATAAATCTTCATGTTATCTGTGACTGTTAGATCCGGGGGGAAATCTGCTTTATTCTTCCATTTCCCCAGACCCATTATTTTAGACTTCTGTATGTTTATTTTGGCCCCACTTCCTTCACCAAACTGTCTGAAGGTGTGAAGTATGTTCGTTATGGAAGTGTTGGTTGTAGGGAAGAAAGCAGTGTCATCTGCATAAGCAATTAATTTCCGCTCTCCAGACCCTTGTATAAATGTACATTTAATGTTAGTGTCCTGTCTAATTGCTTCTAAGAGTAGTTCTAGTGTTAGTACATATAGGACTGGTGATAGTGGACACCCTTGTCTGACAGATCTATTGATTCTGAAACTGTCAGTGAGTGAATGATTCACCAGTACCTTACTTTCAGGATGTTTATACAATATTTCTATCCACTGTCTATAGTACTGTCCTATGTTACAGTGTGCTAGTGTTTTGTGTAAGTATGAGTGTGTGATTCTGTCAAAGGCCTTCTCCTGGTCTAAAGATAAGAGAGAGGATTGACAGTCTTTCTGGTGGGTGTATGTAATGAAATCCCTAATGAAGTGTGCATGTTGGTGTATGTTTCTGTGTTGAATACTGCACTGTTGGTCTGGGTGGATGAGTGATGGCATGAAGTTTTTAATTTTGTTTGCAAGTGATTTTGCTAGAATTTTGTAGTCTGTGTTTAATAAGGAGATGGGTCTATAGTTTTTCAGCTGTGTTTTGTCTGTGTTGTCTTTAGGTATGAGTGTTATATATGACATATTGCAAGTGTTTGGGAGTTCTTGTTTGTTAAAAGCTTCTTGGTAGACTTTTAGAAGGAAATTGCCTAGGATAGGAAAGAAGTGTTGGTAGAATTCTACTGTGAGTCCATCTGGTCCTGGTGTTTTGTCTTTTTGCATTTGATTGAGTGCATGTGTTATGTCTGCTAATGTAAGCTCTGTGTCTAGTGTGTCTTTATCTGTGTCTGACAATTTTTTTGTGTATTTTAGGAACCTATTTTGTGTTTGTGTGTTGGCGGGTTCTGCTGTATATAGGTCAGTGTAGTACTGTTGGAATGTTTCTAGTATATGTACTGTCTCTGTTTGTGTGTTTCCTTGCATGTCTGTTATTGCTCCTATTTGTCTGTTGCGTTGAATGTTTTGCTCTAATGCAAGGTGCTGTCTATTGGGACTTTCTTCTGATATGTTAGTAAGTTTAGTTCGAAGGAGTGCACCACGGAATGTGTGTTGCTGGTGTTGTTCTAATTGTGATTCTAGTGCGTTTAGGTGTGGTGCATTCCTGTCAGTCTGTTTTGTGAGTTGTATTGCTGTCTGTATGATATGTTCTTGTTGTAGTCTGTCTTTATGTATGATGGATGCTAACTGTTGTGTTCTATACCGTATTGTATTCTTTAGTAAATCCCAAATTTGTGTTATGTTGTCGGTGGGTGTACTATTAGTGTATGTTAGAATAAGTTGTGTCACATGTTGTAAATAGCCTGTATTTTGGAGTAAGGAGTTATTGGACTTACAATGAGGTGTTCTTTTTGATGGCCTTGTATTTGTAGTGTCGGTAGTGATATGTGTTAGTACTGCTTTGTGATCTGTGTATTGTAATGTCTCTTGTAGATGTTTTGTGTGTATTATTTGGTGTGTTGAAGGTGTGTATACTCTATCTAATCTGGCTGATCTATTGTAAGCCCTATTTTTGTGTGTTGTTGCAATGTTATTAGGGTGTCTGTATCGGAAAGCGTCTATTAAATTGTGTGTGTCTAGGGTATTCTTTAGTATATCCAGTTGATGTATTCCATTTCTGTCATTTCTCCTTAATTGTGTCTTGGTTCCTGCTTTGCCTGCCCCTACGATATGCAAATCTGAGAGTACAAAATTGAAATCCCCTGCAAGGATAACATTTTGCCCTCTGTATGTTTGTATAAGTAGGTTGTCTAATTCTTGGTAAAAATTTGGTTGATGATTGTAATTTGGTGGTGCATGTATGTTCACTATGGTGTACGCATGTATAGTGTTTTCTACCTGTATTATGGAGATTCGTCCATGGTTATCCGTGTGTGTTTTAATTATGTCCCACCTGTCTGATGTCTGCAGAATAGCTGTTCCTGACCCAATTTTGTGTGTGCCTAAACTAAAGCATGAATGTCTGAGGCCTAGCTGTGTGGTGATATGTTGTGCGAATGTTTTTGAACATATATTTGTTTCTTGTAGTAGTAGAAAAACTGGTTTGTACTTGTTTATTAGTGTGATAATATGTTGTAATTTTGTACGTATACCACAAAAGTTTAAAGTAATAATAACTAAATCACTAGTCATTATAATTTAAGTAAAAATCTAGCGCTCGCAGTGCGAATATTACGACGACGAACACCTTCGTTATGTTTCTATAGTACCCCATGTATCAACTTTACGCGATTGGTGAAAATCTGGTTTAAAAATATACAAGACAGTAATGCAATATTATTAAAAAATTAAGCCTAAAAAAGATAATAAATGCTAAATTTCTTGTATGCATAGCGGCGAATTTTAATGTCAATATAAAACTACTATTCTCAATTAATTTAAGGCGTAACTTGCTAAGATAATCATAAAAATATGTAATATTATTAAACCCCACAGTTATACCCCCTAATTTATAAAAGTAACCAGGGGAGACTAGTCAGGTCTCTTGACTCAACCAGAAGTAATAAGCTCCCTTCATTGTAGCAAATGCTACAACAGGTAAAGGTCCCACAGGCGTCTTATCTTTCCATCGTTCTGTCTTTTCTTTACGTCTCTAGCCGTAAAACACTCCTTTCTTTTCCACCACCGGCCAGCTCCGATCATTACCGGAGATAAACACGCACACTAAAGCAGGCTGACACCACCGCTGGCCAGCTAGAGCTGATCTTACCTGAGGTAAACACTCCCACTGAGGCGATTTGGTTGACCGTTAACATAATTAGCACGCAGTACTCAATCGGGCAAGAGAGGGACATCTTGCGTTTAAGATTGGTAAAGTTAAGTCAGCCGTTTAAAATAAAATTCAGCACAAATATGTATTTCTATTTGCTGTAAATATGGATCTTCTGATTGAATTAAAGCAAAAGCCTATAAATCTACTTCGACCAAAGATACGCTGTGAAATCGTCTATACCTCCAGGTAGACTATAAGCAACACATATAAGCGAAAACAGAGGTCAACTTGCGTAGGGCGATCATGTCTATTTTTAACGTTTGTTCTAGGTGTCTATCTATTACAGTACGTTTCAGTCAGCCCCAACATTGTTTGGTTGCGCGTGTGCCATAATGATGTGCCGCATGTGTGTGAGTGCGTGTGTGTGTGTGAATGCGTGTGTGTATGCGTGTGTGTGTGTCTATATGTGTGTGTCTGCGCATGCGTGCGTGAGTTTGTGCGTGAGTTTGTGCGTGCGTGCGCGCGTATGTGCGCGCTCGTAGGAAACTTCAATATTGGGGGAGTGGCTGTGGAGTGGATGTAGGACAGGTTTGCGGTTAGTAAAAAGGTGGGTGGATCAAGAAGCGGTGTGGGTGAATTATGAGACAGGGGTGGAAAAGATACTAGTGAAGAGGCCACCGAGGCTGAATGGTGAAGACAGGGGGTGGAAAACTGATTAGCGATGAGGTCACCGTGGTTGAATGATCCTATCACAAGTGGTAATGGGAAAACCATAACACAAGCTCACTGGCTGGCACTGCACCCGAGCACCCGTGGCTAATGCTCACATCCGATCACATATGACGCTGCTCCCGGTCGCATGTGTAATGCTATCCACACCACAGGCTCACTGTCTAAGAGATATCAAAGAAGGCGTCGCATGGGTGTGATGGGGATACAGTACTATTCAGCCGAATGGGGGAGTGGCTGTGGAGTGGGTGTAGGACAGGTATGATGTTAATAAAAAGGTGGGTGGATCAAGAGGCGGTGTGGGTGAATTATGGAGACAGGGGTGGAAAAGATAGTAGCGAAGAGGCCACCGGGGATGAATGGTGGAGACAGGGAGTGAAAAACTGATTAGCGAGGAGGTCACCATGGCTGAATGAGCCTATCACAAGTGGTAATGGGAAAACCATACCACATGCTCACTGGCTGGCGCTGCACCCGAGCACCTATGGCTAATTCTCACAGCCGCACACATATGACGCTGCTCCCGGTCGCATGTGTAATCCCAACCAGACCACAGGCTCACTGTCTACGAGATATCAAAGAAGGTATCGCATGGGTGTGATAGGGCTACAGTACTATTCAGCCGAATGGGGGAGTGGCTGTGGAGTGGGTGTAAGACGGGTAGATATGTGCTTCTGATCATTGTTAACGG
Source organism: Cepaea hortensis (assembly GCA_963921405.1). Taxonomy (NCBI): domain Eukaryota; kingdom Metazoa; phylum Mollusca; class Gastropoda; order Stylommatophora; family Helicidae; genus Cepaea; species Cepaea hortensis. Next base: position 7,859,094 of record OY992893.1, read on the forward strand.
GTGGTCGAGTGGTTGGGTGGGTAGATAAATACGTCCATTCCTTGATAAGAACCGGAGGTTAAGTCTCATATTAAAAGTCTGGGGCATGAACACATAGTTGGCTGAAGTGAGGGTGACCTCCTGGGTGACTCAACACGTGACGATACCATTAATGAACATGCGTGAACGTGTTCAAACGTGTATTTGGGGAAAACTGGAGGATGACTCAGAGCGTACTGACAGCATAACGATACAGCCGAGACACTTGGGTAATGGTCACAGTCGATTAAATATGGCACTGCTTCCGGTCATATGTCTTAGGTATACAATCGAAACACAAGACTAAAACCGGTAAAGATGGCGTCGCACTCGATCACATATGTAAGTGTACAACCACGTGGCTAAAACCGATCAAAATACCAGTATAATAAAGAGATATATGGTGCTAATCGCATATAACTGGAGTATGTGCTCGGCTGGCTGCGACACCAATCAACACATTCACATGGCTGATTTATTAAGCCTGAATGTTTGTATACATGTGGCCTATTCTGAGATGCAGAATAATGACCTGTCCTGATCTGTCCATAACACGGTAGTCACCTTGAGCAAGTACTGTGGCTTTCTGGCTGACTTCGTCATTCATTTCTTTTGGTGGTATGTAACGGGTGGATCAGACTTATCTCATTGCACTCCTTCCGTAACCAATCGAGCAGCGCTGGCGTGTCTGGGTACTCGACAGTGGGATGAAAACCCTTTTATGGTGACCTTATGCCTACTGCTAAGTTCAGAAAGTAGTGTCCTTAATACCGACAATGTCCCACAACGTGCGCCCCGAGCACTGATTTTTGCATTTGCCAATAGCAACTAATGATACAACCGAGACACGAGTGTAATGACCCAGTAGGTCAAAAACAGCGGTAATGGAAGAAACCAACATGGAAACTAACCCACAAAATAACCCAGAGGGGGGGGGGGGAGAAATTCGTTTTGGTGCATGTGTGGTCGGCGAGTGCCGCGACTAGAGATTGTCTTCTTCTGTCAATTGGTCGTTATATACACAGTCATTGGCGTATCAATATTTAATCTGTCTCGATACAACGTCGAAGCGGTTGAGGGAAAGTTGTGGATCGCTCTTCTAAGCAACTGTCTGGGTTACATGCTACCAAACTCTAAAATGTGAGCTTCTACGTGATTTTACCGAGTAATGCTTCGCCGAACATGTTTCCCAAGATCACACCAGGTCACCATTTCGTCAAGTTACCGCAGACTATTGAGGTGAGTCAACATTTCGAAGTGGGTCTGGCCAAAATTCAATTCCCCAACTACTACTGCAATGTGCTAGAGAATGAAGTATGGCTAAGATACATCCCACCAAACGGTAGAGTGATAAGAAAGGCGTGCCCCCCGGGCCTGTACAGTTCACCAGATGCGTTTATATCTGCACTGAATCGACTAATGAAAGATCGGAAGGTGGACGTGAAAGAAAGTCATCGTGAAAATACTCGAACCCGGGGCCACTATTACATTTAGTGAGAAGTTGCAAGAAATACTGGATACAATTGAAGGTGAAGGGGTGATAGACCTGAAAAAAGACCTGCAAAATGTCTACGTACACTGCGGTCTCATTGCGGCGATACCAGTCTGAGAAATCATGATCCCACTACTAAGGACGGTTCCTATCATGAATCAGCGCTCGACCTCAGTGTTTCCCGCCTACGACAAACCTCACTACATACCGCTGCATCGTTACTTCTTCGACACGGTGCAAATACTTCTAACCACTGATATGGGCACAAAGGTCACATTCACTACCGAGACTTTAGTGCTGACGTTACATTTTCGAGTTCGGAAGAGATCAGACCTAGAATAATGGTGAAATACGTGGCGTTACATCGAAACCCCAGACTGGCCGAAGACATGATGTGCCCGACACTCAGATGATTGATGCCTCGGTTATCTACAAGACTCAGATATCAGTCCACCAAGCAGGAGACCAGTTTTATGACTACATGCTATGTGACATGTACATACCAGGCTACCAACCGAAAAAATCAACCTACTCAGGCAATGGTGTGAAGAAATCCAGAAACAACATACAATGTGTATAGATCTGTATGTGAAAATAAAATGTTGTGATGATACTATGTATACCACCTCATATCACATCATCCATTTCGTATAATGACATAATGCATTTTTATTCTGGAAAAATGTACTGAAATACTGTAAAATATACAGGCATATATTATAATTAAGTCTTGGTTGTTGAATTTTTTAGTGTTTACGGTGTATAAAGTTGTCATGTGATGAGAGAATGAAGGACAAATATCTTGGTCAAGTAATAAATTTGTTAGCCAAAGGGGAAAACTTCGTGGCTACATTTCAACAAGACTTATAAAAAAAAAAGCTCACCCAAACTTATGAAAAGTAGGAAAATTTGTTAATCAAAGTGAAAATTTTTGGTCACATTTCAACCAAACTTATAAAAATCTCAGTCAAACTTATGAAAAGTAGGAACATTTGTTAACCAAATGTGAAAAGGTTAGCCGAATGTCAAACCAAACTTCTAAATATCTCAGTCAAACATATGAACAGTAGGAAAATTTGTTAACCAAACGTGAAAAGTTTGGCCAACTGTCACCCAAACTTATGAAAAGTGGGAAATTTTGTTGTCCAGAGGTGAAACGTTTGACCAAATTTCACCCAAACCTATGAAAAGTAGGAAACTTTGTTAACCAAATGGCAAAAATCTTGGCCAAGTAATAAAATTTGTTAGCCAGAGGGAAAAAATTTTGGCTACATTTCAATCAGACTTATAAAAAGCTCACCCAATCTTAGGAAAAGTAGGAAAATTTGTTAACCAAATGTGAAACGGTTAGCCGAATTTCAAACCAAACTTATAAAAATCTCAGTCAAACATATGAAAAGTAGGAAAATTTGTTAACCAAATGTGAAAATATTTGGCCAAGTGAATAAATATTTCATGCAAAACTTATGAAAAGTAGGAAATTTCATTAACAAAATAAGAAAAATTTTAGCCAAATTTCAGCCAAACTTATAAAAAGTAGGAAAATTCCTTAACCAAAGGGAAAAAAATATCTCACGTTGTTATTTTACTGGTCAAATTTCAACCAAACTTGTGAAAAGTAGGAAATTTTGTTGTCCAGATGTGAAAAGTTTGGCCACATTTCACTCAAACTCATAAAAAGTAGGACACTTTAGTAATCAAATGAGAAAAATTTGGACACATTTCATCCAAAACTTATGAAAAATAGGAAATTTTGTTAACAAAATATGTAAAGTTTGGCCAAATTTCAAACAAAACTCATTAAAAGTAGGAAACTTTGTTAAACAAAATCGCCCTAGTATGGAGGTTGGACTTCGACCGACATTTGCATGATTTGACGACTGCTGCCATGCGGCGATTGCCTCACCGAGCAGTCATGTACTTAAATGTACTACCCTCTCTCGGAGGGAAGGCTACGGAGTCGACACGAGACAATGCAAGTTCCTGCTCTTAGTTGAGAGATATCATCACCACCATGTCTCAATCCGTGTGGCAGTACAATGTCTTTGTTGTCATCAGTCCATTTTCTTTTCTCACGCTCCCTTGCTCTCAAATCAGATCTTCTTTGGTGTAGCGCCAGAGCTGGTAACGGATGGTGTTGCATTCTAAGGAGATGGCAGAAGCATTTGAATTTCTGTTTTTCAGTGTATGAGGCACGAGATATTGATCCCACTGTCTGTCTGATAACATCATTTCTTACTCGGTCTTGGAGAATTGTCAACATCTCAAATTGCATACAGGCACTCTCGCCACTTCATCCACACCTCAAAGAAACGTAGGTCCCGTGATCCAGGAAAACTAGCCGAGATCAAAGGATAATCATCGATGTCCAGAAAGACGTTTATATCAAAGGAGACGTGTCGGGATGTTTTTGTACGAGGATCAAAAGACGAGAAAGGAGCAGGGGTGACTTGGTGGGGAGGAAAAACCCATGACGTCCTATAGGCGAAATTCGATGCTGTATGAGAATCAAGTTTTAAATTCAGTATACAGGTTGGTTTGACACCGGCTGGAGTGTGGATTTATTTCAGTGCCAAATAAGAAATACAAATCACGATTTTTAGTGTCGTTTAAAGACGACAGGCATTGGTCCTTGATGTGACTTGGTGGTTTAATTCTAGGACTGGAATAGGTTAAATAAGGTAGTAGTGATGTAGATTAGAACTCGAGCATAGTGAACTTGCGTGTGTAACCGTAGTATAGAGTGTTGGCAGCATTAGGCTGAAGCGTGACTTAGGCTGTGTTGAGTGAGGTGTCATTGCACTCGGTAGGATAAGTACAATAACATGAGAAGATATTCAGCAGGATTGAGATTGAGTGGGGAGATAAAGGATAAGTCAATGCTAGGATATTATGGTAGGGGAGTCTACTGGGATTTCTGTGCTTTTCCTTTAGCTTTTCTTGATTTTACCTTGTCTAGGGTAATGTGCTGAACTACTCTGTCTTATGCCAGAGTGTAGCTCTAGGATGATATAGATGTTACAGTCTGAACATGGCCTTAGGCCTATATCCACATATACTGGGTCTGAGTAGGGTTTCTCTCACCAGGTGTTATTTCTTCGACAGGTTCCATCCACTTGAAAGTGAACGTAGTTCCCAATCTGAGAAGAAGAAAATGGCAATACTCTGGTGCAGTGCTAACTGATATCAAGCTTTGAACCCTGTTTAGCAAGAAGGTCAGACAAGTGCTTAACTAAATTGAACATTCGAAATGAATCACTAGAAGTGAGGTGCTCAATGAAGGTATTCCAAACAACCAGAGAATTAGGAACAGTAATATTTACTCTAAGCAATAGAGAAAGGAAAAGACTATCATTAACATTTTCCCTGATTACAGGAGCAGTTAGTTGAGTGACAAACCGCAGTGTATAGGCGATATATTGTTGGACCGGTGGTTATATTCTTCAATCCATGGACTATATTAAAGACCGGTATATCGTCTGTGCCGAACTAAATGACATTAAGTAACTCAATCACGCAGTGGTGATCAGACTTTCAAACGTTCACGGATATACTGGAAGTCCACAATCGGTCGGAGAGACACATCATCTGGTGAGCTACTTCCAGTTCTGTGCTATGTGAAGTCGAATGGCTGTAACATGATGACAACTGTGATGCTGATCCTAGACTAAACTATCCTGTCTCACATTCACGATAGACTACACCACATATCTCCACACCCATACATCGCACACACAAATCAAACTTTTCTGCATTAAATGTTTTATCATTTTGTTCAAAGCCAGTGTTAGTGGGGGTATGTGCTGAAGGAATGTGAAGAGGGGTATTGTCTGGTGGAGAGAGAGAGAGAGAGAGAGAGAGAGAGAGAGAGAGAGAGAGAGAGAGAGAGAGAGAGAGAGAGAGAGAGAGAGAGAGAGAGTGATCAAAAGACTTAAAAAGGGGGGTGTGTAGACAAAGGACCGGCAAAAGACCAAAACTCAAGAAAAGGGAATTTAAAAAGTTGTGCTTGTTGATTCCACTTTCCCCCCAGGGACAACAAGTGACAATACCCCATGTGTACCTTGTGGCATAATCTGTGTCTTCTTTTTGCTAATTGTTAAACCAAATTCAGAACAAGCATTGGAGAATGCAGATAGTAGACATTGCAATTCTTCCTCAGAGTGGGCCGTAACTGCAGCATCATCTGCAAAAAGCAACTCTCTGATCAGTACCCTCCTAATTTTGGTCTTGGCCTTCAATCTCTGAGCATTGTAGAGGCCGCCATCTGAGCGTGAGTGAATGTATATACCACCATCCTGATCACGAAAGGCATATTTCAGTAGAAGTGAAAAGTATATTCCAAAGAGGGTGAGAGCTAGTACACAACCTTGCTTAACTCCACACTTGATTTCAAACTCTTCAGAAGTTGCACCATCAAACTTGATTATACCCTTCATGCCTGTGTGGAACGATTCCACAATGGGCAGAAGAGTTGGTGGGCAGCCAATCTTCTTTTGTGCCTTGAACAGACCATCACGACTGACCAAATCAAATGCCTTTCTGAGGTCGATGAAGGCAATAAACAGTGGTTGATTCTGTTCACGGCATTTTTCTTGCATTTGTCGCAATGAGAATATCATATCAATGGTAGGCCGGTTCTGTCGAAAGCCACACTGTGATTCGGGGTAGACTTGATCTCCTAGGACTTGAAGTCTGCGCAGAGCAATTCTGGCAAATACTTTTCCAACAATACACAGATATGAAATACCCCTATAGTTGTTGCAATCGCTCCGATCGCCCTTGTTCTTGTACAATGTTATGATGCTTGAATCTTTGAAATCCTGTGGGACTTGTCCTTATCGCCAGCATAGCTCTATTAGCTGGTGGATCTGTAGAGTGAGTGTGTCTTGCCCACTCCTGATAACCTCTTTTGGAATCCCATCCTTACCTGCAGCCTTGCCAGATGCAAGTTCATATATAGCACATTTAACTTCTGTTATGGTGGGAAGTGTGTCCAGGTAGTCAAGATTTGGTAGAGCCTCTGTGGCGTTGAGGGCATCATCAGCTAGTTTGGTCTCTTGAGTAAAGCTCCAAATAGTGCTCTGTCCATCTGTCCATCTGCTGTTTCTTATCAGTGATGATTTCTCCAGTCAAGGTTTTCAATGGTGCACTTCTTTTGATAACTGGACCACAGGCTCTCTTTATTCCTTCATACATGCTTCTGATGTTTCCCTTATCACTTGCGATTTGAATGGACTCACATAACTTGATCCAATAATCATTTGCACACTGCCTGGCAGCCTTTTGCACATCCTTCCTAGCTTGCTTCAGCTCACTGAGAGTGTTACGGGTTGTTCTTTCCTTGTTTCTTAAGAGAGCTATCTTCTTCTTATCAATCAAGGGCTGCAGAGTCTCGCTGTTTGCCGCAAACCAGTCCTGCCTTTTATGATCCACAGTGCCGTAAACCCTTACGGCAGTTTTATAAAGAGTTTCCTTAAGGTTACCCCACTTTTCATTTACTGTACAATTTTCTGGTGTATCAGTGAAAGCGTCTTCAAGTTGCTGTTGAAACTGAAAGCACTTTTCAGGATCGTGAGTGTTAATAATATTAATCCTGGGGCTAGATTTGTGTTTAGCTGTGTAGATTCTCTTTGGTCTCAGTCTAACCCTTGCAACAACCAAAATGTGATCCGTATCACAGTCAGCACTGTGGTAACTTCGAGTCAATGATATATGGTTCAGATGTTGTCTCCGTGTGCTGATGAAGTCCAGCTGGTGCCAATGGCCGGATCTTGGATGTTTCCATGTGACCTTATGCATCTCTTTTGTTTTAAAAAAGAAGTTTGTAATACATAGGTCATTTCTGGTGCAATGCTCCAGCAGCCTTTGCCCATATTCATTCATGCGACCGATGTTGTATTTTCCAAAGCACACTGGCCATGAACTCGAGTCCTTGCCCACACGAGCATTGAAATCACCGAGCATATAAATGTAGTCAGATTTTGGAACTGCCTTGATCACAGAGTCTAATTCCTCATAGAACGAATCCTTCACAACATCAGAGGAATCGAGTGTCGATGCATATGCAGTAATAATGGTGGCAAAATCACAAGAGGTTGCCAAAGCAGGGATAATAGTCTTTCATTTCCTCCTGCTGGAATTTCAATCATTCCCAGTAGCGAATTCTTCACTGCAAAGCCCACACCGTGTTGCCTTTTTTCTGCCTGCCCTCTAGCCTTCCAAAAAAAGGTGTAATTGTTTTCCCTGAGTGACCCTTCCTCAGCGAGGCGAGTCTCCTGCAGGCCAGCAATATCAATGTTAAGACAATTGAGTTCGGCATCAATCACAGCCGTTTTTCTCACATCGTCAATATTGGTCAAGTCAGTGGAAAATCCTGGACACATGGTTCTCACGTTCCAGGTTGCAAGCCGTAGCTTGAGGTTTCTATTTTTTCTTTTTATTAGTACTAATGAAACTAGAACATTACATACAGCAATAAGAAAGAGACAAACAGCGTTCTTCGGTCATGTGATGAGAAGAGAGGCATTGGAGAACATCGTGACAACTGGAATGATCAATGGGAAGAGAGACAGAGGTAGACCATGAGAAATAATTATAATGCTGCATGGATTAAGACGGTATCATGGAGGAACATCATCAACAGAGTTGATCCAGAACACCAAAGACCGAGATCTGCGGAGAGACATGAACGCCTATGCCAGGTGGTGGGGCACTTGATAATAAATCTGTCTTCCGGTTAATGATTTCTCGTGCTTCGGAGCAGGTTAGTTTTCCGTGACGTATGCTCACAACATTACATCTGAACACTTTCTCACGTTCCAGCTGAAACAGTCGGTTCTTGACAATAATTCAACACAAACACAGATAACATAGTTACAAGACAGAGATAAGAGAGTGAAAGACAGAGATGAGTGGTGTGAGAGGGCCAAGCAAGTATTAACTAGAGATGACAAAGAATGGAAGAGCTAGACTTGAGAACAAGAAAACGGCTTTACAGGCAGGAAGATCCACTTCATTGCAACCGGTATTTCCCCATCTAACCGCCGTCTAAAAGCGTTACACATGAGATAGTTCAGGGCTGATGCTTCACTCGGGCAATACAAGGCAGAACAAACTCTATTTTCAAAGTCAGAAATGGGGCACACAGGCCCGTCTTACATTTGGCCCTTCCAATCACTAATCTTTTGCACGCCTATCTATCATGAATGTTACACTTCACCGGCACCTTGCCGTCTTTACAGACGATAGTTTGTTACATTGTGCTTGACAAGACCAGGGATGGCGTTTCAACTCTCCATAGCAGAAAGCCTGGGCTGAATTGTAGAGATCATGTGTTACCCTTGCAGCATGATCCCTCTCTCGGCCTGCCTAGTTTACTCCAGAGGAAAGGTAACACCAATACATCTGGAACAAGACAAGCTTCAGAAGCTGCCAGATCAGTTGCTAACCAAGGCTTAGGGCCTGATCAGCCCTGCCATGACATTCAGTATTTATTTTGCATTTCCTAAATGTCGCATTTATATTGGAAAAACAAACAAACAAACAAACACTGTAATTATGTGAAAAAAGAAAGTGGACGTGGAGACTTGGAGGGACAACTCAAGTGCACATTGGGCAAGTTAACAATCCCTCAGTGGTTGAACATTGACAAAAGTAGGCCGACTGGGCCACTGCCCAGGAAAACATGTCCAAGTTGGAAAAGCTGCCCACACGAAACATATGGCTCATGTGATTTTGCTAAACACATTCTGATCCTGGCTGGTGCTACATAGTTTGTGCGCTGTGCTGAGATTCTCCTGGTGTGGTCTATAGGAGGAGACTGGAGCACTTATTGAGATACACATCTGCCATGAAAGTAATCCTTTACGAACCAAATGAAACAATATCGACACAGTTTTACAGAACGGCTATTCTTGGCTACAACTCACACGAAACCCAGAGGGACACAGTTTTACAGAACGGCCATTCTTGACTATAGTTAAGCATATCCTACCATGGAAGATGTCCACATACAAATACTTCTCAACCAAACATATATCAAAGAATGACAATAAAACAAAAATAGTACGTTGCCATCCTTCAGAACCCCCCCCCCCCCCCCAATAAAAAAAAAAAAACAGGAAGAAAAAAACACATTAAAGTGCATACACTAAACCTCCCAGAAGGTCACCATACTTGTCTCTGTCAGTGTGTCCCACCATGCCCTGCCACAATCTAGACTTTCCCCCTCTTGCTACAAGGATAGTTATGCACCACAATTATTATCTCTTCAACTGTTAATAACATACAAATGAGTTTAGTCCCAATGTCCATGCATACGTGCATCAAACATGTCTACTTCTCAACATAATCCCCATAAACTTTAACGGTTTTACGCCATCTTGAAACAAGAACATGTATCCCAGATCTGTACCGTTTTGTCCTATTCTCGTAGCCATTTCTTCACTGCATTAATGACTCCCTCGAAGTCTTCAAACTTTGTCCCATGGATAGCCTTCTTACGGGGACAGAAAAGATGGAAATCAGATGGTGCCAGATCTGGACTGTAAGGTAGATGGGGCAGTACATTCCACCACATTTAGTCGATTGCCTCCCTTTCTTGCAAACTTGTGTGAGGATGCGCGTTGTCGTGAAGGAGAAGCAGTTGCTTTCGATTCTTGTGAGGCCTAACCCTGCAGTAATGACAATTGAGTTTTGTGAGTGTTTTGATGTAAATTTCCAGCACATCCATGAGAATAACCCCACCAATGTCCCCAAAAAACTATCAGCATGACTTTACCGGCTGATGGAGTTGTTTTGAATGTTTTCCTCACTGGTGATTGAGTATGATGCCACTCCATTGACTGTCTTTTTGTTTCAGGCTCAAAATGATGAACCCAAGTTTCGTCTCCTGTCACATAGTTTCGAACCACATCAACAATTCTGAATAAATTGTTTTCCTTTGGGCCTTATAGCCCTTGTGAGAGTCCGAGGAACCCATCTTGCACAATCACAAACCTTTGAACATCCCAGGTTTAAACAAATTTCAATCACACTATCTTTACTTATTGAAAGCAGCATGAACAATGATTACCTTGTGATTCACCTGTCTCTGTGAATCATGATGTCAGCACGTTAAAACATGATCTGGCAGGTGGCTGTGACAGTACGTCCAAGCGCAGCATATCAGCCAGTTCTACATCTCCGCTTGCAGAAACCAAAACTCTCTGCGCCCAGCGACCTACTGACTGTGCTTCTATCCACTGCAAATTTGCTATAAACAGCACAAATATGTGTTTGAATGTTAACAACAGTTTCTGCCTCTGTGATAAAAAACATTATATAACAATCCTCTGATTGTATCTCACATCATTAATATCTGCTATTTTAACGGTTTTGTGTTGTGGTTAGAACTGGTTTACAGAGGTGCAATTTGGTTTACACCTTCAAGAGATTATAAACTTAAATTGATCCAAATTTAATGCTTCTATCTTTATTATTAGCTGAGATAATAATTGTGGTACATAACTTTCTATATATCTCACACACACACACACATATATATATATATATATATATATATATATATATATATATATATATATATATATATATATATATATATATATATATATATATATATAAACACAAACAACAGGACAATTGGGAAAAAGTATTTTAATGCATAATACTCTGAGAACAATGTGTAGCATAAAAATATTGTGAATAAAACGAAGAATTTGCATTTTAAAAAGTAACATTACAGTGAGTATATGGAAGAACGATTGTGTAACAAATACTGATATATGAATCAGTTACGGTCAACAATTTGTCAAAGCAGCAAGAACATACCATTCATAAGAAATCAGTTATAGTCAACAATTTGTCAAGGTACAAGAGTGATCTTGTAGAGAAAATGTAGGATTGAATATTTCAATAGTTGACCAACATGCAGCATCAGATTGTAAGGGGACAGAATTTACAACCAATACACGAAGTTAACTGCCGCCTCCGTGGTGAAGGAGTTGCGCACACAGTTTTTAATCTCGCATACCGCATTTGAAACACAGCTGTGAGCGATTTGGCAGCAAACTGCCTTGCTTTGGTTTTTTAACGAAATGATATGGTGCCGGTTGTTCAGAAAGCAATGGCAAACTACACAACGTAAACCTGCCTAGAGATCACAAACAGTAAATGATGGGGTTAACTGCGACATCCTGTAAAGGATATGTAACTAACTTTTAACATAAAGTTATAGACAAACAGATCTGAGTTCTGACATAACTTTGTCTAGAGGCAGACATAATGGTACACTGACAGGATAAGACGTCACACAAATACAGATCTCAGTTCTTCTTACACAGAATAAAGATGAATGAGCAAATAAAAACAAAAGAGCACATAAGACACCACCAATAAATTAAGAACAGTCTAAACATGACAAGCAAATGTCACCAGATAAACAAGACTTAATGTGTAGGCGACTAAAGATAATATAATTTAGCAAATAATACTCATAGGCATGCAAACGTATCATGCTGAGTGTGAATGACACTCACAGGCATGGAAACATGTCATGCTGAGTGTGAATGATACTCACAGGCATGGAAATGTATCACACTGAGTGTGAATGACACTCACAGGCATGGAAACGTACCACGCTAAGTGTGAATGACACTCACAGGCATGGAAACGTATCATGCTGAGTGTGAATGACACTCACAGACATGGAAACATATCATACTGAGTGTGAATGACACTCACAGACATGGAAACATATCATGCTGAGTGTGAATGACACTCAAGTGCATGGAAACGTACCACGCTGGGCGTGAATGACACTCACAGACATGGAAACATATCATGCTGAGTGTGAATGACACTCAAGTGCATGGAAACGTACCACGCTGGGTGTGAATGACACTCACATGCATGGAAACGTACTAGGCTAAGTGTTAATAAATAAACAGGTGAATAAATTATCCATGCAGTGAAAGCCACAAACAGGAAATATACAAGTCACATACATCGGCTGGAGGCTTATTGAGCAAGTGGTAAATATTCAATATGGGGTCAACATCACTGCACTTGGGACATCCTAAATCCGCGCTGCGTCCAGGATTTTAATATTGAGATTATTTCATTTCTTCTCCGGATCTGGCTCCATCAGACTTTCTTGTTCCCAAATCTTGAAAGAAAACCAGCTCAAAGGAAACCATTTTGACAGTGATGAAGAAGTCATACTAGCATGCAGGTTTATGTAGACGTCTAGACTTGTTCTAGTATGTGTTAATAAATTTAGCTTATATTTTTACATATTCTATGCAGGGATGAGGTGGATGGGATTTATAGGGAGGAAATACGAAAAAAGGGGGTGGGGGTGGGGTGGGGGGGAAATGACATTCTGAACATATGGTGAAGGGGTGCATGGGCCAGAAAAGGTTGAGAACCACTGAACTAGATATGTGTCCCAAAGAAGTTTGATGCTATAGCTCTGTGATGTGGTAGTGCCATCACATTTTAAAACCCTGAGAGCAAAGAGGAATAGGTTCTCTCAACTTGGCCAGCGATGAGCCCAGGCATTGAACCTATATATAAATACTGGATGTTCGTAAAGTCTCACTACACTTTGTATGTAGGACAAATTTGAAAAATGAAGTACATGATGTCATCAAAGTATGTGCTAAAAATGCATTAATTTAGTTACAATAGTTACTGCTAGGGTGTAACGCTGTTTTGAGGAAGCTGGAAAGTACCATTAAAGTATTCATTATAACTGGTGGTTGGAAATGTCCACCGCGGGCTTCAAGACATGGCTGTACACGTCTCTTCATATTGTCAAATACCTTCTGCAACATGTCTGTTGTTCTTATTCTGTTAATAACACCATTCTGTTTGGGGTGCAAAGAATTACTCCAGCTGACGACAGCCATTCACTGCATATTGCTTCCTGATGGACTGTGGAGCAAATGTTTTGATGACTTCATTTTTCACATTTGTTCTACATAAAAAGTGTAGTGAGACATTACAAACACCCTGTATACATATATAAACAACAGCTGAAATGACTAACACTTTGAGGACACACTAGACAACAACAATGAACCAAGCAATATATACTCCTGAGATCTGAACCCTGCCCTATAAATGAGACATTTTTGCTGCCGAGATGCAAGAAACATTAGCAACACTAACAGTAAAAAAGTTGGCCAGTCTTTCCTTACCTTCAACTTCTAACAAATTTAAATGAAATAGACTACAATCTGCTGTACATCTATGGCTTTCAGACTTTTCTATCAAACATAAAAGAATCAATGAACAAACAGGCATGTACAAATTCATGTCTTTAAATTAACAACAAAAATAGAAGATGTATGATAGCTGCCTACATCATTTGCTAATGATTACATCTGCATATTTGATAGTATAAACAATGACTTTTATGGTAAGTCAACTTTTATAATCAACAACACTAGCAAGAGAAAAGAACTCTCTCAAATCGGCGTGTGAAAACTTCATGTACTAAGAGTTATCTCCTCTGGAGTTTGACTTGTATGGTGGATTCTGTGTTTCATTGTCAGCTGACTCCAACTTAATGCCCAGGGCTCTCACATACTCGCTACAGCTGATGTGACAAAATGCCCTCTCACATACTCACAAGAGCACCACACACCTGATATTTCAGGTGATAGATATCTGTAGTATAATATTATAGCCACTATGTACACAGAGAATGTGAGGTGTACACAGAGAATTGAGGTGTACACAGAGAATTGAGGTGTACACAGAGAATTGAGGTGTACACAGAGAATGTGATGTGTACACAGTAGCACCGGTATAACATGGACAGTTTCAGGTATATTATACATCAGTAATATCAACATTGGACAGTGTTAGTATGAAGGTTAAGTCAGCAAGTAAGTCACACAAAAACTATATGAGATTCGAACTAGAAAATCACTTGAAATTTGTATGCGCTTGCACACACTCATGAGGCAACATTTGCCTACCACACACAGACATCGAGCTAGATGGATATGCCACATAATGACACCTTTATACACTACTGACAACCATTTCTCACCTGTATTATAACATGGTGTGACTTCTTCTGCTGCCCGTAATACCCTATTGCCTGCCATAGACAGACAATGAACTAGATGGATATGCCACATAACAACATCTTCATACACTAGTGACAACCATTTCTCAGCTGTATTATAACATGGTGTGACTTCTTCTGCTGCCCGTCATACCATTGTGTTCCCACTATTCTGTGCAGGCAGCAGTTAGTGTATGTTTGTAGTTGACTAGTAATTCTGTTAGTTGTTCTCCATGTTTCTGACCCATACAGTAGAACCAATTTAACATTGGAGTTAACAATTCTAAGTCTGGTGCTAAGTTTTACTTCCTTTGACTCCCACAAATGTCCCAGTGCTATAAAAGCTTCTCCCGCCTTTTGTGTTCTTATTTTAGTATCTGTATCTGTTTCCTCATATTTGTCCACACTGCTTTCCAAATAGGTGATGATTCTGCTTCCTGAAGCGGGGTTTTCACCAAGGAAGATCATGTTGTTATTTGCTTGGTTTACTCTCATTAACTTTGTCTGGCCTCTATGAATTGGTAGACCTAATTCTTGAGACCTCTCTTCAAGTGTGATTAGTTTATCCTGCATTTGTTGACATGTGTGTGACAGGAGTGCAGTGTTGTCAGCGAGGTCCAAATCATCAAGATGTTTTGCTAGAGACCATTGAATTTCCTTTCTGGCGGTAGTTATCATTGTCTTCATAACCCGGTCTATATTCAGTAAAACTAATAATGATGACAAAAGGCATCCGTGTTATACTCCTGATTTTAATTTCAAAAGCCAGTTCTTCCTCATGAAGAGAAGAGCTCTACACTTTATATCTTCATATGTTGTCCTTGTTAAGTTAATGAATTGTCTGTGGGATCCCATAGTGCTGCATCAGCCTCCACTGGGTTCCCTATCAATGCTGTTAAAGGTAATTGTCATATTTTGTCAGGACAAACACTCCTGCCTAAGACATACTGTTTCTGTGCAAAAACTGGTGACTAATTCTCCATTTTTATTCATCACCCTTAGTCCATGTTTTCACATTTTCCTTGTTTATGGCTTGAGTATAGAACTGTTTCACCTGTGCTCAGGTGCTGTTCATGTTCTGGTCCACATTGTTTCACACAGTCCCAAGATGCTAATATTGTAATATTTCATTTCTGCTGCCACTTGTGCTGTCTTACCTAATTCATACATAGTTTTAACATTCCAGGTGCCAATCCAGAAGATTATCCTAGGTGAAAGTAATTTACTCAGCTTTATGGACTCCTTGCGGCTTTTTCCAAAATGTGTCATAACTCTTCAATACGTGCTTCTTTTCCTCTTGGTTGGCTGAGTAATTCTTTCTTCTTTACGTGACTAGTTCATGGTAGGTCAGATTTTATGGCTGAAGTTTTCTATGTGATGGTGTGGCCTACCCTAAGCACAGCCCTTCCTTAACAGCTTCTTACGACAAACATGAAAGGGTGGCAGTATTACTAAACTTCGTTTCCCTTGCGGGTCTCAGGTTACACAAAGGCAACTTTGTGACCGACTTACTACTGGCCCTTGTAATATCAACATTACACAGTATTTATAATATCAATATTGGAAAGAGTCAGTAATATCAACACTGAACTAAGTCAGTAGTAATTTTGAATAATGCCAGTAATATCAATATTGGATAGTGTCAGTAATAACAATAATGATGATGTCATTAAAAGTTGACAATAGACAGTGTCAGTAATATCACCAGTGCGTTAGTAGCATTAATATCAATACTGGACAGACAGTAATATCAAAACCAGACAGTGTCAGTAATATCACCAGAGGGTCAGTAGCATTAATATCAATACTGGACAGACAGTAATATCAAAACCAGACAGTGTCAGTAATATCACCAGAGGGTCAGTAGCATTAATATCAATACTGGACAGACAGTAATATCAATATGTATAGTGTCAGTAATATCAACAATGTGTCAGTAGCCTTAATATCAATACTGGACAGGCAGTAAAATTAAAACCAGACAGCGTCAGTAATATCAACAATGTGTCAGTAGCCTTAATATCAATACTGGACAGACAGTAATATCAAAACCAGACAGCGTCAGTAATATCAACAATGTGTCAGTAGCCTTAATATCAATACTGGACAGGCAGTAAAATTAAAACCAGACAGTGCTAGTAATATTAACTCTTGTGTCAATGATAATGAAAGTTAAAATGTGTAGTAAATTCAATAGTAGACAGCGTCATTAACATCAATGACAATCAAATCACTGGCAATACATGCATGACTGTTAACAGATCTGGGCACTGATGTTCATGAAACGGAAATAATGAAAAATACTGTAGCCCCAGGATAAATATACAAATGTATATTCCAATGTTGCATATACATCAATAAAGGAATGCTGAAGTTTACAACAGGCAACTAATACTGTTAAGTGCCATAATCATGATAAAAACAGACACAAATCCAAGAAATTGGCAGATAAAACTGCTAGCTGTGTGGCTTATGTTAAAAGACATATTCATCGTATGTGGCTGACCATCGACTGGCCAGCATCCAGCCAGGTAGTTCCTGTTCTAGGGCTATTAAATCTGGCGTCACCTGCAGACAGAAACAGGCCAAGAGATATTTGTAGATATGTTCAGTTCAAGAAAGGATAACTTTAAAATGTATTTTTAAACTGCCGTATCCCACAACAGGACCCTGTCGAGTGTGTGTAAAGTCATAGGACCTTGACATTAGTTAGGTCTGAGTGCCCGGAGGAACAGGTGGTCAGTCTTGTCATCGCATAGCAAACTGAGAGGGCAGGGATCAAATCCTAGTCCGACTGCACAGTGAGTGTAATATCCTAGCCATGACATCAACGCTCCCGCAAGGATAGCTTGCTAAGAGACAAACTGATAACAGGACCAGAGGCAGCGGGTGGCAGATAGAACTGACTGATTAAATATAAGGGCCATTTGTATCACACTTGGAATTAACCAGTGTGCCCTGATGCCATCATACCCAGGCTGCCAGCTCAATGTAGCAAATCCACAGCCTGACAGCTCAGCATAGCAACTCCACAGCACTTACAAGAATCTTTATGTGCCATCATACTGGGCTGACAGCTCAATGTAGCCACTCCACACACAGCAATGACAAGAATAATGGGCTGACAGCTCAAAGTAGCCACTCTACACACAGCACTGACAAGAATAATGGGCAGACAGCTCAATGTAGCCACTCCACAAACAGCATTGACAGGAATAATGGGCTGACAGCTCAACATAGCCACTCCACACACAGCACTGACAGGAGTAATGGGCTGACAGCTCAACGTAGCCACTCCACACACAGCACTGACAAGAATACCAGGCTGACAGCTCAATGTAGCCACTCCACACACAGCATTGACAGGAATAATGGGCAGACAGCTCAATGTAGCCACTCCACACACAGCATTGACAGGAATAATGGGCTGACAGCTCAATGTAGCCACTCCACACACAGCACTGACAAGAATACCAGGCTGACAGCTCAATGTAGCCACTCCACACACAGCACTGACAAAAATAATGGGCTGACAGCTCAATGTAGCCACTCCACACACAGCACTGACAAGAATAATGGGCTGACAGCTCAATGTAGCCACTCCACACACAGCACTGACAAAAATAATGGGCTGACAGCTCAATGAAGCCACTCCACACACAGCACTGACAAGAATCTCCACACATGTATACTAGAATCACTCACACTAATCTGTTAAGGATTCTTTAAAAAAATTAGTTGCATGTTCCTTCACAGGAAATCACAACCACCCCCATCATATTTTCTCCATATATTTTATATCAAATGCCAGGTTAACATCAGTAAGACAATAGTGCATATATATCTTTTCTCCAAATTTTGCTCCCTTCTTCCACCCTCCCTCTATCTTGTCTCTCTTCCACCCTCCCTCTATCTTGTCTCTCTTCCACCCTCCCTCTATCCTCTCTTCCACCCTCCCTCTATCTTGTCTCTCTTCCACCCTCCCTCTATCCTCTCTTCCACCCTCCCTCTATCCTGTCTCTCTTCCACCCTCCCTCCACCCTGTCTCTCTTCCACCCTCCCTCTATCCTGTCTCTTTTCCACCCTCCCTCCACCCTGTCTCTCTTCCACCCTCCCTCCACCCTGTCTCTCTTCCACCCTCCCTCCACCCTGTCTCTCTTCCACCCTCCCTCCACCCTGTCTCTCTTCCACCCTCCCTCCACCCTGTCTCTCTTCCACCCTCCCTCTATCCTGTCTCTCTTCCACCCTCCCTCTAGCCTGTCTCTCTTCCACCCTCCCTCTATCCTCTCTTCCACCCTCCCTCTATCCTGTCTCTCTTCCACCCTCCTTCTATCCTGTCTCTCTTCCACCCTCCTTCTATCCTGTCTCTCTTCCACCCTTCCTCTATCCTCTCTTCCAAACTCCCTCTATCCTCACTTCCACCCTCCCTCTATCCTGTCTCTCTTCCACCATCCCTCCCCCTGTCTCTCTTCCACCCTCCCTCTATCCTGTCTCTTTTCCACCCTCCCTCCACCCTGTCTCTCTTCCACCCTCCCTCTATCTTGTCACTCTTCCACCCTCCCTCTATCCTGTCTCTCTTTCACTCTCCCTCTATCCTGACTCTCTTCCAACCTCCCTCTATCCTGTCTCTCTTCCACCCTCCCTCTATCCTGTCTCTCTTCCACCCTCCCTCTATCCTCTCTTCCACCCTCCCTCTATCCTGTCTGTCTTCCACCCTCCCTCTATCCTGTCTCTCTTCCACCCTCCCTCTATCCTGTCTCTCTTCCACCCTCCATCTTGCCTCTCTTCCACCCTCCCTCTATCCTGTCTCTTTTCCACCCTCCCTCCACCCTGTCTCTCTTCCACCCTCCCTCTATCCTGTCTCTCTTCCCCCCTCCCTCCACCCTGTCTCTCTTCCATCCTCCCTCTATCCTGTCTCTCTTCCACCCTCCCTCTATCCTCTCTCTTCCACTCTCCCTCCACCCTGTCTCTCTTCCACCCTCCCTCTATCCTGTCTCTCTTCCACCCTCTCTCTATCCTGTCTCTCTCTTCCATCCTCCTGATCAAGTCTTTCATTTCCATCTCCCCTTTGTCCAGCTAGTCTTCCCCTCACACAAACACCCCCCCCCCCCATCCAGTTTCTCTTTCCCACACACAACTCTCCCCCCCCCCCCACCATTGTTTTTGCCCAGTCTCCCTCTATGAATACACTGTCTTAATAAAGTACCAATCACTGGTCAAAACATAAGAACACAATGTATCTCACCTGGTATGGTCCATGCAGGTAATGTCCAGCAAACCCCATCCTAATCAGAGAGCTGTTGATGCTCTTGCTGGCTTCCACCTGTTGGTACACACAACACATGTTGACGGCACGACTAGGACAGAGACATAACACATGTTGACGGCATGACTAGGACAGACACACAACACATGTTGATGGCATGACTAGGACAGATACACAACACATGTTGATGGCACGACTAGGACAGATACACAACACATGTTGATGGCACGACTAGGACAGATACACAACACATGTTGATGGCACGACTAGGACAGACACACAACACATGTTGACGGAGCGACTAGGACAGAGACACAACACATGTTTACGGAGCGACTAGGATAGAGACACAACACATGTTGATGGCATGACTAGGACAGAGACACAACACATGTTGATGGCATGACTAGTGTAACAGTGAGGGAATTAGGTTAGGAGTAAAGAGTTAAGGAATGCTGCGCATTCCTTGACTAGGGGGAAAACCATAGTGAACGTGTGTGCACGAATGAAGAAGTGTATCTAGGAGAACACACACGTCACTTGGGGCCAGCGAGAAGACATGTCAACACCGGGCAGGGAGTCTACCATCATGTATGCTGTAGTATAACTATTCGGCCAATAAAGTATATTTAAAACAACGCGGAGACTTGGGTCTATACGATCACGTGCTTAACCTGTCTTGTCCACACTATGACAGCAGGTTGATTTGGTGCCGTGACCAGGATAGACCCAAGTACAAAGGCTGGCAGTTTTGGATTAACATATTTTTTTTTTGATAATAACAATTATTATTGACGGAAACTGAAGATAAATTTGGAAACTTTATTTTTTGATAAAGTTTTGAGAATGTATGGGAAGAGAAAGGTGATTACTTCTTACTTTTTTCCTTACTTTTTCTTTCTTATTTTTTTTTTGGTGCGCACCAACCCAAATCTAATCTAACTATATTTTTTCTGTCTATCCTAGAATCCTGAGAGTGTGAGAATGTGAATAAGGGGGAAATAAAGGATAAGGGAATATCTTCAGTTTTGTCAATCATAATTTGGATGGACATTTTAAAGTAAAAGCGGTTTGCTTATGGAGACTTTTGTATTGTGGGGAATTTTATGGAGAGTTTTGTAGAGAGTTTTCTAGAGAACTTTATAACGAGTTTTGTAGAGAGTTTCGATATTATTGTCTCTGGTTAGCAATTGGCTATGAGGAGATACGAGAATTGAGTTAGGAAATATATGGAATTGTTGTTATTGTAGTATAGAGATGTAAAGTTAACTAATTAAAAGTTGGGGTTGAGATTTTTTCAAGGAAAAATTCTCTTTGAAGAAGGGGAGGCATTGTAACAGTGAGGGAATTAGGTTAGGAGTAAAGAGTTAAGGAATGCTGCGCATTCCTTGACTAGGGGGAAAACCATAGTGAACGTGTGTGCACGAATGAAGAAGTGTATCTAGGAGAACACACACGTCACTTGGGGCCAGCGAGAAGACATGTCAACACCGGGCAGGGAGTCTACCATCATGTATGCTGTAGTATAACTATTCGGCCAATAAAGTATGTTTAAAACAACGCGGAGACTTGGGTCTATACGATCACGTGCTTAACCTGTCTTGTCCACACTATGACACTAGGACAGAGACACAACACATGTTGATGGCATGACTAGGACAGAGACACAACACATGTTGATGGCACGACTAGAACAGAGACACAACACATGTTGATGGCATGACTAGGACAGAGACACAACACATATTGATGGAGCGACTAGGACAGAGACACAACACATGTTGATGGCATGACTAGGACAGAGACACAACACATGTTGATGGCATGACTAGGACAGAGACACAACACATGTTGATGGAGCGACTAGGACAGAGACACAACACATGTTGATGGCATGACTAGGACAGAGACACAACACATGTTGACGGCACGACTAGGACAGAGACACAACACATATTGATGGAGCGACTAGGACAGAGACACAACACATATTGATGGAGCGACTAGGACAGAGACACAACACATGTCGATGGAGCGACTAGGACAGAGACACAACACATGTCGATGGCACGACTAGGACAGAGACACAACACATGTCGATGGCTCGACTAGGACAGAGACACAACACATATTAATGGAGCGACTAGGACAGAAACATTCAATTCTAACATTAAATTTGTACTATTGTATAGATCCGAAACATTCAATTCTAACATTAAATCTGTACTATTGTATAGATCAGAAACATTCAATTCTAACATCAAATCTGTACTATTGTATAGATCAGAAACATTCAATTCTAACATTAAATCTGTACTATTGTATAGATCAGAAACATTCAATTCTAACATTAAATCTGTACTATTGTATAGATCAGAAACATTCAATTCTAACATTAAATCTGTACTATTGTATAGATCAGAAACATTCAATTCTAACATTAAATCTGCACTATTGTATAGATCAGAAACATTCAATTCTAACATTAAATCTGTACTATTGTATAGATAAGAAACATTCAATTCTAACATTAAATCTGTACTATTGTATAGATCAGAAACATTCAATTCTAACATTAAATCTGTACTATTGTATAGATCAGAAACATTCAATTCTAACATTAAATCTGTACTATTGTATAGATCAGAAACATTCAATTCTAACATTAAATCTGTACTATTGTATAGATCAGAAACATTCAAATCTAACATTTAATCTGTACTATTGTATAGATCAGAAACATTCAATTCTAACATTAAATCTGTACTATTGTATAGATCAGAAACATTCAATTCTAACATTAAATCTGTACTATTGTATAGATCAGAAACATTCAATTCTAACATTAAATCTGTACTATTGTATAGATCAGAAACATTCAAATCTAACATTTAATCTGTACTATTGTATAGATCAGAAACATTCAATTCTAACATTAAATCTGTACTATTGTATAGATCAGAAACATTCAATTCTAACATTAAATCTGTACTATTGTATAGATCAGAAACATGGTGAACGATGAAAACAATTACAAATAAACTACAAATATTCACCAATTGGTGAATGCATGGAATAGAAGGAATAAAATGGGATGGCAGAATGACCAGTGTGAAGCTCAAAAAGAGAGCTAGACAAATACTTGTGACCATGAGGTGCTGAAAAGATGCTGGTGCTGGACAGATATACACTGAGAATCACCTGAGAATTGTGTACTAGAAAGGCTGATCTGGAACCCACAGAGCAACAGAAACAGAGGAAGAGCTATATAAACATATGGAGAAGAGAAGTAGAAACAGACATGGATAAACAGAGGAAGAACTATATAAACATATGGAGAAGAGAAGTAGAAACAGACATGGATAAACAGAGGAAGAGCTATATAAACATATGGAGAAGATAAGTAGAAACAGACATGGATAAACAGAGGACGACCTATATAAACATATGGAGAAATAGAAACAGACATGGATAAACAGAGGAAGAGCTATATAAACATATGGAGAAGATAAGTAGAAACAGACATGGATAAACAGAGGACGACCTATATAAACATATGGAGAAGATAAGTAGAAATAGACATGGATAAACAGAGGAAGACCTATATAAACATATGGAGAAGTAGAAACAGACATGGATAAACAGAGGAAGAGCTATATAAACATATGGAGAAGAAAAGTAGAAACAGACATGGATAAACAGAGGAAGAGCTATATAAACATATGGAGAAGTAGAAACAGACATGGATAAACAGAGGACGACCTATATAAACATATGGAGAAGAGAAGTAGAAGATGACACGGATAAACAGAGGAAGACCCATATAAACATATGGAGAAGATAAATAGAAACAGACATGGATAAACAGAGGAAGAGCTATATAAACATATGGAGAAGAGAAGTAGAAACAGACATAGATAAACAGAGGACGAGCTATATAAACATATGGAGAAGAGAAGTAGAAACAGACATGGATAAACAGAGGAAGAGCTATATAAACATATGGAGAAGAGAAGTAGAAACAGACATGGATAAACAGAGGAGGAGCTATATAAACATATGGAGAAATAGAAACAGACATGGATAAACAGAGGAAGAGCTATATAAACATATGGAGAAGAGAAGTAGAAACAGACATGGATAAACAGAGGAAGAACTATATAAACATATGGAGAAGAGAAGTAGAAACAGACATGGATAAACAGAGGAAGAGCTATATAAACATATGGAGAAGATAAGTAGAAACAGACATGGATAAACAGAGGACGACCTATATAAACATATGGAGAAATAGAAACAGACATGGATAAACAGAGGAAGAGCTATATAAACATATGGAGAAGATAAGTAGAAACAGACATGGATAAACAGAGGACGACCTATATAAACATATGGAGAAGATAAGTAGAAATAGACATGGATAAACAGAGGAAGACCTATATAAACATATGGAGAAGTAGAAACAGACATGGATAAACAGAGGAAGAGCTATATAAACATATGGAGAAGAAAAGTAGAAACAGACATGGATAAACAGAGGAAGAGCTATATAAACATATGGAGAAGTAGAAACAGACATGGATAAACAGAGGACGACCTATATAAACATATGGAGAAGAGAAGTAGAAGATGACACGGATAAACAGAGGAAGACCCATATAAACATATGGAGAAGATAAATAGAAACAGACATGGATAAACAGAGGAAGAGCTATATAAACATATGGAGAAGAGAAGTAGAAACAGACATAGATAAACAGAGGACGAGCTATATAAACATATGGAGAAGAGAAGTAGAAACAGACATGGATAAACAGAGGAAGAGCTATATAAACATATGGAGAAGAGAAGTAGAAACAGACATGGATAAACAGAGGAGGAGCTATATAAACATATGGAGAAGAGGAGTAGAAACAGACATGGATAAACAGAGGAAGCCCTATGTAAACATATGGGGAAGATAAGTAGAAATAGACATAGATAAACAGAGGAAGAGCTATATAAACATGTGGAGAAGAGAAGTAGAAACAGACATGGATAAACAGAGGTAGTCCTATATAAACATATGGGGAAGATAAGTAGAAATAGACATAGATAAACAGAGGAAGAGCTATATAAACATGTGGAGAAGAGAAGTAGAAACAGACATGGATAAACAGAGGAAGAGCTATATAAACATATGGAGAAGTAGAAAAAGACATGGATAAACAGAGGAAGAGCTATATAAACATATGGAGAAGAGAAGTAGAAACAGACATGGATAAACAGAGGAAGAGCTATATAAACATATAGAGAAGATAAGTAGAAATAGACATGGATAAACAGAGGAAGAGCTATATAAACATACGGAGAAGTAGAAACAGACATGGATAAACAGAGGAAGCCCTATATAAACATATGGAGAAGTAGAAGCAGACATGGATAAACAGAGGAAGAGCTATATAAACATATGGAGAAGTAGAAATAGACATGGATAAACAGAGGAAGAGCTATATAAACATATGGAGAAGAGAAGTAGAAACAGACATGGATAAACACTGGAAGCCCTATATAAACATATGGAGAAAAGAAGTAGAAACACACATGGATAAACAGAGGAGGAGCTATATAAACATATGGAGAAGTAGAAACAGACATGGATAAACAGAGGAAGAGCTATATAAACATATGGAGAAGATAAGTAGAAACAGACATGGATAAACAGAGGAAGCCCTATATAAACATTTGGAGAAGATAAGTAGAAATAGACATGGATAAACAGAGGAAGCCCTATATAAACATATGGAGAAGAGAAGTAGAAACAGACATGTATAAACAGAGGAAGAGCTATATAAACAGATGGAGAAGTAGAAACAGACATGGATAAACAGAGGACGACCTATATAAATATATGAAGAAGAGAAGTAGAAGCAGACATGGATAAACAGAGGAAGACCCATATAAACATATGGAGAAGATAAATAGAAACAGACATGGATAAACAGAGGAAGAGCTATATAAACATATGGAGAAGAGAAGTAGAAACAGACATGTATAAACAGAGGAAGAGCTATATAAACAGATGGAGAAGTAGAAACAGACATGGATAAACAGAGGACGACCTATATAAACATATGGAGAAGAGAAGTAGAAGCAGACATGGATAAACAGAGGAAGACCCATATAAACATATGGAGAAGATAAATAGAAACAGACATGGATAAACAGAGGAAGAGCTATATAAACATATGGAGAAGAGAAGTAGAAACAGACATGGACAAACAGAGGAGGAGCTATATAAACATATAAAGAAGTAGAAACAGACATGGATAAACAGAGGAAGACCCATATAAACATATGGAGAAGATAAATAGAAGCAGACACAGATAAACAGAGGAAGCCCTATATAAACATATTGAGAAGAGAAGTACGAGAAGTAGAAACAGACATGGATAAACAGAGGAGGAGCTATATAAACATATGGAGAAGATAAGTGGAAACAGACATAGATAAACAGAGGAAGAGCTATATAAACATATGGAGAAGATAAGTAGAAACAGACATGGATAAACAGAGGAAGAGCTATATAAACATATGGAGAAGAGAAGTAGAAACAGACATAGATAAACAGAGGAAGACCTATATAAACATATGGAGAAGATAAATAGAAACAGACATAGATAAACAGAGGAAGAGCTATATAAACATATGGAGAAGATATGTAGAAACAGACATAGATAAACAGAGGAGGAGCTATATAAACATATGGAGAAGAGAAGTAGAAACAGACATGGATAAACAGAGGAAGAGCTATATAAACATATGGAGAAGAGAAGTAGAAGCAGACACGGATAATCTGGAGAGGACATGGGCGGAACTCATGAGACAGCTAAGGACAGGAGGGCCTGGAGTGAGCTGGTTTAGGCCTATGAGGCCTATGCCCCAATGGGGCGGGGATCAAGGGTCAACAAAGAACCACAGACTAACTGAATCTTGCATTGACTTCTGAAACTATGACGAAGCTGGACTCACCTCGACACTGATGGAGAACTGCCATGTAGCGGTGTCTGACCCTGCGTGAGAATAGTAGAGAAAGTAGGTGGGATATTTGATGTCGGGCACCGTGAAGATCTCCACAGGAAGCTCCTGACTACACGTCCAGTTTTTCACTCTCACATAGGAAAATCCAGAAATGAAGATTGTCACATGACTTGGTCCTAAGTGGATACAACAAATAAGAATTGTACTGACTGCAGCCGGTTATGTAAAAGGTCAGTGGATACAGGCCGCTTCTGCTCCCCTACTGGGTACATGGTGGTAGCCCCATATTTATATAGACCAATCGACACTCGATGAGTGATGTGGTGAATATCACAACATTTTCTGGTACCTATTTCAGGCTGATTCAACCTGGGGGACCAGGCCAATTTGTATCATTCTGCCTAGATGGGGTTTGGATCACTTGACTAGCAGGCAAGCCTGCCGGCCACACCTCTAGCATGACTCGCACAGCAGGATATGGTAACACAAAACTGAGACCAAAACAGACAGATTAAGGTCCTGATGAGAAATAAGAAATACAGTCATATACTAAACCTCACAAAAATGCTGGGCCAAATATGTAACCATAGCAGAACCACATGTGTGCAGAGGGGGGTGGCTGTGTCTTAAAATAGTACAAGTAATTTCAATTCATCTCTCATAGTTGTCTATAGATTGGCAGGTAAAATAGTACAGGTAATTTCAGTCCATCTCTCATAGTTGTCTATAGATTGGCAGGTAAAATAGTACAGATAATTTCAGTCCATCTCTCATAGTTGTCTATAGATTGGCAGGTAAAATAGTACAGGTAATTTCAGTCCATCTCTCATAGTTGTCTATAGATTGGCAGGTAAAATAGTACAGGTAATTTCAGTCCATCTCTCATAGTTGTCTATAGATTGGCAGGTAAAATAGTACAGGTAATTTCAGTCCATCTCTCATAGTTGTCTATTGATTGGCAGGTAAAATAGTACAGGTAATTTCAGTCCATCTCTCATAGTTATCTATTGATTGGCAGGTGGTTGTGTCTTAAAATAGTATAGGTAATTTCAGTCCATCTCTCACAGTTGTCTATAGATTTGCAGGTGGCTGTGTCTTAAAATAGTATAGGTAATTTCAGTCCATCTCTCACAGTTGTCTATAGATTGGCAGGTAAAATAGTACAGGTAATTTCAGTCCATCTCTCATAGTTATCTATAGATTGGCAGATGGTTGTGTCTTGAAATAGTATAGGTAATTTCAGTCCATCTCTCAAAGTTGTCTATAGATTGGCAGGTAAAATAGTACAGGTAATTTCAGTCCATCTCTCATAGTTGTCTATAGATTGGCAGGTGGTTGTGTCTTAAAATAGTATAGGTAATTTCAGTCCATCTCTCACAGTTGTCTATAGATTTGCAGGTGGCTGTGTCTTAAAATAGTATAGGTAATTTCAGTCAATCTCTCACAGTTGTCTATAGATTGGCAGGTAAAATAGTACAGGTAATTTCAGTCCATCTCTCATAGTTATCTATAGATTGACAGGTGGTTGTGTCTTGAAATAGTATAGGTAATTTCAGTCCATCTCTCAAAGTTGTCTATAGATTGGCAGGTAAAATAGTACAGGTAATTTCAGTCCATCTCTCATAGTTGTCTATAGATTGGCAGGTGGCTGTGTCTTAAAATAGTACAGGTAATTTCAGTCCATCTCTCATAGTTGTCTATAGATTGGCAGGTAAAATAGTACAGGTAATTTCAGTACATCTCTCATAGTTGTCTATAGATTGGCAGGTGGCTGTGTCTTAAAATAGTACAGTTAATTTCAGTCCATCTCTCATAGTTGTCTATAGATTGGCAGGTAAAATAGTACAGGTAATTTCAGTCCATCTCTCATAGTTGTCTATAGATTGGCAGGTAAAATAGTACAGGTAATTTCAGTCCATCTCTCATAGTTGTCTATAGATTGGCAGGTAAAATAGTACAGGTAATTTCAGTCCATCTCTCATAGTTGTCTATAGATTATATTGGTCCGAATACTTACTGAACACAGCCACCTGCCACTGCAACACGTTTTCCCTATCAGGCTACGAACTTCTGTATTCCAATCGCATACAATTACGAGGGGAAATCAATACGTAAGTCACAAATGGCTGTAGAAAAATAACTAAATATGATAACAACTTTAAACCAGTTTATTTTTATACATAAATTGTCCCTTTATTTCACAACATAATTTCCACCAACATTTATGCACGTATCCCATCGTTTTATCAGCCCTCCCTAATCGGCTGCATATAACTGCGTGCTCTGTTTTCTAAACCACGTTTTCACTTCACATTCAACTTTGGTGTCATTTGTGAAATGTCACCCGCCAAGGTGGGCTTTCAGTGGACCAAAAAGGTGGAAATCACTAGGGGCTAAGTCAGGGCTGTAAGGTGGATGTTCGAGACATTTCGCGAATGAAGCCTAATAGGATAAGTGCATCAATGTTGGTGGAAATTATGTTGAGAAATAAAGGGATAATGTATGTACAAAAATAAATTGGTTTCAAGTTATCATATTTAGTTATTTTTTCAACAGCCATTTGTGACTTACTTATAGACTCGCCCTCGTATTTTGAGATCTTTGAGCCACTGGAGAACTACCTGACACACTTTCGTCATCCATGTCAACCTTGTGTCCTCAGAGATGCTGTTTCAGAGGGTCACAAAGGTGAAAATCAATCGTAGCCAAGTCAGGACTGTAAGGTGGGTGTGGCAGTATCTCCCAATGTATTTGATCAATAACTGCCATAGTTCTGGTGTCTGTATGGGGTCTGGTGACTGTATGGGGTCTGGTGTCTGTATGGGGTCTGGCGTCTGTATGGGGTCCTGCGTTGTCGTGTTGAAGAATGACACTTTTACTGGACAGTCCTGTATGTTTATGGTGAATGGCTTGTAAACTTTATTAGAAAGTAACGAGGAGTAGTACTCAACATATATAGTTTCTCCCCTGTTCAAGAAATCCACATACACAACATTCTTGTGGCCCTTAAACAACCTTTTTGACATTGTGTATGGCTTTATTCAAAATGACACTTTGTCGTCAACCTTCATGGGGTTCATCCTTGATGTATTCACAACCTTCACAAAAGCGTCTGCACTATTAATACACTGGTGAATGTACTAGTCTTTCTACAAATACATATGACAGTTGACAATGAATTTCAGCAGATTTTGAACCTTCTTTCACTAAAATTTGCATCAAAACACACTATTCCTGCATTGGAATCAACTGGTCCGAAATCCATGTTAAAAAGCAAAGCCTGGGAATACTGATGATCCTTGCTCATTGCACCACCAAGTGCCAGATGTATACTGTTCACTTTGGGGTAGTTACTCAACTTAATAATCTTCGTCTTTATCCTGATAAAATCCTAATACTAACTGGACGACAGTCACATACACATACATATGACAATAAGAAGAAACAAAAATCAGTGAAATTAGGCCAAATGCCCAATGTTTTGGTTACAAAAACCTCTGCCAGGGGCAGCATAAATAAACACAACACACATATATAATAGAAAGAAACTGGTAAACCGCACACAGTGTAAATAAACAGTGACTTAGGAATTGGTCATCACTAGGAAGAACGAAGTACCACTATGTAATATACAAGTAAATGGAAATATTCTTCAACAAGTGAATCGGTACAATTATCTCGGAACAGTCATAACATCTGATGGGAGATGCCTTGAAGAGATTAGAAGAATCGCCATGGCGAAAGTAACCTTTAGCAAGATTAAAAACATTCTGACCAATAAAAAGATGTCAATTGAAACGAGAAAAAGAGTGTTGAGGGGGTACATAGAGCCTGTTCTTTTGTATGGATATGAAACTTGGACAATGTGCAGTCAAACTGAAAAACATCTGATGGCTGCAGAAATGTGGTTTCTGAGGAAAATGCAAAGAATACCATGGACAGACAGAAAACCAACGACCAAGTACTACAGGAGACAAATGACAATCGTAAACTGATTAGAGAAATTAGACGTAGACAGTCAAAATTTTTTGGACATGTTATGAGAAGAAATGGATTGGAGAACTTAGTGACAACTGGCAAGATCGAAGGGAACAGACCATGAGGAAGACCGAGAGGAAAATACCTGGATGGCTTGGCCACATGGCATGGATGAGACAGGAACACTGAGCTGATCCACGACGCTGGTGATCGAGTGAAATGGCGAGTCTTGACCGCCCAAGCTTTCCGGCATGGCACATGATTGATTGATCAGGAATTGGTACAGAACAGTGCACAACTTCTGTTTTCATTGAAGCTGTACGCTAGTGCAACAGTGTGCATGAAATAACTTAAACTAATGCCAACAAAGAGAAGCAGAAACAAATACTATAATCAGTACCATATAGTAATAAAGAGAGAAGAGATAAAGTAAAATAGCAAGAAAAAATTAATAACATAAAGGAAAAGTGTAACAATTGTGTTACACAGTGGCATCAGCAACAGTATTAATGAACACAGCCCATAGTTGTAACTACACGAATGCAGACTTCCTCCTTCTAGATGAATCTGTGTGTATGATTTATGACCTGCATGTATCTAGAGTATTCTAGTTGCAGTATGTATGGCACATTCCTCATTCACCACTACTTCTGTACGTCCCTCACCCACATTCACCACTACTTCTGTACGTCCCTCACCCACATTCACCACTACTTCTGTACGTCCCTCACCCACATTCACCACTACTTCTGTACGTCCCTCACCCACATTCACCACTACTTCTGTACGTCCCTCACCCACATTCACCACTACTTCTGTACGTCCCTCACCCACATTCACCACTACTTCTGTACGTCCCTCACCCACATTTCTGTTGGTATAACAAGCCAAGCAATGAGAAGGTCATAAGTTGAATTTATGTTGTTAGAGGTTGCAGAAGTTGGATGTATGTTGTTAGAGGTTGCAGAAGTTGTATTTATGCTGTTAAATGCTGCAGAATTAGGATGTATCCAGTTATTCATCTCTTTGACTACCCCTGGCTATTCTCCCATAAAATTTGCCATTCATGTTTCTAGAAAGTGTAAAAGTTGGTTGTGTGCTGTTAGACACTCCAGAAGTTGGATGTGTGCAGTTAGGGACTCCAGAAGTTGTATGTGTGTTGTTAGAGACTCCAGAAGTTGGATGTGTGCTGTTAATTTCCATATGGTTATGACAGTATTTTGGATCGCAGCTTGAAAACAAACAACAAAGCCTAATCATTGTGTTTTATTTAAATTTACCTGAAATATTAAATGACAATTTCACCTCTGAGTCACTGATGAATGTACTATTCTGTTGCTCCACTGTCACCCGAGGAACTTGCAAGTGGGATGCTGGGAAGTCGTAGGTCTTTCTGTATATGAACATACAACATCACAGATGTTTATACTGGGAAATTGTAGAGCTTTCTGTATATGAACATACAACATCACACATGTTTATACTGGGAAGTTCGATATATGAACATACAACATCACACATGTTTATACTGGGAAGTTATGTATATGAACATACAACATCACACAAGTTTATACTGGGAAGTTCTGTATATGAACATACAACATCACACATGTTTATACTGGTGTCAAGGTCCTGTAGGGGACATAAGAAAGGACAGATAGTAGAGATAGGGACATGGGGTGAGTAAGGGGGAATGAGAATAATCTAGATGCTGAAAGACCGGACTGTACCCATGAAGGACAGGTGTCAGAGTCTTGCATACAGCAATAACACAGGCTCGTAATCACCAACAAGTGTGATACAAACACGGTCACAGAATGACTTGACGTGATGCACTACAACTACAATTCAAACACTTTATTCACACATCTCACTCATCACAACCATTACATGCATCGTACAATTACAATGACGATGCAATAATACATACAATAAATATATCAATACAATGTATACAACTCACAAGCGCACTGTCTCCTAGTATTCACACAGGCGTTCTCTCTATTCGCGTTCATACACTCAAGTATATGAGCACCATTCATTCCGTCTGTCTTGTCCAACGCTCCCAAGCCGTCTGCCCGCTAACCACTGTGAGTCTCGCTAGTCGGGGTTGCGTCCCTGTGTGGACTTCATGACCCACGCCTTCACCGACTGGCTATTCCTGACACAGTGTGGTTAGTGTCGCTCACAGGTGGACCCCTGGCCGTACTCGCCAGGCGTTGTAAACGACGACGCGGTGGAACTAATGGGGAGACACAGGTCAACTTGAAGAGAACTACGCAGTACGCCTAGCCTCAACCAGGCGTACGCGAGACATATGACTTCCCACGGGTTGCACGAGGGGCTAACACCTCGTGACCACCGGGCAGTCGAGGGGAAGCCAGACAGGCTTTGGACACGACTGAGAGAGGATGCATGACTGAGAGTGTGACAGGATAGACTCTACTTAGTACTTCAGGGCTATTGAATAGCTGAGCCATGTGACTTGTGCTTGTGTGTGGGACTGTGATACGAGAGTGTAGTAATTGGTATCGTAATATTGCATTGCCACATTATTGCTGTATATTGACTAGTGCGAGAGTGAACGCTGTTAGCGAGTGATGAGACAGTATTATGTAATTATATTCGAGAATAATAATTCATATGTTATTGACGCATGAGTTTATGTCTCATCTATGCTCGTACTATCTACCTGTCTTGAACCTTTCACTTTTAAATACCGCTCTATTTCGTCTATTTTGGCGAGTCCTAAGACAGATAAAATAACTGTGACAGCTCTTGGACTAGCCGAATAAAATTGTAAACATACACATGACAATGACAATCTAATTTTATATATATGTGTTTATCCTGATCCACTCTGAAGTCTATTCTAAAACTAATTGCTGATATAATTCTCTCTCATTACATGACATTGACATGGACATGACTATACGACGATATTAATGTTTTTCTGTCCTACAACAGGTTGATGTAGTAAATTTATTACCTGTAAACAAGTTGCAGAAACCACGAAAACAACTACAACAGAAGTTACAAGTAGTGCTGGAGCAACACCCGTTAAAATCAGATTAGTTAAACTTTATTTCTGTGATTGCAATTCTAAATAGTCACTCATTTTCTTTTCACGCATGTAAATTTGATGTACCATTTTTCAATCCTACAAAAAGGTAAATAACCAACCAATATATTTCATAATTAATTCCCAAGGGACATAATCTTTTTGTGTTCATAAATAATTGTGTAAAATCCTAAAATGTCGACTTTAGACAAATGTATTGAATTAGGTAAACAGCTAATACACAGGAGATAAGCTAGCAGATTGGAGCGAAAAGACATCATGCAGATAACTTGCTAAGAGAAGAGAAAGAACAAGAACGACAAGAAAGAGCTTTAGAACATGAACACAAGAACTAGAATTAGAAGTAGCCAACAAACAATTAGAAATACAAGCAGCCAACAAACAATTAGAAATACAAGCAGCTAACAAAAAGTTAGAAATAGAGGCAGCTAACAAAGCAACTGAAGCAGCCATATATAACAGTAAGGGAGTTAGCTTAGTAGTGGAGAGTTAATGAATGCTGCGCATTCATTAACTAGTGGGAAATCATAGTTGGTGAACGTGTGTGCACGAATGGGTCGAGGTATCCAGGGGTTGCACACACATCACTTGGGACTTGGGATTCAACTAGGTAAACAGAAAACATGTCTGTAAATAACATCACCAGTTTGAAGATGTATCATTTCAACCAATAAACGCATGTTTATATAATAGACGAGACTTGTCCACTATATCGACACGAGCCATCTTCTATACACAGCCTTTATCGTATCACCTGTACTGTTATACAGGCTGTTTTGGTGCCGTCGACCTCAAGATCTCCAACATGGATCGTCACGGAGATTGTTGACTCAAGCGAAGATTTGTTTTGTCTACATCTGGAGACGGATGTTGTAGGTTTTCTCGAGTAGATTATGAGAGACGCAGCAACTGAAAGCCCGCCCAGGGGTAGTTGTTGTGATTTCCCGGTGTTTGCTAAGTGGATCTTAGTCAAGGTCAGGAGGTTTGCTAATCTTGGTTCATAGAGAGACCGATATTTTTTGATATGCCTGACTCACCAATATACAGTGCCTTGATCGCTGACATACGCTGCTTTTTGTTGAAGTCAAGAATTGCTGTTTTACGTCGAAATTTTTAAATGATGTCGTCACCGCTAGATGCATCTTACAACTTGTAAATTAACCTTGTACCTCGGGAAATAAATTATGTCTACAGCCGAACGATCAGCTCCAATTGAAACATGCGACTTGAAGTTGAGTTGTTTAACGTGTATAACGTTTATAAATAGAAATTGAGGATGAAACATGATTGAGTTAAGGGGGAAGTTGTGGTGATTAGCGAAGTGACTCAGTATGTTGTAGAGAAAGTAATGGAGGAGTATATTTAAAAGTGGCTGGGGTTATCAGCAACAATTGATAATTACATGGGGGTTGGAAAGAGTTAAACCGTTAAAAATGGTTTGGGGGATTGAATTAGAGACTACATTAGACGGTTCGTAACGTAAATACATGGATTGGAAGCCATGGATGAGGGGAATGACGGGCGATACTGGGTAAATGGGAGTTGAAATAGGAGCTGGGTTGAACAGCGTTTAATGGGAGAATATGGGGGGAATGCCAGGTTGAATTTTGGCATAAGTGGACTCTGGAAGAAGAACACTGTGTTTGACGGTATATTAATAATTTGGAGGTTTTGAAAGAATGGTTGAACTTGATGAGGTGAATAATACAAAAGGTTGTAGTTTTGGATTAACATAACTTTTTGATAACAACAATTATTATTGATGGAAATGAAGATAAATTTTGGAAACTTTATTTTATAAAGTTTTGAGAATGCATGGGAAGAGAAATGTGATTACTTCTTACTTTTTCCTTACTTTCTAAACTTCCTTAGGTGCGCACCTAACCAATCTAACTAAACTTTTTTCTGTCTATCCTGGAATAGCGAGAATGTGAGTAAGTGAGAAAAAGATAAGGAAAATATCTTCAATTTTTGTCAATCATAATTTAGATGGACACTTTAAAAGCGGTTCGCTTATAGAGTTTTGTAGAGAGTTTTTGTGGAGAACTTTATAACGAATTTTGTAGAGAGTTTTGTATTATTGATATTGTATGAAGTATGTCTCTGGTTAGCATTTGGCTATGATGAGATAGGAGGGTGAGATTTGAATTAGGAAATATATGTGAAGGGGTTGTTGGGCAGATGTGGTATAGAACAAGAAATATTTCAGTAGAGTTAAGTGGTTAAGGGTTGGGGTTGAGACTTTTTCAGAGAAAATGTCTCCTTGAAGAAGGGGAGGTATATAACAGTAAGGGAGTTAGCTTAGTAGTGGAGAGTTAATGAATGCTGTGCATTCATTAACTAGTGGGAAATCATAGTTGGTGAACGTGTGTGCACGAATGGGTCGAGGTATCCAGGGGTTGCACACACGTCACTTGGGACTTGGGATTCAACTAGGTAAACAGAAAACATGTCTGTAAATAACATCACCAGTTTGAAGATGTATCATTTCAACCAATAAACGCATGTTTATATAATAGACGAGACTTGTCCACTATATCGACACGAGCCATCTTCTATACACAGCCTTTATCGTATCACCTGTACTGTTATACATAAGACAGAAAGAATTGGAATTTGAGGCTAAGCAAATTGAGTCAGAATCACAAATAAGATTAAAGCAATTAGAAATTGACTCTAGCATAGAGATTTCAATGAATAAATTAAAAAGCAAGGAAGAAGAACAGAAATTTAATAAGTTCAAAGGAATAGTAAAGCCTTTTTTGTTCTGGAGACTCAATCGGAGCATGGACAGAAAATTTTGAATGTTTAATGCAATACCATGACATTGCAAAGGAGAATTGGGCCTATATATACATGCAAAATTTGGCTTTAGAGCCATTGAAAGTAATAGAAACGATACCTCAAGATTTAAGAAGAAATTATGATTACATCAAACAGAGGATAATGCAACATTTTTCATTAGACACAGCTGGATATCAGATGCAGTTTGCTAAATTAAGCCCAAAAGCTAATCAAACATTCATAGATTACGTCTCAACAACACAAGATGTTTTCCCTAAATGGATTAACTCAGCAAAAGTAGAGAAAAGCTTCGATAAATTAAAAGAGTTAATGATTATAAACAAGATTATAACACCATTACCAACAGCTTTCTCCAAATTTTTGCAACAAAGTGATTGTCAGACTATTCATGACATTGAACAAAAAGGTAACACATTTTTCTCAGCAAATAGGGACATCTTTATTCTTAATAATAATCAGAATGACGTAGCAGCTGCTATAAACGTAACAAAACCAAAACCATTTCAGAATAGGAGTAAACCAAAAATGAGGTACTCAACATGTAAATATTGCAGATTAGCACACGACGATTACTCGATGTGAGATAAGAACCCTAATTATAAACACCACCTAGAAATGATGATAAACCAGCAAAAGACAAAGCGTACAGAGTACAAAAGAGTTGTTAAATGCTTCTTTTGCTGGGCTTTTGGCCACTATTCCTCGAACTGTGAGGGTCGTCGCATGCTAAAAGAAGCAAATGCTATTTTGATTGATACCTCATCAGATGAAGATGAGAATGAGGCAGAGAATGAAAGTCAGCATGAGAATGTGAATGCATTAGAAATTATTGATGTATTTAACTATGATCAATGTAAAACCTGTAAGAAATTTCATTCAGACAATATTTTGGAGTGTCGTCACACCATCCCAATCACAAATGAAAGTGCCAATGCTGCCTTAACATCTAAAGGCAAACTAGACTTTCACAAAGGATTTATAAACAAACAACCATGCAAAATCGTTCGCGATAGCGGAGCGACCTTGAATGGGGTCAGAAAAACATTCATACAAGACAGTGACTACATAGGAGACTTTGTAACATGTCGCACATTTGCAGGCAATATTGAAAAATATCCTCTGGCACTAACAGAAATTGACACACCATTCTCATCAGGTCGTGTAATCCGTGCAGTATTTGATAACTCATGCGCAGACCTTATTATTGGGATTCTTCCCGATGTAAAAATTGTTCCAACAAAGACATTAAAATTTGGGAACAAAAGTATTGCAACAATGAGGCAGTAAATAAACCTACTGCAAGTGAACAAAATTATAAGTACCAAAAAGAGGACAAACAAGTAAAAACTCTAAGGGAGACTACCAGTGACAAAGCTAGGCAAGAAACACATGGATGTCATTACACTTGTTCCGCCCAAGTTTATCATCTCACAGTGACAAATAAAATAGTCACCAATACGACAGACAAATCTACAGAACTTTTCACCAGTACCAAACTAACATCACAAGACAACAACCATGCATACAAACAGCATGCAAATAAAACAACGCTAACAATTAACTTACAACGAAAGCTATATTTCCAATTCCCACATATAAACAAACCGGTTTATCGCAAAAACAACAAAAAACGACTTTCCTCAACACTCAACAGCAGGGAAACAATTGA
This sequence comes from Cepaea hortensis, assembly GCA_963921405.1. Lineage (NCBI taxonomy): Eukaryota > Metazoa > Mollusca > Gastropoda > Stylommatophora > Helicidae > Cepaea > Cepaea hortensis. The sequence continues at coordinate 7,897,505 of OY992893.1, forward strand.
CAAGGTCAATACAGAGTTTCCACCCACCAGTTCTATTGACAACGACAACAACGCCTTTTCTAATAGACACGACACAACAGACAGATCTAAACACCTGAAATCACCAGAGTTGACATGTCACTGGTGTAAACTACTCATAATACTGCTGTTATTAACTAGACTAACAACGGCATTGATAATACATCAGAGGTTATCATCAACCTTAAACTTTTGTGCAAATGAATTTTCTGTGATAATCACAACCTTACTGATGAATCAGTCAATATTATTTCATTCTAAAATTGCAAATACCACCATGATGTCTATTCATTATTACTGGTGTAAAATTGTCAATGTATTCTTAACATATTTCTACTATAAATGCACATCCACGTTGACAATTTCCATGACTGTTCAAGTAGGTATTTTGATCATGATTTTCAAATTGGGTATTTACCAATGGTATCACCACACATAGATAGGCCTTGAAGAACCAAATCTAACGGTACCTCAGTGATGTGTGTATCTCGTGTATTGTAAGCGGAGTTATTTAAATTTGAGTGTCATGACCTTTGGACTAAAATTTTCACAAAAGAGTTCTCACTGAGTTGATTTTGTTGCGTCCTGATCAAAGTGAGAGCCCAGATTATCAAAATTTTGCATTTTTTGAGACTATCTGTTTTGTTTTTAAACAAACATCTTAGCAACCATACATCACTGCGATCGGGATTGCAAGGCCTAACTGGTCATGTTATTTATTTTTTGATTTGATGACTGGTGACCTAATTAGGAAGTAACAATGGCCGCTAATTATTTACTAATTAATTAATTAGCCAGCGTCTTCTTAATTTTAGCTTTAAAAAATTACAAGATATGTATGTTGTTATGCGGAATGATGTTACGAACGTAATGGTCACTTTGGTGTTTTGATAGTGTGTGTGGTGACCTAATTAGCAATTTAAAATGGCCGCTAATTAATTACTATTTCACAAATTAGCCTACGTTTTCTTAATTTTAGCTTTAAAAAATTACAAGATGTATTTGGTATTATGTGGAATGATGCTACAGACCTTATGGTCTCTTTGATGTGTCAGTATGATGTGTGGTGACCTAATTAGCAATTAAAAACAGCCGCTAATTAATTACTATTTAACAAATTAGCCTACGTTTTCTTAATTTTAGCTTTAAAAAATTACAAGATGTATTTGGTATTATGCGGAATGATGCTACAGACCTTATGGTCTCTTTGCTGTGTCAGTATGATGTGTGGTGACCTAATTAGCAATTAAAAATGGCCGCTAATTAATTACTATTTCACAAATTAGCCTACGTTTTCTTAATTTTAGCTTTAAAAAATTACAAGATGTATTTGGTATTATGCGGAATGATGCTACAGACCTTATGGTCTCTTTGCTGAGTCAGTATGATGTGTAGTAACCTAATTAGCAATTAAAATGAGCAATTAGGCCTGGCAACCCCGGTCGCAGCGATGTATGGTTGCTAAGATGTTTGTTTAAAAACAAAATTGATACAATCAAATAATTCTAAATTTTTATATTTTAGCTCTAGCTTTGACTCAGCCTCACCAAAATCAACTCATTGAGCACCGATTATTATTGGTTATCACGGGTATATTATTGGGACAAATGGTTGTTATGAGATTCGTCTAAAATAAAATTAGTAAATTTGCACACAAGTGTCAACAGATGAATATGTACTCGTATAGTTTGCCGTTAATAATCTTTATTAATATTATATAACTGATTTATACTTTTATGATTACAATATATATGCAACTTGACAGCAGTTGATTCTGACAAGAGCCTGAAAAGAAAGAGAGAAAAAAAGATTAATAAAATGCTGTAGAATAACACGAAGAAGTTATAAATTATTAATTGTTTATTTCAGATTTGCATATAACTAGACAGGAACTACAGACAGAGGGTGATACTGTCATTGCAAAGAAAGGTTCTGGTGCTTTTGCTTTGATCACAAGTAGCCTGACTATGGAAGTCATGCCATTAAGTAAAGCAATAACGTGGTTCGAGACACAGACAAGTAATGACTGGATTTACAACCACAGTCAGAATGCATAACAGCAAATTAAAAGAGGTTTGGTAAACAAGATCAGTATGCAGAAAGCCAAAGAAGATTAATAAACTTAAGATACTGTATATTTATTTTTAAAAAGTTGTACATTATAATAAATAATTGATGACATTAATGATGCAGAAGATTGTGTTGGTGTTTGTGGAGTGTCTGTTTCAATGATCAGTGTCTCTAAATTTAATTTTTTGTGTAAAATTAATTTCTTAAATCTATACAAAAAAGTTTTAACACTTCCCTCAGCTATATCTTCGCTGGGATCATTTGTCTGCACAATGGCTCTCACTTCTTTACACACATCCGCTACAGTACGACCATCCCCCATCAACAGCCGAGCAATGTAGCCCTTTTCTATGGGATATTCAGCTTCGAACACTGACAGATGTGCTCTCAGATGACCAAGATTTCTTTTTGATTTTGCCATGATAAATCTAAGGAGAAATAAAATAATGAAATATGAAATAGCTAAAATTTAATAAAACTGGGTTGCAAATTTACAGAATGTAAATAGTAAAAAGTGCATGTTTAATAGCAATATTTTAAAAAGGAAAAAGTGAGCTGACGAGATGGTTCAAAAATCTTCCATTTTACCTTCTGGCAGCAGGTAAAACTTAAAAATAAAAATGCATTATAATCAGAAAGGCAAGAATAAAAGTAGATTCCAATAATATACCTTGAAATTAACTTACAATATATGATATGTAACAGCAGAATATGCAGATTCAGATTACAACAAAGTTTACTGTTTAGTTGGTTAGTCACGGATCATGAACGGGTTTGAAATGAAATAATGATAAACAAATTTTAAGAAAAATTACAGCAAAACATATAAAATTAACTGCAGAGAAATTATTATATTATTACTCTGTTTAACTGTATGTTTTGATTCTAAATCTAAATCTCCAGTGTTTACATAGAAACAGACACTGTTCCTACTATCTGAGCTGCCGAATGAATTTTTGCCAATCTTAAGTATGTAACCACCTTGGTCTCACACACATTTTTATTTCCACACATCAGTATAACGTAATGTGTTGAAACTCCATAGTTGTGTGTAAAATTGGACAAAAAATCCGTAAATGCATGCTAAAGTATTGTTAAATGGATAATTAATAGACAAATGCAACAGAAAGCCAGTCAAAGTCAGTCAAAATATGCCAGTCATGGACCCTGGATGGGTTTGAATTTCAAAAATTTTAAACCATACTGCATGATGAACAATAATTAAAGCAACCAAATTAATTATTAAAAGCATTTAAAAGTAAACTGTTATTCTGTTTAATTTTATCATTCAAAATCGCCTGTGTTCTAAAAACAGTGTTTAAAAAAAAAAAAAAAAAAAAAAAACAGGTCAAATATGCTGTGATTTCCGCCATTGTGCATTTTCTTATCAAAAAGTACCCAGCATGAACACACACACATTAAAATTCCCCCCCCCCCCCCCTATGGCCAGCAATGTGAATCTTGTTGAAAGTTGACACTTCTATGTAACAATGGACTCGGAATTCAAAAATGCACTCTAAATGCATGTAATATCGATAATAGACAAACTATTAATATAAACTCTCTTACCTTTTGGAGAAAATTAGAATTGTGCTTCGTGTCAGAACACTCAACCTCTTCTGACAATGCAGAATCAAGGATTAACCATGTGACCCCTCGTTAAAGTTGTCATTTGTGATTTTCGTCCCATAGTTTCGAATTAATCCAAACAGAAAGACGACAATGTTTTCGTATACAGATCTTGCAGGCGCGTAGTAAACCTTCCAGCATCAAACGACCTTGAACTTTCCGAAAACAGCGTCCCTCCTTAGTAATGAAATCGCTACTGTTATTCAATATTCAATCACAAAATTTTGTATTAATTACATTTGTAAGAGTGCCTATTTAGATGACGCAATTAAGAAATTGAAATTGATTTTCTCCAAGCCACCCATTCTTCGTCTCCCAGATATTAACACTCAGTTTATATTGAAAACAGATGCCAGCACTACTGCCATTTAAGGAATTTTGATGCAAAAGCACGGCAGAATTGAACATCCAATTCTCAACGTCAGCCGCAAGCTCAAACCCGCAGAGAAGAGATACAGCATTGCAGAATTGGAAGGACTGAGTGTGGTCTATTGTGTCCTTAAACTTGAGAAATACCTCAGGGGCACCCACTTTCTCATCCAAACTGATAACTCACCATTGTTGGTAATCAAACACTTCTTCTTCTTCTTCTTCAGCGTTCCGAGCCATTGAGGTTCTTTGCTGCAGATACAATCTGTCTCCATTCGTCTCTCTGGTGGACCTTCGCTTGCCAGTCGTTGATTCCAAGTGCTTGTAGGTCTGTACATGTATTATCTCTCCACCGCCTTCTTGATCTACCTCGGGGTCTGCGGTCATTTATTTCCTGAGTGTAAGCGAGTTTTGTTTCCCTATTATCTTGGTGATTAGTAATCAAACACGGTACACCAAAAAACAACAGGATCGCAAGGTGGGCAAGATTGCAAGATTTTAGTTATGACATTCAGCATATAAAGGGGTCCAGGAATATCTTACCAGACTTTCTAACAAGAATGCCTGAACCACAAGAAGAATGAAGTGCCATGTATGATGCCTGAACATACAAACTGTGATATTTTAATTTGATGCATCTATTAAACAGTGACATTCGAAATTCGTCAGAACCCAGTAACAAAAATTTCCTACATGGGTACATTCTTCATGCAATTTATCATAAATTTGGACAGAACATTTCTAACCACTAAACGCGACAAACTTGTGACATCCACCACCTACATTCTTCATCAACGACATCAGCAGAGGGATCACCAAGTTAATTAGTTAATTTAAATGTCATTTAATTGTATTTTGTAATGTAAACATTTCAGTTAAAATGTAATCTGTAAATATCATATATAAATTAACTTATATTTCATATTAAAGTAATATGAAATAACGTAAAGTTTGGCTTTACTAAGCCTAAATTTAATTTCCTAAATTTCTTTTTCTACTATTAATCGCGTTGTTAAAATTATTTTCTAAAATCGAATTGGCTGCCAACATTTTTTACATTGACAATAATTAATTCTAAACTTCATTTGTTATTTTAACAAGGTTATTAAGAATGATTGTGTGTGAATGAAAGACGAGTGAAAGACAGAGTACATGAATTAAAAACAATGTATGTTCCTCACAGCGTGCAAATCGTACACGCCAAGTTTCGTGCTTGTATATTGTGTGCGTCTTTTGTGATACATGTTATTCGTTGGATTTTTAGAAACATTTTAGAACATAATAGTGTGACAATATAAATTATAGATCTAAGAAACATAGCTCGAAAGTCTACCTCATGAATTGCACATTCACTGTGTATCATGACGTTGGAAATTCTAGCTTTTGACACTTAGATAAATTAAAACATCACACACGATAACACACGCAGTTAGCACAAATATTAAACACACCAGTGTAAATATATTACTTGAACACTCAACAAAATCAAATAAAGTGCATACACTTTAATAGGACAATCACGGGAGATTAGTCAACACTTACAGGATAACAAAGGACTTAAGTAATTTTGTATGGAAACAAAAGATGTCTAAACATTCACTGCCAACAAACGGGAGTAAAAAAATGTTATAGATACACAATTGGGACAATGGGTTGCAAGCAATCTTAATGGGACCAAGGATATTTCCTTGATGTGTCTCTGTAAAAAGAGCCATTGTCCATGGCATCATTTTGGATGTCTGAGAAGGACGCAATTGTGAACAAAAGTCCGCAATATGAGACGTTTGTTACTTCAGTATGGATAGCTCCTTATTTAAGATTGACGAGAGTATAGACTCTTTGACAACCACCCAAAATGTTACTGTATATAGCATTAGTTGCTAGTGCTTCAATAGACATCAGAGAGTTCCCATTTACTATATTACTGCCCTTGGTCCTTACATATCATGACAGTAATAATTGCTCCCCTTAGGCCCTTGACAGAATTAGTACAGACTAATTAAAAGAATACACCACACAGGAGAGGAGGGGGAGTATGTCAAGGTCCTGTAGGGGACATAAGAAAGGACAGATAGTAGAGATAGGGACATGGGGTGAGTAAGGGGGAATGAGAATAATCTAGATGCTGAAAGACCGGACTGTACCCGTGAAGGACAGGTCAACTTGAAGAGAACTACGCAGTACGCCTAGCCTCAACCAGGCGTATGCGAGACATATGACTTCCCACGGGTTGCACGAGAGGCTAACACCTCATGACCACCGGGCAGTCAAGGGGAAGCCAGACGGGCTTTGGACACGACTGAGAGAGGATGCATGACTGAGAGTGTGACAGGATAGACTCTACTTAGTACTTCAGGGCTATTGAATAGCTGAGCCGTGTGACTTGTGCTTGTGTGTGGGGCTGTGATACAAGAGTGTAGCAATTGGTATCGTAATATTGTATTGCCACATTATTGCTGTATATTGACTAGTGTGAGAGTGAATGCTGTTAGCGAGTGATGAGACAGTATTATGTAATTATATTTGAGAATAATAATTCATATGTTATTGACGCATGAGTTTATGTCTCATCTATGCTCGTACTATCTACCTGTCTTGAACCCTTCACTTTCAAATACCGCTAGACGCTGACAACTGGGAAGTTCTGCATATGAACATACAACATCATATGTGTTTATACTGGGAAGTTCTTATATGAACATACAACATCACATATGTTTATACTGGGAAGTTCTTATATGAACATACAACATCACAGATGTTTATACTGGGAAGTTCTTATATGAACATACAACATCACAGATGTTTATACTGGGAAGTTCTTATATGAACATACAGCATCACACATGTTTATACTAGGATGTTCTTATATGAACATACAACATCACAGATGTTTATACTGGGAAATTGTAGGGCTTTCTGTATATGTGTCAGGGTCCAGTATGTAAGCAATAGTGTAATTGCCTGTAGGTAAGCAAGAGTCAGTGTAAGCAATAGCTGAGGTCAAGGGCAGTAGGAGACACCACGGCTTGGTTAACGGACGGTCAGGCAAGAAGCCCGTGGACAGACCCACGTGATGTGGGAAGGTCAAGGAGGACGGGGGCAGTGTGTGTGAGACAGCGGATAAGACAGACGTGTGGAGAATAGCGAGGGATAGAACGATCGAACGATAGTGTTGTGACGGATAGATGAGATGAACGTTGTGTATTGATATTCGAGGAATGTACTAACTGTGATATGTGCGGGATGATGTGAGACTGTGATTGCGAATGGTCATACGGGCGACAGTGTAAATATTGCCCATGTGGACGTGAGCGAGCGTTTGGCTGCCTGTGTAGACTGACTGCGAAGTGAGACCATAATGTTATCCTGTAGTATAATGTAATAAAGGTTGTTCAGGAGACAGCCCCTGCGAGTTTCCGATTGCAGTCATTGTTATTAGTATATGTGTCGTGGACGTTGTAATTTGCCTGTCTAAGTCCAGTGAGCTAGAAGGAGAAGATAGTTAGGACTTTGACAGGTACAATGGTGTCAGAAGTACACACGAACCACATACCCAAGTAAAATGCATAAAAGAACGCTACTTATTGCATAAGATCTATAAGAAAAGAATAAGAAATTGTAAATCAGATATTTGTTAATAAAATCAGAATGAAAATAACGTCATTTCTTTCCACAGCAGGTTTCAATTCTACAAGACGACCAACGTAACCAGAAGAGGTCAACTGTAACCAGCATGAGAATCACGTTCCTGTACATCAAGCGTTCGAGTAAACAGCAGATAAAGATAAGTTGATTAATTTTGATTGCTAATTACCCAAATCTGCATTCTTTGATTTTCTTGTGTAAATATCATCATTGGTAGAGGTAAATATTAATTAACAGAAAATGATGTCAGATGATGAACACAGCCCAGATCGATCACATTTTTGGGGCACAAAACATTACAGAAAGTTGCAAGACTTTTTCGAGGGTACACGGGCACAAGACAAAGCAAATTGTAATAGAAAACATGACCTAATACGTGATTGGACACAGGAATTTGAAAAGAAAATGCAAGACTACAAAATCCCAAAAGATTATTGGTTTTCATGGTATAGGGGATACGTCCCAATAAAAAGTAACAAACTAGGAGAGATCATACCAGATATGTCAAGGGCAGACTATGAATATTACAAAACAAACATATTAAAACACTATGTGAACTACTTCGACACTCTAAAATTAGAGGTACAAAAGCTGAAACCGGCCCCAGACAAGTCGTTCACCCAGTATATAAGGGAAATAGAGGACTTTTTCAGAAAGCTAACATTTGAAATTAAACATACAGACAACAATCAAGAAGCAATAAATTTCTTAATAGTGGAAAAACTAAAAGCAACACTCCCATCCGAATGCGGAAAATATTTAGAAGAACACAACACAGAGCCTATCAAAGATTACTAGAAAAATGCCGCGAATATTACAACCAAAGTATAAACCTGGTTAAGAACACTCAACAGAAGAGTACTGTAAGGGCAACGGCATCTTCAGCTACAGATTGCCAAAACAAACCACATAAAACAAAACCAGTACTGTGCAAACATTGTAGCACTCCACATACAGAAAATGGAATATGCGATAAGAATCCCACTTATCAAGAATACCTGAATACTATTATAGCACAAAAACTGGGGAAGGTAAATCAAAGGAAATATAGAACCAAATGTCATTTTTGTTTAGCATATGGCCACAGACGTTTCGAATGTGAAGGAGTAAAAAGAATAAAGAAAGCAAAAGCAAATGCAGCCACAGACATTACAACATACAGTTCAGCAAAGAACCTAGAAAAAGTAAACATCACAGATACGAAAACAAGTAGAACAAACACTGCAAATACAGAACAGACTGAGTTTTACCCGACAGACTTCGTACCATATTTCAATAATGTTGTTAACATCAGTCAGCCTCACTCCGTAGTAAAAAAGGGTAATACTCAACAAGAAAGGGAGGAAATGAACAAAACCTCCAGACTGTCGTTAGGAAAACTAACATTCCATGAGGGATACATTAATGACACAGTATGCACATGTGTACGCAACACAGGGTCCTGTCTTATCGGTCTTCGTAAGACCCTAGCTGATCCTAAAGACTACCTAGATGAGTACATCTATTGCAGAACTGTTTCAGGAACAGTAGAGAAATATCCTATGGCATGGGCCAATATAAAATCACCTTTCCTATCAGGCAGAGTAACTTGCGCATTATTAGACAATCCATGCTGCGATTTATTAATTGGAAATGTATTAAATGTAATAGACCACACAGAGTCCAAAACCCAGACATGGCAGAAAGTTAACACCACAACAAACACTACCTTAACCACACCACTCATCATACAACAACATGATGAACAGACCAAAGTACCACACCAGACCAACTTAACTACCATCTTACAACAAGAAAAAACAGAAACTGGTGTTTATCCACAAAGAAAAGAAGGTACAGATAACAAACATCTTACAAGTGCGGTAAAAGATCACAAATCATCATGGTACATGCTATACCTCCTGTTAACAACACACGCGCGCAAGTGCACACAATGGATAATTCTACTCGCACTACTCATAGTAACTGCAAAACAAATGACACATCATCATTATGTAACACAGATGACATTATTCATGAGAAACCATCTAACCTCAATACTTACATCATTACTGGTGAACCGAAGTTTGTTGTTACCATGGATAAGCACTATGTCAAATCAACTCATACACATACTTATGCTGAACAAAGTAAAACATCAGTCGGTGGAATTACTGACGAAAACCAGCAACAAAGTACCCTACACATTTTGGAATATATACACAAATTGCAGAGCAGTGTACAAACATGTACGATTACATTTCAAAACTATACATGGTGTATTATTATTATTATTATTATTATTATTATTATTATTATTTGAACTATTGGATGTATACACACATGTACGAGTGCAGGTTTGGAGATAGCACTCAAAATGATCTCAACATTAAATTTGTAAATCCCCACCCGTCGGAACATTAATTTTAACCGTAACCCACTTTATATCCTTAGATCGAGTAACTCCAGAATTGCCTTGTCTGCTGTACGACTCCAGCGCTATGATACTAGTACACTCCATTGTATATACCAACATAAAAGTTCCTTCAACATGAAAAGTGTCATCAGCAGAACAGTAAGACTCAACATGTGATTTCAAGTATCTAACAGTAAGCTATACCCATATTGACTTTGTTTCAAACGAGTATCTACAGAGGCCACATTTAGAAATCGACCAACAACGACAAGAACTTCACAAGTACAGACATCCATTCCCAGGGACCAGTTTAATGAACCAGATGCCAACCTACTAACTACGGCAAAAACAGTCACATACAGACGCACCATGGCCACACTCATAAGTAAGGCCACCGAACTTAAAACATTAATACATATTTTACATGTGTGAACTCCAATGATTTTACAGAACGGACTTACAAATTGTCCAAACTTGGTGCAAATTCATAACACTATGCAGAGGAAAGGACAATATCAGTATATACAGAATACGTCAATAATCGGTTGAGAAAGAAGAAATGCCAAACATTCCAGCACCGCGATGAACATTGAACACCGGTATTTTAATTACATGTTCATAATTTTCACAGGACAAGAACATTATCCTATAAGTGCATAAAGGCAGTGACGACGAACATTGTATTGTAAATCTATTAATTGTATGACATCAAATGTTTAATTTTATTATTAGAGTAGTTTGTATTGTTAGAATGTGATAGTTACAGACAAGCGTAAGTACAGCTGTGAAAGGTATAAGTTGTAATGCTGAGAATCAACGCCTGGCAATCCCAATACGCGAGTGTTACCAAACTTGCCTTCGCGTATGGTGGATAGCCCGACGAATGACGCTTAGCAATAGTGTTACAAAACTAAGACCACAATATTGTAACAAGAAGGAACATACCAACAGGGAGATACCAACAAAAGAGATTAATAATAACTCTCCAAAACAGTAAACGAGGTGTGCCCAAAAACGGAAACAACTCACGGTCTGACATAAGATGAGGTAAGCGGGACTATTACATACATGAAGTATATTCGAACCATGACCACAACAGTGACATAGCATGCTCATAAAGAATCGATTGGGTGCATTAAATAGAGACGAGGGGGACCACGTCGGAATAGAGAGAAATTCTAAGAATGCTGTAAGAGGAAGTTGTAGCCTTATTCCAGGCATAAATCAATGGAGAATCCTTAAACCAGCATAGCCACAATAACTATGAGATAATAATACACAGCGAATCGATTGGGAAACATGAACAGAATGTAATGTCACGGAGTGGAGATTGAAGAATATAACGAGGTATGGCAAGTAGACCCAACTAGAACATTTGCCAGACCACGACAAAACGTTGAGAGAAACCTCAGTACTGAAAAAGAGAGAACAATAGTGATAGTTAATCTCGGAAAAGACCAGAGTTAAAAGGAATGCACGCGTATACTGATGATCATACAGTCCCCTGACAAGGTTAAAAAGATGTATCAAGAACAAAAACAGAATGTGTCACATTTCCAAGAGAAAGTGCCACATTGTTTGTGCGGGGGGAGAGTGTCAGGGTCCAGTATGTAAGCAATAGTGTAATTGCCTGTAGGTAAGCAAGAGTCAGTGTAAGCAATAGCTGAGGTCAAGGGCAGTAGGAGACACCACGGCTTGGCTAACGGACGGTCAGGCAAGAAGCCCGTGGACAGACCCACGTGATGTGGGAAGGTCAAGGAGGACGGGGCAGTGTGTGTGAGACAGCGGATAGAGACGGACGTGTGGAGAATAGCGAGGGATAGAACGATCGAACGATAGTGTTGTGACGGATAGATGAGATGAACGTTGTGTATTGATATTCGAGGAATGTACTAACTGTGATATGTGCGGGATGATGTGAGACTGTGATTGCGAATGGTCATACAGGCGACAGTGTAAATATCGCCCATGTGGACATGAGCGAGCGTTTGGCTGCCTGTGTAGACTGACTGCGAAGTGAGACCATAATGTTATCCTGTAGTATAATGTAATAAAGGTTGTTCAGGAGACAGCTCCTGCGAGTTTCCGATTGCAGTCATTGTTATTAGTATATGTGTCGTGGACGTTGTAATTTGCCTGTCTAAGTCCAGTGAGCTAGAAGGAGAAGATAGTTAGGACTCTGACAATATGAACATACATCATCACACATGTTTATACTGGGAAGTTCTTATATGAATATACAACATCACATGTGTTTATACTGGAAAGTTCTGTGTATGAACATACAACATCACACAGGTTTATACTGGGAAGTTCTGTATATGAACATACAACATCACACATGTTCATACTGGCCATGTTGACAACAAAGTATAGTCTGCCATTAATTTATTTGCATAGGAAACTTACATATAGAATCTTTCCCTCTGTTTTCTTTCTGAGAATTCTCAGTGTGATATTCACTGACACAGGAATGGAACATTATGGGGCAACCCTTTCCGTGAAGTTGGAACCCAAGTCTGTGATGTTGGTTCTGAACTCAGCTTAACTCTGAACACAGGCCCATAAATACATCAGCACACAGTAGTAATGTATCAATGGCTAGTGTACATACCTACCAACCCAATGGGTTTGGTCCTTGGCACCGAGGGGATTTACACAGGTGACTTGGTCACATGACATAATCAGGACAAGACCACAGAGCTGATCCCAGGCCCAGGTGATCATGTCAGATGACGAGCCATGACCACCCACATAACCGGCATGTCACATGATGATGACTGGCCAAGTTGCTTTTGTTTTCAACTGGAAGATGCACTGGGGTGCCAAGTGACGGATTCATGCCTGAGGACGGCATCACACCAATGTCCGACATCTTGGAATTGGTCTAGGGTGAAGTATCTCTACTGGCTCGTATAAACACTTTACCAATCACAGATCTATTATGTACACAACTCACAAGTCCGTTGCGTCCTTAGACAACACAGTCACTTTTATTGTAGAACAGTTATCAACTGTGGCTGTCATACACCGCCGGCTTCCTGACATTCAGCGTTCTGCATATGACCAGCACACCCACTGACTACCAATATATAATGCATAATCTGTTGGCAGTTGGAAATCGAAAAAGAGTAGCATAACAGCGCTACTCAGGCAAAATTTTGAGTTAAAAATCTACACAAAATATTTCAGGATCCTCGCCAGTGTTACGGAGTTTGTGCACTGAGCTGAGATTATTCAGACTCAGGCTTGAGTTAGGAGTAAAACGGAGTACTTATGGGTTACACACGTGCGCCGTGATGTTGATCCGTCGACTAAACTAAACAACCCACCAACAAGACTCTCCATCCCTCACCAGTTCCTCGGCCCCACACAAGGGTATCTCTAATGTCCTCTGTCGTTTATCATGGTGGTCAGGCTCTCTTTCATCTGACAGAACCAGGACTTCCATCACTGTTCTTTCTAACCCACTGTTAGGTCTGAATGGCTAAAGTAATTGAGTTTCCAAGACATGACAGTTTGCAAGCCAGTTTTCTCCAAGTTCAGATCTTGTTAAATGGAGGAAATCCATCTATGTGAAGGAGACACTGAATGCTAAACCACCACTGCCTTATGGAAGTTCCTGTAAGAACAAAGGCTAGGGCAACAAAGCCTGACAGAAAATGTGCGCAGGCAGAGCCCACAAGTCCGGGATGGCTATCTGCCTATGGGAGGAGGATTCCAGAAACGAAAACTCAAGAGTCAAAATAGGAAGATGTTGGCCTAAGTGGCACCGGACTAGAAAGTGGACATCTATGCACTATAATGGATGCTATGCACCATGCATAGCAAACATCGATCACAGAAATTAAATGCAGCTGCTGTATTTTCAAAGCGAACAAAACATAAGACTACCTGGCATCAACTTGTGACAGAATCGGGTACAAATATGGCCGCCCGCAGTAGACTCCATCGCAAGTAGCTCTTCTTCCCTTGGCAAAAACTTCTGGGGCGTAAATGTCCAGCATCCTTCCACTGTTACGGTCAAAGGGTTTGTACCAGATGTAGGCATCCTTCTTGACCACGAGGCCCTGGTGGGAGTAGAACCTGCGGTCAAAGTGCTGAAGAGGATGATAGAGAAAAATTGTGTTAATGGCAAACAAAGAAGCTGCAGAACATGTTAGTTAATAGTATAAGGGATGTCACTGTACTCTGGTAAAACGTATGGGTGCTTAGTCTCAATCAGCAGATATTATAAAGTATGTTGTGGATTCTGTCCTCTGGTGTGCTGTGCTCTGTTGACTTGTTACATTATGAGATAAATGAGTTGAGCTGAGTCAAGAACTGATGTCACAGCACTTGGGGCATTCCCATAATGCTCCGTCCTCATCTGCAACCAGCCAAGAATCCCAATATTAATGGTACCAGTAGCAATCTGATTATGTGTCCATCTGATCTTCCCTCAGAATTTTGAGTGTCAGCCAGATCCTCTGGTTACTCCCTGCAGCATCATTCTCTCCAGGCTGTGATGGTCTATTTGTTCTTCTATACAATTCCAAGGCATCGTCCCGATAGAAATGGAGACTGGACCTGTTCTCATGTGGCTAGTGACTGATAGGCAAGTCTCTCTCAGCATAATCCTAGACTTGATACAGGAAAGAGTACTAATTATGCTTGCACCTCCCTGTCACGGAACCACTGTAATGAACGATAAGATGATAAAATAACAGAGACAATTGTATTCACAGCTGCAAATGTTTGTTACTAGTGGGGACACACTCACGGCGGATCAAAGGAAACCGCCAGTCTTTGAGAATTCCCTAGGAAATGGGAAAATATGTCGGCCTGTTGTTTTGCCGAATCGCAAGTTGAAAGGAAAGACGGGTGCGTTAGTTGTAAGAAGAGAGACAACTCTTCTTGTAAAGTTAGGGACGGGTTGTCTGCCCCTGGGGACACCTGTTGTTGACATAGAATGACGTCACTAGAACAATCCCAGGCTGTATGAAAACAAACTTGTGCCGCCAGTGTGAAGAATGTGATTTAACTAGACTGACATGTTAGCTGGCTCGATTCTAATATTGAAAAGAATCTCGTGTGTTCGGTATCAATTAATGTTGAGAAACATGTGTCTTTCATGGCAAAGTGTAGATTCGATTCAGAATTGAGCTAGGATTTCATAAGGTATTTAGAGATAGCCTTTAGATGTAAATAATGTAGAACAGTCTAGTGATAAATAGAGTGTAGGACTTTAACATAGTGTTGTAGCGTTGTAGTTAGGTATTCAAGGAGTGTCGGCGACAGTAGGAAGTCGCCTTGTTAAAATTCACTAGTGTGAGACGTCAATTAGCTCAGCTAGTTGGAAATAGTGAAGTGGGATGATATTTAGAAGGATTGAGGATGGTTGGCGGATAGGGGAAATGTCCAATGGTGGGATCTTCCAGTGGGGGTCTACTGGGGTTCTGCACTTTACATTTGGTCTTTCCTTGTCTTACCCTGATTCGGACTGATGTGATGAGCTCCTCTGTCCCATGGCAGAGTTTGGTTCACTGTATATATCTGAGTGAAGCCATCGACCTACACTCATCTAATAGGGATCAGTGTTCGGTTGCTCTCACCAGGTGTGTGTTCTCTCTCTTTCACAGGTTCCCTCAGGTTATCAAGAAAACCAATTGAAACATCACAATATTCAGATCATGGATAAAGTAGTGCAGGAAGATGTATTCAGTGGCCTTTGCACTGGGCCTATAATAGAAAGGGTCTGAAGAAACAGGGCTCTGTTGAGCCGATATATATAAGTATCCGACAGGATGACTTCTTAACAATAGTGATTGTTGTTTCACACCACATGTGAACAGAACGATAATGATTGTGTTTTCACACCACATGTGAACAGAACAATGGTAGTTGTTTTCCACATCACATGTGAACAGAACAATAGTATTTGTTTTTCCACATCACATGGGAAAAGAACAATAGGGAGCATTTAGGAAATTAGTATATTCCTATGAGACTATGTACAATAACTGTGTAAGGGTGAAAACTTTAGGACATTTTTTAGAAGGAAATAATGTTATTTCAAGGGACAGTGTTCCATGTTTTCACGGTGCAGGGATTGTTAAGTCTCCGACTCTAGGGACATTTAGGGAACATTGTGTATGATCAATTTGGGATCAGTACCGAACTATATCTGAGATTGGTGATCAGGTATCGTGGTTATCAAAAGCTACTGGAGATAGTCAACATCTATCAGGAGGGACACATCGTTTGGTGAGGTCATTTTGTGCTGACTCTGATGATATTGTGTAGTCCTTACCGGGATGATAGGACCTGGCTCCTGAGCTGTTTGGTCTGATTCTGCAGACACACTAGAGTATACGACATACATTCTACACATACACTTCTCACATACATACACTTTTCTCCATTAAATTAATGTGTTATTAATTTTAGAAGCTAGAGTTGTTTAGTATGTTGTCTTGGGGAAGTGTGAGAGGGGGCATGATCCAGGGGTGAGAGAGAGAGAGAGAGAAAGAGGTATCCATTGGCTGAAGGAGTGTTGTGGACGGAATCTGGTGGATTCTCCAGAATAATGATATGGGGTTAAAAATAATGTGGGTGTTGATTCCCCTCACTTCTGGGACGACACTATAAAGGAAATCCACGACACTCCCCCCCCCCCCCCCCCCCCCTCTTCAGTATCAATTATGAATTAGGCCACCCAAAAGGAATTTCAGTTGAGTCCTCCTATAGCACACCTGCTAAAAGTGTCCCACAGAGCATGATCTCCAGTGATGACCCCCCATGAGTCTCTGAGAAAATTGCTCCCATGAACTGAATTACGAGATCTGGAATCAAACCCACAGCCTATAGAGTGAGCATCGGGTGGCTTGACCATGGAGAAGGCTGATCACAAACAGTATGGAAGACATGGTTTCAGACAGACAAGGCAGGTGCCAACAAATGCTCCAATGGACATTAATGACACCCTTGGTATGAAAACGTACTGGCAGGGTCTGCACCGCTGAGTGAGGTATTGCTGCATGATGAGACAGACATGCTCGGGGACCTTTGTAATTGTGTGTATAGTGCAGATGAACAGATAGATCACCACAGCCTGGAGAGAATGGTGCTGCAGGGAGCGACCAGAGGATCTGGCCAACACTCAGGACTCCAAGCAAAGGGTCCACAAACACATAATCAGACCGCTAATGGTACCATTAGCATTGGGACTCTTCATTGTCTGTTGAAGATGAGGCAGCAGGAGCAGATATGGCAATGTCCTGGGTGCTGTGATGTCTCAACTCAACTCTAGGTTTGAACATGTATGAGACCAAGGAACTGGTCCAGAAGAGAGTCTATTCAGCAAATGATCACATGTGCAGCAAAGGGCTTGCCACATGTAGAGAATGATGATGTTGTTATAATACATGTGAGGATCTAGTACTACCCAGGTATATGGCATAGTTTGACCTTGAACACTTCACACAAGTTCATGTAAAAACAGTGGACGGGTTGGTGTAATTATGAGGGGATTATGCTGATATATTGGCAGGAGTGAAGTCGGATGAAGGTTCAATACCTGAGTTCACTGACTGGCTATGTGAGAGCAAGACTGGCCACCTAATCCTCCAGCATGCATCAAGGTCTACAAGATGTGGGTCCTAACTCTTTACAGGTCCATACTGGGTACTTGTTATGGGACTTTACACAGATATATAACAACAGCTGCAATAAGCATGGACAGTGAACAAGCAATTAGAAAGTTGAATAGAGTTCCCCTGGAATATGCATATACAGAAGCCTAGACAAGCAATTAGAAAGTCGAATACAAGCCTTGGGGATGTGCATATACAGAAGAATATGTTGTATTTCATTAAAACAAAAACAATCAAATACAGAGGTTCTTGATAATACTGGAAATGAATAGAGAGTTGATGAAATAAACAAGAGGCAAGTTAAATATTTCAGCCACGTTAAAAGACATAACACATAAAAACCATACTGAAGGGTAACCATACTGAAAGGAACAATATAAGTAGGAAGACAATATCATGAGAAGGATGAACAGCAGTCTGACAGAATGTACACTCAAGGCGAAAGACAGGCAGTGTTGGAGATCCATTGTAGCCAACCTTGACTGTGGTGAACAACAGCTGAGTTCTCAAGCACGGTGCAATCTTTACGTACCACAAAAACGGCCCTCTGAGGGGATGGGTCTTCTGGGTTGTCAGAGTATGGGAAGCCTGCGGGTGTGAAGATGACGGAGGTCAGACCCAACAGAATGATAGCTACAGTTGTAGTCAGGACTTGACCCGTGTGGGCATGGCTGTAAACAAAGCCAATCTGTGGAGATTCATCACAAAACTCATCATAAAATAATTAATAGACTGTTGTAGATAAGTGAACAATACAAGTAACACACATCTTTGGTGAAGTCTGTTTTCACAGAATAGTGTGCCTGTCAAATGTTACTTCATTTAAGTAGACATTTCTCCAAAAGCTTATGCAATATTCCAAATGCTAATGCAACATAAAAAGTCTTAAAATTCGAGAGGATTGGCTTCATTGCACAAGGTTTTATCCCATATGGCTCAGTCTCTTTCTGCAGGGCGACCTGCCGAAGGCGTCACACAAAGCATGAATTCTGTAGCTCCAGCGGCGATCCCCAGGAGTCTCCGAGAAAAATGCACTTGTGAACCGAAAGATGTAGTCCGGAATCGAATCCACAACATTTAGGGCAGACGGCATGACCACTTTGCCATGGAGACTCCCTAATGCATCATTCCAAATGCTAATGCAATATTCCAAATGCTAATACAACATTCAAAACTACATGTGCTGCCCTGGACAGAAGCAAGACAGAAAGAAATGCCCCATGAATACATAAATATATATATCCGAGACATTCATTTGACACAGAATAATTACTTGTTCTGGTCTGTCCATAATGTGGTCGTCGTCTTGAGCAGGTTTTAATGGTTTTCTGACTGATTTGATCATTCTTTTCTTTAGGTGGTATGTAACGGGCACATCAGGCTGTTTTCTTTTGCTCCTTCCTTAGCCAAGCGATCAGCTCTGTTGTTTCTGGGTACTCCACAGTGGGATGGTATCCACTGTACGGTGACCTTATGCTGACTGCTAAGTTCAGACAGTAGTGTCCTTAGTACTGGCAATTTCCCAGACAGGAGCGCCTCGAGTATTGACTATGCATCTGTCAATAGCACCACAGGTTGTGTACCATGGCTGGTATTTAGTAATTTCTTTGTTGCTATCTTGATTGCCTCAATTTCAGCATCATAGTTATGGCAGCATTTTCCTGTTGGTACTCTGGCCGTGTCCCTAGTATTATTTGGGTATTCTATTACACTCCCGCTCCTCCATTTTGAACAGCATTTTGTGCTGACCCATCTGTGTAGACTCGGATGCAGAGGTCCTGTGGGTATTCATCATCGAGGAAGCTGAGAGTGGCTGTTCTGCTCTGTACACTATTCTGTTCTTCCTTGTCAAATATTCCTCTCACTTTTGTCTGGATTTGTAGTGATAGTCTGTGTTCATCTCTCCATGGAGTTCGCTCTGGAATAGTTGTCAGGGGGATACCAACTGTGGGCAGATCAGTGGTTTCTCTGCAGTCGTGTGGCCTGGTGGATAAAACTGCTTCTTTTCAACCGCCCCATAGCTAAGTTTTCAAATTGGTTCTTCATAGGGTGGCCTGGCAAGCTGAGGAACTTTTCTGCTTGTATTAGCGTTTTTGTATCTCTGCGTTCTCTCAGTGCTTGTGTCCTACCCATTTTCTCCATCTCCACTACAGGGGTTGATCTCATCCCTCCTGTGGTGACTCTAAGTGCTTGATTTTACACCTTGTCCAGCTCTTGTAGTGTGGTTTTTGATGCTGAACACAACGCAGTTGACCCGTATTCCAGGTGTGGCTGTATGCTCTGTTGATAAACTTTGCTAAGTATTTTCCCACTGGCTCTCCATGTGGTACCACTTAGTATTCGCAGGATGGCTATTTTCCTTCTGGCGTTTGCTACTACTTTGTTGATGTGCTTTCTCCGTGTCAGCCTGCCATCAAATGTTACTCCAAGGTATGTTGGTTCTTTATCTTCTCTAAGGGGTGTTTCATTTATCTGGATAATCCCTGCCTTTTGTTTTGGAGAAAAGGTAAATAGAGTGGTGCTGCACTTATCAGTGTTTATGCTGACACACCATATATTTGCCCATACAACAAATGCATCTACAGCTCTTTGTAGCGATCTGGTGGCCACTGATGCATGTTCATTTGTGCTCCATAGAACCAGGTCAGCATACGTAGCCGCTTTAATTCCATGTGGTAGATTAGCAACAAGATCATTGATGAAGATTAGAAAAAGTGTGGGGGACAAGACTCCGCCCTGGGGAACACCGTGGCGCAGTAGTACTTTCTTGTTCTAGAGTCCGTCTATCTGGACTTGGGCTCTTCTGTTGTACAAGTATGCTTTTACCCATTTGTGCATTCTTCCATTGTCTCTACAGTTTCTCAGTTTCTTCATCAGACCTTCTTTCCAGACTCCCCCTCCCCCTTTTGTATTCCCTCCCTATAAATCCCCCTCCCCCCTACACAGCATGTGTAAAAATGGAACCTTTTTTTTTCGGGGGGGGGGGGGGGGAGGAAGAATTCCCCACTGGTTGAGAACCATTGATATAAGGTATTCTATAGGGTGATGTAACCACCCCTCCTTAGTTTTCTCTTATGGCATATTTGGAAGGTTACAGTCTAACTAGACTGCTTCCTATATGGAAAGCATATTAGAGAATGTAGATTAGGTTATACGTACGTGGTAAGGCAGGCAGACCATGACAGCCAAACCACACAGGATAGCAACAATCACATCAGGTGAAGCTTCCATTCCTGCACGTCCCAGGATGGGGATGATAAACATCAGCAAGGTGTAGGATATGTACACCACATACAGGCTTGGAATGAGTGAGACCAGCAGGTTGAACAGCAGATCTGGCCCATGGAACACACCATTACATACATTATGTGTGATAGTGTCGCTTCAGTCACGTCTTAATCTTATCTTTTTCTATTGACCGTTTTAATTCTGCTTTATTCTACTAATTGCCTGAATTTTGCTTTAATCTACTCATTGCTTGAATTCTACTTTAATCTACTCACTGCTTGAATTCTGCTTCATTCTACTCATTACTTAGATTCCATGTAATTCTGCTCATTGGCTGAATTTAACTCACTGCCTGAATTCTGCGTTATTTAACCCAAATCACTAATGCTGCCTTATTCCATTTCCATAGTGGTGTGATAATATACATAGATGAGTTTGTGGTGTAAGGTAAACAGCGTAGCTGAGGCTTCATTGCAAAGGTTGAGGGTCACAGTGTCAACAGAAATGGAGAGTCTGGCATATGATACCACTATTTCAGCATTGCTCAATAAGAGGAAGGCCAAGAGCATATCATGGATTTTCTGCCCAGGCATGAGATGTGCAAGGAAATGAACAGGCTGATAGACAGGCTGGTGCTGCACCTTTAGCTATAATGGGAGTGAGTGGAATATGCAGCAAAACAGGATCCACATCTGGATTCAGTGGGAAGTGAGCAGACAGTCTGGATGATACTGAACAGGTAGGGCAACATGCAGGCAGACCTTTCATCGCTGGTACCACCAGCATGGCAACTCTTCATTGGCTAATGAAAAATGGGATGCAAACCATTTGGGAATGTCCCAAGTACAAAGATGTAGATTCTCATTTCATATTCACACAGTTCCATTTGATTTAATGGCTGATATGGACAACAGTCTGCCTCAAGTTGATAGCTTTACTGTCCCAGAGATATCATTTATATCTTTACTATCCTAGAGATATCACTGATATCTTTACTGGCATAGAGATATCATTGACATCTTTACTGTTCTAGAGATATCACTGATATCTTTACTGTCCTAGAGATATCACTGATATATTTACTGTCCTACAGATATCACTGATATCTTTACTGTCCTAGAGATATTACTGATATCTTTACTGTCCCAGAGATATCATTGATATGTTCACTGTCCTATAGGTAGCACAGATATCTTTAATGTCCTAGAGATATCACTGATATTTCATCTGTCTTAGAGATTTAACTGATGTCTTTACTGTCCTAGATATATCATTGATATCTTTACTGTCCTAGAGATTCTTCATTCAGCAGATCAGATGCTCTCTGTAGAGAGGAAAAATACATGCAGGCAAATTAAGGTTCCCTATACATTCCTGCTGGAGGATGCCTCCCTCACTTCATTTCTTCCTGCGGAAAAAGTTAAGGTCTGATACATTTTGCACAGACCTCGTATGTATGTGATATATGTGGGTATAGGACCTAGAGGCAATTATAACATCAGATGGAAGATGCACAACAGAGATTATGAGCAGAATAGGTCATGCAAAAGCCGATTCTAGAAAATGAAAAGTATCTTCTGCAATAAATCATTAACACTGAATGTAAGAAAGAGAGTGCTGAAATGTTATATAAAATCTGCTCTGCTATATGGCAGTGAATCATGGAATATTAATGAACAAATTGGGAAAAGTTTGAAAGCAACGGAGATGTGATACCTGAGATGAATGGTGCGAATATCTTGGACTGGCAGAGTAACTAACAATGGTCTGAAAGAGACTAATGAAACTAGAACATTATATACAATAAGAAAGAGGCAAACAGCTTTATTTTTTCATGTTATGAGAAGAGAGGCACTGGAGAATATTGTGACAACGGGAAAGATCAGTGGAAAAGGAGGCAGACCAAAAGAAATGATGCTGGATGGACTAAGAAGGTGGCATGAGGGAATATCACTACCACAGATGATCCAGAGCTCCATCTGTGGAGAGACATGAACACCTATGTTAGCTGGCAAGGCACATGATGATGATGTTGATGATGATGATGATGATGGTGATGATGGGGATAAGAAATTACAACATGGATCTGGAATGAGAAACATTGTCAGGGCACGTGAACAAACTGAAGGTCAGGGAGTGATACCCTGGTATCGACATGGGGAGAGAAACAACATGGGTAGAACAATCAGCAGCCAGGCCATGGAGAAAGTGTCCATTCAACTACTGGTGTGTGAACCCAGACCATGGTGTCAATAAAGCAGGGCACTAACCACTCAGTGTTGTGTAACCACTGTCAAGGATATTAGTTTCACTTATATAAACAACTATTGTGTCAGTGTTGAGATGCTGATAATGATGTTAGCTTCACTTATCCACACAATTATTGTGTCAGTGCTGCGGCAAGGTGAAGGATGTTAGCTTCCCTTATACACACAACTATTGTGTCAGTGCTGGGGCAAGGTGAAGGATGTTAGTTTTGCTTATCCACACAACTATTGTGTCAGTGCTGGGGCACTGTGAAATTCATACTCACTGGTAGGTTTCAACCCGCAGATTTCCATGACGGCGTACAGGAAGGCAGGCCATATGATAAACATGAGAGGCATGTAGGCTGACATCACCCCAGTGGCTGTCAATATCACAAGCACCACAGACCACAGCATCAGGTTCGACTCCTGCAGCATGGCCACAAATAGGGATGGTGGAATTTTCTGAAAAAAGCATTTTGCCACAATACTTCCTCTTTCAGGTACTCTCAGTCTCACCTCCTCAGGATGTAATGATGCCTTACCATAATCTAACATGACCTTTACTGCACGTGACTCTCATCAGCCTGATGACAAGACTCTTCATTCTATACCAGTTCTCCCCCTACATGACCATAAACACACGTGACTCTCATCAGCCTGATGACAAGACTCTTCATTCTGTACCAGTTCTCCCCCTACATGACCATTACCGCATTTGACTCTGATGACAAGACTCTTCATTCTGTACCAGTTCTCCCCCTACATCCTGTACAACATTCAGGATTTCTCTAACTCTTTGTGTCATCACTATCATCCAGCAGGTTGCCCTGAGAAGTACATTGCTCCTGTAACAGTCTTTCGAAACTTCTATCATAAGCCAGATGTCATGCGTAAATTATCTAGCACATCGGGAATCTGTTAACACTGTAGTCTTCCTCTTCTCAGTTTGCTTTAAACACCTCCCTCTAGAATAATCTATTCTAGACATTCATGTCTCTCTTTTCTTTTTTTAAGTTGCATATCCTTTACAAGACGTTGCAGTCTACACCAGCATTTTTCGTTGTTGTGATCTCTTGGCAAGTTTACGTTCAGTAGTTTGCCATTGCTTTCTGAACGACCGGCACTCATACCAATTCATAAAGAAACCAACGTAACAAGGTCTGCTGTCAGCTGTGTTTTGAACACGGGAATGATGGATCAGGAATTTCCCCCATAACCTTCCCAAAATATTTCATTTCATTTACTCTTTGTGTTCAAAGCAAGAATATATGTTGCATCGGGTTTTATCCCATACGGCTTGGCCTTTTTCCGCCGGGCGGCCTGCCGTAAGGATTGCACAAAGCACAAACTCTATAGCTCCAGCGACGACCCCTAGGAGCCTCTGAGAAACTTGCACTCGTGAACCAAACGACGTTGGCCAGAATCAAACCCACATCCAGTGGAGCATGAGGCAAGCAGCCTAACCACGCCACTATGGAGACTCCCTTACTCTTCGTGTAATGAATCACAAATAATTTTTGAAAGGCTCATTTTAGTGAGTGAATTTTGGGTCATGATTAATAAACATAACTTGAAACTGACTGCTTCAGACTGACATCTAGCTGAAAATTCCACTGCATACCAACAGCACGGATTACCAGAAGTGGCTTGGAACGAACAAACTTTATTTTCTAAGGGTTAAGAATTGGGCACACAGGCCTGTCTAACATAGGGCCTTTCTTATCTCTCTGCTCTCATATATGATTTCATTCAAACATCACTTATAAAGCTAATCTTAGTCTCCACACCACCAACACCACCACTACATCCTTGGAATAGAATACAAGCCATATATTGTACTCAACCAGGACTTGTAGGATCTCAGCTTTACTGAAGACACTCTGATGTGAGCATGTACTCTTACTGTTGATATCACATAAGTCATGATATGCACTCTTACTGTTCATATCACATGTGTCATGATGCCAGCATGCACTCTTACTGTTCATATCATATGTGTCATGATACCAGCATGTACTCTTACTGTTCATATCACATGTGTCATGATGTAAGCATGTAATCTTACTGTTCATATCACATGTGTCATGATGTAAGCATGTACTCTTACTGTTCATATCACATGTGTTATGATGCCAGCATGTACTCTTACTGTTGATATCACATGTGTCATGATGTAAGCATGTACTCTTACTGTTCATATCACATGTGTCATGATGTAAGCATGTACTCTTACTGTTCATATCACATGTGTCATGATGACAGCATGTATTCTTACTGTTGATATCACATAAGTCATGATATGCACTCTTACAGTTCATATCACATGTGTCATGATGCCAGCATGTACTCTTACTGTTCATATCACATGTGTCATGATGTAAGCATGTACTCTTACTGTTCATATCACATGTGTTATGATGTAAGCATGTACTTTTACTGTTCATATCACATGTGTCATGATGCCAGCATGTACTCATACTGTTCATATCATATGTGTCATGATGTAAGCATGTACTCTTACTGTTCATATCACATGTGTCATGATGTAAGCATGTACTCTTACTGTTCATATCACATGTGTCATGATGACAGCATGTATTCTTACTGTTCATATCATGTGTCATGCTTCCAACATGTACTCTTACTGTTGATATCACATGTGTCATGATGCCAGCATGTACCCTTACTGTTGATATCACATGTGTCATGATGCCAGCATGTACTCTTACTGTTGATATCACATGTGTCATGATGCCAGCATGTACTCTTACTGTTTATATCACATGTGTCATGATGCCAACATGTACTCTTACTGTTGATATCACATGTGTCATGATGTTAAGCATGTACTCTTACTGTTCATATCACATATGTCATGATGTAAGCATGTACTCTTACTGTTGATATCACATGTGTCATGATATTAAGCATGTACTCTTACTGTTCATATCACATGTGTCATGATGCCAACATGTACTCTTACTGTTGATATCACATGTGTCATGATGTTAAGCATGTACTCTTACTGTTGATATCACATGTGTCATGATGTAAGCATGTACTCTTACTGTTGATATCACATGTGTCATGATGTTAAGCATGTACTCTTACTGTTCATATCACTTGTGTCATGATGCCAACATGTACCCTTACTGTTGATATCACATGTGTCATGATGTTAAGCATGTACTCTTACTGTTCATATCACATGTGTCATGATGTAAGCATGTACTCTTACTGTTGATATCACATGTGTCATGATGTTAAGCATGTACTCTTACTGTTTATATCACATGTGTCATGATGCCAACATGTACTCTTACTGTTGATATCACATGTGTCATGATGTTAAGCATGTACTCTTACTGTTCATATCACATGTGTCATGATGCCAGCATGTACTCTTACTGTTGATATCACATGTGTCATGATGCCAGCATGTACTCTTACTGTTGATATCACATGTGTCATGATGTAAGCATGTACTCTTACTGTTCATATCACATGTGTCATGATGTAAGCATGTACTCTTACTGTTCATATCACATGTGTCATGATGTAAGCATGTACTCTTACTGTTCATATCACATGTGTCATGATGTAAGCATGTACTCTTACTGTTCATATCACATGTGTCATGATGTAAGCATGTACTCTTACTGTTCATATCACATGTGTCATGATGACAGCATGTATTCTTACTGTTCATATCATGTGTCATGCTTCCAGCATGTACTCTTACTGTTGATATCACATGTGTCATGATGCCAGCATGTACCCTTACTGTTGATATCACATGTATCATGATGCCAGCATGTACTCTTACTGTTGATATCACATGTGTCATGATGCCAGCATGTACTCTTACTGTTTATATCACATGTGTCATGATGCCAACATGTACTCTTACTGTTGATATCACATGTGTCATGATGTTAAGCATGTACTCTTACTGTTCATATCATGTGTCATGATGCCAGATGTACTCTTACTGTTCATATCACATGTGTCATGATGCCATCATGTTCCCTTACTGTTGATATCACAAGTTTCATGATATGAGCATGTACTCTTACTGTTCATATCATGTGTCATGATGGGACGCAGAGGTGTTTCCAAGGCACCAGGGCCGGGTTATATACTGGCCAAGACCTATTGACGCGTCCTCGTCGAGCGTCCTGGGCAACAGGTCCCTTCGGGGTCCTGGCTGAAGTCAATAGGATCGCTGATTCCTCCGAAGTCGGAGAGTGTCTGCCTGTACGGCGAGGAACCACCAGTCTGCACACCAATAAGCCAGACATGGGACAACGGATACTCACGCAAACCTCAGGTCCTGTATGACATCACACTGATGTTCGACAACAGGATGTCTTCATCCGACATACAGGACTTCGCGTTGGAGCTCAAGCCAACAAACACAAGCAAGCATGTGTCATGATGCCAGCATGTACTCTTACTGTTCATATCTCATGTGTCATGATGCCAGCACGTACTCTTACTGTTCATATCACATGTGTCAAGATGCCAGCACATAATCTTACTGTTCATATCACATGTGTCATGATGTAAACATGTACTCTTACTGTTCATATCACATGTGTCATGATGCTAGCATGTACTCTTACTGTTGATATCACATGTTTCATGATGGCAGCATGTACTCTTACTGTTCATATCATATGTGTCATGATGCCAGCATGTACTCTTACTGTTCATATCACATGTGTCATGATGCCAGCATGTACTCTTACTGTTCATATCATTTGTCATGCTGCCAGCATGTAATCTTACTGTTCATATCACATGTTTCATGATGCCAGCATGTACTCTTACTGTTGACATCACAAGTTTCATGATGCCAGCATGTACTCCTACTGTTTATATCACATGTGTCATGATGCCAGCATGTACTCTTACTGTTGATATCACATGTGTCATGATGCCAGCATGTACTCTTACTGTTTATATCACATGTGTCATGATATAAACATGTACTCTTACTGTTGATATCACATGTGTCATGATGTAAGCATGTACTCTTACTGTTCATATCATGTGTCATGATGCCAGATGTACTCTTACTGTTCATATCACATGTGTCATGATGCCATCATGTTCCCTTACTGTTGATATCACAAGTTTCATGATATGAGCATGTACTCTTACTGTTCATATAATGTGTCATGATGCCAGCATGTACTCTTACTGTTCATATCTCATGTGTCATGATGCCAGCATGTACTCTTACTGTTCATATCACATGTGTCATGATGCCAGCACATAATCTTACTGTTCATATCACATGTGTCATGATGTAAACATGTACTCTTACTGTTCATATCACATGTGTCATGATGCTAGCATGTACTCTTACTGTTGATATCACATGTGTCATGATGTGAGCATGTACTCTTAATGTTCATATCACATGTGTCATGATGCCAGCATGTACTCTTACTGTTCATATCATATGTGTCATGATGCCAGCAGGTACTCTTACTGTTCATATCACATGTGTCATGATGCCAGCATGTACTCTTACTGTTCATATCATTTGTCATGCTGCCAGCATGTACTCTTACTGTTCATATCACATGTTTCATGATGCCAGCATGTACTCTTACTGTTGACATCACAAGTTTCATGATGCCATCATGTACTCCTACTGTTTATATCACATGTGTCATGATGCCAGCATGTACTCTTACTGTTGATATCACATGTGTCATGATGCCAGCATGTACTCTTACTGTTTATATCACATGTGTCATGATATAAACATGTACTCTTACTGTTGATATCACATGTGTCATGATGTAAGCATGTACTCTTACTGTTCATATCAAGTGTCATGATGCCAGATGTACTCTTACTGTTCATATCACATGTGTCATGATGCCATCATGTTCCCTTATTGTTGATATCACAAGTTTCATGATATGACCATGTACTCTTACTGTTCATCTAATGTGTCATGATGCCAGCATGTACTCTTACTGTTCATATCTCATGTGTCATGATGCCAGCATGTACTCTTACTGTTCATATCACATGTGTCATGATGCCAGCATGTACTCTTACTGTTGATATCCCATGTGTCATGATGCCAGCATGTACTCTTACTGTTCATATCACATGTTTCATGATGCCAGAATGTACTCTTACTGTTGACATCACAAGTTTCATGATGCCATCATGCACTCCTACTGTTTATATCACATGAGTCATGACATAAACATGTACTCTTACTCTTGATATCACATGTGTCATGATGCCAGCATGTACTCTTACTGTTCATATCGCATGTGTCATGATGCCAGCATGTACTCTTACTGTTCATATCACATGTGTCATGATGCCAGCATGTACTTTTACTGTTCATATCACATGTGTCATGATACCAGCATGTACTTTTACTGTTCATATCATATGTGTCATGATACCAGCATATACTCTTACTGTTCATATCATATGTGTCATGATGCCAACATGTACTTTTACTGTTCATATCACATGTGTCATGATGCCAGCATGTACTTTTACTGTTCATATCATATGTGTCATGATGCCAGCATATACTCTTACTGTTCATATCATATGTGTCATGATGCCAACATGTACTCTTACTGTTCATATTACATGTGTCATGATGTAAGCATGTATTCTTACTGTTCATATCATGTGTCATGATGCCAGCATGTACTCTTACTGTTTATATCACATGTGTCATGATGCCAGCATGTACTCTTACTGTTCATATGACATGCATCATGATGACAGCATGTAATCTTACTGTTGATATCACATGCATAATGATGCAAGCATGTACTCATACTGTTCATATCACATGTGTCATGATGCCAACATGTACTCTTACTGTTTTTATCACATGTGTCATGATGCCAACATGTACTCTTACTGTTGATATCCCAAGTTTCATGATGCCAACATGTTCTCTAACTGTTCATATCACATGTGTCATGATGCCAGCATGTACTCTTACTATTCATATCACACATGTCATGATGCCAGCATGTAGTCTTACTGTTCATATCACATGTATCATGATGAAAGCATGTACTCGTACTGTTGATATCACATGTGTCATGGTGTAAGCATGTACCCTTACTGTTCATATCACATGTCATGATGCCAGCATGTACTCTTACTGTTCATATCACACGTATCATGATTCCAGCATGTACTCTTACTGTTCATATCACATGTGTCATGATGCCAGCATGTACTCTTACTGTTGATATCACAAGTTTCATGATGCCAGCATGTACTCTTACTGTTTATATCACATGTGTCATGATGCCAGCATGTACTCTTACTGTTAATACTACATGTGTCATGATGTCAGCATGTACTCTTACTGTTGATACCACATGTGTCATGATGTAAGCATGCACTCTTACTGTTCATATCATGTTTCATGATGCCAGATGTACTCTTACTGTTCATATCACATGTGTCATGATGCCAACATGTACCCTTATTGTTGATATCACAAGTTTCATGATATGAGCATGTACTCTTACTGTTCATATCATGTTTCATGATGCCAGATGTACTCTTACTGTTCATATCACATGTGTCATGATGCCAACATGTACCCTTATTGTTGATATCACAAGTTTCATGATATGAGCATGTACTCTTACTGTTCATATCATGTGTCATGATGCCAGCATGTACTCTTACTGTTCATATCTCATGTGTCATGATGCCAGCATGCACTCTTACTGTTCATATCACATGTGTCATGATGCCAGCATGTACTCTTACTGTTCATATCACATGTACCATGATGGCAGCATGTACTCTTACTGTTCATATCATGTGTCATGATGCCAGCATGTACTCTTACTGTTCATATCACATGTACCATGATGCCAGCATGTACTTTTACTGTTCATATCATGTGTCATGATGCCAGCATGCACTCTTACTGTTCATATCACATGTGTCATGATGTAAGCATGTACTCTTACTGTTCATATCACGTGTCATGATGCCAGCATGTACTCTTACTGTTCATATCACATGTGTCATGATGCCAGCATGTACTCTTACTGTTGATATCACATGTGTCATGATGCCAGCATGCACTCTTACTGTTCATATCACATGTGTCATGATGTAAGCATGCATTCTTACTGTTCATATCATGTGTTATGATGCCAGCATGTAGTCTTACTGCTGATATCACATGTGTCATGATGCCAGCATGTACTCTTACTGTTGATATCACATGTGTCATGATGCCAGCATGTACTCTTACTGTTGATATCACGTGTCATGATGCCAGCATGTACTCTTACTGTTCATATCACATGCATAATGATACCAGCATGTACTCATCTCATCTCATCATGTTCCTCTTGTACCTTGCGGTGTCGAGGTGAAGTATAAACTTCGTGAGAGTGCCCGGTTATGGGCTTCGTATATCGACATTCCCATGGATTCTGTTATTCCCTCCGTCCAACGTTTACGTGGTCGGCCTCTTCCTCTGTTTCCATCTGGTCTGTACATCATTGCTTGTTGTGGCATACTGTTGACTGGTAACCTACTTGCATGGCCAAACCATTTGACTTGCTGCTTTCTAATAAAATGTAGAGCAGCTTTAACCCCCACTTTAGTCCTGATTTCTTCATTTCTGATCTTATCTCTTCTTGATACGTTGAGTATTCTTCTCATGAACCTCATTTCTGTTGTTGTGATTTTTCTTTTCTCTTTTTCTGTCATTGTCCAGGTTTGGCATTGGTAGCACAGAGTTGGTAGGAAGATTGTGTTGTAAAGTGCTTTCTTAGTAGTTATTGATACATGTTTGTTCTTTAGTATTGGTGCCATTTGTCCAATGAGTTGATTTGCCTTATTGCACCTATTTTCGATCTCGTCTTCTGATCTGCCATTTGATGATATTATACTTCCTAGGTACTTGAAGCTCTTTACTTGTTTCAAGGGATGTTCGTTTAGGTGAATTGTTGCTATTTGTTCTTCTTTAGTTATAGTCATTACTTCTGTTTTGCTTGTGCTAATTTTCATGTTATGTTCCCTACACATTTCGTTTAGACTATTCATGTGGTCTTGTAATTCAGCTTCTGATTTTGCTATTAGTGCTTGGTCGTCCGCAAACAGGAGTTCTCTAATGGTACTCATACTGTTCATATCACATATGTCATGATGCCAACATGTACTCATACTGTTGTTATCACATGTGTCATGATGCCAACATGTACTATAACTGTTGATATCACAAGTTTCATGATTCCAGCATGTACTCTTACTGTTGATATCATATGTGTCATGATGCCAGCATACACTCTTACTGTTGATATCACATGTGTCATGATGTGAGCATATACTCCTACTGTTGATATCACATGTGTCATGATGTGAGCATGTACTCTTACTGTTGATATCACATGTGTCATGATGTCAGCATGTACTCTTACTGTTCATATCACGTTTCATGATTCCAGCATGTACTCTTACTGTTGATATCATATGTGTCATGATGCCAACATGTACTATAACTGTTGATATCACAAGTTTCATGATTCCAGCATGTACTCTTACTGTTGATATCATATGTGTCATGATGCCAGCATACACTCTTACTGTTGATATCACATGTGTCATGATGCCAGCATGTACTCTTACTGTTCATATCATTTGTCATGCTGCCAGCATGTACTCTTACTGTTCATATCACATGTTTCATGATGCCAGCATGTACTCTTACTGTTGACATCACAAGTTTCATGATGCCAGCATGTACTCCTACTGTTTATATCACATGTGTCATGATGCCAGCATGTACTCTTACTGTTGATATCACATGTGTCATGATGCCAGCATGTACTCTTACTGTTTATATCACATGTGTCATGATATAAACATGTACTCTTACTGTTGATATCACATGTGTCATGATGTAAGCATGTACTCTTACTGTTCATATCATGTGTCATGATGCCAGATGTACTCTTACTGTTCATATCACATGTGTCATGATGTGAGCATGTAATCTTACTGTTCATATCACATGTGTCATGATGTGAGCATGTACTCTTACTTTAAAGATGCTCTTCTTCAGTGAAAGATGTACTGCGAGAGCTGCGGTGACAGATGGCAGAATGAACAACCAGATGACGTTAAGGTTGTAGGTGTAGTAGCTCAAGCTGTGGCCTAGAATAGTCAGGTGCAAGGCTATGTATATGGGCACCAACAGGGTGATGATCCAGGTTATGTACATCACCACCAAGGCCATCAGCATCAGCATCAGCATGCGTATTGCACCTGGGGGAGGGGAAACCATGTGGTAACTGTGATGCTTTGTGGCTTTTTCTTTGGTAGTCATCGAGCTTTTGATCTTGGGTGGAGCAGACACTAGGTGGGAATATAAATGCGAGAGAGAGGGAGAGAGAGTGAGATAGCGAGGGAGGGAGTAAGAAGGAGAGGGAGGGAGAGAAAGAGAGTGAGTGAAAGTGAGAGAGGGGAAAGAGAGAAAAAAGAGGGGGGGGGAAGAGAGGGAAGGAGACAGAGAGGAAAGGAGATAAAGGGGAAGAGAGAGGGCTGAGGGAAGGAGAGAGGAGTGGAGGGATGTATTAATAGACAAACAGACGGATACAGACAGACAGAAAGAGGGGGAAGGAGAGGGATGGGAGAGAGAGAGAGAGAGAGAGAGAGAGAGAGAGAGAGAGAGAGAGAGAGAGAGAGAGAGAGAGAGAGAGAGAGAGAGAGAGAGAGAGAGAGAGAGAGAGAGAGAAAGAGAGGAATGGACAGACAGAGAGAGAGAAGAATGGACAGATGGATATGCAGACATACAGAGAGAGGCGGAATGAGGGATGGATGGATAGATGGACAGAGAGACAGGCAAAGAGTTATGCATGCACACACACTGATGATCATACATGCAGACATACCACAGAAGAAAATGAAAACAGCGGTGTCCACTATGAAGCTGGTACTGAGAACGAATGAACACTAACACAGAATATAAGTGGGAAGCTGGGCATAAAGAAAGACACATACTAATGCGAGCCGATGTTCTGGCCCAAGTCTCTATCAAACAACAAAGAACAGAGTGAAAGTAGAAAACTGAAATATTTCAATCACAAATAAGTAATCCACATATCCGAACAAAATAACATAAACAAAATAAGCAATCCGCATTCCCGAATGAAATAAAAAATTTTTTTAAAAACTGTGTGCATGCATGTCTGCCCTATCAGTAACATTACCTATTTATATTATAAATTTCACCAGTGACTCCATTTTGTAACTGAGTAAATCTGACATAACAGAAGATACAGCAAGAGATGAATGAACTCACAGATTGGTAAGTCAGCATGACCTAATGGATAAGAACGCGTGTTCTTAAACACCCGGTGTTTAGTTTAGTTGACGGATCAATATCATGGCACACAGGTGTAACCCGTAAGTGCTCCGTTCTACTCCTAACTCAAGCCTGAGTCCGGACAATCTCAGCTCAGTGTACGAACTCCGTAGCACTGGCGAGCATCCTGAAATACTTTAGGTAGATTTTAAACTCAAAATTTTGCCTGGGCAGCGCTGTTAGGCTACTCTTTTTCGATTTCCAACTGCGAAAGGATTTTTTATGTGCGCAACAATACACTTGGGCGTCCGATCTCACTATCCAGAGACCAGGGGAAATTTTGTTACTAGAATTCCACGTAAAAAACTCCCAGCCCTCACCGTGGCTTGAACCTGGGACCTCCAGCTCTCGAGGCGGACACATACCTCGAGACCACTCAGGACAACATTTGGTGTGCTGATGCTGAAGTAAGGGGTTCAACCCCTACACCGAACAGTTATACTAAAATGTTGGCCTATTGTCTTTGACTTGGGGATGTAAATTACAAGTACCTTTGAAGTCGGAGTGGGTTCGTCTGATGGCGAGGGACACCTGTTAATAGGGAAAGTTAATCCACAGGCTAAATTCAGTCCAACACTACTTGAAGTAGTATGTATGGACTATGCTTGAGTTCAAAGCAAGCCAGAGCTGTCCGAGACACTTAATCCAAGTGATAGTCATGGCATTCGGTCACTGCAGTCTGGCCAAGAGCCAGCAGGTGAAAAGGCAGGGCAAAACTGACCCCCAAAGATGTGAAACTGAAGTTAGACATGCTGCCCGAAAGGCAGAAATATCACAGCTTCTCTTCAGACATGATGCCACAAGTACCTTGTTCAGGACAAACAAGGAAGGACATCTTACCTCTGACTCCGTATCGTAAGACTCTCTTCACAATGGCCATATAAACAGTGAGGGTATTGGCCAAGTTGAGCATCGTGGCATCGCCTGATGGGTAGGCGACCATGAAAAAACCCAGATAGTCAAAGAATACCATGGACCCATGCTCATCTTCTCCTGGGTCAGTCAGCTTTGAACTGTTGGCCAGAAGGATGGTGGTGGCCATAATATTTTCACCTGGAGAGAACAATGCCAATATAGTTTCTTATCCTGCATCAAAGTAATTAACTACAAAGCTATCTATGACACATATAAATATGTTATCAATAATATAATAATAACCCAGGCTTGCAAATGATGCCTGGATTTATATCCAGGGAGTACATGATATGCTGTCTGCCTCAGATTCTCTTAAGATACACTCTTTTGATAACATCAAGATATCATAAAGCAAAACTATCTTTAAGCTCTCATAACTGAATACAACACTAACTAAGACTTACCTCGCTGAATAAAACACCATCAAGGACCCACCCAAATGAAGAAAACACTCCCTGTGACTCACTCAGTAGAAGATTATCACTGAGACACATCCATGAAAACTACACCAACCCACCCAGCTGAAGACAATACTCCCCTGTACACACCAAGATACTGACATTGCTTCCAATCCCATCCAAGTAAAGACAATATCAAGGAGAGTTCCTAATGAAGAAAGCACACAAAAATCCACTCAAACTTCCAGCTGAAGACAATATCAAGAACCCGACCAGATGAAGACAATGTTTATAGACCTGCCAGCTGAAGACAATGTTTATAAACTAAAGCTGTGCCTCATACATTATGAGACAAGATGTAGTATGTCAGTCATACATTCTGTGACAAGATGGTGTATACCACTAATATGTTCTGGGACAAGATGTGGTTTGTGCTGTCTAGATTACAGTGGCGGCCATAAGACAAAGCCAAACCAGTTTACTTGTTACTTTTTAATGAGGCTTAACACTGGTATTATGTTGATTGTTTTCTGATATCATCCTTTGTTGTCTTGACATAAGTTACATACAGAATTCCTTTTAGGCTTTCACAACTGGGACAGCTGTTCTATGTTCCTTTGTTATTTATTGCTTGTCCTTGCATTGGTACCAAAGAATGCCAGGGAAAATTGTGGTGAACATTGTGCTTTTTGTTTTTAGTGTCTCGTGTTTGTTATTTTGTTCTGTTTACACATACAATGTCTGTTAGTCATTATCATCTTCATCTTCCACTTTTGCCATCAAGCGTCATCAGGAGTAATAACTGACGCTCTTGCGCCTGATGGCTGGCACTGAATAGTGTCATTCCGTGTAATTGTACAATGTCTTTGATGTTGAAAATGCATTTCCTTCTCGAGCGTCCTCTTGCTCTCGTATTAGATTTTCTTTGATGTAGCACCAGTGCTGGTAGTTGATGGTGTTAATTCTAAAGAGATGGCCGAACCATTTGATCTTCTGTCTTTTAATATATGTGGCTCATAGTCATAATCCCACTGTCTGTCTAATAACATCTTTCACATTATTTTAGACTAATTTCCTAGTGATCCAGAAACTTTTATATTTTGGAGAAAATCCATGACCGGCCGCCTGTTGAAATTTCTCAATTTTGAGCTATCTTATGATGGGTGACGTTGTAATATTCGGTTATGATAATTTGGTGTGTCCAGCATGTGCTGCGTGGTTACACACCTGCTCCACACGCCAGTGATCTGCGGCTTGTTTCCAGATCCGGTCAGGGATATACACTACTGATGAGCTCAAACGAGAGCGAAACTCGAGTATAGTGCTTCAATATTGACGTTGATAGGCCTTAGGATCATACCAGAATACGATCAACAAAATTGCCACAGGAGTGCACATTATTACTTTTATGGTCATGTCTAGTGTCAGCACATTGTTTTAGACTAATTTCTCAGTGATCCAGAAACTTTTATATTTTGGGGAAAATCCATGATTGGCCGCATGTTAAAATTTCTCAATTTTGAGCTGACTCAATTTTGTCAACAAAACTGTCCCAGGAGTGCAAATTATTACTTGTATGGTCATGTCTAGTGTCAGCACATTAAATAGACTAATTTCCTAGTGATCCAAAAACTTTTATATTTTGGGGAAAATCCATGACTGGCCGCCTTTTGAAATTTCTCAATTTTGAGCTATCTCAAATTTGTCAACAAAATTACCACAGGAGTGCAAATTATTACTTTTATGGTCATGTCTAGTGTCAGCACATTGTTTTAGACTAATTTCTTAGTGATCCAGAAACTTTTATATTTTGGGAAAAATCGACGACCGGCCGCCAGTTGAAATTTCTCAATTTTGAGCTATCTTAAATTTGTCAAGAAAATTGCCACAGGAGTGCAAATTATTACTTTTATGGTCATGTCTAGTGTCAGCACATTGTTTAAGACTAATTTCCTAGTGATCCAAAAACTTTTATATTTTGGGGAAAAACCATGACTGGCCGCCTGTTGAAATTTCTCAATTTAGAGCTATCTCAATTTTGTCAACAAAAGTGTCCCAGGAGTCCAAATTATTACTATTATGGTCATGTCTAGTGTCAGCACATTGTTTTAGACTAATTTCTTAGTGATCCAGAAACTTTTATATTTTGGGAAAAATCGACGACCGGCCGCCAGTTGAAATTTCTCAATTTTGAGCTATCTTAAATTTGTCAAGAAAATTGCCACAGGAGTGCAAATTATTACTTTTATGGTCATTTCTAGTGTCAGCACATGGTTTAGACTAATTTCTTAGTGATCCAGAAACTTTTATATTTTGGGGAAAATCCATGACCGTCCGCTTGTTGAAATTTCTCACTTTAGATCCCAATTTTGTCAACAAAACTGTCCCAGGAGTGCAAATTATTACTTTTATGGTCATGTCTAGTGTCAGAACATTAAATAGACTAATTTCCTAGTGATCCAGAAACTTTTATATTTTGGGGAAAATCCATGACCAGCAGCAGCCTGTTGAAATTTCTCAACTTAGAGCTATCTCAAATTTGTCAACAAAATTGCCACAGGAGTGCAAATTATTACTTTTATAGTCATGTCTAGTGTCGGCACATTGTTTTAGACTAATTTCTCAGTGATCCAGAAACTTTTATATTTTGGGGAAAATCCATGACTGGGCCGCCTGTTGAAATTTCTCAATTTAGAGCTATCTCAATTTTGTCAACAAAACTGTCCCAAGAGTGCAAATTATTACTTTTATGGTCATGTCTAGTGTCAGCACATTGTTTTAGACTAATTTCCTAGTGATCCTGAAACGTATATATTTTGGGGGGAAACGATGACGGCCGCGATTTGAAAATTCTCATTTTTGAGCTATCTCAAATTTGTCAACAAAATTGTCCCAGGAGTGTAAATTGTTACTTTTATGGTCATATCTAGTGTCAGCACATTGTTTTAGACTAATTTCCTAGTGATTCAGAAACTTTTATATTTTGGAAAAAAATCCATGACAGGCCTCTTTATGAAATGTCTCAATTTTGAGCTATCTCAAATTTGTCAACAAAATTGCTACAATAGTGCAAATTATTACTTTTATGGTCATGTCTAGTGTCAGCACATGGTGTAGACTAATTTCTTAGTGATCCTTAAACTTTTATATTTTGGGGAAAATCCATGACCGCCCGCCTGTTGAAATTTCTCAATTTAGATCTGAAATTTGTCAACAAAATTGTCCCAGGAGTGCAAATTATTACTTTTATGGTCATGTCTAGTGTCAGCACATTGTTGTAGACTAATTTCCTAGTGATCCAGACACTTTTATATTTTGGGGAAAAATCCATGACTGGCCGCCTTTTGAAAATTCTCAATTTTGAACTATCTCAAATTTGTCAACAGAACTGTCCCATAAGTGCAAATTATTACTTTTATGGTCTGTCTAGTGTCAGCACATTGTTTTAGACTAATTTCCTAGTGATCCAGAAACTTTTATATTTTGGGGAAAATCCATGACCAGCAGCAGCCTGTTGAAAGTTCTCAACTTAGAGCTATCTCAAATTTGTCAACAAAATTGCCACAGGAGTGCAAATTATTACTTTTATAGTCATGTCTAGTGACGGCACATTGTTTTAGACTAATTTCTCAGTGATCCAGAAACTTTTATATTTTGGGGAAAATTCATGACTGGCCGCCTGTTGAAATTTCTCAATTTTGAGTTAACTCAATTTTGTCAACAAAACTGTCCCAAGAGTGCAAATTATTACTTTTATGGTCATGTCTAGTGTCAGCACATTGTTTTAGACTAATTTCCTAGTGATCCTGAAACGTATATATTTTGGGGGAAAACGATGACGGCGGCGTTTTGAAAATTCTAATTTTTGAGCTATCTCAAATTTGTCAACAAAATTGTCCCAGGAGTGTAAATTGTTACTTTTATGGTCATGTCTAGTGTCAGCACATTGTTTTAGACTAATTTTTTAGTGATCCAGAAACTTTTCTATTTTGGGAAAAATCTACGACCAGCCGCCTGTTGAAATTTCTCAATTTTGAGCTATCTTAACTTTGTCAAGAAAATTGCCACAGGAGTGCAAATTATTACTTTTATGGTCATGTCTAGTGTAAGCACCTTGTTTAAGACTAATTTCCTAGTGATCCAAAAAGTTTTATATTTTGGGAAAAATCCATGTCCGGCCGCCTGTTGAAATTTCTCAATTTAGAGCTATCTCAATTTTGTCAACTAGTGTCAGTGTCCCAGGAGTCCAAATTATTACTATTATAGTCATGTCTAGTGTCAGTACATTGTTTTAGACTAATTTCTTAGTGATCCATAAACTTTTCTCAATTTTGAGCTATCTCAAATTTGTCAACAAAATTGCTACAGGAGTGCAAATTATTACTTTTATGGTCATTTCTAGTGTCAGCACATGGTTTAGACTAATTTATTAGTGATCCAGAAACTTTTATATTTTGGGGAAAATCCATGACCGTCCGCTTGTTGAAATTTCTCAATTTAGATCCCAATTTTGTCAACAAACCTGTCCCAGGAGTGCAAATTATTACTTTTATGGTCATGTCTAGTGTCAGAACATTAAATAGACTAATTTACTAGTGATCCAGAAACTTTTATATTTTGGGGAAAATCCATGACCAGCAGCAGCCTGTTGAAATTTCTCAACTTAGAGATATCTCAAATTTGTCAACAAAATTGCCACAGGAGTGCAAATTATTACTTTTATAGCCATGTCTAGTGTCGGCACATTGTTTTAGACTAATTTCTCAGTGATCCAGAAACTTTTATATTTTGGGGAAAATCCATGACTGGCCGCCTGTTGAAATTTCTCAATTTAGAGCTATCTCAATTTTGTCAACAAAACTGTCCCAAGAGTGCAAATTATTACTTTTATGGTCATGTCTAGTGTCATCACATTGTTTTAGACTAATTTCCTAGTAATCCTGAAACGTATATATTTTGGGGGAAAACGATGACGGCCGCGATTTGAAAATTCTCATTTTTGAGCTATCTCAAATTTGTCAACAAAATTGTCCCAGGAGTGTAAATTGTTATTTTTATGGTCATATCTAGTGTCAGCACATTGTTTTAGACTAATTTCCTAGTGATTCAGAAACTTTTATATTTTGGAAAAAAATCCATGATAGGCCTCTTTATGAAATGTCTCAATTTTGAGCTATCTCAAATTTGTCAACAAAATTGCTACAGGAGTGCAAATTATTACTTTTATGGTCATGTCTAGTGTCAGCACATGGTGTAGACTAATTTCTTAGTGATCCTTAAACTTTTATATTTTGGGGAAAATCCATGACCGCCCGCCTGTTGAAATTTCTCAATTTAGATCTGAAATTTGTCAACAAAATTGTCCCAGGAGTGCAAATTATTACTTTTATGGTCATGTCTAGTGTCAGCACATTGTTGTAGACTAATTTCCTAGTGATCCAGACACTTTTATATTTTGGGGAAAAATCCATGACTGGCCGCCTTTTGAAAATTCTCAATTTTGAACTATCTCAAATTTGTCACCACAACTGTCCCAGGAGTGCAAATTATTACTTTTATGGTCATGTCTAGTGTCAGCACATTGTTGTAGACTAATTTCCTAGTGATCCAGACACTTTTATATTTTGGGGAAAAATCCATGACTGGCCGCCTTTTGAAAATTCTCAATTTTAAACTATCTCAAATTTGTCACCACAACTGTCCCAGAAGTGCAAATTATTACTTTTATGGTCATGTCTAGTGTCAGCACATTGTTGTAGACTAATTTCCTAGTGATCCTTAAACTTTTATATTTTGGGAAAAATCCATGTCCGGCCGCCTGTTGAAATTTCTCAATTTAGAGCTATCTCAATTTTGTCAACAAAACTGTCCCAAGAGTGCAAATTATTACTTTTATGGTCATGTCTAGTGTCATCACATTGTTTTAGACTAATTTCCTAGTAATCCTGAAACGTATATATTTTGGGGGAAAACGATGACGGCCGCGATTTGAAAATTCTCATTTTTGAGCTATCTCAAATTTGTCAACAAAATTGTCCCAGGAGTGTAAATTGTTATTTTTATGGTCATATCTAGTGTCAGCACATTGTTTTAGACTAATTTCCTAGTGATTCAGAAACTTTTATATTTTGGGGAAAATCCATGATCAGCAGCAGCCTGTTGAAATTTCTCAATTTTGAGCTATCTCAAATTTGTCAACAAAATTGCCACAGCAGTGCAAATGGTTACTTTTATAGTCATGTCTAGTGTCGGCACATTGTTTTAGACTAATTTCTTAGTGATCCAGAAACTTTTATATTTTGGGGAAAATCCATGACTGGCCGCATGTTGAAATTTATCAATTTTGAGCTAACTCAATTGTGTCAACAAAACTGTCCCAGGAGTGCAAATTATTACTCGTATGGTCATGTCTAGTGTCAGCACATTAAATAGACTAATTTCCTATTGATCAAAAAACTTTTATATTTTGGGGAAAATCCATGACTGGCCGCCTTTTGAAATTTCTCAATTTTGAGCTATCTCAAATTTGTCAACACAATTGCCACAGGAGTGCAAATTATTACTTTTATGGTCATGTCTAGTGTCAGCACATTGTTTTAGACTAATTTCAGTGATTCAGAAACTTTTATATTTTAGGGAAAATCCATGACCGGCCTTCTTTTGAAATGTCTCAATTTTGAGCTATCTCAAATGTGTCAACAAAACTTCCCAGGAGTGCAAATTATTACTTTTATGGTCATGTCTAGTGTCAGCACATTGTTTTAGACTAATTTCTCAATTTTGAGCTATCTCAAATTTGTCAACAAAATTGTTACAGGAGTGCAAATTATTACTTTTATGGTCATGTCTAGTGTCAGCACATGGTTTAGACTAATTTCTTAGTGATCCTTAAACTTTTATATTTTGGGGAAAATCCATGACCATCCGCTTGTTGAAATTTCTCAATTTAGATCCCAATTTTGTCAACAAAACTGTCCCAGGAGTGCAAATTATTACTTTTATGGTCATGTCTAGTGTCAGAACATTAAATAGACTAATTTCCTAGTGATCCAGAAACTTTTATATTTTGGGAAAAATCCATGACCAGCCGCCTGTTGAAAATTCTCAATTTAGATCTCAAATTTGTCAACAAAATTGTCCCATAAGTGCAATTTAATACTTTTATGGTCATGTCTAG
Organism: Cepaea hortensis; assembly: GCA_963921405.1. Lineage (NCBI taxonomy): Eukaryota > Metazoa > Mollusca > Gastropoda > Stylommatophora > Helicidae > Cepaea > Cepaea hortensis. The sequence continues at coordinate 7,940,642 of OY992893.1, forward strand.
TGTCAGCACATTGTTTTAGACTAATTTCCTAGTGATCCTGAAACGTATATATTTTGGGGAAAAACGATGACGGCCGCGTTTTGAAAATTCTCATTTTTGAGCTATCTCAAATTTGTCAACAAAATTGTCCCAGGAGTGTAAACTGTTACTTTTATGGTATGTCTAGTGTCAGCACATTGTTTTAGACTAATTTCCTAGTGATTCAGACACTTTTATATTTTGGAAAAAAATCCATGACAGGCCTCTTTATGAAATGTCTCAATTTTGAGCTATCTCAAATTTATCAACAAAATTGCTACAGGAGTGCAAATTATTACTTTTATGGTCATGTCTAGTGTCAGAACATTAAATAGACTAATTTCCTAGTGATCCAGAAACTTTTATAATTTGGGGAAAATCCATGATCAGCAGCAGCCTGTTGAAATTTCTCAATTTTGAGCTATCTCAAATTTGTCAACAAAATTGCCACAGGAGTGCAAATGGTTACTTTTATAGTCATGTCTAGTGTCGGCACATTGTTTTAGACTAATTTCTTAGTGATTCAGAAACTTTAATATTTTGGGGAAAATCCATGACTGGCCGCCTTTTGAAAATTCTCAATTTTGAACTATCTCAAATTTGTCACCACAACTGTCCCAGGAGTGCAAATTATTACTTTTATGGTCATGTCTAGTGTCAGCACATTGTTGTAGACTAATTTCCTAGTGATCCAGACACTTTTATATTTTGGGGAAAAATCCATGACTGGCCGCCTTTTGAAAATTCTCAATTTTGAACTATCTCAAATTTGTCACCACAACTGTCCCAAGAGTGCAAATTATTACTTTCATGGTCATGTCTAGTGTCAGCACATTGTTGTAGACTAATTTCCTAGTGATCCAAAAACTTTTATATTTTGGGAAAAATCCATGTCCGGCCGCCTGTTGAAATTTCTCAATTTAGAGCTATCTCAATTTTGTCAACAAAATTGCCACAGGAGTGCAAATGGTTACTTTTATAGTCATGTCTAGTGTCGGCACATTGTTGTAGACTAATTTCCTAATGATCCAGACACTTTTATATTTTGGGGAAAAATCCATGACTGGCCGCCTTTTGAAAATTCTCAATTTTGAACTATCTCAAATTTGTCAACAAAACTGTCCCATAAGTGCAAATTATTACTTTTATGGTCTGTCTAGTGTCAGCACATTGTTTTAGACTAATTTCCTAGTGATCCAGAAACTTTTATATTTTGGGGAAAATCCATGACCTGCCTCCTTTTGAAATTTCTCAATTTTGAGCTATCTCAAATGTGTCAACAAAACTGTCCCAGGAGTGCAAATTATTACTATTATGGTCATGTCTAGTGTCAGCACATTGTTTTAGACTAATTTCTTAGTGATCCATAAACTTTTATATTTTGGGAAAAATCAATGACCGGAAGCCAGTTCAAATTTCTCAATTTTGAGCTATCTCAAATTTGTCAACAAAATTGCAACAGGAGTGCAAATTATTACTTTTATGGTCATGTCTAGTGTCAGAACATTAAATAGACTAATTTCCTAGTGATCCAGAAACTTTTATAATTTGGGGAAAATCCATGATCAGCAGCAGCCTGTTGAAATTTCTCAATTTTGAGCTATCTCAAATTTGTCAACAAAATTGCCACAGGAGTGCAAATGGTTACTTTTATAGTCATGTCTAGTGTAGGCACATTGTTTTAGACTAATTTCTTAGTGATCCAGAAACTTTTATATTTTGGGGGAAATCCCTGACTGGCCGCATGTTGAAATTTATCAATTTTGAGCTAACTCAATTGTGTCAACAAAACTGTCCCAGGAGTGCAAATTATTACTCGTATGGTCATGTCTAGTGTCAGCACATTAAATAGACTAATTTCCTATTGATCCAAAAACTTTTATATTTTGGGGAAAATCCATGACTGGCCGCCTTTTGAAATTTCTCAATTTTGAGCTATCTCAAATTTGTCAACACAATTGCCACAGGAGTGCAAATTATTACTTTTATGGTCATGTCTAGTGTCAGCACATTGTTTTAGACTAATTTCAGTGATTCAGAAACTTTTATATTTTAGGGAAAATCCATGACCGGCCTTCTTTTGAAATGTCTCAATTTTGAGCTATCTCAAATGTGTCAACAAAACTTCCCAGGAGTGCAAATTATTACTTTTATGGTCATGTCTAGTGTCAGCACATTGTTTTAGACTAATTTCTCAATTTTGAGCTATCTCAAATTTGTCAACAAAATTGTTACAGGAGTTCAAATTATTACTTTTATGGTCATGTCTAGTGTCAGCACATGGTTTAGACTAATTTCTTAGTGATCCTTAAACTTTTATATTTTGGGGAAAATCCATGACCGTCCGCTTGTTGAAATTTCTCAATTTAGATCCCAATTTTGTCAACAAAACTGTCCCAGGAGTGCAAATTATTACTTTTATGGTCATGTCTAGTGTCATAACATTAAATAGACTAATTTCCTAGTGATCCAGAAACTTTTATATTTTGGGAAAAATCCATGACCAGCCGCCTGTTGAAAATTCTCAATTTAGATCTCAAATTTGTCAACAAAATTGTCCCATAAGTGCAATTTAATACTTTTATGGTCATGTCTAGTGTCAGCACATTGTTTTAGACTAATTTCCTAGTGATCCTGAAACGTATATATTTTGGGGAAAAACGATGACGGCCGCGTTTTGAAAATTCTCATTTTTGAGCTATCTCAAATTTGTCAACAAAATTGTCCCAGGAGTGTAAACTGTTACTTTTATGGTATGTCTAGTGTCAGCACATTGTTTTAGACTAATTTCCTAGTGATTCAGACACTTTTATATTTTGGAAAAAAATCCATGACAGGCCTCTTTATGAAATGTCTCAATTTTGAGCTATCTCAAATTTATCAACAAAATTGCTACAGGAGTGCAAATTATTACTTTTATGGTCATGTCTAGTGTCAGAACATTAAATAGACTAATTTCCTAGTGATCCAGAAACTTTTATAATTTGGGGAAAATCCATGATCAGCAGCAGCCTGTTGAAATTTCTCAATTTTGAGCTATCTCAAATTTGTCAACAAAATTGCCACAGGAGTGCAAATGGTTACTTTTATAGTCATGTCTAGTGTCGGCACATTGTTTTAGACTAATTTCTTAGTGATTCAGAAACTTTAATATTTTGGGGAAAATCCATGACTGGCCGCCTTTTGAAAATTCTCAATTTTGAACTATCTCAAATTTGTCACCACAACTGTCCCAGGAGTGCAAATTATTACTTTTATGGTCATGTCTAGTGTCAGCACATTGTTGTAGACTAATTTCCTAGTGATCCAGACACTTTTATATTTTGGGGAAAAATCCATGACTGGCCGCCTTTTGAAAATTCTCAATTTTGAACTATCTCAAATTTGTCACCACAACTGTCCCAAGAGTGCAAATTATTACTTTCATGGTCATGTCTAGTGTCAGCACATTGTTGTAGACTAATTTCCTAGTGATCCAAAAACTTTTATATTTTGGGAAAAATCCATGTCCGGCCGCCTGTTGAAATTTCTCAATTTAGAGCTATCTCAATTTTGTCAACAAAATTGCCACAGGAGTGCAAATGGTTACTTTTATAGTCATGTCTAGTGTCGGCACATTGTTGTAGACTAATTTCCTAATGATCCAGACACTTTTATATTTTGGGGAAAAATCCATGACTGGCCGCCTTTTGAAAATTCTCAATTTTGAACTATCTCAAATTTGTCAACAAAACTGTCCCATAAGTGCAAATTATTACTTTTATGGTCTGTCTAGTGTCAGCACATTGTTTTAGACTAATTTCCTAGTGATCCAGAAACTTTTATATTTTGGGGAAAATCCATGACCTGCCTCCTTTTGAAATTTCTCAATTTTGAGCTATCTCAAATGTGTCAACAAAACTGTCCCAGGAGTGCAAATTATTACTATTATGGTCATGTCTAGTGTCAGCACATTGTTTTAGACTAATTTCTTAGTGATCCATAAACTTTTATATTTTGGGAAAAATCGATGACCGGAAGCCAGTTCAAATTTCTCAATTTTGAGCTATCTCAAATTTGTCAACAAAATTGCAACAGGAGTGCAAATTATTACTTTTATGGTCATGTCTAGTGTCAGAACATTAAATAGACTAATTTCCTAGTGATCCAGAAACTTTTATAATTTGGGGAAAATCCATGATCAGCAGCAGCCTGTTGAAATTTCTCAATTTTGAGCTATCTCAAATTTGTCAACAAAATTGCCACAGGAGTGCAAATGGTTACTTTTATAGTCATGTCTAGTGTAGGCACATTGTTTTAGACTAATTTCTTAGTGATCCAGAAACTTTTATATTTTGGGGGAAATCCCTGACTGGCCGCATGTTGAAATTTATCAATTTTGAGCTAACTCAATTGTGTCAACAAAACTGTCACAGGAGTGCAAATTATTACTCGTATGGTCATGTCTAGTGTCAGCACATTAAATAGACTAATTTCCTATTGATCCAAAAACTTTTATATTTTGGGGAAAATCCATGACTGGCCGCCTTTTGAAATTTCTCAATTTTGAGCTATCTCAAATTTGTCAACACAATTGCCACAGGAGTGCAAATTATTACTTTTATGGTCATGTCTAGTGTCAGCACATTGTTTTAGACTAATTTCAGTGATTCAGAAACTTTTATATTTTAGGGAAAATCCATGACCGGCCTTCTTTTGAAATGTCTCAATTTTGAGCTATCTCAAATGTGTCAACAAAACTTCCCAGGAGTGCAAATTATTACTTTTATGGTCATGTCTAGTGTCAGCACATTGTTTTAGACTAATTTCTCAATTTTGAGCTATCTCAAATTTGTCAACAAAATTGTTACAGGAGTTCAAATTATTACTTTTATGGTCATGTCTAGTGTCAGCACATGGTTTAGACTAATTTCTTAGTGATCCTTAAACTTTTATATTTTGGGGAAAATCCATGACCGTCCGCTTGTTGAAATTTCTCAATTTAGATCCCAATTTTGTCAACAAAACTGTCCCAGGAGTGCAAATTATTACTTTTATGGTCATGTCTAGTGTCATAACATTAAATAGACTAATTTCCTAGTGATCCAGAAACTTTTATATTTTGGGAAAAATCCATGACCAGCCGCCTGTTGAAAATTCTCAATTTAGATCTCAAATTTGTCAACAAAATTGTCCCATAAGTGCAATTTAATACTTTTATGGTCATGTCTAGTGTCAGCACATTGTTTTAGACTAATTTCCTAGTGATCCTGAAACGTATATATTTTGGGGAAAAACGATGACGGCCGCGTTTTGAAAATTCTCATTTTTGAGCTATCTCAAATTTGTCAACAAAATTGTCCCAGGAGTGTAAACTGTTACTTTTATGGTATGTCTAGTGTCAGCACATTGTTTTAGACTAATTTCCTAGTGATTCAGACACTTTTATATTTTGGAAAAAAATCCATGACAGGCCTCTTTATGAAATGTCTCAATTTTGAGCTATCTCAAATTTATCAACAAAATTGCTACAGGAGTGCAAATTATTCCTTTTATGGTCATGTCTAGTGTCAGAACATTAAATAGACTAATTTCCTAGTGATCCAGAAACTTTTATATTTTGGGGAAAATCCATGACCAGCAGCAGCCTGTTGAAATTTCTCAACTTAGAGCTATCTCAAATTTGTCAACAAAATTGCCACAGCAGTGCAAATTATTACTTTTATGGTCATGTCTAGTGTAAGCACATTGTTTAAGACTAATTTCCTAGTGATCCAAAAACTTTTATATTTTGGGAAAAATCCATGTCCGGCCGCCTGTTTAAATTTCTCAATTTTGAGCTAACTCAATTTTGTCAACAAAACTGTCCCAGGAGTGCAAATTATTACTTTTATGGTCATGTCTAGTGTCAGCACATTAAATAGACTAATTTCCTAGTGATCCAAAAACTTTTATATTTTGGGGAAAATCCATGAATGGCCGCCTGTTGAAATTTCTCAATTTAGATCTCAAATTTGTCAACAAAATTGCCACAGCAGTGCAAATTATTACTTTTATGGTCATGTCTAGTGTAAGCACATTGTTTAAGACTAATTTCCTAGTGATCCAAAAACTTTTATATTTTGGGAAAAATCCATGTCCGGCCGCCTGTTTAAATTTCTCAATTTAGAGCTATCTCAATTTTGTCAACAAAACTGTCCCAAGAGTGCAAATTTTTACTTTTATGGTCATGTCTAGTGTCAGCACATGGTGTAGACTAATTTCTTAGTGATCCTTAAACTTTTATATTTTGGGGAAAATCCATGACCGCCCACCTGTTGAAATTTCTCAATTTAGATCTGAAATTTGTCAACAAAATTGTCCCAGGAGTGCAAATTATTACTTTTATGGTCATGTCTAGTGTCAGCACATTGTTGTAGACTAATTTCCTAGTGATCCAGACACTTTTATATTTTGGGGAAAAATCCATGACTGGCCGCCTTTTGAAAATTCTAAATTTTGAGCTATCTCAAATGTGTCAACAAAATTGTCCCAGGAGTGCAAATTATTACTTTTATGGTCATGTCTAGTGTCAGCACATTGTTGTAGACTAATTTCCTAGTGATCCAGACACTTTTATATTTTGGGGAAAAATCCATGACTGGCCGCCTTTTGAAAATTCTCAATTTTGAGCTATCTCAAATGTGTCAACAAAATTGTCCCAGGAGTGCAAATTATTACTTTTATGGTCATGTCTAGTGTCAGCACATTGTTGTAGACTAATTTCCTAATGATCCAGACACTTTTATATTTTGGGGAAAAATCCATGACTGGCCGCCTTTTGAAAATTCTCAATTTTGAACTATCTCAAATTTGTCAACAAAATTGTCCCATAAGTGCAATTTAATACTTTTATGGTCATGTCTAGTGTCAGCACATTGTTTTAGACTAATTTCCTAGTGATCCGGAAACTTTTATATTTTGGGAAAAATCCATGATCGGCCGCCTATTGAAATTTCTCAATTTTGAGCTATCTCAAATTTGTCAACGCAACTGTCCCAGGAGTGCAAATTATTACTTTTATGGTCATATCTAGTGTCAGCACATTGTTGTAGACTAATTTCCTAGTGATCCAGACACTTTTATATTTTGGGAAAAAATCCATGACTGGCCGCCTTTTGAAAATTCTCAATTTTGAACTGTCTCAAATTTGTCAACAAAAATGTCCCATAAGTGCAAATTATTACTTTTATGGTCTGTCTAGCTTCAGCACATTGATTTAGACTAATTTCCTATTGATCCAAAAACTTTTATATTTTGGGGAAAATCCATGACTGGCCGCCTTTTGAAATTTCTCAATTTTGAGCTATCTCAAATTTGTCAACAAAATTGCTACAGGAGTGCAAATTATTACTTTTATGGTCATGCCTAGTGTCAGAACATTAAATAGACTAATTTCCTAGTGATCCAGAAACTTTTATATTTTGGGGAAAATCCATGACCAGCAGCAGCCTGTTGAAATTTCTCAACTTAGAGCTATCTCAAATTTGTCAACAAAATTGCCACAGGAGTGCAAATTATTACTTTTATAGTCATGTCTAGTGTCGGCACATTGTTTTAGACTAATTTCTCAGTGATCCAGAAACTTTTATATTTTGGGGAAAATCCATGACTGGCCGCATGTTGAAATTTCTCAATTTTGAGCTAACTCAATTTTGTCAACAAAACTGTCCCAGGAGTGCAAATTATTACTTTTATGGTCATGTCTAGTGTCAGCACATTAAATAGACTAATTTCCTAGTGATCCAAAAACTTTTATATTTTGGGGAAAATCCATGACTGGCCGCCTGTTGAAATTTCTCAATTTAGATCTCAAATTTGTCAACAAAATTGCCACAGCAGTGCAAATTATTACTTTTATGGTCATGTCTAGTGTAAGCACATTGTTTAAGACTAATTTCCCAGTGATCCAAAAACTTTTATATTTTGGGAAAAATCCATGTCCGGCCGCCTGTTTAAATTTCTCAATTTAGAGCTATCTCAATTTTGTCAACAAAACTGTCCCAAGAGTGCAAATTTTTACTTTTATGGTCATGTCTAGTGTCAGCACATGGTGTAGACTAATTTCTTAGTGATCCTTAAACTTTTATATTTTGGGGAAAATCCATGACCGGCCGCCTGTTGAAAATTCTCAATTTAGATCTCAAATTTGTCAACAAAATTGTCCCATAAGTGCAATTTAATACTTTTATGGTCATGTCTAGTGTCAGCACATTGTTTTAGACTAATTTCCTAGTGATCCGGAAACTTTTATATTTTGGGAAAAATCCATGACCGGCCGCCTATTGAAATTTCTAAATTTTGAGCTATCTCAAATTTGTCAACACAACTCTCCCAGGAGTGCAAATTATTACTTTTATGGTCATGTCTAGTGTCAGCACATTGTTGTAGACTAATTTCCTAGTGATCCAGACACTTTTATATTTTGGGAAAAAATCCATGACTGGCCGCCTTTTGAAAATTCTCAATTTTGAGCTATCTAAATTTTGTCAACAAAATTGCTACAGGAGTGCAAATTATTACTTTTATGTCATGTCTAGTGTCAGCACATTGTTTTAGACTAATTTCCTATTATCTGCGTACGGGCGCACGAATGCATTGCGTCTGTACGAACGTACGTAGGCAGGCAGGCAGGGAGGGAGGGAGGGAGGGAGGGAGGTAGGTAGGTAGGTAGGTAGGTAGGTAGGTATGTATGTATGTATGTATGTATGTATGTATGTATGTATGTATGTATGCATGCATGTCTGGCTGACTGCCTGTCTCATAACATGGCAATATGTATTGTTTATGTTCACAACTTCCATTTGACAATGTTTTTGTTTTCATATGTGAATGTAACATGCAAAATAGTGAATTGATGAAAGATGAATGATTGGAAGGGCCAAATGTAAGATGGACCTGCGTGCACAATTTGTGACCCGTTGAAAATAAAGTTTGTTTGCTTGTTCGTCCATCTCATCTCATATAGGTGTTGATTTGTTTGTTTGTTCGTCCATCTCATCTCATATAGGTGTTGATTTGTTCGTTTGTTCGTCCATCTCATCTCATATAGGTGTTGATTTGTTTGTTTGTTCGTCCATCTCATCTCATATAGGTGTTGATTTGTTCGTTTGTTCGTCCATCTCATCTCATATAGGTGTTGATTTGTTTGTTTGTTCGTCCATCTCATCTCATATAGGTGTTGATTTGTTTGTTTGTTCGTCCATCTCATCTCATATAGGTGTTGATTTGTTCGTTTGTTCGTCCATCTCATCTCATATAGGTGTTGATTTGTTCGTTTGTTCGTCCATCTCATCTCATATAGGTGTTGATTTGTTTGTTTGTTCGTCCATCTCATCTCATATAGGTGTTGATTTGTTCGTTTGTTCGTCCATCTCATCTCATATAGGTGTTGATTTGTTTGTTTGTTCGTCCATCTCATCTCATATAGGTGTTGATTTGTTTGTTTGTTCGTCCATCTCATCTCATATAGGTGTTGATTTGTTCGTTTGTTCGTCCATCTCATCTCATATAGGTGTTGATTTGTTTGTTTGTTCGTCCATCTCATCTCATATAGATGTTGATTTGTTTGTTTGTTTGTTTGTCCATCTCATCTCATATAGGTGTTGATTTGTTTGTTTGTTCGTCCATCTCATCTCATATAGGTGTTGATTTGTTTGTTTGTTCGTCCATCTCATCTCATATAGGTGTTGATTTGTTCGTTTGTTCGTCCATCTCATCTCATATAGGTGTTGATTTGTTTGTTTGTTCGTCCATCTCATCTCATATAGGTGTTGATTTGTTCGTCCATCTCATCTCATATAGGTGTTGATTTGTTTGTTTGTTCGTCCATCTCATCTCATACAGGTGTTGATTTGTTCGTTTGTTCGTCCATCTCATCTCATATAGGTCTTGATTTATTTGTTTGTTCGTCCATCTCATCTCATATAGGTGTTGATTTGTTTGTTTGTTCGTCCATCTCATCTCATATAGGTGTTGATTTGTTTGTTTGTTCGTCCATCTCATCTCATATAGGTGTTGATTTGTTTGTTTGTTCGTCCATCTCATATCATATAGGTGTTGATTTGTTCGTTTGTTCGTCCATCTCATCTCATATAGGTGTTGATTTGTTCGTCCATCTCATCTCATATAGGTGTTGATTTGTTTGTTTGTTCGTCCATCTCATCTCATATAGGTGTTGATTTGTTCGTCCATCTCATCTCATATAGGTGTTGATTTGTTTGTTTGTTCGTCCATCTCATCTCATATAGGTGTTGATTTGTTCGTTTGTTCGTCCATCTCATCTCATATAGGTGTTGATTTGTTTGTTTGTTCGTCCATCTCATCTCATATAGGTATTGATTTGTTCGTTTGTTCGTCCATCTCATCTCATATAGGTGTTGATTTGTTTGTTTGTTCGTCCATCTCATCTCATATAGGTGTTGATTTGTTCGTTTGTTCGTCCATCTCATCTCATATAGGTGTTGATTTGTTCGTCCATCTCATCTCATATAGTTGTTGATTTGTTCGTTTGTTCGTCCATCTCATCTCATATAGGTGTTGATTTGTTCGTCCATCTCATCTCATATAGGTGTTGATTTGTTCGTTTGTTCGTCCATCTCATCTCATATAGGTGTTGATTTGTTTGTTTGTTCGTCCATCTCATCTCATATAGGTGTTGATTTGTTTGTTTGTTCGTCCATCTCATCTCATTTAGTTGTTGATTTGTTTGTTTGTTCGTCCATCTCATCTCATATAGGTGTTGATTTGTTCGTTTGTTCGTCCATCTCATCTCATATAGTTGTTGATTTGTTCGTTTGTTCGTCCATCTCATCTCATATAGTTGTTGATTTGTTCGTTTGTTCGTCCATCTCATCTCATATAGGTGTTGATTTGTTCATTTGTTCGACCATCTCATCTCATATAGGTGTTGATTTGTTCGTTTGTTCATCCATCTCATCTCATATAGTTGTTGATTTGTTCGTTTGTTCGTCCATCTCATCTCATATAGGTGTTGATTTGTTCATTTGTTCGTCCATCTCATCTCATATAGGTGTTGATTTGTTCGTCCATCTCATCTCATATAGGTGTTGATTTGTTTGTTTGTTCGTCCATCTCATCTCATATAGGTGTTGATTTGTTCGTCCATCTCATCTCATATAGGTGTTGATTTGTTTGTTTGTTCGTCCATCTCATCTCATATAGGTGTTGATTTGTTCGTTTGTTCGTCCATCTCATCTCATATAGGTGTTGATTTGTTTGTTTGTTCATCCATCTCATCTCATATAGGTATTGATTTGTTCGTTTGTTCGTCCATCTCATCTCATATAGGTATTGATTTGTTCGTCCATCTCATCTCATATAGGTGTTGATTTGTTTGTTTGTTCATCCATCTCATCTCATATAGGTGTTGATTTGTTCGTTTGTTCGTCCATCTCATCTCATATAGGTGTTGATTTGTTCGTCCATCTCATCTCATATAGGTGTTGATTTGTTCGTTTGTTCGTCCATCTCATCTCATATAGGTGTTGATTTGTTTGTTTGTTCGTCCATCTCATCTCATATAGGTGTTGATTTGTTTGTTTGTTCGTCCATCTCATCTCATTTAGTTGTTGATTTGTTTGTTTGTTCGTCCATCTCATCTCATATAGGTGTTGATTTGTTCGTTTGTTCGTCCATCTCATCTCATATAGTTGTTGATTTGTTCGTTTGTTCGTCCATCTCATCTCATATAGTTGTTGATTTGTTCGTTTGTTCGTCCATCTCATCTCATATAGGTGTTGATTTGTTCATTTGTTCGACCATCTCATCTCATATAGGTGTTGATTTGTTCGTTTGTTCATCCATCTCATCTCATATAGTTGTTGATTTGTTCGTTTGTTCGTCCATCTCATCTCATATAGGTGTTGATTTGTTCATTTGTTCGTCCATCTCATCTCATATAGGTGTTGATTTGTTCGTTTGTTCGTCCATCTCATCTCATATAGGTGTTGAATTGTTTGTTTGTTCGTCCATCTCATCTCATATAGGTGTTGATTTGTTCGTTTGTTCGTCCATCTCATCTCATATAGGTGTTGATTTGTTCGTCCATCTCATTTCATATAGGTGTTGATTTGTTCATCCATCTCATCTCATATAGGTGTTGATTTGTTTGTCCATCTCATCTCATATAGGTGTTGATTTGTTCGTTTGTTCATCCATCTCATCTCATATAGGTGTTGATTTGTTTGTTTGTTCGTCCATCTCATCTCATATAGGTGTTGATATGTTCGTTTGTTCGTCCATCTCATCTCATATAGGTGTTGGTTTGTTTGTTTGTTCGTTCGTCCATCTCATCTCATATAGGTGTTGATTTGTTCGTCCATCTCATCTCATATAGGTGTTGATTTGTTTGTTCGTTCGTCCATCTCATCTCATATAGGTGTTGATTTGTTCATCCATCTCATCTCATATAGGTGTTGATTTGTTCGTCCATCTCATCTCATATAGGTGTTCGTTTGTTCGTCCATCTCATCTCATATAGGTGTTGATTTTGTGAAAGTGTGATTTGGATCATGTCCACGTTTGACATCAGTAGCATAGGTTTGGTATAAACATGCTATTTATTATCTGTCGTTGTGCGGACATGGGTATATATGGATGTTTCAGTATTGGTGATCGTTGATATATATGGATGTTTCAGTATTGGTGATCATTGATATATATGGATGTTTCAGTATTGGTGATCGTTGATATATATGGATGTTTCAGTATTGGTGATCGTTGATATATATGGATGTTTCAGTATTGGTGATCGTTGATATATATGGATGTTTCAGTATTGGTGATCGTTGATATATATGGATGTTTCAGTATTGGTGATCGTTGATATATATGGATGTTTCAGTATTGGTGATCGTTGATATATATGGATGTTTCAGTATTGGTGATCGTTGATATATAAACACACTAGCTATTTGACATCTGATTTCAATTTCTCTGTCTATTCTGCCATCTTCTGTGGTCATATTTCCAAGATATTTGTTAGTCAACCTATAATTAAAAAAGCATATGTGCTATCATCTATGGAAAATGAACAGATAGACAGTAACTTATGTCTAAACTGTACCTCCTCTTTGCAAACATCCAGGAGGTATGAACTGGGATATGTCATTTCTCGTGTGGTACACGTAACCATTCTTGATATGTGCAATAGCAATGCCTTATATCAGGAATAAAACAATGTGAAAGCATATTACAAATATACAGATAACATTTTTATGTTCAGTGAAACAAAAAACCAAAGGAGCCTTTTCCATGCCTCAGGAATACTGCATGTGTGGTGGCAGCTCCATGTTTGTACAGACCCACAAGCACTCAACAGGTGATGTGCTCAGTCCCATGTTTGTACAGACCTGCCAGCACTCAACAGGTAATGTGCTCAGTCCCATGTTTGTACAGACCTACCAGAACTCAACAGGTGATGTGCTCAGTCCCATGTTTGTACAGACCTACCAGCAATCAACGGGTGATGTACTCAGCCCCATGTTTGTAAAAACCCACCGGCACTCAACGGGTGATGTGCTCAGTCCCACATTTGTTTCACCCATCACAGAGAGCAAGTAAGTGTGCTATTACTGCACTACCACTTCACCCATCACAGACAGCAAGTGTGCTAGTACTGCACTACCACTTCACCCATCACAGAGAGCAAGTGTGCTATTACTGCACTACCACTTCACCCATCACAGAGAGCAAGTAAGTGTGCTATTACTGCACTACCACTTCACCCATCACAGAGAACAAGTAAGTGTGCTAGTACTGCACTACCACTTCACCCATCACAGACAGCAAGTGTGCTAGTACTGCACTACCACTTCACCCATCACAGAGAGCAAATAAGTGTGCTATTACTGCACTACCACTTCACCCATCACAGAGAGCAAGTGTGCTAGTACTGCACTACCACTTCACCCATCACAGAGAGCAAGTGTGCTAGTACTGCACTACCACTTCACCCATCACAGAGAGTAAGTGTGCTAGTACTGCACTACCACTTCCCCCATCACAGAGAGCAAGTAAGTGTGCTAGTACTGCACTACCACTTCCCCCATCACAGAGAGCAAGTGTGCTAGTACTGCACTACCACTTCACCCATCACAGAGAGCAAGTAAGTGTGCTAGTACTACACTACCACTTCACCCATCACAGAGAGCAAGTGTGCTAGTACTGCACTAACACTTCACCCATCACAGAGAGCAAGTAAGTGTGCTAGTACTGCACTACCACTTCACCCATCTCAGAATGCAAGTAAGTGTGCAAGTACTGCACTACCACTTCCCCCATCACAGAGAGCAAGTGTGCTAGTACTGCACTACCACTTCCCCCATCACAGAGAGCAAGTGTGCTAGTACTGCACTACCACTTCACCCATCACAGAGAGCAGGTGTGCTAGTACTGCACTACCACTTCACCCATCACAGAGAGCAAGTGTGCTATTACTGCACTACCACTTCCCCCATCACAGAGAGCAAGTAAGTGTGCTAGTACTGCACTATCACTTCACCCATCACAGAGAGCAAGTAAGTGTGCTAGTGATGCACTTCCACTTCCCCCATCACAGAGAGCAAGTAAGTGTGCTAGTACTGCACTACCACTTCCCCCATCACAGAGAGCAAGCAAGTGTGCTAGTACTGCACTACCACTTCACCCATCACAGAGAGCAAGTGTGCTGGTACTGCACTACCACTTCACCCATCACAGAGAGCAAGTGTGCTAGTACTGCACTACCACTTCACCCATCACAGAGAGCAAGTGTGCTAGTACTGCACTACCACTTCACCCATCACAGAGAGCAAGAAAGTGTGCTAGTACTGTACTACCACTTCACCCATCACAGAGAGCAAGTGTGCTAGTACTGCACTACCACTTCACCCATCACAGAGAGCAAGTAAGTGTGCTAGTGATGCACTACCACTTCTCCCATCACAGAGAGCAAGTAAGTGTGCTAGTGATGCACTACCACTTCCCCCATCACAGAGAGCAAGTAAGTGTGCTAGTACAGCACTACCACTTCACCCATCACAGAGAGCAAGTAAGTGTGCTAGTGATGCACTACCACTTCCCCCATCACAGAGAGCAAGTAAGTGTGCTAGTACTGCACTACCACTTCACCCATCACAGAGAGCAAGTGTGCTAGTACTGCACTACCACTTCCCCCATCACAGAGAGCAAGTGTGCTAGTACTGCACTACCACTTCACCCATCACAGAGAGCAAGTGTGCTAGTACTGCACTACCACTTCACCCATCACAGAGAGCAAGTGTGCTAGTACTGCACTACCACTTCACCCATCACAGAGAGCAAGTGTGCTAGTACTGCACTACCACTTCACCCATCACAGAGAGCAAGTGTGCTATTACTGTACTACCACTTCCTCCATCACAGAAAGCAAGTAAGTGTGCTAGTAGTGCACTACCACTTCACCCATCACAGAGACCAAGTGTGCTAGTACTGCACTACCACTTCACCCATCACAGAGAGCTAGTAAGTGTGCTAGTGATGCACTACCACTTCACCCATCACAGAGAGCAAGTAAGTGTGCTAGTGATGCACTACAACTTCACACATCACAGAGAGCAGGTAAGTGTGCTAGTACTGCACTACCACTTCACCCATCTCAGAGAGCAAGTGTGCTAGTACTGCACTACCACTTCCACCATCACAGAGAGCAAGTAAGTGTGCTAGTGATGCACTACCACTTCACCCATCACAGAGAGCAAGTGAGCTAGTACTGCACTACCACTTCACCCATCTCAGAGAGTAAGTGTGCTAATGATGCACTACCACTTCACCCATCACAGAGAGCAAGTGTGCTAGTACTGCACTACCACTTCACCCATCTCAGAGAGTAAGTGTGCTAGTGATGCACTACCACTTCACCCATCACAGAGAGCAAGTAAGTGTGCTAGTGATGCACTACCACTTCACCCATCACAGAGAGCAAGTGTGCTAGTACTGCACTACCACTTCCCCCATCACAGAGAGCAAGTGTGCTAGTACTGCACTACCACTTCCCCCATCACAGACAGCAAGTGTGCTAGTACTGCACTACCACTTCACTCATCTCAGAGAGCAAGTAAGTGTGCTATTACTGCACTACCACTTCCCCCATCACAGAGAGCAAGTAAGTGTGCTAGTACTGCACTATCACTTCACCCATCACAGACAGCAAGTAAGTGTGCTAGTACTGCACTACCACTTCACCCATCACAGAGAGCAAGTAAGTGTGCTAGTACTGCACTACCACTTCACCCATCACAGAGAGCAAGTGTGCTAGTACTGCACTACCACTTCACCCATCACAGAGAGCAAGTGTGCTAGTACTGCACTACCACTTCACCTATCACAGAGAGCAAGTAAGTGTGCTAGTACTGCACTACCACTTCCCCCATCACAGAGAGCAAATGTGCTAATACTGCACTACCACTTCACTCATCTCAGAGCAAGTAAGTGTGCTATTACTGCACTACCACTTCCCCCATCACAGAGAGCAAGTAAGTGTGCTAGTACTGCACTACCACTTCCCCCATCACAGAGAGTAAGTGTGCTAGTACTGCACTACAACTTCCCCCATCACAGAGAGCAAGTAAGTGTGCTCGTACTGCACTACCACTTCCCCCATCACAGAGAGCAAGTGTGCTAGTACTGCACTACCACTTCACCCATCACAGACAGCAAGTGTGCTAGTACTGCACTACCACTTCCCCCATCACAGAGAGCAAGTGTGCTAGTACTGCACTACCACTTCACCCATCCATCCATCCATCATGTGCCATGCCGGTAAGCGTGGGCGGTCATGTTCTGCCATCTCACTCGATCAACAGAGTCGTGGATCAGTTCCGTGTTTCTGTCTCGACCATGCCACAAGGCCAAGCCATCCAGATACTTGTTTCTAGGTCTTCCCCTTGGTCTGTTCCCCTCGATCTTACCAGTTGTCACCAAGTTCTCCAAATCATTTCTTCTCATAACATGCCCAAAAAATTGTGACTGTCTACGTCTAATGTCTCTGATCAGTTTACGATCTTCATTTGTTTCTTGAAGGACTTGTTCATTGGTCTTTCTGGCTGTCCATGGTATTCTTTGCATTTTCCTCAGAAACCACATTTCTACAGCCATCAGATGTTTTTCAGCCTGGCTGCTCATTGTCCAAGCTTCACATCCATATAAAAGTACAGGTTCTATGTAGCATCTCAACACTCTTTTTCTCGTTTCAATTGACATCTTTTTATTGGTCAGTATGTTTTTCATACACAACATGATTTTCTTGGCATGTGTAAAGAAGGTAGTTTGCCATTGCTTTCCTTCCCAGCAGTGACCATACTGGTCAGTGACCGTAGCCATTGTCTCCTCAAAAAAGGAGATCCTCTGCCTACCGTCGTGAAGGTGGAGACCATAACCTACAACTATCTGTCGGCTGCTCTCCATCTTCATCCACCACCTGCACCCATGGCTTCACGTAACCCTGATCGGGGGGCTAAACGGGTACTCCACCTTGCCCAAGGGTGTCCCGTAGGCTAGCGGAGGGAAGGAGGCGCCTTACTTCTCCTTTGATAGGGGATACCCCTACCCCGCTACCCCATCACAGAGAGCAAGAAAGTGTGCTAGTACTGTACTACCACTTCACCCATCACAGAGAGCAAGTGTGCTAGTACTGCACTACCACTTCACCCATCACAGAGAGCAAGTAAGTGTGCTAGTGATGCACTACCACTTCTCCCATCACAGAGAGCAAGTAAGTGTGCTAGTGATGCACTACCACTTCCCCCATCACAGAGAGCAAGTAAGTGTGCTAGTACTGCACTACCACTTCACCCATCACAGAGAGCAAGTAAGTGTGCTAGTGATGCACTACCACTTCCCCCATCACAGAGAGCAAGTAAGTGTGCTAGTACTGCACTACCACTTCACCCATCACAGAGAGCAAGTGTGCTAGTACTGCACTACCACTTCCCCCATCACAGAGAGCAAGTGTGCTAGTACTGCACTACCACTTCACCCATCACAGAGAGCAAGTGTGCTAGTACTGCACTACCACTTCACCCATCACAGAGAGCAAGTGTGCTAGTACTGCACTACCACTTCACCCATCACAGAGAGCAAGTGTGCTATTACTGTACTACCACTTCCCCCATCACAGAGAGCAAGTAAGTGTGCTAGTGATGCACTACCACTTCCCCCATCACAGAGAGCAAGTAAGTGTGCTCGTACTGCACTACCACTTCCCCCATCACAGAGAGCAAGTGTACTAGTACTGCACTACCACTTCACCCATCACAGACAGCAAGTGTGCTAGTACTGCACTACCACTTCCCCCATCACAGAGAGCAAGTGTGCTAGTACTGCACTACCACTTCACCCATCACATAGAGCAAGTAAGTGTGCTAGTACTACACTACCACTTCACCCATCACAGAGAGCAAGTGTGCTAGTACTGCACTACCACTTCACCCATCACAGAGAGCAAGTGTGCTAGTACTACACTACCACTTCACCCATCACAGAGAGCAAGTGTGCTAGTACTGCACTAACACTTCACCCATCAGAGAGCAAGTAAGTGTGCTAGTGATGCACTACCACTTCACCCATCACAGAGAGCAAGTAAGTGTGCTAGTGATGCACTACCACTTCCCCCATCACAGAGAGCAAGTAAGTGTGCTAGTACAGCACTACCACTTCACCCATCACAGAGAGCAAGTAAGTGTGCTAGTGATGCACTACCACTTCCCCCATCACAGAGAGCAAGTAAGTGTGCTAGTACTGCACTACCACTTCACCCATCACAGAGAGCAAGTGTGCTAGTACTGCACTACCACTTCCCCCATCACAGAGAGCAAGTGTGCTAGTACTGCACTACCACTTCACCCATCACAGAGAGCAAGTGTGCTAGTACTGCACTACCACTTCACCCATCACAGAGAGCAAGTGTGCTAGTACTGCACTACCACTTCACCCATCACAGAGAGCAAGTGTGCTAGTACTGCACTACCACTTCACCCATCACAGAGAGCAAGTGTGCTATTACTGTACTACCACTTCCTCCATCACAGAAAGCAAGTAAGTGTGCTAGTAGTGCACTACCACTTCACCCATCACAGAGACCAAGTGTGCTAGTACTGCACTACCACTTCACCCATCACAGAGAGCTAGTAAGTGTGCTAGTGATGCACTACCACTTCACCCATCACAGAGAGCAAGTAAGTGTGCTAGTGATGCACTACAACTTCACACATCACAGAGAGCAGGTAAGTGTGCTAGTACTGCACTACCACTTCACCCATCTCAGAGAGCAAGTGTGCTAGTACTGCACTACCACTTCCACCATCACAGAGAGCAAGTAAGTGTGCTAGTGATGCACTACCACTTCACCCATCACAGAGAGCAAGTGAGCTAGTACTGCACTACCACTTCACCCATCTCAGAGAGTAAGTGTGCTAATGATGCACTACCACTTCACCCATCACAGAGAGCAAGTGTGCTAGTACTGCACTACCACTTCACCCATCTCAGAGAGTAAGTGTGGTAGTGATGCACTACCACTTCACCCATCACAGAGAGCAAGTAAGTGTGCTAGTGATGCACTACCACTTCACCCATCACAGAGAGCAAGTGTGCTAGTACTGCACTACCACTTCCCCCATCACAGAGAGCAAGTGTGCTAGTACTGCACTACCACTTCCCCCATCACAGACAGCAAGTGTGCTAGTACTGCACTACCACTTCACTCATCTCAGAGAGCAAGTAAGTGTGCTATTACTGCACTACCACTTCCCCCATCACAGAGAGCAAGTAAGTGTGCTAGTACTGCACTATCACTTCACCCATCACAGAGAGCAAGTAAGTGTGCTAGTACTGCACTACCACTTCACCCATCACAGAGAGCAAGTGTGCTAGTACTGCACTACCACTTCACCCATCACAGAGAGCAAGTGTGCTAGTACTGCACTACCACTTCACCTATCACAGAGAGCAAGTAAGTGTGCTAGTACTGCACTACCACTTCCCCCATCACAGAGAGCAAATGTGCTAATACTGCACTACCACTTCACTCATCTCAGAGCAAGTAAGTGTGCTATTACTGCACTACCACTTCCCCCATCACAGAGAGCAAGTAAGTGTGCTAGTACTGCACTACCACTTCCCCCATCACAGAGAGTAAGTGTGCTAGTACTGCACTACAACTTCCCCCATCACAGAGAGCAAGTAAGTGTGCTCGTACTGCACTACCACTTCCCCCATCACAGAGAGCAAGTGTGCTAGTACTGCACTACCACTTCACCCATCACAGACAGCAAGTGTGCTAGTACTGCACTACCACTTCCCCCATCACAGAGAGCAAGTGTGCTAGTACTGCACTACCACTTCACCCATCCATCCATCCATCATGTGCCATGCCGGTAAGCGTGGGCGGTCATGTTCTGCCATCTCACTCGATCAACAGAGTCGTGGATCAGTTCCGTGTTTCTGTCTCGACCATGCCACAAGGCCAAGCCATCCAGATACTTGTTTCTAGGTCTTCCCCTTGGTCTGTTCCCCTCGATCTTACCAGTTGTCACCAAGTTCTCCAAATCATTTCTTCTCATAACATGCCCAAAAAATTGTGACTGTCTACGTCTAATGTCTCTGATCAGTTTACGATCTTCATTTGTTTCTTGAAGGACTTGTTCATTGGTCTTTCTGGCTGTCCATGGTATTCTTTGCATTTTCCTCAGAAACCACATTTCTACAGCCATCAGATGTTTTTCAGCCTGGCTGCTCATTGTCCAAGCTTCACATCCATATAAAAGTACAGGTTCTATGTAGCATCTCAACACTCTTTTTCTCGTTTCAATTGACATCTTTTTATTGGTCAGTATGTTTTTCATACACAACATGATTTTCTTGGCATGTGTAAAGAAGGTAGTTTGCCATTGCTTTCCTTCCCAGCAGTGACCATACTGGTCAGTGACCGTAGCCATTGTCTCCTCAAAAAAGGAGATCCTCTGCCTACCGTCGTGAAGGTGGAGACCATAACCTACAACTATCTGTCGGCTGCTCTCCATCTTCATCCACCACCTGCACCCATGGCTTCACGTAACCCTGATCGGGGGGCTAAACGGGTACTCCACCTTGCCCATGGGTGTCCCGTAGGCTAGCGGAGGGAAGGAGGCGCCTTACTTCTCCTTTGATAGGGGATACCCCTACCCCGCTACCCCATCACAGAGAGCAAGAAAGTGTGCTAGTACTGTACTACCACTTCACCCATCACAGAGAGCAAGTGTGCTAGTACTGCACTACCACTTCACCCATCACAGAGAGCAAGTAAGTGTGCTAGTGATGCACTACCACTTCTCCCATCACAGAGAGCAAGTAAGTGTGCTAGTGATGCACTACCACTTCCCCCATCACAGAGAGCAAGTAAGTGTGCTAGTACTGCACTACCACTTCACCCATCACAGAGAGCAAGTAAGTGTGCTAGTGATGCACTACCACTTCCCCCATCACAGAGAGCAAGTAAGTGTGCTAGTACTGCACTACCACTTCACCCATCACAGAGAGCAAGTGTGCTAGTACTGCACTACCACTTCCCCCATCACAGAGAGCAAGTGTGCTAGTACTGCACTACCACTTCACCCATCACAGAGAGCAAGTGTGCTAGTACTGCACTACCACTTCACCCATCACAGAGAGCAAGTGTGCTAGTACTGCACTACCACTTCACCCATCACAGAGAGCAAGTGTGCTATTACTGTACTACCACTTCCCCCATCACAGAGAGCAAGTAAGTGTGCTAGTGATGCACTACCACTTCCCCCATCACAGAGAGCAAGTAAGTGTGCTCGTACTGCACTACCACTTCCCCCATCACAGAGAGCAAGTGTACTAGTACTGCACTACCACTTCACCCATCACAGACAGCAAGTGTGCTAGTACTGCACTACCACTTCCCCCATCACAGAGAGCAAGTGTGCTAGTACTGCACTACCACTTCACCCATCACATAGAGCAAGTAAGTGTGCTAGTACTACACTACCACTTCACCCATCACAGAGAGCAAGTGTGCTAGTACTGCACTACCACTTCACCCATCACAGAGAGCAAGTGTGCTAGTACTACACTACCACTTCACCCATCACAGAGAGCAAGTGTGCTAGTACTGCACTAACACTTCACCCATCAGAGAGCAAGTAAGTGTGCTAGTGATGCACTACCACTTCACCCATCACAGAGAGCAAGTAAGTGTGCTAGTGATGCACTACCACTTCTCCCATCACAGAGAGCAAGTAAGTGTGCTAGTGATGCACTACCACTTCCCCCATCACAGAGAGCAAGTAAGTGTGCTAGTACTGCACTACCACTTCACCCATCACAGAGAGCAAGTAAGTGTGCTAGTACTGCACTACCACTTCACCCATCACAGAGAGCAAGTAAGTGTGCTAGTACTGCACTACCACTTCACCCATCACAGAGAGCAAGTGTGCTAGTACTGCACTACCACTTCCCCCATCACAGAGAGCAAGTGTGCTAGTACTGCACTACCACTTCACCCATCACAGAGAGCAAGTGTGCTAGTACTGCACTACCACTTCACCCATCACAGAGAGCAAGTGTGCTAGTACTGCACTACCACTTCACCCATCACAGAGAGCAAGTAAGTGTGCTAGTGATGCACTACCACTTCTCCCATCACAGAGAGCAAGTAAGTGTGCTAGTGATGCACTACCACTTCCCCCATCACAGAGAGCAAGTAAGTGTGCTAGTACTGCACTACCACTTCACCCATCACAGAGAGCAAGTAAGTGTGCTAGTGATGCACTACCACTTCCCCCATCACAGAGAGCAAGTAAGTGTGCTAGTACTGCACTACCACTTCACCCATCACAGAGAGCAAGTGTGCTAGTACTGCACTACCACTTCCCCCATCACAGAGAGCAAGTGTGCTAGTACTGCACTACCACTTCACCCATCACAGAGAGCAAGTGTGCTAGTACTGCACTACCACTTCACCCATCACAGAGAGCAAGTGTGCTAGTACTGCACTACCACTTCACCCATCACAGAGAGCAAGTAAGTGTGCTAGTACTACACTACCACTTCACCCATCACAGAGAGCAAGTGTGCTAGTACTGCACTACCACTTCACCCATCACAGAGAGCAAGTGTGCTAGTACTACACTACCACTTCACCCATCACAGAGAGCAAGTGTGCTAGTACTGCACTAACACTTCACCCATCAGAGAGCAAGTAAGTGTGCTAGTGATGCACTACCACTTCACCCATCACAGAGAGCAAGTAAGTGTGCTAGTGATGCACTACCACTTCTCCCATCACAGAGAGCAAGTAAGTGTGCTAGTGATGCACTACCACTTCCCCCATCACAGAGAGCAAGTAAGTGTGCTAGTACTGCACTACCACTTCACCCATCACAGAGAGCAAGTAAGTGTGCTAGTACTGCACTACCACTTCACCCATCACAGAGAGCAAGTAAGTGTGCTAGTACTGCACTACCACTTCACCCATCACAGAGAGCAAGTGTGCTAGTACTGCACTACCACTTCCCCCATCACAGAGAGCAAGTGTGCTAGTACTGCACTACCACTTCACCCATCACAGAGAGCAAGTGTGCTAGTACTGCACTACCACTTCACCCATCACAGAGAGCAAGTGTGCTAGTACTGCACTACCACTTCACCCATCACAGAGAGCAAGTGTGCTATTACTGTACTACCACTTCCCCCATCACAGAGAGCAAGTAAGTGTGCTAGTACTGCACTACCACTTCCTCCATCACAGAGAGCAAGTAAGTGTGCTAGTACTGCACTACCACTTCACCCATCACAGAGACCAAGTGTGCTAGTACTGCACTACCACTTCACCCATCATAGAGAGCTAGTAAGTGTGCTAGTGATGCACTACCACTTCACCCATCACAGAGAGCAAGTAAGTGTGCTAGTGATGCACTACAACTTCACCCATCACAGAGAGCAGGTAAGTGTGCTAGTACTGCACTACCACTTCCCCCATCACAGAGAGCAAGTAAGTGTGCTAGTGATGCACTACCACTTCACCCATCACAGAGAGCAAGTGAGCTAGTACTGCACTACCACTTCACCCATCTCAGAGAGTAAGTGTGCTAATGATGCACTACCACTTCACCCATCACAGAGAGCAAGTGTGCTAGTACTGCACTACCACTTCACCCATCTCAGAGAGTAAGTGTGCTAGTGATGCACTACCACTTCACCCATCACAGAGAGCAAGTAAGTGTGCTAGTGATGCACTACCACTTCACCCATCACAGAGAGCAAGTGTGCTAGTACTGCACTACCACTTCACCCATCACAGAGAGCAAGTAAGTGTACTAGTACTACACTACCACTTCACCCATCACAGAGAGCAAGTGTGCTAGTACTGCACTAACACTTCACCCATCACAGAGAGCAAGTAAGTGTGCTAGTACTGCACTACCACTTCACCCATCTCAGAATGCAAGTAAGTGTGCAAGTACTGCACTACCACTTCCCCCATCACAGAGAGCAAGTGTGCTAGTACTGCACTACCACTTCACCCATCACAGAGAGCAGGTGTGCTAGTACTGCACTACCACTTCACCCATCACAGAGAGCAAGTGTGCTATTACTGCACTACCACTTCCCCCATCACAGAGAGCAAGTAAGTGTGCTAGTACTGCACTATCACTTCACCCATCACAGAAAGCAAGTAAGTGTGCTAGTGATGCACTTCCACTTCCCCCATCACAGAGAGCAAGTAAGTGTGCTAGTACTGCACTACCACTTCCCCCATCACAGAGAGCAAGCAAGTGTGCTAGTACTGCACTACCACTTCACCCATCACAGAGAGCAAGTGTGCTGGTACTGCACTACCACTTCACCCATCACAGAGAGCAAGTGTGCTAGTACTGCACTACCACTTCACCCATCACAGAGAGCAAGTGTGCTAGTACTGCACTACCACTTCACCCATCACAGAGAGCAAGAAAGTGTGCTAGTACTGTACTACCACTTCACCCATCACAGAGAGCAAGTGTGCTAGTACTGCACTACCACTTCACCCATCACAGAGAGCAAGTAAGTGTGCTAGTGATGCACTACCACTTCTCCCATCACAGAGAGCAAGTAAGTGTGCTAGTGATGCACTACCACTTCCCCCATCACAGAGAGCAAGTAAGTGTGCTAGTACAGCACTACCACTTCACCCATCACAGAGAGCAAGTAAGTGTGCTAGTGATGCACTACCACTTCCCCCATCACAGAGAGCAAGTAAGTGTGCTAGTACTGCACTACCACTTCACCCATCACAGAGAGCAAGTGTGCTAGTACTGCACTACCACTTCCCCCATCACAGAGAGCAAGTGTGCTAGTACTGCACTACCACTTCACCCATCACAGAGAGCAAGTGTGCTAGTACTGCACTACCACTTCACCCATCACAGAGAGCAAGTGTGCTAGTACTGCACTACCACTTCACCCATCACAGAGAGCAAGTGTGCTATTACTGTACTACCACTTCCCCCATCACAGAGAGCAAGTAAGTGTGCTAGTACTGCACTACCACTTCCTCCATCACAGAAAGCAAGTAAGTGTGCTAGTAGTGCACTACCACTTCACCCATCACAGAGACCAAGTGTGCTAGTACTGCACTACCACTTCACCCATCACAGAGAGCTAGTAAGTGTGCTAGTGATGCACTACCACTTCACCCATCACAGAGAGCAAGTAAGTGTGCTAGTGATGCACTACAACTTCACACATCACAGAGAGCAGGTAAGTGTGCTAGTACTGCACTACCACTTCACCCATCTCAGAGAGCAAGTGTGCTAGTACTGCACTACCACTTCCACCATCACAGAGAGCAAGTAAGTGTGCTAGTGATGCACTACCACTTCACCCATCACAGAGAGCAAGTGAGCTAGTACTGCACTACCACTTCACCCATCTCAGAGAGTAAGTGTGCTAATGATGCACTACCACTTCACCCATCACAGAGAGCAAGTGTGCTAGTACTGCACTACCACTTCACCCATCTCAGAGAGTAAGTGTGCTAGTGATGCACTACCACTTCACCCATCACAGAGAGCAAGTAAGTGTGCTAGTGATGCACTACCACTTCACCCATCACAGAGAGCAAGTGTGCTAGTACTGCACTACCACTTCCCCCATCACAGAGAGCAAGTGTGCTAGTACTGCACTACCACTTCCCCCATCACAGACAGCAAGTGTGCTAGTACTGCACTACCACTTCACTCATCTCAGAGAGCAAGTAAGTGTGCTATTACTGCACTACCACTTCCCCCATCACAGACAGCAAGTAAGTGTGCTAGTACTGCACTACCACTTCACCCATCACAGAGAGCAAGTAAGTGTGCTAGTACTGCACTACCACTTCACCCATCACAGAGAGCAAGTGTGCTAGTACTGCACTACCACTTCACCCATCACAGAGAGCAAGTGTGCTAGTACTGCACTACCACTTCACCTATCACAGAGAGCAAGTAAGTGTGCTAGTACTGCACTACCACTTCCCCCATCACAGAGAGCAAATGTGCTAATACTGCACTACCACTTCACTCATCTCAGAGCAAGTAAGTGTGCTATTACTGCACTACCACTTCCCCCATCACAGAGAGCAAGTAAGTGTGCTAGTACTGCACTACCACTTCCCCCATCACAGAGAGTAAGTGTGCTAGTACTGCACTACAACTTCCCCCATCACAGAGAGCAAGTAAGTGTGCTCGTACTGCACTACCACTTCCCCCATCACAGAGAGCAAGTGTGCTAGTACTGCACTACCACTTCACCCATCACAGACAGCAAGTGTGCTAGTACTGCACTACCACTTCCCCCATCACAGAGAGCAAGTGTGCTAGTACTGCACTACCACTTCACCCATCCATCCATCCATCATGTGCCATGCCGGTAAGCGTGGGCGGTCATGTTCTGCCATCTCACTCGATCAACAGAGTCGTGGATCAGTTCCGTGTTTCTGTCTCGACCATGCCACAAGGCCAAGCCATCCAGATACTTGTTTCTAGGTCTTCCCCTTGGTCTGTTCCCCTCGATCTTACCAGTTGTCACCAAGTTCTCCAAATCATTTCTTCTCATAACATGCCCAAAAAATTGTGACTGTCTACGTCTAATGTCTCTGATCAGTTTACGATCTTCATTTGTTTCTTGAAGGACTTGTTCATTGGTCTTTCTGGCTGTCCATGGTATTCTTTGCATTTTCCTCAGAAACCACATTTCTACAGCCATCAGATGTTTTTCAGCCTGGCTGCTCATTGTCCAAGCTTCACATCCATATAAAAGTACAGGTTCTATGTAGCATCTCAACACTCTTTTTCTCGTTTCAATTGACATCTTTTTATTGGTCAGTATGTTTTTCATACACAACATGATTTTCTTGGCATGTGTAAAGAAGGTAGTTTGCCATTGCTTTCCTTCCCAGCAGTGACCATACTGGTCAGTGACCGTAGCCATTGTCTCCTCAAAAAAGGAGATCCTCTGCCTACCGTCGTGAAGGTGGAGACCATAACCTACAACTATCTGTCGGCTGCTCTCCATCTTCATCCACCACCTGCACCCATGGCTTCACGTAACCCTGATCGGGGGGCTAAACGGGTACTCCACCTTGCCCAAAGTGTCCCGTAGGCTAGCGGAGGGAAGGAGGCGCCTTACTTCTCCTTTGATAGGGGATACCCCTACCCCGCTACCCCATCACAGAGAGCAAGAAAGTGTGCTAGTACTGTACTACCACTTCACCCATCACAGAGAGCAAGTGTGCTAGTACTGCACTACCACTTCACCCATCACAGAGAGCAAGTAAGTGTGCTAGTGATGCACTACCACTTCTCCCATCACAGAGAGCAAGTAAGTGTGCTAGTGATGCACTACCACTTCCCCCATCACAGAGAGCAAGTAAGTGTGCTAGTACTGCACTACCACTTCACCCATCACAGAGAGCAAGTAAGTGTGCTAGTGATGCACTACCACTTCCCCCATCACAGAGAGCAAGTAAGTGTGCTAGTACTGCACTACCACTTCACCCATCACAGAGAGCAAGTGTGCTAGTACTGCACTACCACTTCCCCCATCACAGAGAGCAAGTGTGCTAGTACTGCACTACCACTTCACCCATCACAGAGAGCAAGTGTGCTAGTACTGCACTACCACTTCACCCATCACAGAGAGCAAGTGTGCTAGTACTGCACTACCACTTCACCCATCACAGAGAGCAAGTGTGCTATTACTGTACTACCACTTCCCCCATCACAGAGAGCAAGTAAGTGTGCTAGTGATGCACTACCACTTCCCCCATCACAGAGAGCAAGTAAGTGTGCTCGTACTGCACTACCACTTCCCCCATCACAGAGAGCAAGTGTACTAGTACTGCACTACCACTTCACCCATCACAGACAGCAAGTGTGCTAGTACTGCACTACCACTTCCCCCATCACAGAGAGCAAGTGTGCTAGTACTGCACTACCACTTCACCCATCACAGAGAGCAAGTAAGTGTGCTAGTACTACACTACCACTTCACCCATCACAGAGAGCAAGTGTGCTAGTACTGCACTACCACTTCACCCATCACAGAGAGCAAGTGTGCTAGTACTACACTACCACTTCACCCATCACAGAGAGCAAGTGTGCTAGTACTGCACTAACACTTCACCCATCAGAGAGCAAGTAAGTGTGCTAGTGATGCACTACCACTTCACCCATCACAGAGAGCAAGTAAGTGTGCTAGTGATGCACTACCACTTCTCCCATCACAGAGAGCAAGTAAGTGTGCTAGTGATGCACTACCACTTCCCCCATCACAGAGAGCAAGTAAGTGTGCTAGTACTGCACTACCACTTCACCCATCACAGAGAGCAAGTAAGTGTGCTAGTACTGCACTACCACTTCACCCATCACAGAGAGCAAGTAAGTGTTCTAGTACTGCACTACCACTTCACCCATCACAGAGAGCAAGTGTGCTAGTACTGCACTACCACTTCCCCCATCACAGAGAGCAAGTGTGCTAGTACTGCACTACCACTTCACCCATCACAGAGAGCAAGTGTGCTAGTACTGCACTACCACTTCACCCATCACAGAGAGCAAGTGTGCTAGTACTGCACTACCACTTCACCCATCACAGAGAGCAAGTAAGTGTGCTAGTGATGCACTACCACTTCTCCCATCACAGAGAGCAAGTAAGTGTGCTAGTGATGCACTACCACTTCCCCCATCACAGAGAGCAAGTAAGTGTGCTAGTACTGCACTACCACTTCACCCATCACAGAGAGCAAGTAAGTGTGCTAGTGATGCACTACCACTTCCCCCATCACAGAGAGCAAGTAAGTGTGCTAGTACTGCACTACCACTTCACCCATCACAGAGAGCAAGTGTGCTAGTACTGCACTACCACTTCCCCCATCACAGAGAGCAAGTGTGCTAGTACTGCACTACCACTTCACCCATCACAGAGAGCAAGTGTGCTAGTACTGCACTACCACTTCACCCATCACAGAGAGCAAGTGTGCTAGTACTGCACTACCACTTCACCCATCACAGAGAGCAAGTAAGTGTGCTAGTACTACACTACCACTTCACCCATCACAGAGAGCAAGTGTGCTAGTACTGCACTACCACTTCACCCATCACAGAGAGCAAGTGTGCTAGTACTACACTACCACTTCACCCATCACAGAGAGCAAGTGTGCTAGTACTGCACTAACACTTCACCCATCAGAGAGCAAGTAAGTGTGCTAGTGATGCACTACCACTTCACCCATCACAGAGAGCAAGTAAGTGTGCTAGTGATGCACTACCACTTCTCCCATCACAGAGAGCAAGTAAGTGTGCTAGTGATGCACTACCACTTCCCCCATCACAGAGAGCAAGTAAGTGTGCTAGTACTGCACTACCACTTCACCCATCACAGAGAGCAAGTAAGTGTGCTAGTACTGCACTACCACTTCACCCATCACAGAGAGCAAGTAAGTGTGCTAGTACTGCACTACCACTTCACCCATCACAGAGAGCAAGTGTGCTAGTACTGCACTACCACTTCCCCCATCACAGAGAGCAAGTGTGCTAGTACTGCACTACCACTTCACCCATCACAGAGAGCAAGTGTGCTAGTACTGCACTACCACTTCACCCATCACAGAGAGCAAGTGTGCTAGTACTGCACTACCACTTCACCCATCACAGAGAGCAAGTGTGCTATTACTGTACTACCACTTCCCCCATCACAGAGAGCAAGTAAGTGTGCTAGTACTGCACTACCACTTCCTCCATCACAGAGAGCAAGTAAGTGTGCTAGTACTGCACTACCACTTCACCCATCACAGAGACCAAGTGTGCTAGTACTGCACTACCACTTCACCCATCATAGAGAGCTAGTAAGTGTGCTAGTGATGCACTACCACTTCACCCATCACAGAGAGCAAGTAAGTGTGCTAGTGATGCACTACAACTTCACACATCACAGAGAGCAGGTAAGTGTGCTAGTACTGCACTACCACTTCCCCCATCACAGAGAGCAAGTAAGTGTGCTAGTGATGCACTACCACTTCACCCATCACAGAGAGCAAGTGAGCTAGTACTACACTACCACTCCACCCATCTCAGAGAGTAAGTGTGCTAATGATGCACTACCACTTCACCCATCACAGAGAGCAAGTGTGCTAGTACTGCACTACCACTACACCCATCTCAGAGAGTAAGTGTGCTAGTGATGCACTACCACTTCACCCATCACAGAGAGCAAGTAAGTGTGCTAGTGATGCACTACCACTTCACCCATCACAGAGAGCAAGTGTGCTAGTACTGCACTACCACTTCCCCCATCACAGAGAGCAAGTGTGCTAGTACTGCACTACCACTTCCCCCATCACAGAGAGCAAGTGTGCTAGTACTGCACTACCACTTCACTCATCTCAGAGAGCAAGTAAGTGTGCTATTACTGCACTACCACTTCCCCCATCACAGAGAGCAAGTAAGTGTGCTATTACTGCACTACCACTTCCCCCATCACAGAGAGCAAGTAAGTGTGCTAGTGATGCACTACCACTTCACCCATCACAGACAGCAAGTAAGTGTGCTAGTACTGCACTACCACTTCCCCCATCACAGAGAGCAAGCAAGTGTGCTAGTACTGCACTACCACTTCACCCATCACAGAGAGCAAGTGTTCTGGTACTGCACTACCACTTCACCCATCACAGAGAGCAAGTGTGCTAGTACTGCACTATCACTTCACCCATCACAGAGAGCAAGTGTGCTAGTACTGCACTACCACTTCACCCATCACAGAGAGCAAGTAAGTGTGCTAGTGATGCACTACCACTTCACCCATCACAGAGAGCAAGTAAGTGTGCTAGTGATGCACTACCACTTCTCCCATCACAGAGAGCAAGTAAGTGTGCTAGTGATGCACTACCACTTCCCCCATCACAGAGAGCAAGTAAGTGTGCTAGTACTGCACTACCACTTCACCCATCACAGAGAGCAAGTAAGTGTGCTAGTACTGCACTACCACTTCACCCATCACAGAGAGCAAGTAAGTGTGCTAGTACTGCACTACCACTTCACCCATCACAGAGAGCAAGTGTGCTAGTACTGCACTACCACTTCCCCCATCACAGAGAGCAAGTGTGCTAGTACTGCACTACCACTTCACCCATCACAGAGAGCAAGTGTGCTAGTACTGCACTACCACTTCACCCATCACAGAGAGCAAGTGTGCTAGTACTGCACTACCACTTCACCCATCACAGAGAGCAAGTGTGCTATTACTGTACTACCACTTCCCCCATCACAGAGAGCAAGTAAGTGTGCTAGTACTGCACTACCACTTCCTCCATCACAGAGAGCAATAAGTGTGTTAGTACTGCACTACCACTTCACCCATCACAGAGACCAAGTGTGCTAGTACTGCACTACCACTTCACCCATCACAGAGAGCTAGTAAGTGTGCTAGTGATGCACTACCACTTCACCCATCACAGAGAGCAAGTAAGTGTGCTAGTGATGCACTACAACTTCACCCATAAAGAGAGCAGGTAAGTGTGCTAGTACTGCACTACCACTTCCCCCATCACAGAGAGCAAGTAAGTGTGCTAGTGATGCACTACCACTTCACCCATCACAGAGAGCAAGTGAGCTAGTACTGCACTACGACTTCACCCATCTCAGAGAGTAAGTGTGCTAATGATGCACTACCACTTCTCCCATCACAGAGAGCAAGTGTGCTAGTACTGCACTACCACTTCACCCATCTCAGAGAGTAAGTGTGCTAGTGATGCACTACCACTTCACCCATCACAGAGAGCAAGTAAGTGTGCTAGTGATGCACTACCACTTCACCCATCACATAGAGCAAGTGTGCTAGTACTGCACTACCACTTCCCCCATCACAGAGAGCAAGTGTGCTAGTACTGCACTACCACTTCCCCCATCACAGAGAGCAAGTGTGCTAGTACTGCACTACCACTTTACTCATCTCAGAGAGCAAGTAAGTGTGCTATTACTGCACTACCACTTCCCCCATCACAGAGAGCAAGTAAGTGTGCTATTACTGCACTACCACTTCCCCCATCACAGAGAGCAAGTAAGTGTGCTAGTACTGCACTACCACTTCACCCATCACAGACAGCAAGTAAGTGTGCTAGTACTGCACTACCACTTCACCCATCACAGAGAGCAAGTAAGTGTGCTAGTACTGCACTACCACTTCACCCATCACAGAGAGCAAGTGTGCTAGTACTGCACTACCACTTCACCCATCACAGAGAGCAAGTGTGCTAGTACTGCACTACCACTTCACCCATCACAGAGAGCAAGTAAGTGTGCTAGTACTGCACTACCACTTCCCCCATCACAGAGAGCAAGTGTGCTAATACTGCACTACCACTTCACTCATCTCAGAGCAAGTAAGTGTGCTATTACTGCACTACCACTTCCCCCATCACAGAGAGCAAGTAAGTGTGCTAGTACTGCACTACCACTTCCCCCATCACAGAGAGCAAGTAAGTGTGCTAGTACTGCACTACCACGTCCCCCATCACAGAGAGCAAGTAAGTGTGCTAGTACTGCACTACCACTTCACCCATCACAGAGAGCAAGTAAGTGTGCTAGTACTGCACTACCACTTCACCCATCACAGAGAGCAAGTAAGTGTGCTAGTACTGCACTACCACTTCACCCATCACAGAGAGCAAGTGTGCTAGTACTGCACTACCACTTCCCCCATCACAGAGAGCAAGTGTGCTAGTACTGCACTACCACTTCACCCATCACAGAGAGCAAGTGTCCTAGTACTGCACTACCACTTCACCCATCACAGAGAGCAAGTGTTCTAGTACTGCACTACCACTTCACCCATCACAGAGAGCAAGTGTGCTATTACTGTACTACCACTTCCCCCATCACAGAGAGCAAGTAAGTGTGCTAGTACTGCACTACCACTTCCTCCATCACAGAGAGCAAGTAAGTGTGCTAGTACTGCACTACCACTTCACCCATCACAGAGACCAAGTGTGCTAGTACTGCACTACCACTTCACCCATCACAGAGAGCTAGTAAGTGTGCTAGTGATGCACTACCACTTCACCCATCACAGAGAGCAAGTAAGTGTGCTAGTGATGCACTACAACTTCACCCATCACAGAGAGCAGGTAAGTGTGCTAGTACTGCACTACCACTTCACCCATCTCAGAGAGCAAGTGTGCTAGTACTGCACTACCACTTCCACCATCACAGAGAGCAAGTAAGTGTGCTAGTGATGCACTACCACTTCACCCATCACAGAGAGCAAGTGAGCTAATGATGTACTACCACTTCACCCATCACAGAGAGCAAGTGTTCTAGTACTGCACTACCACTTCACCCATCACAGAGAGCAAGTGTGCTAGTACTGCATTACCACTTCACCCATCACAGAGAGCAAGTAAGTGTGCTATTAATGCACTACCACTTCACCCATCACAGAGAGCAAGTAAGTGTGCTATTACTGCACTACCACTTCACCCATCACAGAGAGCAAGTAAGTGTGCTAGTACTGCACTACCACTTCACCCATCTCAGAGAGCAAGTAAGTGTGCAAGTACTGCACTACCACTTCCCCCATCACAGAGAGCAAGTGTGCTAGTACTGCACTACCACTTCACCCATCACAGAGAGCAAGTGTGCTAGTACTACACTACCACTTCACCCATCACAGAGAGCAAGTAAGTGTGCTAGTACTGCACTACCACTTCACCCATCAAAGAGGCACCTGAATTTACTTTCGGTGAAGGAAACCATGAAGGCTGAAGGACACTTGATCTAATGTCAATCTTAAAGTACAGGTTACTCTTACTCTTCCTCTCATCTTCCTCTTCATCTCTGAATCCTCCTGCTTCATTTTTTCCTAAATTTACTGACAAGACTCCCACAGCCAAACATCTGATGTGGCTCTCCTCCACACACAACAATCAATAGTCTAGAATCTGCCAACATCCAATTTGCTTCCACACAAACACTGGCAATATCCTGAACCTTGGACTGACTGTTGCCTTTGCTATTGTCACAACACATTTTCTGTGACCCATTTTTAACTAGTCATCATCCGTGGCTCAGTGATTAACAAAATGCACTTTCAATATTCCCTGGCGTGCCGAGTCTAGGGTTCACAATTAGTCACAGGCGACTTAAAAGCAGATTGCTTTGTGTTGATTTTAATGGTATGAGGCGCTAGCCATTCAGAAAGTAATGGCAAACTACTGAACATAAAATAGCCTAGAAATCTCAAACAGCCAATAAATACTGGGGCTGAGAGCAATCTCCTGTAGAGGATATGCAACTAACTTTTTATTTCCAGCAACCAAATAACAAAACACCAAAACACTACAGGCTAGGTGAGGGTGTGTGTGAGACGATTAAATCAAGTTATTATATTAAGGCCCAACGTGTAGCTCTTTAATGCGCGTGTTTACAAACGTCAATGGCTGGAGAGTTCAACAACATCTGATTTGACAACCTTTTAATAAATGTTAGGTGATTATGACTGATAAAATAGAACAATAGAAGGGAAAATGCTTAATAAAGTTGATAATTTAAATACCTAGTGGCAGTTATAACATCATATGGAAGATGCACGACAGAGATTAAGAGCAGAATGGGTCATGCAAAAGCTTCATTTCTGAAAATGAAAAGTATCTTATGTAGTAAGTCACTATCACTGAATGTAAGAAAAAGAGTGCTGAAACGTTATATAGAACTCATTTTGCTGCATGACAGCGAATCATGGAATGTTAAATGAACAAATGGAGAAAAGCATGGAAGCAACAGAGATGTGGTTCCCGAGATGAATGTTGTGAATGTCTAGGACTGCCAGAGTAACTAACGATGATTGCCTAGAAGGGGCTAATGAAACTAGTACAGTATATACAACTATAAGATACAGACCAACAGCTTTCTTTGGTCATGTGTTGAGAAGAGGGACATTTTAGAACATCGTGACAACTGGAAAGATCAGTGGGACAAGAGGCAGATGTATACCAAGAGAAATGATGCTGGATGGACTGAAATGATGCTGGATGGACTGAGACAGTGGCATGGAGGAATATCATCAGCAGAGTTGATCCAGAGCACCAAGGACCGAGATCTGTGGAGAGACAAGAACGACCACGCCATCTGGCAAAGCACATGCTGATGATGATAATGACTGACTATGAAACGGAGGAAATCATGATCAAAATTAGTTCACCAGGAAATGGCGAGACATTAACAAAAGGGCCCTGGAATTGCTTTAACTTGACAGCAGCAGCTAAACAGTTAGATAGCTCTGTTTGTGACGTGGGCAAGCAGCACCCACAAGCCCAGGAAGTTCAGGAAAAAACAAACTCAACAGAAGATGTTGGCCCAAGTGGCACGGGATTAGAAAGCGGACATCTACACATTACAATGGATTCCATGCATCACGCAAAACAAACATTGATCGCAGAAGAAGAAGAAAAGCTGTTGGTGATAGAATGTCAACTCCAGGAATTGTTTGAGTACAGACGATGATGTTAGTGAAGTCACTTCTGCAGTACTAGATCTAGTTCATGAATGATAATAATAATAATGATGGCAGAAATTAAAATCAAGGAATTGATAGAGCCACCGTTTTGAGAGTTTCAGGTCTTTTAATTCAAAATACAAGGGGGCTTCAAATGAAAACCTTATATTTATATTTTTGGGGTGAATATATTATGAAAAATTACAGAACAAATGTATCATTTTTAGATGTAGTCACCACTGTGTTCAATGCAAGTCCTCCAGTGAAGGGGTGAAACTATAGAAATTCATCAGTGATGTTAGTATGATGACTAACTAACTAACATCACTAATGAATTTCTATAGGTTTCACCCCTTCACTGATAAAAATATGGATAACAAAACGTTGCTCTCTTTGGTGTATGTCAAAAGTGGGGCAGCCATCTTTAAACTGTCCTTATGATGTTACCGTGTTCATCTGCACTGTGATTTCATGTGCTTATCACTCTTGGCATCCATAACAACAATATTGACAGGTTATAAGACAATGGCATGGATATTGTAATTCCTATCACACTTTTAAAGTTTTCATTTGAAGACCCCTTGTATGGTATGTGAAATGGCAGCATCATAACGTTGTTTCAGTTGTCTTGATGGCATCTTAATTTTTATTTTGTAACTGAAATATTGGCCATATAATTTCTGGCATAGTTCAGAAAACCCTCACTGGTGTTAATAAATATAAATACCAGCTTCTCACAATTGTATGTTCAATGTTATTTGTGAAGATTATAGTTTATGGGACGTCTGACAGTATACAAACAAGTATGATATAAAAGTAATTGGTCAAAGTCAAATCTGGCTTCTGCCAAACACCAGCAAATCTGGCTTCTGCCAAACACCAGCAAATCTGGCTTCTGCCAAACAATCTGGTGTGTTTAATACAGTAGATCAAACTAGAAATAAAAAGTAAACTGGATAACCAATTACCAGGGATATTTCCATAGTCCCTGAAGATCCTAAAATCTGTGTTGGCCAGAATAACTCCTGTCTGAAAGATCTCCTGGCCTATAACGGAAACGTGAGGATATGGAGCGGCCTCAATGTAAGCTTTGATGAGCCACGGATGTTCTGGGCCTGTGTGGGATAACAGAAGTATTCAAGATTAAAACATATAGCTACTTGCAATCATAGATAAAAAAATATAGCTACTTCCATTCATAGATGAAAACATATAGCTACTTCCATTCATAGATGAAAACATACAGCTACTTGCATACATAGATGAAAACATATAGCTACTTGCAATCGGATGAAAAAATACAGCCTATGCCATTCACAGATGAAAACATACAACTATTTCCATTCATAGATGAAAACATACAACTACTTCCATTCATAGATAAAAACATATAGCTACTTCCATTCATAGATGAAAAGATACAAACACTTCCATTCATAGATGAAAACATACAAACACTTCCATTCACAGATGAAAACATACAAACACTTCCATTCACAGATGAAAACATACAACTACTTCCATTCATAGATGAAAACATACAAACACTTCCATTCATAGATGAAAACATACAAACACTTCCATTCACAGATGAAAACATACAACTACTTCCATTCATAGATGAAAACATACAACTACTTCCATTCACAGATGAAAACATACAAACACTTCCATTCATAGATGAAAACATACAAACACTTCCATTCACAGATGAAAACATACAACTACTTCCATTCATAGATGAAAACATACAACTACTTAGATTCACAGATGAAAACATACAAACACTTCCATTCATAGATGAAAACATACAACTACTTCCATTCACAGATGAAAACATACAACTATTTCCATTCATAGATGAAAACATAGAACTACTTCCATTCATAGATGAAAACATACAAACACTTCCATTCATAGATAAAAACATACAACTATAAACATACAACTATTTCCATTCATAGATGAATAACATACAACTACTTCCATTCATAGATGAAAACATACAACTACTTCCATTCATAGATGAAAACATACAACTGCTTTCATTCATAGATGAAAACACACAACTGCTTTCATTCATAGATGAAAACATACAACTACTTCCATTCATAGATGAAAACATACAACTATTTCCATTCATAGATGAAAACAACTATTTCATTCATGGACACAGATTAGAATTAAGTATTGCATGTTGACTGCTAACTTATTTCTATACTTAGTGTAACTTTTCATTGTTTCCATTCTCATTCTCCTCATAGCTGTGAATGTGTTTCAGGTTTGATGTACACTTGTAGTGTTTTTGACATCTTGGTTATGTTTTGATGACTGTCTTTATAACTCAAATATTAGGTATTTTTGTGGCGGTTGGTTTTAGAATTTTTGTGTGTCATCGTTTAAGCTTGACACTTGATGTGTTGTATCTTTTATGTATGACTGTTGAGGTTTCTTAATCTCCTGCATTTGATTATCGAGGTGTCTTACTCTCTTGTATCTGGCTGTTGGTGTGTGTTATTCTCTTATATTTGACTGCAGAGACATATTTCCTACACTTGACTGCTGAGACAAAGCTTTCTCGCGCTTGCATATAGACAACCTATATGAGTTATTATCTTACACTTATTATTGGCAGTTCAGATTATTTATTCCATGACCAACCATTAATAGTTGTTACTTTATTACCTATAAGCACTGGGGTGCCTTGTTCTGACATACTTGACTAATAAGATATCCGATCTCTACTGAGCCATGATAATAAGTCCATGCCCACAATGTTCTAGGAGACAGTTGTAATACAAGTGTAAAAACAAGGAGACAGTTGTAATACAAGTGTAAAAACAAGGTGACAGTTGTAATACAAGTGTAAAAACAAGGAGACAGTTGTAATACAAATGTAAAAACAGATTCCAGAAGAACCGTGGAGACATCTAATGTGTCCTCTGATATCTCCTTCTTTTTTGTTATTTTCTATGAATGTCAATCAGTACAATAACAGAAGATAAAGGTCAAGCAAGCAGGTGAATGGTGGTTGCTATCAATATGGAGACAATGTAGGAAACATCAAATCTGAAGGACACCTACCCGAATGTGTTTCCAGTAAAGCTGTCGCACAGCTGGGGAGCTTTCAGTTAACATCTAACTCAAAAACTTGATAATTGGATGGTTGGAAGGGAGGAGAATGTTAGCATGAAGATACAATAAAGTCTCTTACTTTGAGATAAAGAGATCTATTCAGGCTTTCAGAAAAGTACAGAATGGGTCCATCAACAACTATCATACTCTTGGCTGGTGGGAACAGAGCATTATTCCGGGCATCAAGATAAATAATCTGCAGGATTGAGGAGTGGGCCAGTATATCTTTATATGTCACTGTACAGAGGACAGTCCTGCACATTATGTTAAGTTGTGTTTGCTTCAACCGCATGTATATCTTGATGAAATAGGCAGATGAAGTCTATGTGTGTGCTTATCCAGACTGTTAGCCTTGTCTTGATGCCAGGAATGCTGCTCTGTCCACCCAATGAAGAGTATGATAGTTGTTGATGTACTCATTCTGTACTTTTCTGAAAGCCTGAATAGATCTCTTTATCTCAAAGTATGAGACATTGTGTTATTTTCATGTTCACATGATCCTCCCTTCCAACCATCCAACAATCTTGTGATGTACTGGGTTTGAAAGCCCTTACCTTCCAGTTTGACAAGCTGATTATTGAACCACTTGGCCACTTCCTCCTGACACAACACCTGACACACAACAGCTTTCATGTATTTCTAACCTGTCTGGTAGACAATTTCCCAGCCCCCTGACACAACACCTGACACACAACAGCTTTCATGTATTTCTAACCTGTCTGGAAGACAATCTCCCAGCCCCCTGACACAACACCTGACACACAACAGCTCTCATGAATTTCTAACCTGTCTGGTAGACAATCTCCCAGCCCCCTGACACAACATCAGACACACAACAGCTCTCATGTATTTCTAACCTGTCTGGAAGACAATCTCCCAGCCCCCTGACACAACACCTGACACACAACAGCTCTCATGTATTTCTAACCTGTCTGGTAGACAATCTCCCAGCCCCCCGACACAACACCTGACACACAACAGCTCTCATGTATTTCTAACCTGTCTGGAAGACAATCTCCCAGCCCCCTGACACAACACCTGACACACAACAGCTCTCATGAATTTCTAACCTGTCTGGTAGACAATCTCCCAGCCCCCTGACACAACACCTGACACACAACAGCTCTCATGTATTTCTAACCTGTCTGGTAGACAATCTCCCAGCCCCCTGACACAACACCTGACACACAACAGCTCTCATGTATTTCTAACCTGTCTGGAAGACAATCTCCCAGCCCCCTGACACAACACCTGACACACAACAGCTCTTATGAATTTCTAACCTGTCTGGTAGACAATCTCCCAGCCCCCTGACACAACATCAGACACACAACAGCTCTCATGTATTTCTAACCTGTCTGGAAGACAATCTCCCAGCCCCCTGACACAACACCTGACACACAACAGCTCTCATGTATTTCTAACCTGTCTGGTAGACAATCTCCCAGCCCCCCGACACAACACCTGACACACAACAGCTCTCATGAATTTCTAACCTGTCTGGTAGACAATCTCCCAGCCCCCTGACACAACATCTGACACACAACAGCTCTCATGTATTTCTAACCTATCTGGAAGACAATCTCCCAGCCCCTTGACACAACACCTGACACACAACAGCTCTCATGTATTTCTAACCTGTCTGGTAGACAATCTCCCAGCCCCCTGACACAACACCTGACACACAACAGCTCTCATGTATTTCTAATCTGTCTGGAAGAGAATCTCCCAGCCCCCTGACACAACACCTGACACACAACAGCTCTCATGAATTTCTAACCTGTCTGGTAGACAATCTCCCAGCCCCCTGACACAACATCTGACACACAACAGCTCTCATGTATTTCTAACCTGTCTGGAAGACAATCTCCCAGCCCCCTGACACAACACCTGACACACAACAGCTCTCATGAATTTCTAACCTGTCTGGTAGACAATCTCCCAGCCCCCTGACACAACATCTGACACACAACAGCTCTCATGTATTTCTAACCTATCTGGAAGACAATCTCCCAGCCCCTTGACACAACACCTGACACACAACAGCTCTCATGTATTTCTAACCTGTCTGGAAGACAATTTCCCAGCCCCCTGACACAACACCTTTCATGTATTTCTAACCTGTCTGGTAGACAATCTCCCAGCCCCCCGACACAACACCTGACACACAACAGCTCTCATGAATTTCTAACCTGTCTGGTAGACAATTTCCCAGCCTCCTGACACAACACCTGACACACAACAGCTCTCATGAATTTCTAACATGTCTGATAGACAATCTCCCAGCCCCCCGACACAACACCTGACACACAACAGCTCTCATGTATTTCTAACCTGTCTGGTAGACAATCTCCCAGCCCCCCGACACAACACCTGACACACAACAGCTCTCATGTATTTCTAACCTGTCTGGAAGACAATCTCCCAGCCCCCTGCTCCGGCTGAGTCTAGATTGATGAAAGCTTTGACACTCGGAGCCCAGGCATGTTCCGTTATGAAGCCATGGCTAGTCTGCAAATAGAGAATTGAACACTCGAGTTCAGCACATGGCACACTTCACCATCTCCTACTGTCTTTGTTAATGCAGCTGTGGGGATGTAGTGCACTAACCTGTTAGCCCAGTAGTCCTGGGTTCAAATCCCTTCATAAGGACCGACCCAGCCCCGTAAAGTGGGTACCAGAACAAGTTCTGGGAGGGAAAGTGACCTGTGTGATACAGACCACACCACTCATTGAGTCTCACTTGGCCAAGATCATACGGACCAATGACCATATGCCCAGTATGGTTTAGGT
This sequence comes from Cepaea hortensis, assembly GCA_963921405.1. Lineage (NCBI taxonomy): Eukaryota > Metazoa > Mollusca > Gastropoda > Stylommatophora > Helicidae > Cepaea > Cepaea hortensis. The sequence goes on from OY992893.1 coordinate 7,982,657, forward strand.
AAAGGTTTACTTTCACTGCACTCAGATATCTCCGCAAGTACCTAAGTCTCATAGATCACACAAAGAGAACCCCAGCACAGCGCTCAAACTCTGTAATACTAGTGAGGATCTACATGTGTGTATGACAGAATCACACATGCCACAAATACTCTCATGTGGGCAGGTTCACCAATTTGAATTGTGTTGCCCAGACATTGGTAACTCAGCCTGCTCCTTTCCATCTCCAACCACCATGGTAGTATCATCAACATGTGCAACACGCCTGTCAGAGTCTCACCCAGCCCGACAATGCAACGCTGATCTATGATAAGCACTACAGCTATAACGCGGCGTCGTCAACAACGCCAAGCAATCAACGCTGAGCGATACTAAGCAGTCGGCGGTCAGCTGGAACACAGCGTGAACATTGAGGGATCACGCGGGCTGACTCGAGCACAACTGTGATGTGTGCTGAAAGTCCAGCCAGACTAAGCTTGGGGGCCGTAACGGACTGACGTGTGAATGCAGCTTGAGAGTTTTATGCATGTCTTGATAGCTAGCCTGTATGACCGTTGGAGATGGAACGCCTGTCTGTGTGACTTGTAAGTGGAGTGCATTGATGTATTATTATATTGATGTATTGATTGCTTGCATTTATGATCTATTGGATATTGTGAATTGTGATTGCGAGAAGCTTGTATTGTTTCTGATGTGTTGTGCGCGAATAAATAGCGCGAATTATATTATCGGTTGTTAGCCTCGTGTTATTTGATAAGCATATTTAGTATCACACTTGTCAAGATACGAGCCATAATTCTTGCCCTAAGCAAGACTTTGACAACGCCCCTATCCCAGTCAGAGAAGGTCCACCATCCAATACCCTATCCCAGGACCAGGAGAGAACATAACACATTATGGGTCCTAGCTATTGCCACGACTTTTGTTGGTAGACAAACATGCTTGTTGCTACAGATCTGTTAATATTATTTTTCCCCTGAAACATTATCTTCCTCTCACACATCTGCCTTCCATCATTCTTTCTAGTTTCATCTTCAGCAGGGCATTGGTTTCTTTCCAGAGCCACAATGTTTTATTTGTCAGAACTTATGGTATGGTTTTCTGTAGGGTACTGTAAATTTTCTAGGTCCACAATATTTTATTTGTCTAACCTTAATGACATATATTCTAGTCCACAATATTTTATTTGTCTAACCTTAATGACATATATTCTAGTCCACAATATTGTATTTGTCTAACCTTAATGACATATATTCTAGTCCACAATATTTTATTTGTCTAACCTTAATGACATATAGTCTAGGTCCACAATATTTTATTTGTCTAACCTTAATGACATATATTCTAGTCCACAATATTTTATTTGTCTAACCTTAATGACATATATTCTAGTCCACAATATTTTATTTGTCTGACCTTAATGACATATATTCTAGTCCACAATATTTTATTTGTCTCACTTTAATGACATATATTCTAGTCCACAATATTTTATTTGTCTCACCTTAATGACATATATTCTAGTCCACAATATTTTATTTGTCTAACCTTAATGACATATATTCTAGTCCACAATATTTTATTTGTCTAACCTTAATGACATATATTCTAGTCCACAATATTTTATTTGTCTCACCTTAATGACATATATTCTAGTCCACAATATTTTATTTGTCTAACCTTAATGACATATATTCTAGTCCACAATATTTTATTTGTCTAACCTTAATGACATATATTCTAGTCCACAATATTGTATTTGTCTAACCTTAATGACATATATTCTAGTCCACAATATTGTATTTGTCTAACCTTAATTACATATATTCTAGTCCACAATATTGTATTTGTCTAACCTTAATTACATATATTCTAGGTCCACAATATTCTATTTGTCTAACCTTATTGACATATATTCTAGTCCACAATATTTTATTTGTCTAACCTTAATGACATATATTCTAGTCTACAATATTTTATTTGTCTAACCTTATTGACATATATTCTAGTCCACAATATTTTATTTGTCTAATCTTAATGACATATATTCTAGTCTATAATATTTTATTTGTCTAACCTTAATTACATATATTCTAGGTCCACAATATTGTATGTGTCGGGTCTTGGTGATATATATATATATTCATACTCTTGTCATTTCTAGTTTGTTTATATCTTCTTCATCTGTCATATTGTCTTCCTGTGATATTCACCTTCTTGGTTCTTGTGTTTATAGTTACAGTCATCAACATAAAAGCAAAAAGCTTCAATATAATGGGACGGAGAATATTAGAGGTCATGGCATCGCCTCTGTCTCCAGCAAACCTGTGTTGTTACATGGTGCTATGTGGATGTCCACACAACATGACAAGGGTGCTATACCCAACCTGTGTTGTTACATGGTGCTATGTGGATGTCCACACAACATGACAAGGATGCTATACCCAACCTGTGTTGTTACATGGTGCTATGTGGATGTCCACACAACATGACAAGGATGCTATACCCAACCTTTGTTACATGGTGTTATGTGGATGTCCACACAACATGACAAGGATGCTTTATTCATCCTGTGTTGTTACATGGTGCTATGTGGATGTCCACACAACATGACCAGGGTGCTTTATTCATCCTGTGTTGTTACATGGTGCTATGTGGATGTCCACACAACATGACAAGGATGCTTTATTCATCCTGTGTTGTTACATGGTGCTATGTGGATGTCCACACAACATGACAAGGATGCTTTATTCATCCTGTGTTGTTACATGGTGCTATGTGGATGTCCACACAACATGACAAGGATGCTTTATTCATCCTGTGTTGTTACATGGTGCTATGTGGATGTCCACACAACATGACAAGGGTGCTTTATTCATCCTGTGTTGTTACATGGTGCTATGTGGATGTCCACACAACATGACAAGGGTGCTTCATTCATCCTGTGTTGTTACATGGTGCTATGTGGATGTCCACACAACATGATAAGGATGCTTTATTCATCCTGTGTTGTTACATGGTGCTATGTGGATGTCCACACAACATGACAAGGGTGCTTTATTCATCCTGTGTTGTTACATGGTGCTATGTGGATGTCCACACAACATGACAAGGATGCTTTATTCATCCTGTGTTGTTACATGGTGCTATGTGGATGTCCACACAACATGATAAGGATGCTATACCCAACCTGTGTTGTTACATGGTGCTATGTGGATGTCCACACAACATGACAAGGATGCTTTATTCATCCTGTGTTGTTACATGGACTGCATATGCACCAACACTCGATTCCTCTGATGATGTGAAGGATTTGTTCTATGAGGAGTTAGACTCTGTGATCAAGGCAGTTCCAAAATCTGACTACATTTATATGCTCGGTGATTTCAATGCTCGTGTGGGCAAGGACTCGAGTTCATGGCCAGTGTGCCTTGGAAAATACAACATCGGTCGCATGAATGAAAATGGGCAAAGGCTGCTGGAGCATTGCACCAGTAATAACCTATGTATTACAAACTCTTTTTTTAAAACAAAAGAGATGCATAAGGTCACATGGAAACATCCAAGATCCGGCCATTGGCACCAGCTGGACTTCATCATCACACGGAGACAACATCTGAACCATATATCATTGACTCGTAGTTACCACAGTGCTGACTGTGATACGGATCATTCTTTGGTTGTTGCAAGGGTTAGACTGAGACCAAAGAGAATCTACACAGCTAAACACAAATCTAGCCCCAGGATTAATATTATTAACACTCATGATCCTGAAAAGTGCTTTCAGTTTCAACAGCAACTTGAAGACGCTTTCACTGATACACCAGAAAATTGTACAGTAAATGATAAATGGAATAAACTTAAGGAAACTCTTTGTAAAACTGCCGTAAAGGTTTACGGCACTGTGGATCATAAGAGGCAGGACTGGTTTGCGGCCAACAGCGAGACTCTGCAGCCCTTGATTGATAAGAAGAAGACATCTCTCTTAAGAAACAAGGAAAGACCAACGCGTAACACTCTGAGTGAGCTAAGGCAAGCTAGGAAGGATGTGCAAAAGGCTGCCAGGCAGTGTGCAAATGATTATTGGATCAAGTTATGTGAGTCCATTCAAATCGCAAGTGATAAGGGAGACATAAGAAGCATGTATGAAGGAATAAAGAAAGCCTGTGGTCCAGTGATCAAAAGAAGTGCACCATTGAAAACCTTGACTGGAGAAGTCATCACTGATAAGAAACAGCAGATGGACAGATGGGTAGAGCACTATTTGGAGCTTTACTCAAGTGAGACCAAACTAGCGGATAATGCCCTCAACGCCATAGAGGCTCTACCAACTCTTGACCACCTGGACACACTTCCCACCATAACAGAAGTTAAGTGTGCTATAAATGAACTTGCATCTGGCAAGGCTCCAGGTAAGGATGGGATTCCAATAGAGGTTATCAGGAGTGGGCAAGACACACTCACTATACAGATCCACCAGCTAATAGAGCTATGCTGGCGTGAAGGACAAGTCCCACAGGATTTCAAAGATTCAAGCATCATAACACTGTACAAGAACAAGGGCGATCGGAGCGACTGCAACAACTATAGGGGTATCTCACTTCTGTGTATTGTTGGAAAAGTATTTGCCAGAATTGTTCTGCGCAGACTTCAAGTCCTAGGAGATCAAGTCTACCCCGAATCACAGTGTGGCTTTCGACAGAACCGGTCTACCACTGATATGATATTCTCATTGCGACAAATGCAAGAAAAATGCCGTGAACAGAATCAACCACTGTTTATTGCCTTCATTGACCTCACAAAGGCATTTGATTTGGTCAGTCGTGAGGGTCTGTTCAAGGCACTAAAGAAGATTGGCTGCCCACCAACTCTTCTGTCCATTGTGGAATCGTTCCACACAGGCATGAAGGGTATAATCAAGTTTGATGGTGCAACTTCTGAAGAATTTGAAATCAAGAGTGGAGTTAAGCAAGGTTGTGTACTAGCTCCCACCCTCTTTGGAATATACTTTTCACTTCTACTGAAATATGCATTTCGTGATCAGGATGGTGGTATATACATTCACTCACGCTCAGATGGCGGCCTCTACAATGCTCAGAGATTGAAGGCTAAGACCAAAATTAGGAGGGTACTGATCAGAGAGTTGCTTTTTGCAGATGATGCTGCAGTTACGACCCACTCTGAGGAAGAATTGCAATGTCTACTATCTGCATTCTCCAATGCTTGTTCTGAATTTGGTTTAACAATTAGCAAAAAGAAGACACAGATTATGTCACAAGGTGCACATGGGGTACCATCAATCTTTATTGACGACGCCGAACTAGAGATAGTAGACCATTTTACATATCTAGGATCGGTGGTAAATAGCAAATTATCCCTCGATCAGGAAATCAACATCCGGATTGGTAAGGCAGCAACAACAATGAACAGGTTAAGAAAAAGAGTCTGGGAGAACAGGAAGCTTACTGCCAAAACAAAAGTCCTTGTCTATCAAGCCTGTGTCCTTAGTACTCTTCTCTATGGCAGTGAAACCTGGACAACTTACTCACACCAAGAGAACAATTTAAACAGCTTTCATATGCGGTGTCTGCGAAGAATTCTTGGTATTAAGTGGCAAGACAAAATCACAAATACTGAAGTATTGGAAAGATGAGGCTGTGTGACAGTTTATTCCATGCTCAGTCTTCGTAGACTTAGATGGATAGGACATCTTAGGCGGATGGATGATGGTAGAATACCAAAGGATATCTTTTTTGGTGAATTACAGATGGGTAAGAGATCTCAGGGTCGGCCTCTACTACGATACAAAGATGTGTGTAAGCGGGACATGATTGATACAGGCATTGATAATGCACATTGGGAGCAAGTCGCCGCTGAACGTGTTGCATGGAGGGCAAATATCAGAAATGGAATAAAGTCAAAGGAGAAAATTATTGCAGAAAAGTCACACACCAAGCGTTTGAGACGTAAGATGGTGCATGATGGTGGAAATGACCACGTGTTCACATGCACCCACTGTGAACGGACATTTACAGCGCAAATTGGCCTTATCAGTCACACTCGCTACCGCCATAGTTAAAAGTTATTATGCCTTTTTAAAGCACAAACTATCGTCTGTCAAGACGGCAAGGTGCCAATGTATGTATGTATGTGTTACATGGTGCTATGTGGATGTCCACACAACATGATAAGGATGCTATACCCAACCTGTGTTGTTACATGGTGCTATGTGGATGTCCACACAACATGACAAGGATGCTTTATTCATCCTGTGTTGTTACATGGTGCTATGTGGATGTCCACACAATATGACAAGGATGCTTTATTCATCCTGTGTTGTTACATGGTGCTATGTGGATGTCCACACAACATGACAAGGATGTTTTATTCATCCTGTGTTGTTACATGGTGCTATGTGGATGTCCACACAACATGACAAGGATGCTTTATTCATCCTGTGTTGTTACATGGTGCTATGTGGATGTCCACACAACATGACAAGGATGCTTTATTCATCCTGTGTTGTTACATGGTGCTATGTGGATGTCCACACAACATGACAAGGATGCTATACCCAACCTGTAGTTACATGGTGCTATGTGGATGTCCACACAACATGACAAGGATGCTATACCCAACCTGTTGTGACATGGTGCTATGTGGATGTCCACACAACATGACAAGGTGCTATACCCAACCTTCTCAGACCAGGGTGAACAACTCGGAGGATCAATGTGCACATGATACACATCCCTGTCATTGGACATTGACAAGAGCAGGCCGGCTGAACATGTCACTGCCCTAACAACACTTCTAAAATTACCTAAACTACCCCACAATGAACAACTACAGCACATGTGATTCTGGTATACACACATATGGGTCTTCACAGGTGCTGCAGAGTTCCTATACTGTGCTGAGATTCTCTTTCTGTAATCTGTGGGAGGAGACTGGAGCACTAAAGGAGATATCTGTGTGTGATCTATGGGAGGAGACTGGAGCACTAATGGAGATATCTGTGTGTGATCTATGGGAGGAGACTGGAGCACTATAGGAGATATCTGTGCATGATCTATGGGAGGAGACTGGAGCACTAAAGGAGATATCTGTGTGTGATCTACGGGAGGAGACTGGAGCACTATAGGAGATATCTGTGCGTGATCTATGGGAGGAGACTGGAGCACTAAAGGAGATATCTGTGTGTGATCTATGGGAGGAGACTGGAGCACTATAGGAGATATCTGTGTGTAATCTATGGGAGGAGACTGGAGCACTAAAGGAGATATCTGTGTGTGATCTATGGGAGAGACTGGAGCACTATAGGAGATATCTGTGTGTGATCTATGGGAGGAGACTGGAGCATGGAGATATCTATGTGTGATCTATGGGAGGAGACTGGATCACTAAAGGAGATATCTGTGTGTGATCTATGGGAGGAGACTGGAGCACTATAGGAGATATCTGTGTGTGATCTATGGGAGGAGACTGGAGCACTTATGGAGATATCTGTGTGTGATCTATGGGAGGAGACTGGAGCACTATAGGAGATATCTATGTGTGATCTATGGGAGGAGACTGGAGCACTAAAGGAGATATCTGTGTGTGATCTATGGGAAGAGAATGGAGCACTATAGGAGATATCTATGTGTGATCTATGGGAGGAGACTGGAGCACTAAAGGAGATATATGTGTGTGATCTATGGGAGAGACTGGAGCACTATAGGAGACATCTGTGTGTGATCTATGGGAGATGAGCATGGAGATATCTATGTGTGATCTATGGGAGGAGACTGGAGCATTAAAGGAGATGTCTGTGCGTGATCTATGGGAGGAGACTGGAGCAGTATAGGAGATATCTGTGTGTGATCTATGAGAGGAGACTGGAGCACTATAGGAGATATCTGTGCTTGATCTATGGGAGGAGACTGGAGCACTATAGGAGATATCTGTGTGTGATCTATGGGAGGAGACTGGAGCACTTATGGAGATATCTGTGTGTGATCTATGGGAGGAGACTGGAGCATTAAAGGAGATGTCTGTGCGTGATCTCTGGGAGGAGACTGGAGCACTAAAGGATATATATATATGTGTAATCTATGGGAGGAGACTGGAGCACTATAGGAGATATCTATGTGTGATCTATGGGAGGAGACTGGAGCACTAAAGGAGATATCTGTGTGTGATCTATGGGAGGAGACTGGAGCACTAAAGGGGATATCTGTGCGTGATCTATGGGAGGAGACTGGAGCACTTATGGAGATATCTGTGCGTGATCTATGGGAGGAGACTGGAGCACTTATGGAGATATCTGTGTATGATCTATGGGAGGAGACTGGAGCACTTATGGAGATATCTGTGTATGATCTATGGGAGGAGACTGGAGCACTATAGGAGATATCTGTGTGTGATCTATGGGGGGAGACTGAAGCACTTATTGAGATATCTGTGTATGATCTATGGGAGGAGACTGGAGCACTATAGGAGATATCTGCGTGTGATCTATGGGAGGAGACTGGGGCACTTATGAAGATATCTATGTGTGATCTATGGGAGGAGACTGGGGCACTTATGAAGATATCTATGTGTGATCTATGGGAGAGGCTGGAGCACTTATGAAGATATCTATGTGTGATCTATGGGAGGAAACTGGAGCACTAAAGGATATATATATATGTGTGATCTATGGGAGGAGACTGGAGCACTATAGGAGATATCTATGTGTGATCTATGGGAGGAGACTGGAGCACTAAAGGAGATATCTGTGCGTGATCTATGGGAGGAGACTGGAGCACTATAAGAGATATCTGTGCGTGATCTATGGGAGGAGACTGGAGCACTAAAGGAGATATTTGTGTGTGATCTATGGGAGGAGACTGGAGCACTTATGGAGATATCTGTGTGTGATCTAAAGGGAGGAGACTGGAGCACTATAGGAGATATCTATGTGTGATCTATGGGAGGAGACTGGAGCATGGAGATATCTATGTGTGATCTATGGGAGGAGACTGGAGCACTAAATGAGATGTCTGTGCATGATCTATGGGAGGAGACTGGAGCACTTATGGAGATATGTCTGCAATGAACGAGATACTTGACCAAAAGCATACCAATGTGTACCATACAAGTAAATTAAAACACACATAAAATTGATCTGTTGACAATGATATCAAATAGCCCTCTCAAGCATCACATATCATGTCAACAACAACTCACATAACCATTACAATTCATGACTGTAGTATTGATTTACACACATATATCTGGTGGCTGAAGAAGTTGAGACGGGCTGGCAATCAAACTCAATTGTCTGCAACAACAACCCCCCCCCCCCCCACATACAGATTTATGCCAGCTAGTCTTGATGTAAATCACCCCCCCCCACATACAGATAATCACCCCCCCCCCCCACACACACAGATTTATGCCAGCTAATCTTGATGTAAATCACCCCCCCCCCCCCCCCAACATAGATTTATGCCAGCTAGTCTTGATGTAAATCACCCCCCCCCCCCCAACCCTCACATACAGATTTATGCCAGCTAGTCTTGAGGTACATCACCTCCCCCCCCCCTCACATACAGATTTATGCCAGCTAGTCTTGATGTAAATCACACCCCCCCCCCCCCCACATACAGATTTATGCCAGCTAGTCTCGATGTAAATCCCGCCTCCCCACATACAGATTTATGCCAGCTAGTCTTGATGTAAATCACCCCCCCCCCCACACATTCAGATTTATGCCAGCTAGTCTTGTTGTAAATCAACCCACCCACCCCCCCCCACATAGATTTATGCCAGCTAGTCTTGATGTAAATCACCCCCCCCCCCACATACAGATTTATGCCAGCTAGTCTTGATGTAAATCACCCCCCCCCCCCCACACACACATACAGATTTATGCCAAATAGTCTTGATGTAAATCATCCCCCCCCACACACACACATACAGATTTATGCCAGCTAGACTTGATGTAAATCACCCCCCCCCCCCCACACACACACACATACAGATTTATGCCAGCTAGTCTTGATGTAAATCATCCCCCCCCCCCCCACATACAGATTTATGCCAGCTAGTCTTGATGTAAATCACCCCCCCCCCCCCACATACACACATACAGATTTATGCCAGCTAGACTTGATGTAAATCACCCCCCCCCCCCACACACACACACATAGATTTATGCCAGCTAGACTTGATGTAAATCACCCCCCCCCCCCCCACATACAGATTTATGCCAGCTAGTCTTGATGTAAATCACCCCCCCCCCACACACACACACATACAGATTTATGCCAGCTAGACTTGATGTAAATAATCCCCCCCACACACACACATACAGATCTATGCCAGCTAGTCTTGATGTAAATCACCCCCCCCCCCACCCCACATACAGATTTATGCCAGCTAGTCTTGATGTAAATCACCCCCCCCCCCCCACATACAGATTTATGCCAGCTAGTCTTGATGTAAACCCCCCCCCCCCCCCATACAGATTTAAGCCAGCTAGACTTGATGTAAATCACCCCCACCCCCACATACAGATTTATGCCAGCTAGTCTTGATGTAAATCACCCCCCACACACATACAGATTTATGCCAGCTAGTCTTGATGTAAATCACCCCCCCCCCCCCCACATACAGATTTATGCCAGCTAGTCTTGATGTAACCCCCCCCCCCCCACATACAGATTTAAGCCAGCTAGACTTGATGTAAATCACCCCCCCCCCCATACAGATTTATGCCAGCTAGTCTTGATGTAAATCACCCCCCACACACATACAGATTTATGCCAGCTAGTCTTGATGTAAATCACCCCCCCCCCCCACATACAGATTTATGCCAGCTAGTCTTGATGTAAACCCCCCCCCCCCCCCCCACATACAGATTTATGCCAGCTAGTCTTGATGTAAATCACCCCCCCCCCCCCACATACACACATACAGATTTATGCCAGCTAGACTTGATGTAAATTACCCCCCCCCCCCCACACACACATACAGATTTATGCCAGTTAGACTTGATGTAAGTCACCCCCCCCCCCACATACAGATTTATGCCAGCTAGTCTTGATGTAAATCACCCCCCCCCCCCCACACACACACACATACAGATTTATGCCAGCTAGACTTGATGTAAATCATCCCCCCTCCACACACACACATACAGATTTATGCCAGCTAGTCTTGATGTAAATCACCACCCCCCCCCCCCCCACATACAGATTTATGCCAGCTAGTCTTGATGTAAATCACCCCCCCCCCCCTCCACATACAGATTTATGCCAGCTAGTCTTGATGTAAACTCCCCCCCCCCCCCACATACAGATTTAAGCCAGCTAGACTTGATGTAAATCACCCCCCCCCCCACATACAGATTTATGCCAGCTAGTCTTGATGTAAATCACCCCCCACACACATACAGATTTATGCCAGCTAGTCTTGATGTAAATCACCCCCACCCCCCACATACAGATTTATGCCAGCTAGTCTTGATGTAAATCACCCCCCCCCCCACACACACACACACACACACATACAGATTTATGCCAGCTAGTCTTGATATAAATCACCCCCCCCCCCACATACACACACAGATTTATGCCAGCTAGTCTTGATGTAAATCACCCCCCCCCCCCACATACAGATTTATGTCAGCTAGTCTTGATGTAAATACCCCCCCCCCCCCACACATACAGATTTAAGCCAGCTAGTCTTGATGGAAATACCCCCCCCCCCACATACAGATTTATGCCAGCTAGTCTTGATGTAAATCACCCCCCCCCCCACATACAGATTTATGCCAGCTAGTCTTGATGTAAATCACCCCCCCCCCCCCCCACATACAGATTTATGCCAGCTAGTCTTGATGTAAATCACCCCCCCCCCCACATACAGATTTATGCCAGCTAGTCTTGATGTAAATCACCCCCCCCCCACATACAGATGTAAGCCAGCTAGTCTTGATGTAAATCACCCCCCCCCCCACATACAGATTTATGCCAGCTAGTCTTGATGTAAATCACCCCCCCCCCCCCCCACATACAGATTTATGCCAGCTAGTCTTGATGTAAATCACCCCCCCCCCACATACAGATTTATGCCAGCTAGTCTTGATGTAAATCACCCCCCCCCCCCCACATACAGATTTATGCCAGCTAGTCTTGATGTAAATCACCCCCCCCCCCACCCACATAGAGATTTATACCAGCTAGTCTTGATGTAAAACACCCCCCCCCCCCACATACAGATTTATGCCAGCTAGTCTTGATGTAAATCACCCCCACCCCCCACATACAGATTTATGCCAGCTAGTCTTGATGTAAATCACCCCCCCCCCTCCACACACACACACATACAGATTTATGCCAGCTAGTCTTGATATAAATCACCCCCCCCCCCCACATACACACACAGATTTATGCCAGCTAGTCTTGATGTAAATCACCCCCCCCCCCCCCACATACAGATTTATGTCAGCTAGTCTTGATGTAAATACCCCCCCCCCCCCACACATACAGATTTAAGCCAGCTAGTCTTGATGGAAATCACCCCCCCCCCACATAGATTTAAGCCAGCTATTCTTGATGTAAATCACCCCCCCCCCCATACAGATTTATGCCAGCTAGTCTTGATGTAAATCACCCCCCACACACATACAGATTTATGCCAGCTAGTCTTGATGTAAATCACCCCCCCCCCCCCCCCCACATACAGATTTATGCCAGCTAGTCTTGATGTAAACCCCCCCCCCCCCCACATACAGATTTATGCCAGCTAGTCTTGATGTAAATCACCCCCCCCCCCCACATACACACATACAGATTTATGCCAGCTAGACTTGATGTAAATTACCCCCCCCCCCCCACACACACATACAGATTTATGCCAGTTAGACTTGATGTAAGTCACCCCCCCCCCACATACAGATTTATGCCAGCTAGTCTTGATGTAAATCACCCCCCCCCCCCACACACACACACATACAGATTTATGCCAGCTAGACTTGATGTAAATCATCCCCCCTCCACACACACACATACAGATTTATGCCAGCTAGTCTTGATGTAAATCACCACCCCCCCCCCCACATACAGATTTATGCCAGCTAGTCTTGATGTAAATCACCCCCCCCCCCTCCACATACAGATTTATGCCAGCTAGTCTTGATGTAAACTCCCCCCCCCCACATACAGATTTAAGCCAGCTAGACTTGATGTAAATCACCCCCCCCCCCCCACATACAGATTTATGCCAGCTAGTCTTGATGTAAATCACCCCCCACACACATACAGATTTATGCCAGCTAGTCTTGATGTAAATCACCCCCACCCCCCACATACAGATTTATGCCAGCTAGTCTTGATGTAAATCACCCCCCCCACACACACACACACACACACATACAGATTTATGCCAGCTAGTCTTGATATAAATCACCCCCCCCCCCCCCCACATACACACACAGATTTATGCCAGCTAGTCTTGATGTAAATCACCCCCCCCCCCACATACAGATTTATGTCAGCTAGTCTTGATGTAAATACCCCCCCCCCACACATACAGATTTAAGCCAGCTAGTCTTGATGGAAATACCCCCCCCCCCCCCCCACATACAGATTTATGCCAGCTAGTCTTGATGTAAATCACCCCCCCCCCCCACATACAGATTTATGCCAGCTAGTCTTGATGTAAATCACCCCCCCCCCCCACATACAGATTTATGCCAGCTAGTCTTGATGTAAATCACCCCCCCCCCCACATACAGATTTATGCCAGCTAGTCTTGATGTAAATCACCCCCCCCCCCCACATACAGATGTAAGCCAGCTAGTCTTGATGTAAATCACCCCCCCCCCCCCCCCCATACAGATTTATGCCAGCTAGTCTTGATGTAAATCACCCCCCCCCCCCACATACAGATTTATGCCAGCTAGTCTTGATGTAAATCACCCCCCCCCCCACATACAGATTTATGCCAGCTAGTCTTGATGTAAATCACCCCCCCCCCCCCACATACAGATTTATGCCAGCTAGTCTTGATGTAAATCACCCCCCCCCCTCCCCCACCCACATAGAGATTTATACCAGCTAGTCTTGATGTAAAACACCCCCCCCCCCCCACATACAGATTTATGCCAGCTAGTCTTGATGTAAATCACCCCCACCCCCCACATACAGATTTATGCCAGCTAGTCTTGATGTAAATCACCCCCCCCCCCTCCACACACACACACACACACACATATAGATTTATGCCAGCTAGTCTTGATATAAATCACCCCCCCCCCCCACATACACACACAGATTTATGCCAGCTAGTCTTGATGTAAATCACCCCCCCCCCCCCACATACAGATTTATGTCAGCTAGTCTTGATGTAAATACCCCCCCCCCCCACACATACAGATTTAAGCCAGCTAGTCTTGATGGAAATCACCCCCCCCCCCCCCCCCCACATAGATTTAAGCCAGCTATTCTTGATGTAAATCACCCCCCCCCCCACACACACACAGATTTATGCCAGCTAGTCTTGATGTAAATCCCCCCCCCCCACATAGATTTAAGCCAGCTATTCTTGATGTAAATCACCCCCCCCCCCCACACACACACACAGATTTATGCCAGCTAGTCTTGATGTAAATCACCCCCCACACACATACAGATTTATGCCAGCTAGTCTTGATGTAAATCACCCCCCCCCCCCCCCCACATACAGATTTATGCCAGCTAGTCTTGATGTAAACCCCCCCCCCCCACATACAGATTTATGCCAGCTAGTCTTGATGTAAATCACCCCCCCCCCCCAGATACACACATACAGATTTATGCCAGCTAGACTTGATGTAAATTACCCCCCCCCCCTCCACACACACACATACAGATTTATGCCAGTTAGACTTGATGTAAATCACCCCCCCCCCCCACATACAGATTTATGCCAGCTAGTCTTGATGTAAATCACCCCCCCCCCCCACACACACACATACAGATTTATGCCAGCTAGACTTGATGTAAATCATCCCCCCTCCACACACACACATACAGATTTATGCCAGCTAGTCTTGATGTAAATCACCCCCCCCCCTCCACATACAGATTTATGCCAGCTAGTCTTGATGTAAACTCCCCCCCCCCCCCACATACAGATTTAGGCCAGCTAGACTTGATGTAAATCACCCCCCCCCCCAGATACAGATTTATGCCAGCTAGTCTTGATGTAAATCACCCCCCACACACATACAGATTTATGCCAGCTAGTCTTGATGTAAATCACCCCCACCCCCCACATACAGATTTATGCCAGCTAGTCTTGATGTAAATCACCCCCCCCCCCACACACACACACATACAGATTTATGCCAGCTAGTCTTGATATAAATCACCCCCCCCCCCCCCCACATACACACACAGATTTATGCCAGCTAGTCTTGATGTAAATACCCCCCCCCCCCACACATACAGATTTAAGCCAGCTAGTCTTGATGGAAATCACCCCCCCCCCCCACATAGATTTAAGCCAGCTATTCTTGATGTAAATCACCCCCCCCCCCCACACACACACACACAGATTTATGCCAGCTAGTCTTGATGTAAATCCCCCCCCCCCACATACAGATTTATGCCAGCTAGTCTTGATGTAAATCACCCCCCCCCCCCACATACAGATTTATGCCAGCTAGTCTTGATGTAAATCACCCCCCCCCCCCCCCACATACAGATTTATGCCAGCTAGTCTTGATGTAAATCACCCCCCCCCCCCACATACAGATTTATGCCAGCTAGTTTTGATGTAAATCACCCCCACCCCCCACATACAGATTTATGCCAGCTAGTCTTGATGTAAATCACCCCCCACACACATACAGATTTATGCCAGCTAGTCTTGATGTAAATCACCCCCCCCCCCCTCCACATACAGATTTATGCCAGCTGGTCTTGATGTAAATCACCCCCCCCCCCACACACACACACACACACATACAGATTTATGCCAGCTAGTCTTGATGTAAATCACCCCCCCCCCCACACACACACACACAGATTTATGCCAGCTAGTCTTGATGTAAATCACCCCCCCCCCCCCACATACAGATTTATGCCAGCTAGTCTTGATGTAAATCAACCCCCCCCCCCCCCCCACATACAGATGTAAGCCAGCTAGTCTTGATGTAAATCACCCCCCCCCCCACATACAGATTTATGCCAGCTAGTCTTGATGTAAATCACCCCCCCCCCACATACAGATTTATGCCAGCTAGTCTTGATGTAAATCACCCCCCCCCCCCCCACATACAGATTTATGCCAGCT
The DNA here is from genome assembly GCA_963921405.1 of Cepaea hortensis. Taxonomy (NCBI): domain Eukaryota; kingdom Metazoa; phylum Mollusca; class Gastropoda; order Stylommatophora; family Helicidae; genus Cepaea; species Cepaea hortensis. The sequence goes on from OY992893.1 coordinate 7,998,965, forward strand.
AGTCTTGATGTAAATCACCCCCCCCCCCCACCCACATAGAGATTTATACCAGCTAGTCTTGATGTAAAACACCCCCCCCCCCACATACAGATTTATGCCAGCTAGTCTTGATGTAAATCACCCCCACCCCCCACATACAGATTTATGCCAGCTAGTCTTGATGTAAATCACCCCCCCCCCTCCACACACACACACACACACACACATGCAGATTTATGCCAGCTAGTCTTGATATAAATCACCCCCCCCCCCCCACATACACACACAGATTTATGCCAGCTAGTCTTGATGTAAATCACCCCCCCCCCCCCCCCACATACAGATTTATGTCAGCTAGTCTTGATGTAAATACCCCCCCCCCCACACATACAGATTTAAGCCAGCTAGTCTTGATGGAAATCACCCCCCCCCCCCCCCCCACATAGATTTAAGCCAGCTATTCTTGATGTAAATCACCCCCCCCCCCACACACACACACAGATTTATGCCAGCTAGTCTTGATGTAAATCCCCCCCCCCCCACATAGATTTAAGCCAGCTATTCTTGATGTAAATCACCCCCCCCCACACACACACACACAGATTTATGCCAGCTAGTCTTGATGTAAATCCCCCCCCCCACATACAGATTTATGCCAGCTAGTCTTGATGTAAATCACCCCCCCCCCCCCCACATACAGATTTATGCCAGCTAGTCTTGATGTAAATCACCCCCCCCCCCCCCACATACAGATTTATGCCAGCTAGTCTTGATGTAAATCACCTAACCCCCCCCCCCCCCACATACAGATTTATGCCAGCTAGTTTTGATGTAAATCACCCCCACCCCCCACATACAGATTTATGCCAGCTAGTCTTGATGTAAATCACCCCCCACACACATACAGATTTATGCCAGCTAGTCTTGATGTAAATCACCCCCCCCCCCCCACACACACACAGATTTATGCCAGCTAGTCTTGATGTAAATCACCCCCCCCCCCCACATACAGATTTATGCCAGCTAGTCTTGATGTAAATCACCCCCCCCCCCCACATACAGATGTAAGCCAGCTAGTCTTGATGTAAATCACCCCCCCCCCCAAAAAAAAAAAAAAAACAGATTTAAGCCAGCTAGTGTTGATGTAAATCCCCCCCCCCCACATACAGATTTAAGCCAGCTAGTCTTGATGTAAATCACCCCCCCCCCCCCACATAGATTTAAGCCAGCTAGTCTTGATGTAAATCATCCCCCCCCCCCACATACAGATTTATGCCAGCTAGTCTTGATGTAAATCACCCCCCCCCCCCCATACAGATTTATGCCAGCTAGTCTTGATGTAAATCACCCCCCCCCCCACATACAGATTTATGCCAGCTAGTCTTGATGTAAATCACCCCCCCCCCCCCACATACAGATTTATGCCAGCTAGTCTTGATGTAAATCACCCCCCCCCCCCCCACATACAGATTTATGCCAGCTAGTCTTGATGTAAATCACCCCCCCCCCCCCACATACAGATTTATGCCAGCTAGTCTTGATGTAAATCACCCCCCCCCCCCCACATAGAGATTTATACCAGCTAGTCTTGATGTAAAACACCCCCCCCCCCCCACATACAGATTTATGCCAGCTAGTCTTGATGTAAATCACCCCCCCCCCCCCACATACAGATTTATGCCAGCTAGTCTTGATGTAAATCACCCCCCCCCCTGTGTCCCTCGCCCACTCTGACTTCTGAGGTACTTGTAATTTACTGCCCCAAGTCAAGGACAAGAAGTCAATATTTTAGTCCTGAGACAGGAGAAAGCCTATATACTATTCCCATATAAATCAGCATAAAGGCATAAAACCACTGGTGGCAGACTGTCTTAGCTGCTTTGAGACAGCTTGTAATGGGGTTCATATAGAAAACACACTGAATAATTATTAGCATAATCATTGTCATTATCAGCATCATCATCAGCATCACCAGATTTATCATCATTATCAACATCCCTGTCCTCAAATCATCATTATTCACTTCATCATCAACATGATCATCTTTATCATCAACATCAGCATCAATATCATCATCAACATTATCACTCTCACCATTATCGACATCAATAACATCACCATCAACATGCTCATTGCCATCAACATCATCATCAGTGTCATCATCTTCACCACCATTATCCCTATCATCATTATCAGCATCAGCATCATCATGTTCACTATCAACATCAAAATCATGATCATCACCATTGTCAACATCACTTTCAACATCATTGTCACCATCAACATGATCATCAAAATCATCATTATCACCATCAATATCATTATCAACATTACCATCAATATTATGATCAATATTATCATCACCAACATCTTCATCAACATCACCATTACCACAAAAACCACCATCAATGTCACCATTACCATCATCATCACCTTCACAAACATCGCATCATCATCAACATCACCATCTACACAATCATCATAACCTTCACCAGAATCATGAATGCATGAGTCAACCAGCAACACACTAAGCCTCACCATGTCTCTTCTTCCTACTCTACCGCTCAGCTGTGGAACAATCTTCCACAAGAAATCAAAGACACCACCAATCCCTATACATACAGTCGCAACCTATTTGAACACTATTACAGAACAGACTACATGCCCCCCTCCCTAAAAATGAAGACCAAAAATAATAATGATGTCAAATGACAACTAGTATAACAAACATTCCCCTATGTAAGATACGTTACACCTACCTCAGGTAATTATAACTGTAATTGCCATGTAAAAATTTAGTTTTAGTGAGTCAAGTATTATTGATTACTGCATGTTTTCCTTGTCTCTTAATACATATTGTTCTGTTGTCTAAGATTAGCCTCATAAGTGATGTATGAATTAAATATTGTATGAGAGCAGAGAGTTAAGAAGGGCATGCATGCCCTATTCTTAACCCTTTAAAAATAAAGTTTGTTTGTTCATTCCTTCGTTCCTCTTCCTCCTTCTTCTTGGTTTTCTTTTTCTTATGTAGATTCACACGTCTGCAAGAGTCTAGTACTGTCCCCTAGTTTACAGTTCCCTCAACTGGACGCATCTTCTTAACCCCCTTCCCACCTGGTGTCCTCCTCTCATGTTGCTATGGCAATCTGTGGCCTCATCATGTTATCAACCTTTAACCCCTTGACCTCCACTTCCATATCATAACCACATTTCTGGTTTTAGCCACTTTGTTATAATCATACACGTGTCCAGTGTACCTCAAGAAACAGATGAGTCACTTTTATATATATAGATATATTTTAATGTAGAGTTGTTCATGTGGTTGTATGGCAGTGTGTTTATTGTTTGCATGTAGATATATATATATATATTTTAATGTAGAGTTGTTCATGTGGTTGTATGGCAGTGTGTTTATTGTTTGCCATCCATCCATCCATCATGTGCCATGCCGGTAAGCGTGGGCGGTCATGTTCTGCCATCTCACTCGATCAACAGAGTCGTGGATCAGTTCCGTGTTTCTGTCTCGACCATGCCACAAGGCCAAGCCATCCAGATACTTGTTTCTAGGTCTTCCCCTTGGTCTGTTCCCCTCGATCTTACCAGTTGTCACCAAGTTCTCCAAATCATTTCTTCTCATAACATGCCCAAAAAATTGTGACTGTCTACGTCTAATGTCTCTGATCAGTTTACGATCTTCATTTGTTTCTTGAAGGACTTGTTCATTGGTCTTTCTGGCTGTCCATGGTATTCTTTGCATTTTCCTCAGAAACCACATTTCTACAGCCATCAGATGTTTTTCAGCCTGGCTGCTCATTGTCCAAGCTTCACATCCATATAAAAGTACAGGTTCTATGTAGCATCTCAACACTCTTTTTCTCGTTTCAATTGACATCTTTTTATTGGTCAGTATGTTTTTCATCTTGCTAAAGGCTACTTTTGCCATGGCGATTCTTGTTCTAATCTCTTCAAGGCATCTCCCATCAGATGTTATTACTGTTCCGAGGTAATTGTACCCATTCACTTGTTGAAGAATATTCCCATTTACTTGTATATTACACTGTGGTATTTCGTTCTTCTTAGTGACGACCATAATCTGTGTCTTTTTACAATTTAATTCTAACCCTAGTTGTTCACTGTGTGTAACAACCGCATCTACTAAATTTTGCAGGTCCTGTTCATTGTCTGCAATCAAGACTGTATCATCTGCATATCTAATGTTATTGTTTGCATGTAGATATATATATATATATTTTAATGTAGAGTTGTTCATGTGGTTGTATCGCAGTGTGTTTATTGTTTGCATAGAGTTGTTCATGTGGTTGTATGGCAGTGTGTTTATTGTTTGCATAGAGTTGTTCATGTGGTTGTATCGCAGTGTGTTTATTGTTTGCATGTAGATATATATATATATATATTTTAATGTAGAGTTGTTCATGTGGTTGTATGGCAGTGTGTTTATTGTTTGCATGTAGATATATATATATATATATATATATATTTTAATGTAGAGTTGTTCATGTGGTTGTATGGCAGTGTGTTTATTGTTTGCATGTAGATATATATATATATATATATATATTTTAATGTAGAGTTGTTCATGTGGTTGTATGGCAGTGTGTTTATTGTTTGCATGTAGATATATATATATATATATTTTAATGTAGAGTTGTTCATGTGGTTGTATGGCAGTGTGTTTATTGTTTGCATGTAGATATATATATATATATATATTTTAATGTAGAGTTGTTCATGTGGTTGTATGGCAGTGTGTTTATTGTTTGCATGTAGATATATATATATATATATATTTTAATGTAGAGTTGTTCATGTGGTTGTATGGCAGTGTGTTTATTGTTTGCATGTAGATATATATATATATATATATTTTAATGTAGAGTTGTTCATGTGGTTGTATGGCAGTGTGTTTATTGTTTGCATGTAGATATATATATATATATATATTTTAATGTAGAGTTGTTCATGTGGTTGTATCAGTGTGTTTATTGTTTGCATATATATATATATCTTCTTCAGCGTTCCGAGCCATTGAGGTTCTTTGCTGCAAATACAATCCGTCTCCATTCGTCTCTCTGGTGGACCTTCTCTTGCCAGTCGCTGATTCCAAGTGCTTGTAGGTCTGTACATGTATTATCTCTCCACCGCCTTCTTGGTCTACCTCGGGGTCTACGGTCATTTATTTCCTGAGTGTAAGCGAGTTTTGTTTCCCTATTATCTTCCATTCTTTCTATATGCCCCAGCCATTGTAGTCTATTAGCCTTCATGATACCAGTGATTAGCGGGGACTTAAACAGATCATAAATGTCTTTGTTACTTCTTCTTTTCCACTCTCCACTTTGTGTGTCCCTAATGGGTCCAAAGATGCGTCTTAAAATTTTGTTCTCAAAGGTTTGTAACAAGGCTTCGTCTCCTTTCATTGTACTCCAGGTTTCAGAGCCATACAGCACAACTGGTCTGATCAGTGTTTTGTATATTGTGATTTTGGTGTTACGAGATAGCGCCTTTGATTTTAGTAGATGTTGTAGTGCATAGTATATCTTATTTCCAGAGTTGATTCTAGTTTGTATTTCTTCCCTTATGATGTTGGAGCAGTTGAAGATTGTACCCAGGTATTTGTATGTTTCCGTTCTTTTAATGGTCATATTATCTATTTGTATGTGGCCAGAGTTTCTAGCCATTCCGTCTCTTGAAATTACCATATATTCTGTCTTATCTTGGTTGATAACCAGCCCCATCTGTTGGGCTTTTCCCTTTAAGTGAGTCAATATTTCCAATGTCTTTTGTTCATTTTGCCCTATAATATCTATATCATCTGCATAACCAAGCAGCTTGGATGTTCCTCCAATATCACATTCCTCCTTTACCTTCCTTACAACTTTCTCTAGAGCCAGATTGAAGAGTAGCGGCGATAGTGCATCACCCTGTTTCAAGCCAGATGTTATTTGGAAGGGGTCTGATTTCCTGCCTTTATATGTTACTATATTATAAGTATCTTCCATGCATAGTCTGGTCATGTTGATTAACTTCCTTGGTATTCCAAATTCCTGCATAGCATTCCATAGACTATTCCTATGGACACTATCATAAGCCTTTTTAAAATCCACAAAAATGTTATGGAGATCTCTTTTATATTCCCAATGTTTCTCGGCTATTTGTCGTAAGATAAATATCTGATCTATTGTTGATCTGTTTTGTCTAAAACCCGCCTGGTAGTCACCTAATATGTCTTCTGAATATGGTTTTAGTCTATTTAGTAATACTGCGGATAGTATCTTATAGCTTGTGGACAGTAGTGATATTCCTCTATAATTTCCACATTGGAGCTTGTCTCCTTTCTTAAAGATAGGTATCAATAATGACTCTTTCCAGTCATGGGGTAATTCTTCTGTCCTCCAGATTTTTATTATTAGTTCGTATAGCTTTAGATGTAATGCATGGCCACCTGCCTTTATAAATTCAGCAGCAATTCCATCAGTCCCAGTTGCCTTATTGTTTTTAAGTCGTGTGATTACATATAGGATTTCTTCAAATGTAGGTTCTTCAATTTGTGGTTCGCATGTTAGAACCTCTTCCTGTGGGAAAATGTTACTTGGAGCTTCACAATTTAGTAATTCAATAAAATATTCTTTCCATGTGTTGCACATTTCCTCATTGGTATTTATCATATTCCCATTTTTGTCTTTTAAGCCATATGTGTTTTGTTGGTGCCCTCGTTTCATTGACTTCAGTTCTTTAAAAAAATTTCTGGATTCATTTTTCTGGTGATTAGTTTCCATATCTTTGATTATATTACTCATATATTCTATATATATATATTTTTTAATGTAGAGTTGTTCATGTTGTTGTATGGCAGTGTGTTTATTGTTTGCATGTATATATATATATATATATATATATAATCTGTTAATGTAGAGTTGTTCATGTGGTTGTATCGCAGTGTGTTTATTGTTTGCATGTAGATATATATATATATATATATATATATTAATGCAGAGTTGTTCATGTGGTTGTATGGCAGTGTGTTTATTGTTTGCAGAGAGTTGTTCATGTGGTTGTATGGCAGTGTGTTTATTGTTTGCATAGAGTTGTTCATGTGGTTGTATGGCAGTGTGTTTATTGTTTGCATAGAGTTGTTCATGTGGTTGTATGGCAGTGTGTTTATTGTGTGCATAGAGTTGTTCATGTGGTTGTATGGCAGTGTGTTTATTGTTTGCATAGAGTTGTTCACGTGGTTGTATGGCAGTGTGTTTGTTGTTTGCATAGAGTTGTTCATGTGGTTGTATGGCATCATTGTTTGCATAGAGTTGTTCATGTGGTTATATGGCAGTGTGTTTATTGTTTGCATAGAGTTGTTCATGTGGTTGTATGGCAGTGTGTTTATTGTTTGCATAGAGTTGTTCATGTGGTTGTATGACAGTGTGTTTATTGTTTGCAGAGAGTTGTTCATGTGGTTGTATGGCAGTGTGTTTATTGTTTGCATAGAGTTGTTCATGTGGTTGTATGGCAGTGTGTTTATTGTTTGCATAGAGTTGTTCATGTGGTTGTATGGCAGTGTGTTTATTGTTTGCATAGAGTTGTTCATGTGGTTGTATGGCAGTGTGTTTATTGTTTCCATAGAGTTGTTCATGTGGTTGTATGGCAGTGTGTTTATTGTTTCCATAGAGTTGTTCAAGTGGTTGTATGGCAGTGTGTTTATTGTTTGCATAGAGTTGTTCATGTGGTTGTATGGCAGTGTGTTTATTGTTTGCATAGAGTTGTTCATGTGGTTGTATGGCAGTGTGTTTATTGATTGCATACAGTTGTTCATGTGGTTGTATGGCAGTGTGTTTATTGTTTGCATAGAGTTGTTCATGTGGTTGTATGGCAGTGTGTTTATTGTTTGCATAGTGTTGTTCATGTGGTTGTATGGCAGTGTGTTTATTGCTTGCAGAGAGTTGTTCATGTGGTTGTATGGCAGTGTGTTTATTGCTTGCATAGAGTTGTTCATGTGGTTGTATGGCAGTGTGTTTATTGTTTGCATAGAGTTCTTCATGTGGTTGTATGGTAGTGTGTTTATTGTTTGCATAGAGTTGTTCATGTGGTTGTATGGCAGTGTGTTTATTGTTTGCATAGAGTTGTTCATGTGGTTGTATGGCAGTGTGTTTATTGTTTGCATAGAGTTGTTCATGTGGTTGTATGGCAGTGTGTTTATTGTTTGCATAGAGTTGTTCATGTGGTTGTATGGCAGTGTGTTTATTGCTTGCATAGAGTTGTTCATGTGGTTGTATGGCAGTGTGTTTATTGTTTGCATAGAGTTCTTCATGTGGTTGTATGGTAGTGTGTTTATTGTTTGCATAGAGTTGTTCATGTGGTTGTATGGCAGTGTGTTTATTGTTTGCATAGAGTTGTTCATGTGGTTGTATGGCAGTGTGTTTATTGTTTGCATAGAGTTGTTCATGTGGTTGTATGGCAGTGTGTTTATTGTTTGCATACAGTTGTTCATGTGGTTGTATGGCAGTGTGTTCATTGTTTGCATAGAGTTGTTCATGTGGTTGTATGGCAGTGTGTTCATTGTTTGCATAGAGTTGTTCATGTGGTTGTATGGCAGTGTGTTTATTGTTTGCATAGAGTTGTTCATGTGGTTGTATGGCAGTGTGTTTATTGTTTGCATAGAGTTGTTCATGTGGTTGTATGGCAGTGTGTTTATTGTTTGCATAGAGTTGTTCATGTGGTTGTATGGCAGTGTGTTTATTGTTTGCATAGAGTTGTTCATGTGATTGTATGGCAGTGTGTTTATTGTTTGCATAGAGTTGTTCATGTGGTTGTATGGCAGTGTGTTTATTGTATGCATAGAGTTGTTCATGTGGTTGTATGGCAGTGTGTTTATTGTTTGCATAGAGTTGTTCATGTGGTTGTATGGCAGTGTGTTTATTGTTTGCATAGAGTTGTTCATGTGGTTGTATGGCAGTGTGTTTATTGTTTGCATAGAGTTGTTCATGTGGTTGTATGGCAGTGTGTTTATTGTTTGCATAGAGTTGTTCATGTGGTTGTATGGCAGTGTGTTTATTGTTTGCAGAGAGTTGTTCATGTGGTTGTATGGCAGTGTGTTTATTGTTTGCATAGAGTTGTTCATGTGGTTGTATGGCAGTGTGTTTATTGTTTGCATAGAGTTGTTCATGTGGTTGTATGGCAGTGTGTTTATTGTGTGCATAGAGTTGTTCATGTGGTTGTATGGCAGTGTGTTTATTGTTTGCATAGAGTTGTTCACGTGGTTGTATGGCAGTGTGTTTGTTGTTTGCATAGAGTTGTTCATGTGGTTGTATGGCATCATTGTTTGCATAGAGTTGTTCATGTGGTTATATGGCAGTGTGTTTATTGTTTGCATAGAGTTGTTCATGTGGTTGTATGGCAGTGTGTTTATTGTTTGCATAGAGTTGTTCATGTGGTTGTATGACAGTGTGTTTATTGTTTGCAGAGAGTTGTTCATGTGGTTGTATGGCAGTGTGTTTATTGTTTGCATAGAGTTGTTCATGTGGTTGTATGGCAGTGTGTTTATTGTTTGCATAGAGTTGTTCATGTGGTTGTATGGCAGTGTGTTTATTGTTTGCATAGAGTTGTTCATGTGGTTGTATGGCAGTGTGTTTATTGTTTCCATAGAGTTGTTCATGTGGTTGTATGGCAGTGTGTTTATTGTTTCCATAGAGTTGTTCAAGTGGTTGTATGGCAGTGTGTTTATTGTTTGCATAGAGTTGTTCATGTGGTTGTATGGCAGTGTGTTTATTGTTTGCATAGAGTTGTTCATGTGGTTGTATGGCAGTGTGTTTATTGATTGCATACAGTTGTTCATGTGGTTGTATGGCAGTGTGTTTATTGTTTGCATAGAGTTGTTCATGTGGTTGTATGGCAGTGTGTTTATTGTTTGCATAGTGTTGTTCATGTGGTTGTATGGCAGTGTGTTTATTGCTTGCAGAGAGTTGTTCATGTGGTTGTATGGCAGTGTGTTTATTGCTTGCATAGAGTTGTTCATGTGGTTGTATGGCAGTGTGTTTATTGTTTGCATAGAGTTCTTCATGTGGTTGTATGGTAGTGTGTTTATTGTTTGCATAGAGTTGTTCATGTGGTTGTATGGCAGTGTGTTTATTGTTTGCATAGAGTTGTTCATGTGGTTGTATGGCAGTGTGTTTATTGTTTGCATAGAGTTGTTCATGTGGTTGTATGGCAGTGTGTTTATTGTTTGCATAGAGTTGTTCATGTGGTTGTATGGCAGTGTGTTTATTGCTTGCATAGAGTTGTTCATGTGGTTGTATGGCAGTGTGTTTATTGTTTGCATAGAGTTCTTCATGTGGTTGTATGGTAGTGTGTTTATTGTTTGCATAGAGTTGTTCATGTGGTTGTATGGCAGTGTGTTTATTGTTTGCATAGAGTTGTTCATGTGGTTGTATGGCAGTGTGTTTATTGTTTGCATAGAGTTGTTCATGTGGTTGTATGGCAGTGTGTTTATTGTTTGCATACAGTTGTTCATGTGGTTGTATGGCAGTGTGTTCATTGTTTGCATAGAGTTGTTCATGTGGTTGTATGGCAGTGTGTTCATTGTTTGCATAGAGTTGTTCATGTGGTTGTATGGCAGTGTGTTTATTGTTTGCATAGAGTTGTTCATGTGGTTGTATGGCAGTGTGTTTATTGTTTGCATAGAGTTGTTCATGTGGTTGTATGGCAGTGTGTTTATTGTTTGCATAGAGTTGTTCATGTGGTTGTATGGCAGTGTGTTTATTGTTTGCATAGAGTTGTTCATGTGATTGTATGGCAGTGTGTTTATTGTTTGCATAGAGTTGTTCATGTGGTTGTATGGCAGTGTGTTTATTGTATGCATAGAGTTGTTCATGTGGTTGTATGGCAGTGTGTTTATTGTTTGCATAGAGTTGTTCATGTGGTTGTATGGCAGTGTGTTTATTGTTTGCATAGAGTTGTTCATGTGGTTGTATGGCAGTGTGTTTATTGTTTGCATAGAGTTGTTCATGTGGTTGTATGGCAGTGTGTTTATTGTTTGCATAGAGTTGTTCATGTGGTTGTATGGCAGTGTGTTTATTGTGTGCATAGAGTTGTTCATGTGGTTGTATGGCAGTGTGGTTATTGTTTGCATAGAGTTGTTCATGTGGTTGTATGGCAGTGTGTTTATTGTGTACATAGAGTTGTTCATGTGGTTGTATGGCAGTGTGTTTATTGTTTGCATAGAGTTGTTCATGTGGTTGTATCGCAGTGTGTTTATTGTTTGCATAGAGTTGTTCATGTGTTTGTATGGCAGTGTGTTTATTGTTTGCATAGAGCTGTTCATGTGGTTGTATGGCAGTGTGTTTATTGTTTGCATAGAGTTGTTCATGTGGTTGTATGGCAGTGTGTTTATTGTTTGCATAGAGTTGTTCATGTGGTTGTATGGCAGTGTGTTTATTGTTTGCATAGAGTTGTTCATGTGGTTGTATGGCAGTGTGTTTATTGTTTGCATAGAGTTGTTCATGTGGTTGTATGGCAGTGTATTTATTGTTTGCATAGAGTTGTTCATGTGATTGTATGGCAGTGTGTTTATTGTTTGCATAGAGTTGTTCATGTGGTTGTATGGCAGTGTGTTTATTGTTTGCATAGAGTTGTTCATGTGGTTGTATGGCAGTGTGTTTATTGTTTGCATAGAGTTGTTCATGTGGTTGTATGGCAGTGTGTTTATTGTTTGCATAGAGTTGTTCATGTGGTTGTATGGCAGTGTGTTTATTGTTTGCATACAGTTGTTCATGTGGTTGTATGGCAGTGTGTTTATTGTTTGCATAGAGTTGTTCATGTGGTTGTATGGCAGTGTGTTTATTGTTTGCATAGAGTTGTTCATGTGGTTGTATGGCAGTGTGTTTATTGTTTGCATAGAGTTGTTCATGTGGTTGTATGGCAGTGTGTTTATTGTTTGCATAGAGTTGTTCATGTGGTTGTATGGCAGTGTGTTTATTGTGTGCATAGAGTTGTTCATGTGGTTGTATGGCAGTGTGGTTATTGTTTGCATAGAGTTGTTCATGTGGTTGTATGGCAGTGTGTTTATTGTGTGCATAGAGTTGTTCATGTGGTTGTATGGCAGTGTGTTTATTGTTTGCATAGAGTTGTTCATGTGGTTGTATCGCAGTGTGTTTATTGTTTGCATAGAGTTGTTCATGTGGTTGTATGGCAGTGTGTTTATTGTTTGCATAGAGTTGTTCATGTGGTTGTATGGCAGTGTGTTTATTGTTTGCATAGAGTTGTTCATGTGGTTGTATGGCAGTGTGTTTATTGTTTGCATAGAGTTGTTCATGTGGTTGTATGGCAGTGTGTTTATTGTTTGCATAGAGTTGTTCATGTGATTGTATAGCAGTGTGTTTATTGTTTGAATAGAGTTGTTCATGTGGTTGTATGGCAGTGTGTTTATTGTTTGCATAGAGTTGTTCATGTGGTTGTATGGCAGTGTGTTTATTGTTTGCATAGAGTTGTTCATGTGGTTGTATGGCAGTGTGTTTATTGTTTGCATAGAGTTGTTCATGTGATTGTATGGCAGTGTGTTTATTGTTTGCATGTTGACGAGGGCTTTAGCCACCACGTCCATTTTGTTACTAGTGATTGTCTTCTAGTAAAGTCTACTTCTCGTCTGTTGGTGATTCATTCATGGTTGTTTGTCCCATGTTTCCACTCCTACCTCACCACAGTTCATAATACGCCCAGGTCTAACTGTTGTTTGTTGCATGTATCCGCCCCTACCTCACTGATGACCTCTCTGCAGATCACAATACGTCCAGGTCTAACTGTTGTTTGTTGCATGTATCCACCCATACCTCACCACAGATCACAATACGTCCAGGTCTAACTGTTGTTTGTTGCATGTATCCACCCCTACCTCACCACAGATCACAATACGTCCAGGTCTAACTGTTGTTTGTTGCATGTATCCACCCCTACCTCACCACAGATCACAATACATCCAGGTCTAACTGTTGTTTGTTGCATGTATCCACCCCTACCTCACCACAGATCACAATACGTCCAGGTCTAACTGTTGTTTGTTACATGTTTCCACCCCTGCCTCGCTGATGACCTCACTGCAGTTCATAATACTCCCAGGTCTAACTGTTGTTTGTCCCATGTATCCACCCCTACCTCACCACAGTTCATAATACTCCCAGGTCTAACTGTTGTTTGTTACATGTTTCCACTCTTACCTCGCTGATGACCTCACTGCAGTCCATAATACTCCCAGGTCTAACTGTTGTTTGTTGCATGTATCCACCCCTACCTCGCTGATGACCTCTCTGCAGATCACAAAACGTCCAGGTCTAACTGTTGTTTGTTGCATGTATCCACCCCTACCTCACCACAGATCACAATACTCCCAGGTCTAACTGTTGTTTGTTGCATGTATCCACCCCTACCTCACTGATGACCTCACTGCAGTTCACAATACGCCCAGGTCTAACTGTTGTTTGTTGCATGTATCCACCCCTACCTCACCACAGATCACAATACGCCCAGGTCTAACTGTTGTTTGTTGCATGTATCCACCCCTACCTCGCTGATGACCTCACTGCAGATCACAATACTCCTAGGTCTAACTGAAATCTTGATCAAATCATAGTTCATAAAATAAAAGGTCAGAGGTGAGAGAATCAACTTCATTGCACCAGGTTTTATCCCATTTGGTTAAGCCTCTCTCCACTGAATGGCAAGCTGCTTGCACAAAGCTCAAACTCCAGAGCTACAAATGCAACTGTAAACGAAATACCAAGACACATTTAAAGCAAGCTACATCATACCTGTAACATGTTCTCCCCAGCACCGTTGAAGAGGAAAATGATGTTATGCATGATGTTCACAGAGCTGTGGGAGATGGCCCTCAGGATTTCCAGCATCACAGCACAGCTAGCAGCATCATCCCCTGCCCCTGTCAGACACAAGATCAAACTCAAATGAGCACATCAAATGTGGGAAATGATGGCCTACTCGTTAGTTTTCAGAGACAATCATAATAACTAGTGCTTGACTCAGCAAGAATGATTAATTTATCACCAGTATCTTGTAGCTGAATGTTTCCACTTCGACCCTAGGCAGTAATAGTTTGGGGTTCAGTCTCTCATTAGGTGGCCAGTCACACAAAGCTGAACAGTCTGTGGAGGTTCATTCCAAACATAACAAACTGTAAGGTTTATTCTCTTCGCCAATCAATTTCTCATGTGAGAGATCAGGGGAAACCACATTACGTTTGTAATCTCATCGCTGGCTGTTGAAGATGAGGACAGAGCACGGATGGGACTGCCCCGAGTGCTGCTATGATGTCAGTTTTGTACTCAACTCAGCTCAACTGAGAGCCTGACGAGACTCAGCTCAATATGTCAGGCAATAAACTATGCAATATATTTTTTGTGTCTTTATTATTCATATAAATATGACAAGTGCTGCACTGAAGGTCTGTATGTGTGAATGGTCCCCCCGGCATCTGTCACATATGAAGCACTGTAATCTACACACAAATTAAAACTGATGCTTATTATTGCACCATTAATAGTATTTTATTGGCGGTCTTTTTAATGATCTATTTTACAGCATTAAAACATTTCAGCAATAAATATGCAGCAAGCTTCACTGAAAATAATGGTTTGACGGATATAAACACAGACTGGTAACAGCTGTTGTGGACAAGTAATGAATACCCAGAGGTAGAGAAAACTGAACATAATTCAGGCACCAGCTCCTTTTGTCACAGGTTTTCATTCATCTGACAATGTTTTTTCTATGTGAATGTAATATGCACAATAGATAGCTGATGTACGAAAGATGAATGGCTGGAATGTAACAGGTGCCCGCATGACCAATTTGTGACCCTTTGAAAATAAGTTCATTTATTCGTTTTGGTGCAAATTATGGTCAAGAAAACTCATAAGAATTTATACACCAGGTAAACATTTCCCGGAGCCATTTCAACTGATGGCCTGGATTTCTCTAGCCCTGATTAGACCATTCAAAAAAGTGTCATTAAACTAGAAAAAAAAGGCCACTTTGGGCTTAACAATTCCAGGATATGTACAAGAGTGACATGAAAATGTTGGCCATCAACAAAACAATGTAGGAGGAATAAACCACTGACTGTGCTACGTTGAGATGCACTGTGAGAATTATCTTGAGCTCAATTAAAGTGACTACTTCAATACAAAATGCAGCAAGGAATCTGACAAAAGGAATGTCACATGCTGATGACCACTGTGTTGTGGGTTAACACCACGTACCGGTCAGTTGGGATTAAATGTTGACTTCTCGTCCTTGACTTCGGGTCATCAATTAAAAATACCTCAGAAGCCAGAGTGGGTTCACTTGATGGTGGGAGACAGTGGTAATAGAGAAGGCTAACCTCCATGTGAAATCAGTCCAGTGCACTCACTAGTAGTAGCATCTACATCCAGTATCAGTAACGCATATATGTAGACTACACTTGAGTTCAAAGGGCATGCACGCACATGCACGCACGCACGCACGCACGCACGCACACACACACACACACACATATACAGTCAGCATAAAATCGGTCCTTTGCAGAATGTCACCCACATCACTGTCATTGAAAAGACTTTATCCTTGGCCCATATGATTTTGTCTTCTTCATTTATCAGACTGACTACTGCTGTAGGAGTTGTGTTGTTGATGATCATGCTTAGCATTCATACCACCATGTTTTGGGAGTCTCCGTGGTGAAGATGTTACGCCTTACTTTGCGTTACAACTGTAACCAAGACAAAATACTAAGCCTTAAGCTACTCAGTTCATACTTCTGCATGGTGCCAAAAACTCCATAGCAACCAACAAATGTCAAAGCTGTTGCCTTTCTGCAAAGTCTGCTTAAGTAAAATTCTCAAATATTTCTGGCCAAATATCATTAGCAACAAATAGCTGTGTTAGAGATGCAACCATATAGACTTGAGCACAGTTATACCATGCCCCGCTGGGACGGCACTGCTAGTGTCTTCACAAGTAGCTGTGTTAGAGATGCAACCATATAGACTTGAGCATAGTTATACCACGCCCCGCTGGGACGGCACTGGCAGTGTCTTCACAAATAGCTGTATTAGAGATGCAACCATAAAGACTTGAGCACAGTTATACCATGCCCTCCTGGGACGGCACTGGCAGTGTCTTCATAAGTAGCTGTGTTAGAGATGCAACCATATAGACTTGAGCACAGTTATACCACGCCCCGCTGGGACGGCACTGGCAGTGTCTTCACAAGTAGCTGTGTTAGAGATGCAACCATATAGACTTGAGCACAGTTATACCACGCCCCGCTGGGACGGCACTGGCAGTGTCTTCACAAGTAGCTGTGTTAGAGATGCAACCATATAGACTTGAGCACAGATATACCACGCCCCGCTGGGACGGCACTGCCAGTGTCTTCACAAGTAGCTGTGTTAGAGATGCAACCATATAGACTTGAGCACAGTTATACCATGCCCCGCTGGGACGACACTGGCAGTGTCTTCACAAGTAGCTGTGTTAGAGATGCAACCATATAGACTTGAGCACAGTTATACCACGCCCCGCTGGGACGGCACTGCCAGTGTCTTCACAAGTAGCTGTGTTAGAGATGCAACCATATAGACTTGAGCACAGGTATACCACGCCCCGCTGGGACGGCACTGGCAGTGTCTTCACAAGTGTTTTTTTTTTCCGCTCACTAGCTTTGAACTCAAGCGTAGTCAATACACATTATTTCTAGTAGTGTTGGACTGAATTTTGCATGTGGATTAGCTTTCCCTATTAACAGTGTCCTTCGCTATCAGGTGAACCCACTCCGCCTTCAGAGGTACTTGTAATTTACACCCCAAGTCAAGGACGATAGGTCAACATTTTAGTCCAACTGTCCGGTGTAGGGGTTGAACCCCTTACCTTGGAATCAGCACAACGGATGTTAAGAACACACATTCTTATCCATCCGGCCATGCTGACCGACTCTTCAGAAGTAACTCTAACATTATCATCAGAACTGCTACATACTGAATTCTGAGTCTTGAAAGAGAGGTCAGCAAAAAATAACTTGGAGGTTGGGGTCAAAGTATCAAGAATGGCTTATGTTACCTTATTATATCTCTCAATGCAGATGTAGAAGGGAAAACAATTGTCTGCTCTACAAGACATCACTGAGACTGAGAAGTTACTGACTGCTTTGTTATTCAACAATTGGGGAGGAGGAAACAAGACGAAGGGAAGGAGGGGAAAAAAGATGAAGAGGGGGGAGTGGAAGAAAAGAAGGAAAATGGAGAAGACAAAAGGGAAGAGGGAGAGAAGAAAGAGGAGGGAGAGAAAGAAGAGAAGGAGATGAGAGTGAAAGAATAGAAAGATGGAGAAGAAAAGGAATTGTAATAATAAAATGAGGAGGAATAACAACAGTAATGATAATTATACAAAATTATAATAATAAGAAGAAAGAGAACAGGAGGAGGAAGCAGAAGATTTTGAAGCTAAGGAGCTGGAATAATAATAATATTAAGAAGACCAAGAAGAAGAAAATGAAGAGGATGAAGAAGATAAGCAGGTGGGAAAATAATAATAGTAAGAAGAAGAAGAAGACCATGAGGGAAAAGGAGTAGAAAGTGAAATTGAAGAGAAGATGGGAAGAAGGTGAAAATGAGGAAAGATTGAATAGTTACCTGGACTGTCAACCACTGTGTCATAATGACAATTGACCAGCAGACTGGTGTTGGCGCCCTGGGGAGGCGACACTTTGACCACAATATTCTTCAAGTTCTGGTAGACGCTGGAGAACTCCCCCAGCCCAGCACTGGTAAAATCCACAATCAAACCCCCACTGACAACCTGCAGGGACACCTCCATGGTGTTGTGCGACAGTTTGCTGGCGTTAATTTCTTGTATGACTTCCAATATGTACTGTTCTGCCTGGACATGAGCCTCGCTGCCGGACACACGGGGCCCAAAGCTGGTGATTTTCTCCAAGAAACGTCTAGCATTTTCCTCTCTGAATTCATGCGGCAGGGAGTTGTCGCTGTTCTTGGGTTCGGGGTATGAATTCATTCGTTGATGCACAAAAACACCCATAAGTAAATAATAAATACCGATAACAGAATAAGCAATAGCCGCTCTGGACTTTGTCCTTTGATGGAAATTAATTTGATGGAAAAGCGCGCCGAGCCAGAGGCGTCTGGGCATGCCAACAACGGGGGGTGGATGTGGAGGTTGGAGAAAGGCTTGATGTGGTGGTTGGAGAAAGGCTTGATGTGGTGGTTGGAGAAAGGCTTGATGTGGTGGTTGGAGAAAGGCTTGAGCTGGTGGTTGGAGAAAGGCTTGAGCTGGTTGTTGGAGAAAGGCTTGAGCTGGTGGTTGGAGAAAGGCTTGATCTGGTGGTTGGAGAAAGGCTTGATCTGGTGGTTGGAGAAAGGCTTGATCTGGTGGTTGGAGAAAGGCTTGATCTGGTGGTTGGAGAAAGGCTTGATCTGGTGGTTGGAGAAAGGCTTGATCTGGTGGTTGGAGAAAGGCTTGATCTGGTGGTTGGAGAAAGGCTTGATCTGGTGGTTGGAGAAAGGCTTGATCTGGTTGTTGTTGGTGGTGGACATGTTGATCAACACCGTTCACATCTGCTCCGTCCACTAGCCGGTAACGGCGCCTTAACCCGTCGTCTAGCCCGGCACCAGCCCCTTGGTTGTCCATGTTGACAAGCTTGAGTGTGTTAGATCCCTGAGTGGACTGTTTCTTGTGAAATAAAACGACTAGCGGGACACTTTTATCGACACTGTGCTGTGACTTGTGTTTGCCGGCAGCCTTGAGTTTGTCATTGCTATTGAAACGGTGCGTTCCTAGTATACAATCCGGTGTCGCGTTTATTTTCAACCCACTTAATATTTATCCTGCTATTCCAGGATATTTCGTGCTTTCGTGCACAGGTGGCTTGACTCCCAGTGAGTTTATCCTGAGATAAGAAGTAGCAACATTTTTTGTTTCAAATTTTCATTTTCTCTTCATTGCTATCATTTTTCATCTTTTTATTCTTCTCATCCCGTCCTTATGCCTTAATGTAGTCACCGAAGGGTCTTCTCCATGACTTTTTTATCTTGTGTTTTGTGTAAGTGTATGTATCTGTTTACTACTACTACTACTACTACTACTACTACTACTACTACTACTACTACTACTACTACTACTACTACTACTACTACTACTACTACTACTACTACTACTACTACTACTAGTACTACTACTATGTATTTGTTTGCTGATGAAGACTAGTCGCCGCAACGTCCTTGTATTGTTTCGTAATTATGTTCTATAAAGCTGCATTACTTTGTGTTATTTTGTATTGTTTACAGACTCCCAGTGAATGTATTTTTCACAAATGTCACAAGATTCGTCCTATATAAAGAGGCGGTATTTGACCACTTGTCGGTAGGCACAGGACAGTAAAACATCCTGGGCGTGGAAATGCTTGAGGCAGGGGAATTGGCTAAGGGTCCAGAATCTTTCGCCGGATTATGCGGAGAACTGAGTTCTGCGAAGTACTTGAGCCTGATGGCTCAAGATTAGAAAACTATAAGTGGGAGGTGTGACTGAAATGGTACCATGTCTTCCTAGGGCTCATAATTGTACTGGTTTGGATCCCAGCGTAAGGTTATACATTTTTCAAGAACCTTTTTTGGTTTATAACATGTCCTCCTAATCTCTGGCTAATGAGATCAAATGGCAGCTGGAAATTGCCAAGAGTAGGTCGTAATAAAACTATCCTGGCAAACATTGCTAGGAAAAAAATCCTCCTTACGGGTGGATGGAGTCAGGTAGCTGGCGTGAAATATGTTGGAATTCAACCTTACACACATGCATGTTGAAGTCGAACTCACTAACCTCAAGGGTGGATGGAGTCAGGTAGCTGGCGTGAAATATGTTGGAATTCAACCTTACACACATGCATGTTGAAGTCGAACTCACTAACCTCAAGGGTGGATGGAGTCAGGTAGCTGGCGTGAAATATGTTGGAATTCAACCTTACACACATGCATGTTGAAGTCGAACTCACTAACCTCAAGGGTGGATGGAGTCAGGTAGCTGGTGTGAAATATGTTGGAATTCAACCTTACACACATGCATGTTGAAGTCGAACTCACTAACCTCAAGGGTGGATGGAGTCAGGTAGCTGGCGTGAAATATGTTGGAATTCAACCTTACACACATGCATGTTGAAGTCGAACTCACTAACCTCAAGGGTGGATGGAGTCAGGTAGCTGGTGTGAAATATGTTGGAATTCAACCTTACACACATGCATGTTGAAGTCGAACTCACTAACCTCAAGGGTGGATGAAATCAGCTAGCTGGTGTGAAATATGTTGGAATTCAACCTTACACAGTGGGGCTGGTCTGGTTCGCTAGATCAGTTCCGCGTCTAGCGTTCGTTGTCTCGGATGGCTGTGTGAGGTGCACCAAAATGGGATCTTCCCAGCCAACGTGAGTTAGCGAGGCAGGCGTTTCAAGAATGTAACCGCATCGTGCAGCCAGGGTCGTGGTTTGAGCGGGCAAAAGAGCAAAATTTGTACGACCGTTCGACAAAGTCTCGATAAGCGCCCACTCTCTCTCGATGAGTAGTGGGCCTGCAGTCAGTAAGCTGGTATAGCTTTTTTTTTTTTCGGTTAGTCCTGCCGGCGTAGCTTGAAAGCTCGTCGGTAGGCGTCCAGTGGTTTTGCATGTATCACCTTGTACCGGGAGGGCGCGCTTTAGCGATGCTACTCTTGGCTTGCGTGTGCGTGAATAGTCCGTCTGTCCGATAGATATCTGGTTGATCCTGCCAGTAGTCATATGCTTGTCTCAAAGATTAAGCCATGCATGTCTAAGTTCACACTGTCTCACGGTGAAACCGCGAATGCTCCCCCGATGTGTCTCCACCTTGACGTGGTGGGGGAGCTTGCGTGTCCCATAGACCCCATTTGCTTGCCGATGGGTGAAAAATTACATATCGGACAGTTTATGGGATAGGGACCAGACTAAGAGAGACACAACCTGCTGCTCTGCAGGCATAGACTGAGGATAGCAGTCAAAATTTAAATGAGGTGCACAAAGGCAGAATTTCTTGGTCCGGACAAAACTCCTAAGGCTCCCTGTCGAGGGCTGTGGCTGAACGCCTCTAAGCCACAAACCCTCGGATCTTAGAGCCAGGCTGATACCCGTTTACCGGAAAATAGAAACATGATACTGAACAAGCTACATGCTCAGGTCTGATACATGTTCGAAGGCTCCCAGCTGGGGGATACGAGAGTTTCCCGGATGAAGGGGCCTGGCCGTTTCCCGTTCACTGCTGCACGAAGGTAAGGTGCTGAGCCGGCAGCACATGTAGCCTACCTCGCGAGCGAGTACAAAAAAGTCAGAAAAGTGCCCCAGTCGAAGGGTTACGGAAACTGTCTGTATCTAACTCATAGAGAGTGTAGACAAAAGTGGAATAATGTCTCATCAACGCGAAATGGAACGCACGGCGAGCGAACCTATTGCGTGGTCTGAAGTCACAAGCAAAAGCTTACCGAGTGGATGTCACTCGCAGTCTGACCGCTCCTGGTGTGTGATTGAGCGATCAGTGGCAAGTGGGATGCCCAACACATGGAAGTGAGGAACTAAAGCAGCCATGAGCAGGACGTGGAAACTCCTTGGGTGAGCCCAGTCTCAGAGCAATATGTGCCGGCTCTGCAATTATGGAAGCCTCCTTGGATAGCGAGATAATGCCCATGGTCTGCCCCTGCCTTCCCTTGAGGGCAGACCACGATATCGTTGATCTTTTATCTTGACCAGCTGAGATGTGGGTGACATTACAACAGTCTAACGTGTCTCGAAACCAGAGGAAGGCTAACCTCACTAAAAAAATGCCCGCCGGAAGTCGGAAGTGTCGTCCTACGGGTGGCAAACTAAAAATTGACACTACGCATTTACGTCCGAGTGAAATGTCTCGTCCGAATGTCTCCCGTGCTAGGAACAGCTCTGACTACCTAGTTTCCGAATGCCGCTCTTGTTCGGAACAGCTCTGACTAGGTAGTTTTCCGAATGTCCGCCGTGCCTGGAACAGCTCTGATGGGTACAGGGACAAGCACATGTCCGAAAACTCGCTTAGTGGAAACCAACCGCAGAGATGACTGGTTTGTGCAGGAACGGCCCAGGGCGAGCGAAATGCCCAATATATTGAAGTGAGGAATTAAAACAGCCATGAGCAGGACGTGACGATTCCCTCGGTAAACCCAGCACCAGAGCGTTATGTGCCGGCTCTGCAATTATGGAAGCCACCCAGGATGGCGGAAAATGCTATGGACTGTCCCTGCCTTCACTTGAGGGATGACCGTGTAGTCTTCGACTGTTCCAACTAGACCAGCTGAGATGTGGACGGTACCACAAAAGTGAGAGTCTCCCAGGATTGCTAACCTGGTCAAAAATGCACGCTAAAAGTCGGATGTGTTGGCCTGAGGGTTTCGACCCGAGGGTGCCTAACCAGACACACCGCAATCACATCTGAAAAAATCACTCCGGATGAACGCAAAGAAGAAGAAGAACCTTACACACATGCATGTTGAAGTCGAACTCACTAACCTCAAGGGTGGATGAAATCAGCTAGCTGGTGTGAAATATGTTGGAATTCAACCTTACACACATGCATGTTGAAGTCGAACTCACTAACCTCAAGGGTGGATGAAATCAGCTAGCTGGTGTGAAATATGTTGAAATTCAACCTTACACACATGCATGTTGAAGTCGAACTCACTAACCTCAAGGGTGGATGAAATCAGCTAGCTGGTGTGAAATATGTTGGAATTCAACCTTACACACATGCATGTTGAAGTCGAACTCACTAACCTCAAGGGTGGATGAAATCAGCTTGCTGGTGTGAAATATGTTGGAATTCAACCTTACACACATGCATGTTGAAGTCGAACTCACTAACCTCAAGGGTGGATGAAATCAGCTAGCTGATGTGAAATATGTTGGAATTCAACCTTACACACATGCATGTTGAAGTCGAACTCACTAACCTCAAGGGTGGATGGAGTCAGGTAGCTGGCGTGGAATCTGTTGGAATTCAACCTTACACACATGCATGTTGAAGTCGAACTCACTAACCTCAAGGGTGGATGAAATCAGCTAGCTGGTGTGAAATATGTTGGAATTCAACCTTACACACATGCATGTTGAAGTCGAACTCACTAACCTCAAGGGTGGATGGGGTCAGCTAGCGGGCGTGGAATCTGTAGGAATTCAACCTTACACACATGCATGTTGAAGTCGAACTCACTAACCTCAAGGGTGGATGGGGTCAGCTAGCGGGCGTGGAATCTGTAGGAATTCAACCTTACACACATGCATGTTGAAGTCGAACTCACTAACCTCATGGTACATAACTTGGTGCGACGGCCGCCTCTAGCTGCAGTAGCCGATATGAATAACTTTGTGAACAGTATGGATTTGGGAGTGGGACCAGGTAGCTGTGCAACCAATCCTGGCCTATTTCTGTTTTCATGCTTAGGTTGAAACAGAGAGCCATCTCTCCCATGTCCCTATCATATATGTTCTTCATATGGGTATACCTAACCCTATCCAGGCCTGGTACTGTGGCTTTAGCTCTCTTCAGCACATTTCCAATATCCTCTACCTGTACCGTGTATTCATATTCCTCCTGCCTAGGTGGTCGTGCGTCTGTGGGACCAGGTGGAGAAGGCGGGGGAACAGATTGAGAGCCCGTATGTGGAAAGAATGAGATTGCGTGGGATCGGCAGGGGCTGGAAGAATCTCAAAACTGAGAGGGAATACAGGGGGAACTTTCAATCAGATAGAGGTGGGAACGATTAGTAGTATGACTCTTCGCTGGCTGTTGAATTAGGGGAAGGAGCGTGTTTGGGAATGTCCTGAGTGCAGTGATGTCGGTTCTTAGCTCAGCTCAACATGGATTTGGACAAAATAAGAAACCTGGATAGGATACAATTTTCTTGATCTTGAATTAGTGGATATAATTTACTGCTGCTTCAATGGCTTTCGTGCGAAACACTTCGTCCTTATAAGAAGTCTTCTAGGATAGTTTAAAAAAAAATACTAGCAGACTCAAATTCCTCGGAAGTTGAACTCAGCTACATTGGAAACGCTGTGGTCCTCTCGTTTCTCCCCTCCCCGGTATAATTTCCTTCATAATAATCTTTTCTTGACTTTCATATCTTTTCATTTGTCCAAAATTTCAATTTTCCTCATTTTTGTGTGTCTTAATAATCAATAGTTTTTTTTTTTTTTTTTTTTTTTGAAAGTTTACACATTTCAATCAGGAAATATATAAGATAGTTTGTATTTGAACAGTATGTCAAGTGCACCACCTAATTGATCATGGTATCCTCCACATTAGGGGTGATCGCAGGCGCCAACCCAACCAAAGTGAATTGGAAGGACCTCAGCCTGGGAGCACCACCTTTTTTTCCCCATGATTTGTTTTTGGTTTTCAGTTCATTAGATCTATTTAAGAAAGAGGATAACAACGCTTTGTTGGTATTTTGACATAGAAGGCCTAATACTGCCTGCAGCTTCATAAATCTCTGTTTCATCTCTGCTGTCGTTACCGTCAACTAGTCCTACTGCTATCAGTCAGCTAACTTCCCACCTGCCTGATTAACTTGATACAGCATCATCACGATGCCCGGAAGGTGCCAAACAAACTGTAGGGTTTGGATCAAGCAAAGGATGGCGGAAATAGGAAGTAGGGGTGTGTCACGGTTATGATTTACAAGTTGATAAAACGGTAGCAGACATGTTGTATTACATATATATAAATAAAGGTGGTTGCATGAGGACAACTACTGCATATAAGCCCATGGCAAATACGGGAAGTCGCTTAAGACTATTAATTATCCCATGGCACTGAATCAGTTAATATTGAGTTCTTGTTTGAGATATATGTTTGTTCTCCTTATGGTCCAATGAATTGTTACTACTCTCTTATACAACAAGTATATGCAATGGCAAACATCTGCTAATCAGCTCATGTATTAAATACCCATGTTTCGAAACAAAAACTAAACAGGAGGAAATCATTTTTATCGGGTGTCTACCGGGGACATCAAAGCTACGCTGTTTTAACATGCATAGCTATTAATTGATCCGCACAGAATGAACAGGCAAATGAGTATACAGTAGAGGACACAAATAAAAACCTGTTGCCATCGTACGCTACGCGAGTCCCTTCAGCTCAGCGAGTGGACGCCCACCTGCAGTCACGGTGATCATTGAAGCGGGCAATTGTTTAAAATAGACTTGAGTTTCCAGGCCGACCACCCCAATATGCGTGTTGGTAAATGTATTGAGGAACTGTGGCTTGAATCTGGAGTTTTCCGTGAACCCGTGTTCGAATCCTCGTAATGTGTGGATGTTTGTTTTTTTCCGGTCGGGGGTAAAAAGAAAACCCTAACCTGCACAGTTCGCGGCACTGCACTAGCCAGATGGTCTTAATTCCCCAGGCTCCTACACAGCAAGGTACAGAAGGCAGTAGATGACAGACAGGTAGAACCCAGTCAATGACATATATTGGCGTGAGGCTTGATCGTAGCCTGTCCTTCAGATATCATTGTGGTATACAAAAACATCTCTACTAACATCCGTCTATTGACGCCCTTAAAAATACCAATCCCAAACAATTACTGTTTAGTATCTTACTTAATGTAGGAGAAGATTATAAAACAGAGAACAACTAACCCGTAGGGTAGCGTAATTTATTTAGAATTAGAGTAAAATGTGGCCTTAGTTTAGTTCACGTACCTGGCCAACCGTCGTCGATCTTTTAAGACAAAGGCACGAGAGTGGCCATTTCTGTTGAAGAGAGCACAAAAGACAGACGTCAGCTTTTCTCCGTGTGGGGGGAAAGGCAACTTTGCCCTAAAAACCATCAATCTCTGCAACAATGGTACGTTAAATCTACATTATTAATATGTATTCATGTATTTTGATAAGGTACATATACCATTGTGTTTAATTAAGAATTAGTTAGAATGATAAATCAACAATTCTTGTAAACTAGAGTCTGATTGATTTTACCACTGAGCGCCATGCCAGGCCACGCTGTAATTTTTCCTATGCTTTTACAATTTCATATTCTTATGTTAAAACCTTTTATAGGCATTGTGAACCTATATCTCATTAGCAATGCTTATCTATATCTATAAAACAGACTGTATGTGTGTGGGTGGCTGGCTATGTATTGGATGCGTTCGATAACGGTACATCCGATTGAGATGAAATTTTCTACACGTCTTCCTTTCATTCTTGTGCAACCGACTGTAATAGTTTCTTAGTGTAAAATCGGCTACTTACTTAATAACATTTAATATTTCATTTTTCATTATATAATTTCTATATAGCAGGGGGACTTCACTCTAGAAAAGTTATTTCAAGGGGCATAACTTTTAATAACATTTCTATATACTTTATAGTCATATTGTTGGACTTACATGCACTATTGTTAAACTCTTTCTCTATAGTTATTTACAGGCATATGAGTTATAATAAATAATGATATAATCTTTAAGGCATTTTCAAAGTTTTCATAAAAATAATGCATATTGCATAACATTGTAACCCATCTTTTTATGCTTAAAGAAGTTATCTACAGTCATGCAGGTGATTGAAAACAGTTTTCATTACAAATAATGGATGGTGTGTGGAAGGACATTCTTTTAAGTTACTGTGCGCCAGGAGCTGGGCGAAACCACGCCGGGTCAGATACATAGAGAGACAGACAGATAGTCGGGAACGGGAGGTTATATGACTACGTATATGAATTAAATGAGATGCTCCCCACCAGGGACTGGGTGAAGCCGGGCCGGGTCAGTCAGATAGACAGACAGACAGATAGTCGGGAACGGGAGCTTATATGACTACTTATATGAATTAAATGAGATGCTCACCACCAGGGACTGGGTGAAGCCGTTCCGGGTCAGACAGACAGACAAATAGTCAGACAGACAGACAGATAGTCGGGAACGGGAGCTTATATGACTACTTATATGAATTAAATGAGATGCTCACCACCAGGGACTGGGTGAAGCCGGGCCGGGTCAGCCAGACAGACAGACAGACAAACAAACAAGCAGACAGACAGATAGTCGGGAACGGGAGCTTATATGACTACTTATATGAATTAAATGAGATGCTCCCCATCAGGGACTGGGTGAAGCCGGGCCGGGTCAGCCAGACAGACAGACAAACAAGCAGACAGACAGACTGATAGATAGATAGATCCCCTCCAGGGCCTGGGCGAAGCCTGGCCGGGTCAGCTAGTAACCTATAAATATTATGTGTACTGTACTCTGTAGAGTATCAAACTCATGCCAGAAACACATTCAGAAACAATTTCTCCATGTTGAAGCAGACTTTTGATTGCACATTGTATGAACATACTTCATAGTAGAGAACTTGTGTCTGCTAAATTGCTGATATGTAACTCAAGCTATCGTGCCAAATGTTGGTACAAATCTTCTTGTTAACAGATTAGTAACCACACCATAGGTGTGAGGGACATGTAATCATTTCATAAAATATTGCTAGGGAAATGCCATGTTTGATGTTTGATCAAGAACAAAGACACCAAACGCATGATATAAATGAATGTTCTGATAGGATGTGCCTTCAAATCGCATCACCTCACTGTGGTAGGAACAGAAGCGAAGATTGATGTTAATAAATTGCTTGCAATATTCAGAAGACTTGACCATGTTGCATAAGTTATTCTGATAAATACACTCCGAATAATAGCGGGAATTGGCAAAATATATCACAGCTGTCACTAACCTCATACTGCTGTAAGCAGTGGGGGAAAACAATGTGTTTTAGTTTATGGATTAACCCCTGAGGAAATCCCAAAAACATCGGCTCCTTGCATCATCATTATGATTAATTATTATATATGATTATCATGTACTTGATATCAGAGAAATGTACATGTATGTTTTCTCTGTTATGAGAATTTTTCTCTGTCCTGATTGTTACTCTTTACTGTGGGAATAAACATTTTAAAGTTACCCTGGGGACATGAGGATGTTGATGTAAGAATACTTAAGTATGTCAGTACACAAGAAGACAAGGTTGAATAGCCTTGGCCTAATGCTGATTATATTGAAGGAAAGGAAACATAGGTTATGTATGGGTTATTCTCTTCAAGAATGAGAGATGCAATGGCTTCACTTATCTAATAGTCCCAGTAACAACCACAGAACATATGACAGAGTGAGAAAATATCTTACTCACATTTAGAGTCAGAATGGCTCTTCACGAAGCAACGAGGGACAGTGGAACGTGGATACCCACTCCTTTCCCCTTCTCCTCTTGATGTTTGTACTTTTGTTTGTAATTGTGTTATAACCATGTTAACATAACACAGTAGGTTAATGCTCGTGTTGTATTCTTGTCATCCCTTTCTATAGCAAGTGGTGGTTGGATTTGTTGGACAATTCACCCATCAGGATCATGAGTTAACAGCCTGGTGAAGGTGAGTGAGGACTAAATGGCTTAACCATGGTCTGGATCTAAAAAAAACATCAATGTTTACTGCTGCACTCATTAGCTGCCATAGCCAGCAAAAGACACATTCGAAGATGATCGACACTCAGCATTTGATATTCAGACTCCTGTCAGAATACCCAGGATGGACTTCATTACCAGAATGTCGACATGATATACCTAGTACACAGATACAAAAAGGATAACTGTTTCACTTCTGGGAGGTACCGCCTGATGAACCATCAATCGTCGAGGTCAACTAAACGATGGGAGTTATACTACGTGTAATAAAACTAACAGCAGTAAGAACCCTCCATCTGTCTGTTGGACTCCCAAGTTCAAAGGATACACCCAAGTATCCTCCTTCGAAAGGAAAGTCACACAGCCGCAAAAGTCAACATAAGGTTCAAGACACCAACTCAAACAAATGGGAGAGGACACTGAAACAACATAAGCCAATACAATCAAGGTACCAACTTAAGATCCTCTGAAACATAACTACACCAGATTACCTCAAGGATCCAAAACCTGAACACCATCAATAAGACCATATGAAAGCAGCTAGCGGAGTAAATGTCTTTACGCCTGCAACCAAAGGAATCATCTGATGGCTTGCAACCCTGGTTATGTGTTGGAAGTAATATTCTTCAGTTCCATGCCTGCAGCAGAAAAATCCTGGAATTATTTCCAGATGAAACAAATGAATGACTCGCAGCATTGTATGTCTACACTGAAATGAAAATACTGAATCAGAACTCTGTGCTGGTCCCATGTCAGCCTAAATGCCAACAACGGTGGAATAGGTTATAGACTGATGACTAGGTGGGTGAAAAATCTGTGGGAACCTCATTGGGATTTGGATATTATAAGCCGAGAAGCTGAAAGGTCGGCATCCTTTTCATCGGATATGGTGATATAGGGAATACCCTTGGTCCAAGACTCAAGATGCATCTCCTGAAGGTATGACTAACCCAGGCCTCAATGTTTCACTGGCACCGAGCCATTCGCAACAGAAGATTCGTGAATTCAGCCCCAATGGAGGGGATAGGTGGTGAATTTATTTCCTAATATGGATTATAATTATTCAGCAGCCAACTTCAGTGGACATTAGAACATGACGGTGAGTATTTTATTTCTGTCCCGGATAATTATGGACATTAACTGCTTCGCACTGGAGAAGAATACCCACCCGCAACGCCTAAAGGAATACTTTAATTAATTAGTTTAATTATTAGGATCAACTGCTTTTTATATGTGTTATTTTCTATGCCATGGATCAGTAGTGTTTTTTTTTTTTTTTGGTAATGAGGTATAACCAAAGGGTGGTTATGGTAACGCTGAGTATTTTGACACCATCTCATTATTTTTAAATATGAGAATTGTAAAGAGTGTCAGAAACAACTGTTTTATATGTTGGGTTCTATGTACTTAGATGAATTATTTGCCTTAATTATGTAAGGTGGGTCAAGGATAGTAGACCCAATTTGTGGTTGTTGTGTTATTTGTAATAACATTGTTGTTTTCTTGGGGCACAGGGGGTAAATGTGGTTTGATAATGCAAATCATTCCCATGCCTGTTCATGAAATTCAATGTGACCATTACACTTTCATGTATGTTACAACAGATCTTGATTTAATACTTGAACTGTTTGTCCAAAATGTTGTGATGTGTACATCAATTAAATGTGGTGTTCAACAGCGGTTGTTTATATGTTGGGAACAATCAATGTCTTCTAGCACTAGATAAACGTTAGAGGGTGAAAAGTGGGAATGGAGAATTACACATAAATACAGTTATGAACAGGAGTGAAGTATTTTCCTTCTTGTGTTTATGGTAGAATTCCATGATCACCGTGCATTCTAACAGTGACCAGAGAATCAACAAATCGCCTAGACAACTTAACAAAATATTCTCTTAAATTAAAATCCACATCCCACAATCATATCGATTATGTCATTACGAAAGCTCGAAAAGGTTTGTCAGCGATGAGAGTCATGGCGACTGCCAATATCGAGAAAAGACTGCTAATACTTCTGTTCCAAGGACTGGTGCTTTCACGCATCGAGTATGCCCTGGTCATCCTCACTGTCAGCCTACACAGATTGGAAGACTTGAAAAGGTACAAAACGAAGCCATGCGCATCATTTTGGGCTGCACGAGAGACACCAGTTATCAGTTATCAGTTATCAGTTGGGGTATCTTCGTTGCACTCCGGACATGTCCATAGGTGCTCAGATCCTCCCCAGAGAGACACCAGCTGTGTAGCAATGAGATACCTCCTTGACTTCCCGACAATGGAACACAGGATCAAGATCTGGAGAGCTCGTGCATACTTAAAAATAAGTGCAGATGAGTAGCACCCTCTGCATGACGCTATATTCAGAGAAAAGGGTGACAGGCTAAAGAGGGGCAAATCATGGATGGGTCGCGCGGAAGATGTCGTCAGACAGGTCTGCAGTCTTACCAGTATCAACCCCGGCAAGGAATGGGTGCCGGTGCCTCCAGCTGTTAAGTGCACTTTCTCCTGCATTATCACACTCGACAGACGGTGCAGAGAGCAGAACCCTGCCGCTGTCAATGCAGAGGTCAACGCGCTGATCTATGAACACTCAGATAGCCCCGAAGTACTCATCTATACAGATGGATCTGTTGTAAAGCAGCAGAGAAGTGCGTGGGCATTTACAGCCCGTTCACGGGGCCGAACCGTTCAAGAATCCAGTGGTGTCCACTCTATGACCACGAGCAGCATGACGATGGAGGTGATAGCAGTAACACAGGCCTTCATATGGCTGGAATCACAGCATTATACCAACGTGAGCATGATTCAGAAGGTCGAAGCTGGATCTGTACGTAGACAGTGGACTGATTCGCTGCGGAAGTCTGTTGTCCGTAAAGTCACCTTCATCTTCGTCCCGGGACATGCGGGAGTCGAGGGAAATGAACGAGCTGTAGATGGCCAGCCCATGGATCGTGCCGATGTTATTAACGTCCTCAAAGATATGGCGAGAACAGAGGACTTTGACGTCAGTGAATCCACATCGCTGTCCAGGATGAAAGACTTGGGAGTAAGAATCGGCACGGCCAGACGCGAGAGGTACATCGGGAAAACAAGGCGCCTCGTCAACCAACACAGAACTGGGACTATTAGCCACCGGACGCTGATGCATATGCTGGGGGGGGGGAGGATCTGAGCACCTATGAACATGTCCGGAGTGCAAAGAAGATACCCCAACTGATAACTGATAATTGATAACTGACAGACAGGTACATGGACTGTGACGTAGAGATTGGTGGCGTCACATTGGCCACACAGCCATTCCATGCCCAGTGGTATGACGTTGCCACACAGCCATTCCATGCCCGTTGGTGTTTACAAACACAAGGCTATCACCATAAACCCAGTACACACTGAGATGTGTAAAACGGCCCGTTACTTTGTTCAACTGTTGGTCTGTCAACGTGTCATATTTGGGGTATTTTGGTGCTTCTTTTCTGCTTGTAAAAATAGAGCTGTGTTTTTCGTTTCCTGATTTCTAATAGTTTTTGGCTTGATGATAATTTCATCTTTATTGCTGTAGGGGAGACTGGGGAGAAATGGACATAGGGGAGAAATGGACCACCCCCTCTCTGGCCCCTGGCTGTGATGCAATGAAAGTGAAACCATAATAAGTTTGTTTACCACATCAAACATAGTCCGAATTTTTCATTTGCCATCGACTTCCCGCACAGGTCGTTCCCACGCAAAGTTTGAAAAATTTTCTGCACTAAAGTTTCTTTTTCCAGTTCCAGACACCATCGTAAAGCAGACGCATAGTCAGGAATCAGGACAAGGTAATTACGTTAATATCTTTATTTACTTGTTATTTAAGAGTTCATATAAAAAATATAGCATATAATATTAGATTTAAGAGACTTTATGGCTGAATAGTTTAATACATTTATGGGGGAGAAATGGACCGGTTCATTTCTCCCCATGGTTCATTTCTCCCCATAGAAGAAATTGACAAGACAGTCTGTTGTTATTAAAAGTGTTGAAGATTGCATTCGAATATCAGCATTATTGATTCTTTTTAATACTGGGGTCTAAATCTAGACCAATAAAACTGTTAACAAATTTGATTTCAGTGATTTATTAAAGATGCACGCCATTCGTGCTATGATCAGTATTTCTTTGCAAATGATAGGCCTACCATTCTAAATGTTATATAATTCTGTCACTCTTTTGTTTCAGGTGCCAAGATTGTACATCAGAAACACCAACAAGGGTCTCGTTACGGAGGAACGTATGAGAGAAGCTGTTAATGCTGTGAAAAATGGAATGAAAGTGAGGAAAGCTGCAAGGGAGTACGGCATTGCTCGCTCTACCCTCAATAACAATCTTACAAAAGACAGAGAAGGAAATGGTCTGCCTACTAGGCTCGTACCAAATTATAGGCATAGCCTTGTTTTCACAGCTAAGCAAGAAGCTGATTTTGCTAGTTACTTGAAAGATTGTGCAAGAATGTTCCATGGACTCACAACTAAAAACGTTCGTATTTTGGCGTACGAGATGGCGAAAGTCAATAACATTGCACATCCTTTAACCTGGGATGAGCAAATGATGGCAGGGAATGACTGGCTTTGTGGATATTTTGCGACGGAATCCCGAGCTGACCATAAGGCAACCCGAGGCAACATCTCTGGCTAGAGCTACAGCTTTCAACAAACATAATATTTGCACCTTCTTCAACATTGTGAAGGAAACCATTACAAAACTAAATGTGAGTGGAGCTCAAATCTACAATTTGGATGAGTCAGGTCTGACCACTGTACAGAAAGTGCCAAAAGTAATTGCCCCACGAGGAGTGAAGCAAATAGGCCAGGTGACATCCAGAGAAAGAGGAGAACTGGTCACAATCTGTTGCATTGTGTCAGCTGCGGGTCACATTATCCCTCCAGTTTTTGTGTTTCCCAGAATTTTTTTTTTAGAATTTTATGCTTGCTGGAGCACCTGAAGGTTCCCTTGGCCTTGTGAATGAATCAGGTTGGATGACCCGTGATAATTTCGTCAAAGTTATAAATCACTTCATTAAGCATTCAAGACCTTCCAAAGACTTCCCTTTGATTTTGATCTTGGACAATCACGATTCCCACATTTCATTTGAATCACTTGAACTGTGCAAGAAAAACAACATTCATGTGATCACGTTGCCACCACACACCTCATCTAAAACTCAGCCCTTGGACCGTTCAGTTTTTGGACCCATGAAGTCGGTCTACAACAATGCGTGTGATTCATGGATGATGAAAAATGTTGGGACACTACTGACAATCTATCAAGTTGCAAATCTAGGAGGCCACGCTTTTCTTAAAGCGGCAACTCCCATTAACATTCAATCAGGCTTTGCAGTGTCAGGTATTTGGCCCTTTAACGAAGATGTTTTTACAGAAGATGATTTTATGCCTTCAGAAATAACGAACAGGCCCATCAGCAAGGACAGTGAAAATGCCACTTTAGAAAGCAATGAACAGACAGGATCAGCATCTCCACATTGTGGTACCAGCACAGATCAAACTGCACAAGAATTTCATGAAAATCAGAAAGAGTGTAATGTTGAGAACCTTGTAGATGACTTGCAGGAAATATCAGGGAGTCTTCAACATAAAGCTACTTCTTCCTTTACTTCGCCTCATGTTTTCAGAGGACTATCAAAAGCTGGTCCGCGAAAAGATTCAAATAATATGAGGAAAAGAGGAAAAACTATGCTGGCTACTTCTACGCCAGAAATGGATCGAATTAGGGAAAGAGCGGTGATGAAAGAAAAGGCAGCAAAAGTTCCACCCAAAAAGGCAAAGAGACAGCTGCTGAAAGAACTTGATGTTGATTCAGATCCAGAAACTGACATTTCGTTTTGTGATGACACATATTCTGATGTTTCATTTGGTGAAAATGAGGAGTGTACGGTTAGCTTGATTGGTGTGCGTGAGGTTTTTGAAGGCCAGTGTGTGCTATGTGAATATGGAACAAAGAAGACGTGTGTTTACTATGTAGGAATTGTAAGGGGAGACATTGATGATGATGGTGATGTTGAGGTAGAGTTCTTGCGCAAGAGTGAGAAGGTTGCTGGTAAATTTGTTAAGCCTAAGGTAGAAGATGTCGCCAGTGTCTCAATTACATGTTTTAAAGCACAGCTTACTAGATCTACAATCACTGGAACCACTTCTAGGACCAAAGATGGCTATGTCTTCAAAGAAAGTCTTGCAGGCATAAATGTTCGATAAAACTTTATATTAGATTAATATATCATATTAAACTTTTTTACT
The DNA here is from genome assembly GCA_963921405.1 of Cepaea hortensis. NCBI lineage: Eukaryota > Metazoa > Mollusca > Gastropoda > Stylommatophora > Helicidae > Cepaea > Cepaea hortensis. The sequence continues at coordinate 8,033,782 of OY992893.1, forward strand.
GTCGCTTAAAATAATAAAAAAAAACTGCAAATATCCTTTTAATGATTATTTATTTGTTATAGCAATATGGATGAGTTGTTGCTGCTTCTTTTTTAAAAAGGTCCATTTCTCCCCACTATGGTCCATTGCTCCCCACGTGCTGGTCCATTTCACCCCAATGGTGGTCCATTTCTCCCCATGTTCATATACATTTTTGAAATGCATTTTGTAAAGAAACATATAGAAATAGATTGCTAAATGTTTCCCCCTTTTAAAATAAATGAATGTACAACATTTTAGTCATGGTTTTGTTATGTTTCGATAAAATCTGTTCCGGTGATGAGCAAAAATTGAAAACTACAAAATTGCTGGTCCATTTCTCCCCAGTCTCCCCACCCATGTCTGGTCAGAGTCGCGCACTTGTAGGGATGGGTTGTTAGGAGTAGTATAGTACGAGGTTTATCCACCCCAAAATGGGGAGTGGGTATGGGGATTGTGGGGAGTATTTTGTTATATAGCTCTATGTGACGTCATCGCACTCCCCCTGAAATCGACTCCGCATTCCAGATGAGGAGTCAAAGGGGTATAACTCATGAATCGTTCGGGTTATTTTCTGGTACTATTACATCCCTTTAAAGGTCGGTGATTGGTGGGTGTGGTGGGTGTGAACGGGCGGGGCGACCGGACGGTGCGCGGGCGGTCAGTGTTCGAACCCAATTCAATATGTGACGTGGGTGTAAGGCGGATTCTCGTTGTAAAGGAGGCTGTTATATGGTCTATAGAGACTATTAGTGGTCTATAAACTAGCATCATAGGGTTACAAGTGGGGCGTGCGTGTACGTGTGAGTGGTTGTATTAGGGTTACAGTGCTCGTCCACACGGTGGGGAAATTGTTGTGGAGTGGGTGTAAGTCAGATTTTCCTGTAGAGACTACTAGTGGCTTATACCCTATCATCATAGGGTTACATGTGGGGCGTGCGTGCGCGTGTGAGCGTTTGTGTTAGGGTTACAGTGCTCGTCCACACGTTGGTGAAGTGGGTGTAAGCCGGTTTTTCGTTGTTAAGGAGGCTGTTACATGGTCTATAGAGACTATTTGTGGTCTATAAACTATCATCATACAAGGGCCACAGAGCTTCAGCGGTTGTATTAGGGTTACAGTGCTCGTAAACTTAAGATTTCAATCAATTTTAACAATTTTTAAAAAGTTTTAAAATTTTTAAAAATTTTTAACAGTTTCAAAATGTCAGAAACTGAAAGTTAAGTAAGTACCATGTGTTCAAAATTTTAAAAAAAACTTACTATTAGTGGCCTATACTGTCAGAGTCTAAAGTATTGCCAGCAGAGATGCAGGGACATCGTTACGCCCGCCAGGCGAATAGTCCCTAGCGGGGATGCTGTAACATCGTTACGCCCGCCAGGCGAGTATTAGTTACCTGTCTGCGAGGTTGCCGGCTGACGAGACAGCCAGCGGTCAGGCAAGGACAAAGCAGGACGCACGCAGGCCTCGTGAAGCCACTTCAGGTCGGCAGGCGCGTTGCGAGAAATAGCCAGACAGCTCTGGGACTCGGACTCGACTGGACGTATGATGGGAGAAAGGCTTGTGTAGTTCTGTGGCCCGAAAGTCGAGTGCTTGTACATCTTGTGAGACTGATTGTAAGCTGTGGGTTGCTTGTAAGTGTATTGTTATAACTTATGTATTGTGATGATCATCTCTAGATCGTGATCTGTAAATAAATCCATCGAAACTTCGTGCCGTTGAGTCTGTCACCGACCGTTAGGGTGTTTCTATTGAAATAGACAGAAATCCCTATCCAAGAGTTTGCCGACAGTCTCTAGAAATTATGGCTCGTTACAAGAATGTCTAAAGGGATGGTCCCGATAGAAGAGACTGGGATTCACTTGGTAGACAAAGGCAGAAGGTGAAGAACACTCGTGTATGTAGGAAGCCCTAACACGACTGTCTAGTTTATCTGTCGGTGATCCTTCGTCAATTGATGGAGCCCCCTGTTTTAAATACTTTCACGCACTCACGCGCACGCCTTGCGTTCAAATGATCACGAAGGGAGTACGTGGGTACAAGTATAAAACAATAATACTCTTTAATAGTAAAAGAGATAATGAAAATTGTCGTTCAAGTGGTGAACTATGACAGTTACAATTATGTTACAGGTACAAAAATAAAATAGTTTTCTGATGCTTAGATAGCATATCATCATTCACACCATCCAGACAGTGACACACTCAGAACACATGTAGACACAGAGTCACCTGAGATAATCTGATCTCGTTTAGGAATAGTGCTGGCTTTCGTTTGGATTCTGTCTTGGAGTCGACCCTGGCATTCGACAGGTGTACGATGCTCCTCCGGATTCCAGGTTCCATCTCCACTAGTTGGTGGCTGTAAGTTTCGGTAACCGGACCAGTTAGGTGTCAGCAGTATCAGCAGCGAGGCTCCTTAAATCAAACAAACAGTTGCAGACTCCTTAGTGTCTTGACAATAACAATGTGTCTGAGTGTTGGTGTTGTGTGTCTGTTGTGTATGTGTCAGATGCAGAACAGGGATAAAACAATTCCTCTCTGCTATTCTGTATCAAAAGCAAAGGCCAATAGTTCTTATCAGCTTGGCTATACCTTGTATGACATGATGATACAAGGTGAAAAAGGGTCCAGAAGTGGACACATTCTAAGACCACATGGTCCATTGGAGTAGAACATGTAGACAAATCTTTGTTTGAAAAAGGCATTACAAAATGTACATGGTTGTAAAACTTGCAGTGACTCATATGCAATAATTACTGGGGTATTCCTTAACACCATGGTGAGGAAGTCCTGGGCAGCCAGGATGTTTCCCTAGATAGCTAAGGACAGGCCAACAATAATTCAACCTAATCCCACATCAGTCATTAGGCATAAAGCAATCAAGTGTCGCCATGAAGTCGTGAGGTATACCCCACATAATATACGAGCTAAAAGATAAGAAGAAGGCCAGCAGGCAAGCAAGGGGGCTGAGATATTCCAGACATTGGGCTTTAGGATGTCTCAGTTATCCCTTGTTGAGTTATTTACTCCCCAAATTCTGATTCCTCACCACATGGTATTTGCCTTGAACTTATGACCGTCAGTGTCGTGTAGTTCGGCATGGCGGTGAATCAGGGGTAAGCAAATTTATGTTTGAATATATATCACCTAGTAATATTGCTGGCATGTGAGAATCATGTTCCACATGTCTCTTCTACTTCTGCCCACATGGCAAAATCATGTTATCATATTTTCAACAAAATATACATGTAAATACATTCACAAAATGCATATGAAAATAATCAGTAAGGTTCATACATTATATCTATATATATATTTTTATCTATAAATATATCTAGGCCTCACATGTTTTCTCTCAATGTCTCCCCTTTCAACTACCACGTTTCATAAATATACATGGTCGGGAAAGTTTTGGGTTTTCCCAATATCAGAATATAAATGTGTACACACTTCTTACTATAATCATAATTATTATGTTACTATACTCACCCCCAGTCTTAGTGCAGCACTTAAGATAGGTTTTGGTATAATCTACCAAGGATGCAATTGGATATGGCAGCTCACTTCATATAAGGTCTGCTTAGCACAGCAGCTATGGTCGTTGTGAACCGGACGGAAGTTGTTAGTCACAATTTCCGGTGCAGCCGTACTAATAGCATATCGTCGTATTCCCGTTGCTAGGGAGTGACGGACCTATATCCCCAGTCATTAGACTTGATATTAATAAGGGCTGAAGACAGGGGATTTCCCTTGTGACATTTGATGATGACGTGGAAATGTGCTGTCCCCAATAGTACAGTGTGTAGTTTTAGTGCAGCAAATGTCTGCGTCGCCAATATGACGTCATTATTAGTAATTTAGCTGCCTACTGAATCCAGAATGTAAATAGTAATTCCACTAATGCAGTAGTGGTGGTGTTTGCATAGTGATCTAGACTCATCCCGTCACATATGCCGTCCCTAGAGAAAAGTACGGCTCAGCGAACTTTTAGGGTGGATGAGCCTAGATCGACTATGCATTCTCACCAGATTATATCTGAACCAATTGTTCCCCTCTAGAGAAGGATCTATTAGACTTCTTTCGACTCCGGGGCTGGCTTGGTACTTTGGTATGCCCTGGCGTTTCTCCAGATAAGTTTAGTGAGGATCCAGTCAGAGGTGGGTATGGAAAGCTAAGAGGTTCTTCCTTCCTCCCTACTTTCTGAACAACATTTAGAGCTACCAGATGTACTGGTCGTTCTTTTGCTCTGTCATAATATTTGCGGAGCAATTTAATGTGGTAGATTTTCATCTTACCTTTCATGAAGATTTTATATTTGGTGTTGGACACTTTCTCCATTATGGGGAATGGTCCTTGCCACTCAGTCTCCTTATTAGTCCCACTAGATCTTAAGAGTAACACTTTGTCCCCTACCGCTAGCGAACGTTTTGAGGAAAAAATTTTCCCTCTCTGGAGAGTCTTCCTATCACTAGGAAGTTGGTTACAGCCAGGTGTTAGAGTTGGGACTTGGGTCAGTGCACTCCCTACTATCATGGGAGTGGATGGTTCCCCTAAATAGACATATTTACTTCCCAGTATCATGTCATAGATAGGATCAGTCATCACTGCTGCCGATATAGTTCCCTTTACAAATCTAGAGTTAACTAACACTTGGGCTATTGGTAAAGTTAGGGTAGGCGAACTTCTTGTCGCACCCATAACTTCAACCATGTTTTGCGTCAACTGACCAGGTTTTACTAAGTGTGATGCTATTATGGCATCATACGTTAAACCCGTATCATGCAGACACTCGACCACCTGTCCATTGACATTGATCTTCTCTACCACTCGATGTCCTCTCATTTCGGGAGGCGGTGGTAGTGTAGTGGTTTTCTTCCCTATCGAGAAGCAAGCCGCAATCTGGGGTTTTGCTCTGCGCTTGCAGTCTGCCGTACTGTGGGAATTATTATGACAATTCGTGCAGTATGGTTTTCTAGCCCCAGATGTGGTTTGTGTTTTATTATGCTGCTGCTGAGGTTGCCTCTGGTCTGCTGGTATATTGCTAAGGGTTTGTCCCTGATTGGTTGGAGGTGGGTTCTGTTGAGGTTGGGGAGGTTGCGTTGGGACTGAGTCCCCATGGGCAGTCAGATATCTTTCAGCCAAGACTATCATTTCCTCCAGTGTTTGTGCCCCTTGTTCAACGATGAAAGTTTCCATCGGCTTCGACATACAGTTCCTCAGCTGCTCACACAAAACCATCTCCCGCAAGCCCGCATAGGAGTGTTCATACTCTCCCAATGTCTCCCATTTACAGAGATAACTCTGCAGACGAGCGGACAATTGTGAGAATGACTCACCCTTCAGACGTCTTGCGGCTCGGAATTTCCGCTGATAAGCAGCTGAGGTTAACTCATATCTCTTCAATAAAGCCGATTTCAAACTTTCATAAGAATTTTCATGGCCTGGAGGTAGTCCCTGAAAGACTACATACGCTTGTCTCCTCAGTGCCTGAGAAAGCTTCAAGTTCCAGTGTTCCCTAGCCAACCCAAATGACTCAGCTAATTTCTCGAATTTCTGAAGGTAACTATCCAATTGTTCCTGATTTTCCTCGAACGGCATCAAAGGAAAACTCATAGGACCCACATGAGAAGTCGAATGTAGCTGGGTTTCAATGCTGGGTGCCGGAGAGCTGGCGTTAGAACAGGTTGCTGATAGAGCTTGGTTTTCTAGCTCTTTCATCCTCAACTCGTGCTGTCGGATTTTATCGTTTTCCTGTAACTGCCTAAGTTCTTTCTCAGCCTCGATTTTCTTAAGTTCTGTTGCTGCTTCCAGTTTCTTAAGCTCGAGTTCATGCCTACGTATTTTATCTTCCCTGTCTTCTTTCCTTACCTCCCTCTCCATATCATGGACATATTTGGCTGCTTCGGGCCCCGATAACCCCATAGCTACCGCTGCTGCATGCAAATCTGCTGATGAACTCATGACTGAGTTTTGACTGAGAGGGTGAGTGATCAGTGGACTACAATTTCTATATCAATATTATACTACTTCCCAATTCAAGTTATACTAATACAATTGCAATAATTTACAAATCTTATTAGTACATACACAAAAATGGTTAGTACAAACAATGATACAAAACACACTTTCACTCTCTCAATCGAATGGAAACAACTAATTACAGAGTTTCCTAAACTACTCTACCCTTTACTGAGATGAGAAAAAAAAAATTTTTGTACCAAGTAACACAATTTATTAGAAATATTATTTCTAATTAGCTGGGTAGATCCCGGACCGAGACCACAGTTGTCACCGACCGTTAGGGTGTTTCTATTGAAATAGACAGAAATCCCTATCCAAGAGTTTGCCGACAATCTCTAGAAATTATGGCTCGTTACAAGAATGTCTAAAGGGATGGTCCCGATAGAAGAGACTGGGATTCACTTGGTAGACAAAGGCAGAAGGTGAAGAACACTCGTGTATGTAGGAAGCCCTAACACGACTGTCTAGTTTATCTGTCGGTGATCCTTCGTCAATTGATGGAGCCCCCTGTTTTAAATACTTTCACGCACTCACGCGCACGCCTTGCGTTCAAATGATCACGAAGGGAGTACGTGGGTACAAGTATAAAACAATAATACTCTTTAATAGTAAAAGAGATAATGAAAATTGTCGTTCAAGTGGTGAACTATGACAGTTACAATTATGTTACAGGTACAAAAATAAAATAGTTTTCTGATGCTTAGATAGCATATCATCATTCACACCATCCAGACAGTGACACACTCAGAACACATGTAGACACAGAGTCACCTGAGATAATCTGATCTCGTTTAGGAATAGTGCTGGCTTTCGTTTGGATTCTGTCTTGGAGTCGACCCTGGCATTCGACAGGTGTACGATGCTCCTCCGGATTCCAGGTTCCGTCTCCACTAGTTGGTGGCTGTAAGTTTCGGTAACCGGACCAGTTAGGTGTCAGCAGTATCAGCAGCGAGGCTCCTTAAATCAAACAAACAGTTGCAGACTCCTTAGTGTCTTGACAATAACAATGTGTCTGAGTGTTGGTGTTGTGTGTCTGTTGTGTATGTGTCAGATGCAGAACAGGGATAAAACAATTCCTCTCTGCTATTCTGTATCAAAAGCAAAGGCCAATAGTTCTTATCAGCTTGGCTATACCTTGTATGACATGATGATACAAGGTGAAAAAGGGTCCAGAAGTGGACACATTCTAAGACCACATGGTCCATTGGAGTAGAACATGTAGACAAATCTTTGTTTGAAAAAGGCATTACAAAATGTACATGGTTGTAAAACTTGCAGTGACTCATATGCAATAATTACTGGGGTATTCCTTAACACCATGGTGAGGAAGTCCTGGGCAGCCAGGATGTTTCCCTAGATAGCTAAGGACAGGCCAACAATAATTCAACCTAATCCCACATCAGTCATTAGGCATAAAGCAATCAAGTGTCGCCATGAAGTCGTGAGGTATACCCCACATAATATACGAGCTAAAAGATAAGAAGAAGGCCAGCAGGCAAGCAAGGGGGCTGAGATATTCCAGACATTGGGCTTTAGGATGTCTCAGTTATCCCTTGTTGAGTTATTTACTCCCCAAATTCTGATTCCTCACCACATGGTATTTGCCTTGAACTTATGACCGTCAGTGTCGTGTAGTTCGGCATGGCGGTGAATCAGGGGTAAGCAAATTTATGTTTGAATATATATCACCTAGTAATATTGCTGGCATGTGAGAATCATGTTCCACATGTCTCTTCTACTTCTGCCCACATGGCAAAATCATGTTATCATATTTTCAACAAAATATACATGTAAATACATTCACAAAATGCATATGAAAATAATCAGTAAGGTTCATACATTATATCTATATATATATTTTTATCTATAAATATATCTAGGCCTCACATGTTTTCTCTCAATGTCTCCCCTTTCAACTACCACGTTTCATAAATATACATGGTCGGGAAAGTTTTGGGTTTTCCCAATATCAGAATATAAATGTGTACACACTTCTTACTATAATCATAATTATTATGTTACTACACTCACCCCCAGTCTTAGTGCAGCACTTAAGATAGGTTTTGGTATAATCTACCAAGGATGCAATTGGATATGGCAGCTCACTTCATATAAGGTCTGCTTAGCACAGCAGCTATGGTCGTTGTGAACCGGACGGAAGTTGTTAGTCACAATTTCCGGTGCAGCCGTACTAATAGCATATCGTCGTATTCCCGTTGCTAGGGAGTGACGGACCTATATCCCCAGTCATTAGACTTGATATTAATAAGGGCTGAAGACAGGGGATTTCCCTTGTGACATTTGATGATGACGTGGAAATGTGCTGTCCCCAATAGTACAGTGTGTAGTTTTAGTGCAGCAAATGTCTGCGTCGCCAATATGACGTCATTATTAGTAATTTAGCTGCCTACTGAATCCAGAATGTAAATAGTAATTCCACTAATGCAGTAGTGGTGGTGTTTGCATAGTGATCTAGACTCATCCCGTCACAGAGTCTCAAGTCAAATCACGTTGTATTTGTACTGTCTCACATGTGTTAGGTTAACGAGCCAGGTTTAAGACCCTGACAATACACTATCATCAAACAAGGGTCACAGAGCTTCAAATTAAAAACCGTAATGAAGTAAATATGGTGATTATTAGTGGTCGGGCTGTGTGACTGGAGGTAGTCGAAGGATAGAGTACCAAGAGTATGTGTAAAGGTGGTGACGTGGATATGATAGGTGCTCTATGTCTATTTGGTCATACCTCGAAGTACACTGGTTGCTGCAGTGAGGGGTGTGTTCGTGTGCGCGTGCGTGATCGGGTACGTGGCACGAACAGTCGGTGTTCGAACCCGATAAAATATATGAAAAATACGACCGTTCACCGTCCTACAAACTGTCGGGTGTTTTTCCAGTGCCTAACATACCACGCATAGATGCAAAAGCTTAAAGCGTCTCCTAATCTTTTTACGCTATGGTAATCACGGATTACAGGTCGGTTCAACCTTGTCGCCACATCCTGTTACAGGGGCAGCTCGTGATACCTGTAATGACGCACGTAAATCCTACGCCATAACCTGACCGACCTTGTCACATCCTGTCATCTGTATGGGTAGTATTTTGTACCAGGTTAAATCCCTATTCAGTGTACAGGGTGCGTGTTATTTAAGCCGGATTAGGGGACAATAGCATTTGTAGTTAACACTCAAAGTGTCCCCTGCGTTGTTAAGCACACATACAGACAAGAAAGACACACAATGGAACACATAGACACTGAAACACAAAGATACAGAGACTGTGAACAGCACAACCTTCCTGTTAACGGGCGCGGATGCCCGAGAAAATTCCTATCAATACTACTACTACTACCATAGGTTAGCGGGTCCCTACGTCATCGACGTCATATGTAAAAGTCATTAAGGGGGCGGGCGGTGGCGTGAAGAAGTGATTCATAGGTAGCACGGAGGCGGGCGGGTGGTTGTGTGTGAAAAAAGCACAGCGTTGTCTACAAACGTCAGCCCTGTAGTGTCGTGTGCACAAGGCGGATAGTGTATAAAATAGACGGCGTCTCTTGTGAGCAGTTACTCTTTACCAGCCGTTCGTGTTACAGCAAATATTTCACTATTGTTCACGTGTTGACTAGGCTAACCGACAACTTTCGCCACAGAGTTATTTGTGAAACAGCTGATGTGACAAACAGTACTAATATAACAGTGCTCGCTTAGCGTTGTTCGTGTAGTGGCATGGTTCAATCTGTGATGTCGGCAGCTTATCTTTGATAAACAGTGAAACATATATTGTTTTGTATTGAGACCAGTGCTTATTGAGAAGCAGTCCTCACATTGCTTGTGTATACACCAGAATTTTTTGTGTGTGGTTTTACAAGTGAAAGCGTGGAAGTTCCGTCAGTGCTTTGTAAAACTTGACAGAACAGAACAACACAGTTGTGTGAATTATTCATATACAAGCATTATATGTGTCCTATATATTAGACAAATACCAACCACCTCGACAAGGTTGTTACAGAAAATAACCCAGAGGACAACTTTTAGTACTAACGCCTTGCCTTACTCCCCTAATCCAGCTTAACAAAGCACGAATCCGGCACCCTGAATTAGTCTTTAAGCTGGTCAGGTATGCAAAGTACGTCACGCATTGGAAAATATATGTATAATAGCAGTATTAATAGTAGCAGCAGCAGCAGCAGAAGCAGTTGAAGTAGTAGTAGTAGTAGTAGTAGTAGTAGTAGTAGTAGTAGTAGTAGTAGTTGTAGTGGTGGTGGTGGTGGTGGTGGTGGTGGTGGTGGTGGTGGTGGTGGTGGTGGTGGTAGTAGTAGTAGTAGTAGTAGTAGTAGTAGTAGTAGTAGTAGTAGTAGTAGTAGTAGTAGTAGTAGTAGTAGTAGTAGTAGTAGTAGTAGTAGAGTTTGTTGTTTTTGTAGTGGTTGTTTTATTAATAGTAGTAGTACATGTTGTTACTGTTTTCCTCTTTCTGGTTTTCCTGTTTTTCATGTCGTTCTGATGGTGAGAAGCTGTTGACACCATGTTACCGGTGGCAGACTTGATACATACTACTTTCTATACGTTTGGACTAGGTATTTGTAAATTTGGTTGCAGTATTTCTTTGCTTAGCTAATATTTTTCCCATTCGGCCAACACATGTTCCTCCTTTTTTTACCTGTTTGGACGAGACATTTCGTATTTTGGTCAACATTTTCCCCATTTGGTTAACACAATTTTCTACCTTTCATAAGTGTCATAAGTCGGGGTGCCCCACCGTCTAGATGAAAGTATTATCCACTGGCGAGCAACCCCAAATAGTCAGAAACTGACTAGGGACAAAACCTATATGACTGAACTACAGATTAAGCCCTGAATATCCAACGTACAGCTCCAAGTGGCTCGTTACAAAATTGAAATGAACTGTGCTGAATATTCGCCAAGGAATAGGAAAGAGAAGGTTAGCTAGGATAGATTTTAAAGTCTGAATTAAAGTTTAAGGACAACTATCCTAGTACAGGTTTTTCTCCCTGACTGCTCCTTTCCTTGGTGTGTAAGTGAACCCCCACCAATGTACACACACACCACGTATGCACAATTGGAAAAAAATATAATGACAGAACTATGAGTTACAATACTACAACATTTATTTACTAATCATATTAAACATTGGATGTTATTCAAAATGATGAGGATGATATCATATAGATAGTGATGAAAAACATTACGTAACTTGTTACTTGATCTATCTGGATCTGTGGTCCAGATCCCCACTCTCCAGTAGACTCAAAAAACAGCTTGCCGGTATTCTGAATACTCCTGTCAGTCCTGACACTACCTAGTCAGTCACTCGTTCTTGAGATCTATAACATAGGTGCTCCTTGTGAGAGCTTGAAAGAAAGTCAAGAATGTGTTATATCTAGTTCTACATCAGCGCAATCTTAAGTAAAACATATTCTAGTAAACACATATACAATGACCAGTCTGGCCAAGTTTATCTTCCAGCTCTACTGCGTTCACCATCCTCCTTCTCCTCCATATCTCTGTCCTACGGTCTTAGTCTTGGACGGGCTTTTCCATTGTCTCACACGCCTGTAATTATTACATTTCTGCCGCCCATGTCCATGTCGCTAATACAGAAATTCTGTGTCGTACAGCCGCTCCGTCCAAAGTTGGTTTAGCAGCTCACAGGGTCGGTAATGGTATTATAATAATGACTGATCATCCGAGCTTACAAGCCGTGACCAGTATCTGTGCCAGACTTCCGTAAACTACCCTCCACCATACGATGAAAAAGGTTTAGCACCATATACCCCATAACACTTGTGGGTAATGTCTGTACCATTACACTTCCGTTTCCAACACAATCGATGGCCAGTGTGCCCATGCGCACACAATAGCACAAAATCCAATTTATTCTTAGTGAGTTACCATATAACAAATCACATCAAATAAACATAAGGTATACGAATACAAAATGGCATATAAGGCTATTCTTATCTACATTGTATAATGCAAAAAAGTAAGTAATATCCTTATCTACAACCAACTGGGAAACATAGTTTCCATATACGTTACAGACTAATTAAATGGTTGCCAAGTGCATATCCTGAGTATAACAACACTGCTGCATACGGCAATTCAGATATATCAAACCTCCAATACTTTAACATAATAGCATTAGTTAGTTAGTTAGTTAGTTATCAGTTGGGGTATCTTCGTTGCACTCCGGACATGTCCATAGGTGCTCAGATCCTCCCCCCAGCATATGCATCAGCGTCCGGTGGCTAATAGTGCCAGTTCTGTGTTGGTTGACGAGGCGCTTTGTTTTCCCGATGTACCTCTCGCGTCTGGCTGTGCCGATTCTTACTCCCAGGTCTTTCATCCTGGAAAGCGATGTGGAATCACTGGCGTCAAAATCCTCTGTTCTCGCCATATCTTTAAGGGCGTTAATAACATCGGCACGATCCATGGGCTGGCCATCTACAGGGGGTGCAGAGCCAGCCAATTTATCAGCTCGTTCATTTCCCTCGACTCCCGCATGTCCCGGGATAGCATTATGCAAAGTTAGTAACAATATTGTTTCCATAAATATGAGACATAGAAACAATACTCAGAGCAGTCCCTACTTAGCCACTGCTGTGGTAAGAATTAAAGAAATAGTCAGTTGACTATAGTCTGTACAAAAAATGCACACACCAAAAAGAGACTAGTCTAGTTTACAAAGAACTAACCAACACCTACCACGACACCTCAAGTATATCTAGACAAGATCTGTCTTACATAAGGTTCTACTTCTCAGAAGAATAACACTTTCTGAGGAAGGCAATAAACAGTGGTTGATTCTGTTCACGGCATTTTTCTTGCATTTGTCGCAATGAGAATATCATATCAATGGTAGGCCGGTTCTGTCGAAAGCCACACTGTGATTCGGGGTAGACTTGATCTCCTAGGACTTGAAGTCTGCGCAGAACAATTCTGGCAAATACTTTTCCAACAATACACAGAAGTGAGATACCCCTATAGTTGTTGCAGTCGCTCCGATCGCCCTTGTTCTTGTACAATGTTATGATGCTTGAATCTTTGAAATCCTGTGGGACTTGTCCTTATCGCCAGCATAGCTCTATTAGCTGGTGGATCTGTAGAGTGAGTGTGTCTTGCCCACTCCTGATAACCTCTTTTGGAATCCCATCCTTACCTGCAGCCTTGCCAGATGCAAGTTCATATATAGCACATTTAACTTCTGTTATGGTGGGAAGTGTTTCCAGGTGGTCAAGAGTTGGTAGAGCCTCTATGGCGTTGAGGGCATCATCAGCTAGTTTGGTCTCACTTGAGTAAAGCTCCAAATAGTGTTCTACCCATCTGTCCATCTGCTGTTTCTTGTCAGTTATGATTTCTCCAGTCAAGGTTTTCAATGGTGCACTTCTTTTGATAACTGGACCACAGGCTTTCTTTATTCCTTCATACATGCTTCTGATGTTTCCCTTATCACTTGCGATTTGAATGGACACATAACTTGATCCAATAGTCATTTGCACACTGCCTGGCAGCCTTTTGCACATCCTTCCTAGCTTGCTTCAGCTCACTCAGAGTGTTACGGGTTGTTCTTTCCTTGTTTCTTAAGAGAGCTATCTTCTTCTTATCAATCAAGGGCTGCAGAGTCTGGCTGTTTGCCGCAAACCAGTCCTGCCTTTTATGATCCACAGTGCCGCAAACCCCTACGGCAGTTTTATAAAGAGTTTCCTTATGGTGACCCCACTTTTCATTTACTGTACAATTTTCTGGTGTATCAGTGAAAGCGTCTTCAAGTTGCTGTTGAAACTGAAAGCACTTTTCAGGATCGTGAGTGTTAATAATATTAATCCTGGGGCTAGATTTGTGTTTAGCTGTGTAGATTCTCTTTGGTCTCAGTCTAACCCTTGCAATAACCAAAGAATGATCCGTATCACAGTCAGCACTGTGGTAACTTCGAGTCAATGATATATGGTTAAGATGTTGTCTCCGTGTGATGATGAAGTCCAGCTGGTGCCAATGGCCGGATCTTGGATGTTTCCATGTGAGCTTATGCAGCTCTTTTGTTTTAAAAAAGGAGTTTGTAATACATAGGTCATTTCTGGTGCAATGCTCCAGCAGCCTTTGCCCATTTTCATTCATGCGACCGATGTTGTATTTTCCAAGATCCTTGCCCACACGAGCATTGAAATCACCGAGCATATAAATGTAGTCAGATTTTGGAACTGCCTTGATCACAGAGTCTAATTCCTCATAGAACGAATCCTTCACATCATCAGAGGAATCGAGTGTCGGTGCATATGCAGTAATAATGGTGGCAAAACCACAAGAGGTTGCCAAGCGCAGGGATAATAGTCTTTCATTTCCTCCTGCTGGAATTTCAATCATTCCCAGTAGCGAATTCTTCACTGCAAGGCCCACACCGTGTTGCCTTTTTTTCTGCCTGCCCTCTACCCTTCCAGAAAAAGGTGTAATTGTTTTCCCTGAGTGACCCTTCCTCAGCGAGGCGAGTCTCCTGCAGGCCAGCAATATCAATGTTAAGACGATTGAGTTCAGCATCAATCACAGCCGTTTTTCTCACATCGTCAATATTGGTCAAGTCAGGGGAAAATCCTGGACACATGGTTCTCACGTTCCAGGTTGCAAGCCGTAGCTTGAGGTTTCTATTTTTCTTTTTATTAGTACTAATGAAACTAGAACATTACATACAGCAATAAGAAAGAGACAAACAGCGTTCTTCGGTCATGTGATGAGAAGAGAGGCATTGGAGAACATCGTGACAGCTGGAATGATCAATGGGAAGAGAGACAGAGGTAGACCATGAGAAATAATGCTGCATGGATTAAGACGGTGGCATGGAGGAACATCATCAACAGAGTTGATCCAGAACACCAAAGACCGAGATCTGCGGAGAGACATGAACGCCTATGCCAGATGGTAGGGCACTTGATAATAAATCTGTCTTCCTGTTAATGCAGTGGTTCTCAACCTTTTTTGGTCCGTTCCCCCCTTCACCATATTTTCAGAACGTCATCCCCCCCCCCCTTTCCTATCAAAAATTTGGCCCGTTCCCCCCTTCATCGTATTTTCAGAACGTCATCCCCCCCCCCTTTCATATATCCTATCTAAAAATCCCCCCACCCCTATACAGTATACGTAAAAATGTAAGGTAAATTTAATAGCACATACTAAAACAAGTCTATACATCCACATAAGACATGATTTGTGGGTCTACTGACTTTATAAAATGAATTTTCGAAGGATGAGACGTACTTAACTGTAAAGTATGAAGGGAAAAACAATATCAAGTAATCGGTTCTTGTATTAACGTGATCTTGAAATGGTCTTCATTCCCCCCCCCCCCCCTGGAAACCCTAAAATTCCCCCCTGGGGGGGGGGGGGGAATTCCCTACCGGTTGAGAACCACTGGGTTAATGATTTCTCGTGCTTCGGAGCAGGTTAGTTTTCCGTGACGTATGCTCACAACATTACATCTGAACACTTTCTCACGTTTAAGCTGAAACAGTCGGTTCTTGACAATAATTCAACACAAACACAGATAACATAGTTACAAGACAGAGATAAGAGAGTGAAAGACAGAGATGAGTGGTGTGAGAGGGCCATGCAAGTATTAACTAGAGATGGCAAAGAATGGAAGAGCTAGACTTGAGAACAAGAAAACGGCTTTACAGGCAAGAAGATCCACTTCATTGCAACCGGTATTTCCCCATCTAACCGCCGTCTAAAAGCGTTACACATGAGATAGTTCAGGGCTGATGATTCACTCGGGCAATACAAGGCAGAACAAACTGTATTTTCAAAGTCAGAAATGGGGCACACAGGCCCGTCTTACATTTGACCCTTCTAATCACAAATCTTTTGCTCGCCTATCTATCATGAATGTTACACTTCACCGGCACCTTGCCGTCTTTACAGACGATAGTTTGTTACATTGTGCTTGACAAGACCAGGGATGGCGTTTCACCTCTCCATAGAAGAAAGCCTGGGCTGAATTGTAGAGATCATGTGTTACCCTTGCAGCATGATCCTTCTTTCGGCCTGCCTAGTTTACTCCAGAGGAAAGGTAACACCAATACCTCTGGAACAAGACAAGCTTCAGAAGCTGCCAGATCAGTTGCTAACCAAGGCTTAGGGCCTGATCAGCCCTGCCATGACATTCAGTATTTATTTTGCATTTCCTAAATGTCGCATTTATATTGGAAAAACAAACAAACAAACAAACAAACAAACACTGTAATCATGTGGAAAAAGAAAGTGGACGTGGAGACTTGGAGGGACAACCCAAGTGCACATTGGGCAAGTTAACAATTCCTCAGTGGTTGAACATTGACAAAAGTAGGCCGACTGGGTCACTGCCCAGGAAAACATGTCCCAAGTTGGAAAAGCTGCCCACACGAAACATATGGCTCATGTGATTTTGCTAAACACATTCTGATCCTGGCTAGTGCTACATAGTTTGTGCGCTGTGCTGAGATTCTCCTGGTGTGGTCTATAAAAGGAGACTGGAGCACTTATTGAGATACACATTTGCCATGAAAGTAATCCTTTACGAACCAAATGAAACAATATGGACAGTTTTACAGAATGGTTATTCTTGGTTACAAACCAAACGACACCTAGAGGGACACAGTTTTACAGAACGGCCATTCTTGACTATGGTTAAGCATATCCTACCATGGAAGATGTCCACATACAAATACTTCTCAACGAAACATATATCAAAGAATGACAATAAAAAAAAAAAAAAAAGGTACGTTGCCATCCTTCAGAAACAAATACCAAAAAAACAAAAAAAAACAATAACAAATTAAAGTGCATACACTAAACCTCCCAGAAGGTCACCATACTTGTCTCTGTCAGTGTGTCCCACCATGCCCTGCCACAATCTAGACCTTCCCCCTCTTGCTACAAGGATAGGTCAGAAAGTTATGCACCACAATTATTATCTCTTCAACTGTTAATAACATACAAATGAGTTTAGTCCCAATGTCCATGCATACGTGCAGCAAACATTTCTACTTCTCAACATAATCCCCATAAACTTTAACGGTTTTACGCCATCTTTAAACAAGAACATGTATCCCAGATCTGTACCACGTTTTGTCCTATTCTCGTAACCATTTCTTCACTGCATTAATGACTCCCTCGAAGTCTTCAAACTTTGTCCCATGGATAGCCTTCTTACGGGGACAGAAAAGATGGAAATCAGATGGTGCCAGATCTGGACTGTAAGGTAGATGGGGCAGTACATTCCACCACATTTAGTCGATTGCCTCCCTTTCTTGCAAACTTGTGTTAGGATGCGCGTTGTCATGAAGGAGAAGCAGTTGCTTTCGATTCTTGTGAGGCCTAACCCTGCAGTAATGACAATTGAGTTTTGTGAGTGTTTTGATGTAAATTTCCAGGACATCCATGAGAATAACCCCATCAATGTCCCCAAAAAACTATCAGCATGACTTTACCGGCTGATGGAGTTGTTTTGAATGTTTTCCTCACTGGTGATTGAGGATGATGCCACTCCATTGACTGTCTTTTTGTTTCAGGCTCAAAATGATGAACCCAAGTTTCGTCTCCTGTCACATAGTTTCGAACCACAGCAACAATTCTGAATAAATTGTTTTCCTTTGGGCCTTATAGCCCTTGTGAGAGTCCGAGGAACCCATCTTGCACAAACCTTTGAACATCCCAGGTTTAAACAAATTTAAATCACACTATCTTTACTTATTGAAAGCAGCATGAACAATGATTAACTTGTGATTCACCTATCTCTGTGAATCATGATGTCAGCACGTTAAAACATGATCCGGCAAGTGGCTGTGGCAGTACGTCCAAGCACAGCATATCAGCCAGTTCTATATCTCCGCTTGCAGAAACCAAAATTCTCTGCGCCCAGCGACCTACTGACTGTGCTTCTATCGACTGCAAATTTGCTATAAACAGCACACATATGTTTTTGAATGTTAACAACAGTTTCTTTCTGTGATAAAAACATTATATAACAATCTTCTGATTGTATTGCACATCGTTAATATCTGCTATTTTAACGATTTTGTGTTGCAGTTAGAACTGGTTTACAGAGGTGCAATTTGGTTTACACCTTCAAGAGATTATAAACTTAAATTGATCCAAATTTAATGCTTCTATCTTTATTATTAGCTGAGATAATAATTGTGGTACATAACTTTCTGATCTATCTCATATATATATATATATATATATATATATATATATATATATATATATATATATATATATATATATATATATATATATATACACTAGCTGACCCGGCCCGGCTTCGCCCAGTCCCTGGTGGTGAGCATCTCATTTAATTCATATAAGTAGTCATATAAGTTCCCGTTCCCGACTACCTGTCTGACCCGGCCCGGCTTCGCCCAGTCCCTGGAGGGGAGCATCTAATTTAATTCATATAAGTAGTCATATAAGCTCCCGTTCCCGTTCTATCTACTGTCTGTTATTAGAAAGAGCACTTGAAAGATCTTTACATCTTCCCCCAACAATTAACTTGGGTAAATGGAGCGTCTTATTTAATTCATATTCGGCCCCTGCTCCCGTTCCCGTTCCCAAAAAAGACGACCCGGCCCGGCTTCGCCCAGTCCCTGGTGGGGAGCATATCATTTAATTCATATTCGGTGGAGGGAGGAGGAGGGAGGAGGAAGAGGGATTAGGAGTAGGGAGTGTGACGAAACGCGTTTATCTGTCTTGGGTCGTCAAGATACCGCACTATTTTGGCGCGTCATCGGGGACTTTCCCAGCTAAAAATAGACTGAGGGAAGCCGATGGAGGACTTATTATCTAGAATCGTCTCGAAACACTGGAATTCGAGTAACCCGTGATGTTGGGTATCGCTCTAAATTCCCGTGCAGAGAGATCTAGAAACTCTAGGCGGGGAATGACGTTTTCCCGAGAAAGTATCTTTTCTCAAGAAGCACTCGCTTCTTGTGCGCATCGAGTTGGCACGAAGCGGGAAATTGGCTAAACCAGCCATTCACTTACTTTTGTTCGAAGAGAACAGACGCTGGCCTGAATGTGAGCCATTTTTGTGTTGCGTCTCACCTCAACCATGATTCGGCTGACTGTTATGAAAAGGAAGCTGAGAAGCCCTTGAACAGTTCGGAAGCTGACTGGAGAGCTGGTTTCACCATCCAGGTAGATATTTGTTTAAATCATTTAACTTTGTACGTGTGTTCCACACGCCATTGTTCTAACCTCATTACCTATGCGGATGTCCTCGCATACTAATTAGCAAACCGATCGATAACGCAGGTGACAATTAAGCGTGTGTTTGTTTACCGTGTGCTCGCGAATCAGCTGTTAGGAACGCTGTAATGTAATGTGGGCGATTTGGGTCCCAAATATATGTACCATATATTGCCAATCGTTGCATCTATTAGGTTGCTGTGTTAGAATAAAACCTAGTTACTTGTGCCGGATGGAAACTTAGATTATGTCAGTCAGTTGCTGAAGCCAGAAGAACGGTTAGAAAACCAGGTAAGTTGGTAGGTGGAGATTCAGACAAAATTGTGCTTAGTTACTAAGTAAAGGAAGAACTTAGTTCTGTGCCACCAGGAATGATGTCACTATTGTGTAATAACTTAATAGTGAATTCATTGTGTGGACCAGCGGATTTCTGTGGAAAGGTAAGTGGCTTTGGTGCTATCTCTATATATATATGATGTGACATTGTGTATATATATTAGTTCATGGCATGGGATACTTCCTGGGGTAATTCCGAACGCCGAATAGCTCGACGCGTGATAACACTGCGTGCCGTCGCGATATAAATATGCGTTCTGAAATCTTGTCTAAGCTATCCTGTTTCTTTCATACTGGCGCTAGTGCGAGTGAATGCTAAGGTGCTGGAAGTATGGAAGGATGCAGGAGGCTGTATGAGACTGGGGAAATATAGAATATGGGGATGTGAAAGCAAGTTATGAAAGTATGTGTTGGTAGACCAAACCAACGATGAAGTTCAGTCCAGGCCAAGGCTAAACCACTTGGGAGGACAGAACTGGAACAGTACCCTGGAACCTGTGGGGGAACATGTATTTTCAAGAAGGCTTCTTGACTCTAAGGTAGAGTCTGATAAGAAGAGTTTGCTATGGCTTGGACAGGTGGTCCCACCAGCAAACAGGCTTGTGTACATATTGGATGTGATCATGTACTATTCCTATATCCCGAGGGATGGTATATTGATCAAGATTATGTTTCTTAATGTACATTGAGGATGTTAGGAACGAGTCTAGGGACTCTTTACCTATTTGTTTAGTTCGATTAAATTAGAACAATAACAGCCTTGTATCATTACTGACGTTAGCGACGACTGGTAGATGATTAGGGATAGGTGAGACCAATGATCAGACTCGTCATTCTGATTTCTTGCTCTGTTTGACGGGCTGTTCTGGGAGGCCAGCTGACATTTGTGAACCCATGCTTGACTACTCTCCATATAGAGATAATGCTTTGGTTATATGGATAACTAACTAGCATGACTGAGAGTTGAGTAGTTATTGGTAGGATGCATGTGGACTAACGTTTGGGCCAGTATACTCTCACCGGTCGCTCTTCCTTTTCAGGAGTTTGCCTGTTGAGGAACCAGTCAACTATAATTGTTGTTGGCAGGAAACCACTTCGTGTGACAGAGCGAAGGGTTCAGTTCTTTACTTATCACGCCAGACTCCATCACACCAGGTACCCAATGTGATTCACCATGCGTGAAGGTTGCTTCAAGACATACAACTGCCCTGAAGGTGCACGTGTGAGAAGTGATGGTTTGTGATCGTTTAAAATAGAAGATACTCTGTTTTTGCCAGGAACATTTCAGCATGTTGAGTAATCATGCTCGACAGGGAACACCGGTCCGTCTGGTTTGACGGGGGTTCTGCCTAAACGCAGAAGTAACTAATCTTCAGACACTTGAATGGTTCTTTGGACAGCTCGAGTGGCAGGTCTTGAGAAGAACTACACCAGTATGGACGTGTGTCAAGTGTAACCCGGTGGAAGGGACTAGGGATTATAGTCCAACCTGAATTGTTTCCGTAGAATAGATGTCTGATTCTATTCATGTACTGTTTCCGTATCCAGATTATCAACTGTGTTCTAGAAGGACTCAGTAACTTTTCAGTAGCCATATCTGATCCTCCAAAGTGTGACTGTAAGAGACCATTGAATTGGTCAATGCCATATCGGTTCTGCAGTGGGACTGTGCTAGGAGTGACAGACCATTCGGTTGGTCAGTGATTATTTAGTTCATCGAAGTAACCAATACTTGGAGCCAAGTCCAGGAAGATTGTCTCCAACTCGGTAGTGTTCGAGAACTGTATTACCAGTGACTCCGTGGGAGTGTTATAGATGCAGTTGGTCCAGTGAAGTGTGGTCCAGCAGTGACTCGATTGTTGTGGTTCCACGTTCGGGAGACGGAGTGGTCTCCAAGGTTCTAGTCATCTCACTGGAAGGAAGCCGGGTGAGTGGCGGACCGACTGGACGGGACATCTGCATCCAATCTACTTCTCAACTCGATGAGGACACCTACATCTCTAATTCTGTCTCTACTCTATCTTCTATTTGTGTAAATAGATTCTTCTATCAGGATGTTCATTTCAGTTCTATATTCTCAAGGGTAGAATAAACTTTATGTAAGTTGACTTGCTCTTTGTATAATGATTGAGTGTGGTCTCGGACGATGCCTAAGTGATCATTGTTCAACAGGTGTAGGTAGTTAGTAGGGGTCTAGAATCTGGAGGGGTGTGTAGACGTAACTAAATAACCTGAGATCAACCACAGAGAAAAAAAGTGTATCTGCTCGTCCAACCCCTGGGGCTAGAATACACGGGAGTGCTAGAGACACCTCGGGTGTGGTTCACTCTCACTACCCAAGGTGAACCCGAAACACTCCGTTACAGAGTGGGGGCTCGTCCGGGATTATTCCAAGATCTTTGTGTGTTGTAGACCTCTCACATAGGGATAGGGACTTAGTCTTTATCCTCTACTTCAGTCTACCTAAGATTCTACTACTTCTACCTATCTCCTAACTGTCTGACGGACATTTGTGTTGTGGTGATTAGTTAGTAATATTGATTATTGGTTCATTGTATTGCTTCACCCACACATATTTGAGTACCCACCTATCATAGTCAACATGTCTACCCAAGAGATAGACTTGGACAAAGTTCAGGAAACTGGACGTAAGTCTGGTCTTGAAGGAGATGCTTTGAAATCCTATGTGCAAGAGGTGGAAAGAAATTTTCGCCAAGAGGAAAGAGAGAGGAGGAGAGCAGAAAGAGAACTGGAAGCCAGTAAAGTGGCTCTTGAGGAAAAGAGGATAGCGGCTGATACTGAAATGAAACGGCTTGAGTTGGAAGCCGAGAAAGAAAAACGTGACCATGAGTATCGAATGAAGCTACTTGAGGCACAAGTGCCTGCTACAGGTGTAACTGATGGAGCTATGGGAGGAGGTGTACCTCCTGGCTCAGAGTCAACCAGTAGACGTGACTTCCAGGCTATGAAATGGCCTTTACAGCCGTTCGAACCCGAGAAGGAACGGATAGACCAATACTTAGAGAAGTATGAAGCCATGTCTATTGCAATGGGTCTAGACAAACAGAAATGGTGTTTGAAACTCTCCCAGGGACTCCGTGCAGAAGGTTATGAGGTGTATGCACGCTTACCACCGGGGTTACAGAATGATTACCCGGCATTGAAAGCGGCTCTCTTGAAGAGATTCGAGATCACAGCGCACTCATACCGAAGGAAGTTTCGAACGGCGAGGCGAGAACCTGGTGAACTGTTTTCAGCATACAGTGTGAGATTGAACTCATACCTTCTTAAATGGATGGCCTTGGCCGGATTTAGGGAGGAGTATGAAAGTTTGCGTGAGTTGATGGTGGTAGATCAGATGCGAATGCAAATGTCTAAACCCTTGCGAAACTTCTTAGGTGAGAATGGGGCTGAGAGATTGGATATAGTCACCAAGTTAGCCGAAAGATACGTTGAAGTCTATGGCGAGACTGGGGACACCAGTCTAACAGATCCGAGATCGAAAGATCCGGATCAAGGTAAGTCAAAGAAGAAGTCAAAGAAGACCCAAGGTTCTGATGAACCAAAGAAACAGGTAGGCTCTTTAGAGAAGATCTCTAACGTCAACCAAGGTAAGAATAGCCCACCTAGTTCTCCAAAGAGGAAGTGGAGTGAACGTTGGTGCAAATTCTGCAAGTCCAGCACTCATAATACGAGTGAGTGTAAGAGTAAGCCCAAGGACTTTCACTTTGCTTGTCTTGCAGAGGTTAGGGATAGATCTTGCAGGAAAGTGAAGTCGGTTGATGGGAATGGAGAAACAGAACGACCTCCAGTGGTTGAGGAAGTAGAAGTGAATGGGCAACAGGTGTCGTGCCTCTACGACACAGGATTGCAATTTTCAGCTGTAATTGCATCCCACCTGACAGGCCCAGAGCAACTCACCGGGGAGATGACGGAGATACAGCCAGCCAGTAGGAGTGCTGTAGCGCTACGTTGCCCGATTGCCAATGTGGAGATTCGGAGCAAGTACGTTACTGGACGCATTCAGGCGGCAGTCGTACCGGATCCTCTCTATCCCCTAATTCTAGGCCGGAAGTACGTGTTTCTGGGCGAACCAGAACACCCTAGCATCCATAAGTCTAGGCAGGTCAGAGATACAGAGGAAGAGGGTCTCGAAAAGGTAAGTCTCCGAAATCCTCACCCGGATAGAATGAGTAATGCTCGGAGCAAGGATGCAACGTAGTGTCCTTGTTCGGAATGGTTGCCCAACAATGAAAACCCGTTAACTCAGGGTAAGTTCAACTCTGATAACCAGTCACCGTTAATTCAGACTGGGACAGAGAAAAGGCAGAGGGAACGTAAGTTGGTTCCTGAGAGCTTCAGAGCTAATCTGCTGCGAACGGTACATGTCAGGTCCCCACCCGGACATCTGACTGTAGGGACAACCAGTAAATGTCTATCCCGGTACTATTGGTGGCCGGGAATGACAGGCGACGTGCGCAGGTATATTAGGTCTTGTCCGGAGTGCTGTAAATGCACACCTGAGAAACGGACGAAGACGAAGATATCCTTAGAGGTTGGAGACCGAGTTCTAGTACTCCTCCCAATCGAGGGGAACGAATTCGAAATCGGGTGGCAGGGCCCATTCCTAGTGGATAAAGTGGGGCTCCACAAGCACTATGGAGTGGTGATCCTGGGAAAGTCTACTACTTTCCATTCCAGTCTCCTCATGCGCTATGAGGGGAAGCCCGATGATAAGTCCACCAGCCCAAGGGCGCAGAGATTCGCTGAAATAACGGTTCGGGGTTCAGGTCAGGTAGCGGAAAGCCTGTCACACCATAGGAAGTCCTATATGTATGTGCAGGTACCTTCTTCGGTTCAGCCCGGTGCTCGGGGGAACATGACCGGCCAAAGGAACACCCGCAGTGCTAGCTACACTGAGAACCGAGGTAGGAAGAGGTGGGTTGTGTCGGAACGGACACATACCCTTGGTCCCTCAATCCGACCGACTGCAGTCCAGCTGGGTCCTCGAAAGGGGAAGCTGGAGTTGCAGAAGTCCAGTAAACTCTGGCAGGAACGATCGTTAAATCAGATCGAGACGGGAGCTCTGGTCCGCAGGACACTGCGAGATGCCCGATCGCAGTAGCGGAGTAGGCGTTGATCACCCGTGATACTGAATAGCTTGTCACCCCACCGAATGTGGTAAAAGTATTCTATACAATATTGACGGGTTAGACTTCCTCACCCGCCATCCGGTCTCTTAGAAAGAAGAGCGAACGACATAGACAGCTTCTGCGTAGAAGTGGAACGACGGGGTCGATCCTCTTAAAGTGGGGGCCTATGTGACGAAACGCGTTTATCTGTCTTGGGTCGTCAAGATACCGCACTATTTTGGCGCGTCATCGGGGACTTTCCCAGCTAAAAATAGACTGAGGGAAGCCGATGGAGGACTTATTATCTAGAATCGTCTCGAAACACTGGAATTCGAGTAACCCGTGATGTTGGGTATCGCTCTAAATTCCCGTGCAGAGAGATCTAGAAACTCTAGGCGGGGAATGACGTTTTCCCGAGAAAGTATCTTTTCTCAAGAAGCACTCGCTTCTTGTGCGCATCGAGTTGGCACGAAGCGGGAAATTGGCTAAACCAGCCATTCACTTACTTTTGTTCGAAGAGAACAGACGCTGGCCTGAATGTGAGCCATTTTTGTGTTGCGTCTCACCTCAACCATGATTCGGCTGACTGTTATGAAAAGGAAGCTGAGAAGCCCTTGAACAGTTCGGAAGCTGACTGGAGAGCTGGTTTCACCATCCAGGTAGATATTTGTTTAAATCATTTAACTTTGTACGTGTGTTCCACACGCCATTGTTCTAACCTCATTACCTATGCGGATGTCCTCGCATACTAATTAGCAAACCGATCGATAACGCAGGTGACAATTAAGCGTGTGTTTGTTTACCGTGTGCTCGCGAATCAGCTGTTAGGAACGCTGTAATGTAATGTGGGCGATTTGGGTCCCAAATATATGTACCATATATTGCCAATCGTTGCATCTATTAGGTTGCTGTGTTAGAATAAAACCTAGTTACTTGTGCCGGATGGAAACTTAGATTATGTCAGTCAGTTGCTGAAGCCAGAAGAACGGTTAGAAAACCAGGTAAGTTGGTAGGTGGAGATTCAGACAAAATTGTGCTTAGTTACTAAGTAAAGGAAGAACTTAGTTCTGTGCCACCAGGAATGATGTCACTATTGTGTAATAACTTAATAGTGAATTCATTGTGTGGACCAGCGGATTTCTGTGGAAAGGTAAGTGGCTTTGGTGCTATCTCTATATATATATGATGTGACATTGTGTATATATATTAGTTCATGGCATGGGATACTTCCTGGGGTAATTCCGAACGCCGAATAGCTCGACGCGTGATAACACTGCGTGCCGTCGCGATATAAATATGCGTTCTGAAATCTTGTCTAAGCTATCCTGTTTCTTTCATACTGGCGCTAGTGCGAGTGAATGCTAAGGTGCTGGAAGTATGGAAGGATGCAGGAGGCTGTATGAGACTGGGGAAATATAGAATATGGGGATGTGAAAGCAAGTTATGAAAGTATGTGTTGGTAGACCAAACCAACGATGAAGTTCAGTCCAGGCCAAGGCTAAACCACTTGGGAGGACAGAACTGGAACAGTACCCTGGAACCTGTGGGGGAACATGTATTTTCAAGAAGGCTTCTTGACTCTAAGGTAGAGTCTGATAAGAAGAGTTTGCTATGGCTTGGACAGGTGGTCCCACCAGCAAACAGGCTTGTGTACATATTGGATGTGATCATGTACTATTCCTATATCCCGAGGGATGGTATATTGATCAAGATTATGTTTCTTAATGTACATTGAGGATGTTAGGAACGAGTCTAGGGACTCTTTACCTATTTGTTTAGTTCGATTAAATTAGAACAATAACAGCCTTGTATCATTACTGACGTTAGCGACGACTGGTAGATGATTAGGGATAGGTGAGACCAATGATCAGACTCGTCATTCTGATTTCTTGCTCTGTTTGACGGGCTGTTCTGGGAGGCCAGCTGACATTTGTGAACCCATGCTTGACTACTCTCCATATAGAGATAATGCTTTGGTTATATGGATAACTAACTAGCATGACTGAGAGTTGAGTAGTTATTGGTAGGATGCATGTGGACTAACGTTTGGGCCAGTATACTCTCACCGGTCGCTCTTCCTTTTCAGGAGTTTGCCTGTTGAGGAACCAGTCAACTATAATTGTTGTTGGCAGGAAACCACTTCGTGTGACAGAGCGAAGGGTTCAGTTCTTTACTTATCACGCCAGACTCCATCACACCAGGTACCCAATGTGATTCACCATGCGTGAAGGTTGCTTCAAGACATACAACTGCCCTGAAGGTGCACGTGTGAGAAGTGATGGTTTGTGATCGTTTAAAATAGAAGATACTCTGTTTTTGCCAGGAACATTTCAGCATGTTGAGTAATCATGCTCGACAGGGAACACCGGTCCGTCTGGTTTGACGGGGGTTCTGCCTAAACGCAGAAGTAACTAATCTTCAGACACTTGAATGGTTCTTTGGACAGCTCGAGTGGCAGGTCTTGAGAAGAACTACACCAGTATGGACGTGTGTCAAGTGTAACCCGGTGGAAGGGACTAGGGATTATAGTCCAACCTGAATTGTTTCCGTAGAATAGATGTCTGATTCTATTCATGTACTGTTTCCGTATCCAGATTATCAACTGTGTTCTAGAAGGACTCAGTAACTTTTCAGTAGCCATATCTGATCCTCCAAAGTGTGACTGTAAGAGACCATTGAATTGGTCAATGCCATATCGGTTCTGCAGTGGGACTGTGCTAGGAGTGACAGACCATTCGGTTGGTCAGTGATTATTTAGTTCATCGAAGTAACCAATACTTGGAGCCAAGTCCAGGAAGATTGTCTCCAACTCGGTAGTGTTCGAGAACTGTATTACCAGTGACTCCGTGGGAGTGTTATAGATGCAGTTGGTCCAGTGAAGTGTG
Source organism: Cepaea hortensis (assembly GCA_963921405.1). Taxonomy (NCBI): domain Eukaryota; kingdom Metazoa; phylum Mollusca; class Gastropoda; order Stylommatophora; family Helicidae; genus Cepaea; species Cepaea hortensis. The sequence goes on from OY992893.1 coordinate 8,061,408, forward strand.
GTCCAGCAGTGACTCGATTGTTGTGGTTCCACGTTCGGGAGACGGAGTGGTCTCCAAGGTTCTAGTCATCTCACTGGAAGGAAGCCGGGTGAGTGGCGGACCGACTGGACGGGACATCTGCATCCAATCTACTTCTCAACTCGATGAGGACACCTACATCTCTAATTCTGTCTCTACTCTATCTTCTATTTGTGTAAATAGATTCTTCTATCAGGATGTTCATTTCAGTTCTATATTCTCAAGGGTAGAATAAACTTTATGTAAGTTGACTTGCTCTTTGTATAATGATTGAGTGTGGTCTCGGACGATGCCTAAGTGATCATTGTTCAACAGGTGTAGGTAGTTAGTAGGGGTCTAGAATCTGGAGGGGTGTGTAGACGTAACTAAATAACCTGAGATCAACCACAGAGAAAAAAAGTGTATCTGCTCGTCCAACCCCTGGGGCTAGAATACACGGGAGTGCTAGAGACACCTCGGGTGTGGTTCACTCTCACTACCCAAGGTGAACCCGAAACACTCCGTTACAGGGAGGAGGGAGAGGAGGAAGAGGGAGGAGGGAGAAGGAGGAAGGAGGAGGAGGAAGAGTGAGGAGGATGGAGGAGGTAGGAGGAGGGGAGAGGAGGAGGGAGGAGGAAGGAGGAGGAAGCAGGAGGAGGAGGGATGAGGAGGAGGAGGGAGGAAGGAGAGGGAGGAGGAGGGAGGAGGAGGAGGCAGAGGAAGGAAGAGGAGGGAGGAGGAAGAGGGAGAAAGAGGAGGGAGGATGAGGAGGGAGGAGGTAGAGGAGGGAGGAAGGAGGAGATAGGAGGAGGAGAGGTTGGAGGAGAAGGAGGGAGGAAGAGGGAGGAGGAGGGGGGGAGAAAGAGGAGGTGGAGGAGGAGGGATTAGGAGGAGGAGGGAGGAGGAGGAGGAAGAAGAGGGAGGAGGAGAATTATAACGCATATGCCTGTAGATAACTGCAGCGAAAAGGTCCACCTATTTGAGAAATATGCAACAATTTTACATATATAGCAATTCTATTAGAAGTTATGTCCCCTCGCTATATATACATTATATTAAATTAAATATTAAATAATAAGAAGAAAATATGTTTGTACACTAAAAAAACTATGACAGTTGGCAGCACGGGAATGATTAGAAGACGTGTAGAAAATTTCATCTCAATAAATAAAGACACAAACAACAGGACAATTGGAAAAAAGTATTTTAATGCATAATACTCTGAGAACAATGTGTAGCATAAAAATATTGTGAATAAAACAAAGAATTAGCATTTTAAAAAGTAACATTACAGTGAGTATATGGAAGAAAGATTGTGTAACAAATACTGATATATGAATCAGTTGCGGTCAACAATTTGTCAAAGCAGCAAGAACATACCATTCATGTGAATCAGTTACGGTCAACAATTTATCAAAGCAGCAAGAACATACCATTCATAAGAAATCAGTTATAATCAACAATTTGTCAAGGTACAAGAGTGATCTTGTAGAGAAAATGTAGGATTGAATATTTCAATGGTTGACCAACATGCAGCATCAGATTGTAAGGGGACAGAATTTACAACCAATACACAAAGTTAACTGCCGCCTCCGTGGTGAAGGAGTTGTGCACGCAGTTTTTAATCTCGCATATCGCATTCGAAACACAGCTGTGGGCGATTTGGCAGCAAACTGCCTTGCATTGGTTTTTTAACGAAATGATATGGTGCCGGTTGTTCAGAAAGCAATGGCAAACTAAACAACGTAAACCTGCCTAGAGATCACAAACAGTAAATGATGGGGTTGACTGCGACATCTTGTAAAGGATATGTAACTTTTAACATAAAGTTATAAGACATACAGATCTGAGTTCTGACATAACTTTGTCTAAAGGCAGACATAATGGTACACTGACAAGATAAGGCGTCTTACACACATACAGATCTCAGTTCTTCTCACACACATACAGATCTCAGTTCTTATATAACTTTGTGTAGAGGTAGACATAATGGTACACTGACAGGATAAGACATCTCACACACATACAGATCTCAGTTCTTTTATAACTTTGTGTAGAGGTAGACATAATGGTACACTGACAGGATAAGACATCTTACACACATACAGATCTCAGTTCTTATATAACTTTGTGTAGAGGTAGACATAATGGTACACTGACAGGATAAGACATCTCACACACATACAGATCTCAGTTCTTCTTACACAGAATAAAGGTGAATGAGCAAATAAAAACAAAAGAGCACATAAGACACCACCAATAAATTAAGAACAGTCTAGACATGACAAGCAAATGTCACCAGATAAACAAGACTTAATGTGTAAGCGACTAAAGATAATATAATTTAGCGAATAATACTCATAGGCATGCAAACGTATCACGCTGAGTGTGAATGACACTCACAGGCATGGAAACGTGTCATGCTGAGTGTGAATGACACTCACAGGCATGGAAACATATCATGCTGAGTGTGAATGACACTCAAGTGCATGGAAACGTACCACGCTGGGTGTGAATGACACTCACAGACATGGAAACGCTGAGTGTGAATGACACTCACAGGCATGGAAACGTGTCATGCTGAGTGTGAATGACACTCACAGGCATGGAAATGTATCATGCTGAGTGTGAATGACACTCACAGACATGGAAACATATCATGCTGAGTGTGAATGACACTCAAGTGCATGGAAACGTACCACGCTGGGTGTGAATGACACTCACAGACATGGAAACGTATTAGGCTAAGTGTGAATAAATAAACAGGTGAATAAATTATCCATGCAGTGACAGCCACAAACAGGAAATATACAAGTCACATACAGTGGTTGGAGGCTTATTGAGCAGGTGGTAAATATTCAATATGGGGTCAACATCACTGCACTTGGGACATCCTAAACCTGCATCCAGGATTTTAATATTGAGATTATTTCATTTCTTCTCCGGATCTGGCTCCATCAGACTTTCTTGTTCCCAAATCTTGAAAGAAAACCAGCTCAAAGGAAATCATTTTGACAGTGATGAAGAAGTCATACTAGCATGTGATAGCTGTTTAGTTTGATAAATGCTCTATTCACAAGGTCTTTTCAAGGTCACACATAGATTACACAAGCGTGTCAACTATGCTGAAAACAAATACACACTGTACACAATTTTGATTCCAAGTGAGATTTCCTTCATAATCAGGGGCCATCCCCTTGTATGCTTCGTTTCAAGTGGCATTACCATTTGGCTTGATAATCTATCAAATAGTGACAGAAATCTTGAAACAAAAAACTGACAGAATCTCTAAAATACTGACTGACATCATCATATCTCTAAAGCACTATGAAATTTCTATAAAATTTCATGAGTCATCTCTAAAACACTAACAGACTTCTGTAAAACATGTGACAGACATCTCTAAAATACTGACAGACATCTGTAAAATACTGGCAGAGATCTGCAAAATACTGGCAGATATCTTTTAAATACTGACAGACATTTTAAAAATCTGACAGACATCTCTAAAACACTGACAGATATCTTTAAAACACATACAGACTTCTCTAAAATATCAAAAGACATCTCTATAACACCAAAAGACGTCTCTATAACACCAAAAGACGTCTCTAAAACACCAAATGACATCTCTAAAACACCAAAAGATGTCTCTAAAACACCAAATGACATCTCTAAAACACCAAATGACGTCTATAAAACACCAAATGACGTCTATAAAACACAAAATGACGTCTCTAAAACACAAAATGACATCTCTAAAACACCAAAAAGACATCTCTAAAACACCAAATGACATCTCTAAAACACCAAAAGACATCTCTAAAACACCAAAAGACATCTCTAAAACACCAAATGACATCTCTAAAACACCAAATGACATCTCTAAAACACCAAAAGACATCTCTAAAACACAAAATGACATCTCTAAAACACCAAAAGACATCTCTAAAACACCAAAAGACATCTCTCAAACATTGACAATCTATCAACTCTGACGGATCTGACAAGTACATTTTAAGCTTGTCAAACTAGACCAGTGGCTCTCAATCCATGGGAACCCCCCCCCCCCCAAGGGGGGATTTTAGGGTTTCCAGGGGGGGGGGGGTGTTAATATTATTTCAAGGTCGCATTAATACATAATAATATATTAATTACTTGATATTGTTTTTCCCTCCATACTTTACAGTTCTGAATTTCTCACCTTTTTTGAAATTTGTTTTATAATGTAAGTAGACCCACAAATCACGGTTTATGTAGACGTCTAGACTTGTTCTAGTATGTGTTATTAAATTTAGCTTCTATTTTTACATATACTATGCAGGGATGGGGGTGGAGGGGATTTATAGAGAGGAAATACGAAAGGGGGGGGGGGGGGGGGTTGGGAAATGACATTCTGAACATATGGTGAAGGGGTGCATGGGCCAGAAAAGGTTGAGAACCACTGAACTAGATATGTGTCCCAAAGAAGTTTGATGCTATAGCTCTGTGATGTGGTAGTGCCATCACATTTTAAAACCCTGAGGGCAAAGAGGAATAGGTTCTCTCAACTTGGCCAGCGATGAACCCAGGCATTGAACCTATATATAAATACTGGATGTTCGTAAAGTCTCACTACACTTTGTATGTAGGACAAATTTGAAAAATGAAGTACATGATGTCATCAAAGTATGTGCTACAAAATGCATTAATTTAGTTACAATAGTTACTGCTAGGGTGTAACGCTGTTTTGGGGAAGCTGGAAAGTACCATTGAAGTATTAATTATAACTGGTGGTTGGAAATGTACACCGCGGGCTTCAAGACACGGCTATACACGTCTCTTCATATTGTCAAATACCTTCTACAACATGTCTGTTGTTCTTATTCTGTTGATAACACCATTCTGTTTGGAGTGAAAAGAATTACTCCAGCTGACGACAGCCATTCGCTGCACATTGCTTCCTCATGGAATGTGGAGCAAATGTTTTGATGACTTCATTTTTCACATTTGTTCTACATAAAAAGTGTAGTGAGACATTACAAACACTCTGTATACATATATAAACAACAGCTGAAGTGACTAACACTTTGAGGACACACTAGACAACAACAATGAACCAAGCAATATATACTCCTGAGATCTGAACCCTGCCCTATAGATGAGACATTTTTGCTGCTGAGAAGCAAGAAACATTAGCAACACTAACAGTAAAAAAGTTGGCCAGTCTTTCCTTACCTTCAACTTCTAACAAATTTAAATGAAATAGACTACAATCTGCTGTACATCTATCTATGGCTTTCAGACTTTTCTATCAAACATAACAGGATCAATGAATAAACAGGCATGTACAAATTCATGTGTCTTGAAATTAACAACAAAAATAGAAGATGTATGATAGCTGCCTACATCATCTGCTAATGATTACATCTGCATATTTGATAGTATAAACAATGACTTTTATGGTAAGTCAACTTTTATAATTAACAACACTAGCAAGAGAAAAGAACTCTCTCAAATCGGCATGTGAAAACTTCATGTACTAAGAGTTATCTCCTCTGGAGTTTGACTTGTATGGTGGATTCTGTGTTTCATTATCAGCTGACTCCAACTTAATGCCCAGGGCTCTCACATACTCGCTACAGCTGATGTGACAAAATGCCCTCTCACATAATCACAAGAGCACCACACACCTGATATTTCAATCAATCAATCAATCATGTGCCATGCCGGAAAGCGTGGGCGGTCATGACTCGCCATTTCACTCGATCACCAGTGTCGTGGATCAGCTCAGTGTTCCTGTCTCGTCCATGCCATGTGGCCAAGCCATCCAGGTATTTTCCTCTCGGTCTTCCTCTTGGTCTGTTCCCTTCGATCTTGCCAGTTGTCACTAAGTTCTCCAATCCATTTCTTCTCATAACATGTCCAAAAAATTTTGACTGTCTATGTCTAATTTCTCTAATCAGTTTACGATGTTCATTTGTCCCCTGTAGTACTTGGTCATTGGTTTTTCTGTCTGTCTATGGTATTCTTTGCATTTTCCTCAGAAACCACATTTCTGCAGCCATCAGATGCTTTTCAGCTTGACTACTCATTGTCCAAGTTTCACATCCATACAAAAGAACAGGCCCTATGTATCCCCTCAACACTCTTTTTCTCGTTTCAATTGACATCTTTTTATTGGTCAGAATGTTGTTCATCTTGCTAAAGGCTACTTTCGCCATGGCGATTCTTGTTCTAATCTCTTCAAGGCATCTCCCATCAGATGTTATGACTGTTCCAAGATAATTGTACCGATTCACTTGTTGAAGAATATTTCCATTTACTTATATATTACATTGTGGCACTTCTTCCTTCCTAGTGACGACCATAACCTGAGTCTTTTTACAATTTAATTCTAACCCCAGTTGATCACTGTGTACAACAACCGCATCTACTAATTGTTGCAGGTCCTGCGCATTGTCTGCAATTAATACTGTATCATCTGCATATCTAATGTTATTGATGTTTCGTCCCCCAATGCTGATTCCATTTATATCCTCTACATTTCTGAAAATATTTTCACTGTATAGGGAAAAAAGATCTGGAGACATCACACATCCCTGCCTAACACCTCTCTTAATTGGCTGATACTGTCCCACTTCATTATCAATCCTTATTGCAGCTTGTTGTTTCAAATATATGTTTTTTATAAGTCTAATGTCTTTCCCATCAATTTGTAGATCTGCAAGCATATCCACCATGCTGATATGTCTAACTCTATTAAAAGCGTTTGTATAGTCAATAAAGCAAAGATGTATATCCTTGTTTACTTCTATAGCACGTTCAATAACTGTTCGCAGCATATACACAGAATTTACTGTACCCTTTCCTTCTACAAACCCGCATTGTTCTTCCCCTATTTCAGGTTGTATCTTCTTCCTCACTCTTTGCATGATAATTCTTAGCAAAATCTTTGTGATGTGACTCATTATACTAATTGTTCTATGTTGATCACATTCCAAGGTTCCTGATTTCTTTGGGATTGCAATAAATATAGAGTTACATAATCCAGGAGGTATATCTCCAGGATCATATAATGTGTTCAGCAGTCTGGTGACTTGCTCTAGTCCAAATTCTTCTAAAGCTTCAATCAATTCTGTTGTGATGTTATCTGCACCGGGGGCCTTGCCAGCTTTCATATAGTTAGTTAGTTAGTCGACAGATCATCCTCGTTGCACATCGAACCATTCAGTCCATAAGTGCTCGGATCCCTTCCTCAGCAAATCCTGCAGCGTGTAGCGGCTAACGACGCCAGTTCTGTGTTGGTTTATCAATCTTCTTTGGCTTCCTGCGTAGTGTTCTTGTTTGGCCACCCCTCTTTTAATTTGCTGCTCTCGCAGTCTGGCCATTGTTGTAGATTCACAGTCATCACTTGGTTCTCGCAAAAGTCTCACTTCACGTAGCGCATTCAGAATGTCAGCCTGGTCCATGGCGCGTCCGCCCTCCACAGTAGCCTAACCTGCGAGCTTGTCAGCCCGCTCATTTCCTTGTACTCCCGCATGCCCTGGCACGAAGATGAAACTAATCTTTGCCAGCCGAGACCGCTTCAGAGGCAGCAACCATTCTCTTCGGATCGACCCCTCCTCTATCCTCTTGATCATGTTCATTGAGTCGCTAAGGAAACAAGCCCTAGTGAATGTCTGTGTCTCGAGCCATGTTATTGCTTTACTTACTGCCATGACTTCCATGGTCAGGCTACTTGTGGTTTCAGTGAAAGCACCAGAGTCCTCCTTCACAATTCTCCCTCCGGCCCGAGCTGTAAAGGCCCATGAGCTTCTCACATGACGGACGACCGACCCATCTGTGTAGATGACCGCGTCACCGTCTAGCGAATTCTCGAAAATCAACGCTTGTACTTCAGCCTCAACAACAGCCGGATTTTCTTGTCTGCATTTTCTATCTAGTTGGATGCAAACTGAAAAGGATGTGCAGAAGTCTGTTGGCACTTGCACCCACTCCTCGCCAGGTTCTAAGTCCTCAAGTGAACACACCTGTTGAAGAATGTCTTCGGCTTGACCCATCCATGACCGTCCTCTTTTTAACCTGCTGCCCTTCACCTTCCTAATTTCACTATGCAGTGGATGTTGTGTGTTTGCGTTAATTCTGAGGTAGGCGCGTGCCCTGCAAACTTGTATTCTCTCTTCAATGGTTGGAAAATCAAGAAGGTAGCGCATCGCCCAGCATAAAGCTTTCATATGCTTAAGAACATTTCGAACCTCCATCTCCAAAATTGGCGGTCCTTCATTATTAAATCTAATATCATACTGTTCGTCTCTGTTATCATCATAAAGGTGTTTCACATAATCTGTCCATACATGTAGAATCTGGTCTTTTTCTATTATGATTTTGCCATCTTCAGTTTTTAGACACCCTGTTGATGTACTTGTTCTTTTATTAGTAAGTTCCTGAATTCTTTTGTGCACTAATTTGGTATTTTGACTGTTGTATTGGTTTTCAATTTCTAAGCACTTTTCCTCAAGCCATGCTTCTTTTGCCTCCTTACATAATATTCTGACTTGTCTGTGAATTTCTTCATATTTGACAGAATTATTTTTGTTGAGTCTTCTTGTTTCCATGAGGTGTAAAATTTCTTCAGTCATCCATTTCTTACGACCCACCTTCTTTAATTTTGGAATAGTTGTTTCTGCAGCCACATTGATTGAATTCTTCAACGTTTCCCATTGATCATCCACATCCTGGAATAGGATCTCTAGATCAGACAATATTTCAAATCTGTTCTGTACTTCTATGTTGAATTTGTTTTGTATTTCCTTGTCATTACTCAATGTACACAAATCATATTTAGTGTTTCCTGATATATACTTGACTCTCTTCAACTTTATCCTCAATGTTCCTGTGAGTAATCTGTGGTCACTATAACAATCAGCACTGGGAACTGTTTTTGCTATTGATAATGCGTTTCTAAATCTTCTGCTAATCAGAATGTAGTCAATCTGGTTTCTAATCCTGCTATCAGGACTCCTCCATGTCCATAATCTTCTAGGGTGTTGCTTGAACCAGGTGTTTCCTACAATCATTTCCTGTTCTTTTGCCCACTCTACGAGTCTGCATCCTCTTTCATTTCTCTCTCCTAAACCATAGTTTCCTACTGTGTATCTATCCCCTTGATTTCCTACTTTTGCATTGAAGTCTCCTGTTATGATGTTTATTTCTGAATTTTTACATTTCTTTAAGGCAGACTCTATGTCATTATAACATTCTTCTACACTATCTTCACTGGATTCTCCTGTTGGGGCATATACTTGAATAATATTTATGCTAAAAGGTCTGCCACTTAATTTAACTAGTAGAACTCTGTCCGACATGGCCCAATATCCTTGAACAGATTTTGATGTTTTCCGGTCCAAAATAATTGCCACTCCCGTATGACGATCTTCACCTCCAGAATAAATCATCTTGAAATCTTCTTCTATCTTGATGCCTGCTCCTGTCCATCTTGTTTCGCACATACCTAAAATATTAATTTTTTCCCTTTCAATTTCTTGTTTTATGTTCTCTAATTTTTCGTCGTCGTTTAACGTCCTAACGTTCCAAGTTGCTAATTTTAACGTCTCTGTCCTTGTCTTGCAGTCTTTAAGCGAATCATGATATACTATTCACTTTTAAAGAGGTAGTTTGCCGTTGCTTTCCTCTGTGGCAGTGACCTTACTGGTCGGAGACCGCAGCCATTGACTCAAGAAGAGTTCCTCTGCCTGCCGTTGTGAAGCTCGAGGCCATGACCCACAAATATCTGTCGGCTGCCCTCAAAATTTCATCCACCACCTGCCTTCCGTGGCTTCTTTTGAAAACTTCCAATAAAAGGAACACAAAATAACATCACATAATCCACAGGAAAACACTATTCACAGGAAATCCATAGGAAATCACACGAAATCCAAAGGAAAACACTAAATAGCGTCCCTCCGAAAAGTAACGCTTCATTTTGTCGCCATTGTTTCAGGTGATAGATATCTGTAGTATAATATTATGGCCAGTATGTACATAGAGAATGTGAGGTGTACACAGAGAATTGAGGTGTACACAGAGAATTGAGGTGTACACAGAGAATGTGAGGTGTACACAGTAGCACCGGTATAACATGGACAGTTCAGGTATATTAGACATCAGTTATATCAACATTGGACAGTGTTAGTATGAAGGTTAAGTCAGCAAGTAAGTCACACAAAAACTATATGAGATTCGAACTAGAAAACCATGTGAAATTTGTATGCGCTTGCACACACTCATGAGGCAATATTTGTCTGCCACACACAGACATCGAACTAGATGGATATGCCACATAACAACACCTTCATACACTAGTGACAACCATTTCTCAGCTGTATTATAACATGTTGTGACTTCTTCTGCTGCCCTTCATACCATATTGCCTGCCATAGACAGACAATGAACTAGATGGATATGCCACATAACAACACCTTCATACACTAGTGACAACCATTTCTCAGCTGTATTATAACATGTTGTGACTTCTTCTGCTGCCATTCATCCCAGCCCCTATTGTTGCATATGTCTTCAACCAACCCATGCCAGGCCGTCTTATCTTTTGCTATCTCCTGCAGCTTCCTGATGTTGAATGAAAGAATGTATGAGAGGAAATAGAGAAGAGGGGAAGAATGTCAGACAGGCCTGCATGCCCAATTCTTAACCCTTTGAAAATAAAGACTTTCGTTCGTTCCTGCATGTGCTCCCGATATTATTCATCTCTGTCTGTTATTCTCTTCTCTGTGTGTCTTAGGTCTCCCACTATTTCGTTCACCTTGTGGGTTCCAGACAAGAGAGTGTCTAGTTATATTGTCCTCACATTTTCTCAGTGTGTGTCCTATCTTGTGGGTTCCAGACAAGAGAGTGTCTAGTTATATTGTCCTCAGGTTTTCTCAGTGTGTGTCCTATCTTGTGGGTTCCAGACAAGAGAGTGTCTAGTTATATTGTCCTCAGGTTTTATCAGTGTGTGTCCTATCTTGTGGGTTCCAGACAAGAGAGTGTCTAGTTATAATGTCCCTATCTTGTGGGTTCCAGACAAGAGAGTGTCTAGTTATAATGTCCCTATCTTGTGGGTTCCAGACAAGAGAGTGTCTAGTTATAATGTCCCTATCTTGTGGGTTCCAGACAAAAGACTGTCTAGTTATATTGTCCTCAGGTGTTCTCAGTGTGTGTTTTATCTTGTGGGTTCCAGACAAAAGACTGTCTAGTTATATTGTCCTCAGGTGTTCTCAGTGTGTGTCCTATCTTGTGGGTTCCAGACAAAAGACTGTCTAGTTATATTGTCCTCAGGTGTTCTCAGTGTGTGTTCTATCTTGTGGGTTCCAGACAAAAGACTGTCTAGTTATATTGTCCTCAGGTGTTCTCAGTGTGTGTCCTATCTTGTGGGTTCCAGACAAAAGACTGTCTAGTTATATTGTCCTCAGGTGTTCTCAGTGTGTGTCCTATCTTGTGGGTTCCAGACAAAAGACTGTCTAGTTATATTGTCCTCAGGTGTTCTCAGTGTGTGTCCTATCTTGTGGGTTCCAGACAAGAGAGTGTCTAGTTATATTGTCCTCATGTGTTCTCAGTGTGTGTCCTATCTTGTGGGTTCCAGACAAAAGACTGTCTAGTTATATTGTCCTCAGGTGTTCTCAGTGTGTGTCCTATCTTGTGGGTTCCAGACAAAAGACTGTCTAGTTATATTGTCCTCAGGTGTTCTCAGTGTGTGTCCTATCTTGTGGGTTCCTGAAAAAAGACTGTCTAGTTATATTGTCCTCAGGTCCTCTCAGTGTGTGTCCTATCTTGTGGGTTCCAGACAAAAGACTGTCTAGTTATATTGTCCTCAGGTGTTCTCAGTGTGTGTCCTATCTTGTGAGTTCCAGACAAAAGACTGTCTAGTTATATTGTCCTCAGGTGTTCTCAGTGTGTGTCCTATCTTGTGGGTTCCAGACAAAAGACTGTCTAGTTATATTGTCCTCAGGTGTTCTCAGTGTGTGTCCTATCTTGTGGGTTCCAGACAAAAGACTGTCTAGTTATATTGTCCTCAGGTGTCCTCAGTGTGTGTCCTATCTTGTGGGTTCCAGACAAAAGACTGTCTAGTTATATTGTCCTCAGGTGTTCTCAGTGTGTGTCCTATCTTGTGGGTTCCAGACAAAAGACTGTCTAGTTATATTGTCCTCAGGTCCTCTCAGTGTGTGCCCTATCTTGTGGATTCCAGACAAAAGACTGTCTAGTTATATTGTCCTCAGTGTGTGTCCTATCTTGTGGGTTCCAGACAAAAGACTGTCTAGTTATATTGTCCTCAGGTGTCCTCAGTGTGTGTCCTATCTTGTGGGTTCCAGACAAAAGACTGTCTAGTTATATTGTCCTCAGGTGTCCTCAGTGTGTGTCCTATCTTGTGGGTTCCAGACAAAAGACTGTCTAGTTATATTGCCCTCAGTGTGCGTCCTATCTTGTGGGTTCCAGACAAAAGACTGTCTAGTTATATTGTCCTCAGGTGTCCTCACTGTGTGTCCTATCCAGCGGTAGCGACTTTTCCTCACTTCTTGGTTCACTGGGATTTGTCAAGTTCTCTCCATGAGCTCCACACTGGGATTTGTCTAGTTCTCTCCATGAGCTCCACACTGGGATTTGTCTAGTTCTCTCCATGAGCTCCACACTGGTGATTTGTCTAGTTCTCTCCATGAGCTCCACACTGGGATTTGTCTAGTTCTCTCCATGAGCTCCATGCTGGGATTTGTCAAGTTCTCTCCATGAGCTCCACACTGGGATTTGTCTAGTTCTCTCCATGAGCTCCACACTGGGATTTGTCTAGTTCTCTCCATGAGCTCCACACTGGTGATTTGTCTAGTTCTCTCCATGAGCTCCACACTGGGATTTGTCTAGTTCTCTCCATGAGCTCCACACTGGGATTTGTCTAGTTCTCTCCATGAGCTCCACACTGGGATTTGTCTAGTTCTCTCCATGAGCTACACACTGGGATTTGTCTAGTTCTCTCCATGAGCTCCACACTGGGATTTGTCTAGTTCTCTCCATGAGCTCCACACTGGGATTTGTCTAGTTCTCTCCATGAGCTCCACACTGGTGATTTGTCTAGTTCTCTCCATGAGCTCCACACTGGTGATTTGTCTAGTTCTCTCCATGAGCTCCACACTGGTGATTCTGTCATACCATTGTATTCCCACTATTCTGTACACCATTTAGTGTATGTTTGTAGTTGACTAGTAATTCTGTTAGTTGTTCTCCATGTTTCTGACCCATACAGTAGAACCAATTTAACATTGGAGTGAACAATTCTAAGTCTGGTGCTAAGTTTTACTTCCTTTGACTCCCACAAATGTCCCAGTGCTATAAAAGCTTCTCCCGCCTTTTGTGTTCTTATTTTAGTATCTTTATCTGTTTCCTCATATTTGTCCACACTGATTTCCAGATAGGTGTATGATTCTGTTTCCTGAAGCGGGGGTTTCACCAAGGAAGATCATGTTGTTATTTGCTTGGTTTACTCTCATTAACTTTGTCTGCCCTCTATGAATTGGTAGACCTAATTCTTGAGACCTCTCGTCAAGTGTGATTAGTTTATCCTGCATTTGTTGACATGTGTGTGACAGGAGTGCAGTGTTGTCAGCGAGGTCCAAATCATCAAAATGTTTTGCTAGAGACCATTGAATTTCCTTTCTGGCGGTAGTTATCATTGTCTTCATAACCCGGTCTATATTCAGTAAAACTAATAATGGTGACAAAAGGCATCCGTGTTATACTCCTGATTTTAATTTCAAAAGCCAGTTCTCCCTCATGAAGAGAAGAGCTCTACACTTTATATCTTCATATGTTGTCCTTGTTAAGTTAATGAATTGTCTGTGGGATCCCATAATGCTGCATCAGCCTTCACTGGGTTCCTTGTCAATGCTGTCAAAGGTCACTGCCATATTTTGTAAGTACAAACACTCCTGCCTAAGACATACTGTTTCTGTGCAAAAACTGGTGACTAATTCTCCATTTTCATTCATCACCCTTAGTCCATGGTTCCACATATTCCCTTTTTATGGCCTGAGTATAGAACAGTTTCACCTGTGCTCAGGGCTGTTCATGTTCTGGTCCACATTGTTTCGCACAGTCCCAAGATGCTAATATTGTAATATTTCATTTCTGCTGCCACTTGTGCTGTCTTACCTAATTCATACATAGTTTTAACATTCCAGGTACCAATCCAGGAGATTATCCTAGGTGAAAGTAATTTACTCAGCTTTATGGACTCTTTGCGGCTTTTTCCAAAATATGTCATAACTCTTCAATACATGCTTCTTTTCCTCTTGGTTGGCTGAGTAATTCTTTCTTCTTTACGTGACTAGTTCATGGTAGGTCAGATTTTATGGCTGAAGTTTTCTATGTGATGGCGTGGCCTACCCTAAGCACAACCCTTCCTTAACAGCTTCTTACGACAAGCCTGAAAGGGTGGCAGTATTACTTGTCTTCACTTCCCTTGAGGGTCCCAGGTTACACAAAGGCAATTTTGTGACTGACTTACTGCTGGCCCTTGTAATATCAACATTACACAGTATTTATAATATCAATATTGGACAGAGTCAGTAATATCAACATTACACAGTATTTATAATATCAATATTGGACACAGTCAGTAATATCAACACTGAATCAAGTCAGAAGTAATTTTGAATAATGCCAATAATATCAATACTGGATAGTGTCAGTAATAACAATATTAATGATATCATTAAAAGTTGACAATAGACAGTGTCAGTAATATCACCAGTGGGTCAGTAGCATTAATATCAATACTGGACAGACAGTAATATCAAAACCAGACAGTGTCAGTAATATCACCAGAGGGTCAGTAGCATTAATATCAATACTGGACAGACAGTAATATCAATATGTATAGTGTCAGTAATATCAACAATGTGTCAGTAGCCTTAATATCAATACTGGACAGGCAGTAAAATTAAAACCAGACAGTGCTAGTAATATTAACTCTTGTGTCAATGATAATGAAAGTTAAAATGTGTAGTAAATTCAATAGCAGACAGCGGTATTAACATCAATGACAATCAAATCACTGGCAATACATGCATGACTGTTAACAGATCTGGGCACTGATGTTCATGAAACGGAAATAATGAAAAATACTGTAGCCCCAGGATAAATATACAAATGTATATTCCAATGTTGCATATACATCAATAAAGGAATGCTGAAGTTTAAAATAGGCAACTAATACTGTTAAGTGCCATAATCATGATAAAAACAGACACAAATCCAAGAAATTGGCAGATAAAACTGCTAGCTGTGTGGCTTATGTTAAAAGACGTATTCATCGTAAGTGGCTGACCATCGGCTGGCCAGCATCCAGGCAGGTAGTTCCTGTTCTAGGGCTACTAAATCTGGCGTCATCTGCAGACAGAAACAGGCCAAGAGATATTTGTAGATATGTTCAGTTCAAGAAAGGATAACTTTAAAATGTATTTTTAAACTGCTGTATCCCACAACAAAGATTGCCATCTCAAAATTTTATGGACATGTTATGAGAAGAAATAGATTGGAGGACTTAGTGACAACTGGCAAGATCGAAGGGAACAGACCAAGAGGAAGACCGAGAGGAAAATACCTGGATGGCTTGGCCACATGGCATGGACGAGACGGGAACACTGAGCTGATCCACAACGCTGGTGATCGAGTGAAATGGCGAGTCATGACCGCCCACGCTTTAAGGCATGACACTGATTTATTGATTGATCCCACAACAGGACCTGTCGAGTGTGTGTAAAGTGATAGGACCTTGACATTGATTAGGCCTGAGTGCCTGGAGGAAGAGGTGGCCAGTCTTGTCCTCGCATAGCAAACTGTGAGGGCAGGGATTGAATCCTAGTCCAACTGCATGGTGAGTGTAATGTCCTAGCCATGACATGAACGTGCCCGCAAGTATAGCTTGCTGAGAGACAAACTGATAACAGGACCAGAGGCAGCGGGTGGCAGATGGAATTGACTGGTTGGATATAAAGGTCATCTATATCACACTTGGAATTAACCAGTGTGCCCCGATGCCATCATTTGTTTCTATCATACCAGGCTGCCAGCTCAATGTAGCAAATCCACAGCCTGACAGCTCAGTGTAGCAACTCCACACACAGCACTGACAAGAATCTTTATGTGCCATCATACTGGGCTGACAACTCAATGTAGCCACTCCACACACAGCACTGACAAGAATATCAGGCTGACAGCTCAATGTAGCCACTCCACACACAGCACTGACAAGAATATCTATGTGCCATCATACCGGGCTGACAGCTCAATGTAGCCACTCCACACACAGCACTGACAAGAATACCAGGCTGACAGCTCAATGTAGCCACTCCACACACAGCACTGACAAGAATACCAGGCTGACAGCTCAATGTAGCCACTCCACACACAGCACTGACAAGAATATCAGGCTGACAGCTCAATGTAGCCACTCCACACACAGCACTGACAAGAATATCTATGTGCCATCATACCGGGCTGACAGCTCAATGTAGCCACTCCACACACAGCACTGACAAGAATACCAGGCTGACAGCTCAATGTAGCCACTCCACACACAGCACTGACAAGAATACCAGGCTGACAGCTCAATGTAGCCACTCCACACACAGCACTGACAAGAATACCAGGCTGACAACTCAATGTAGCCACTCCACACACAGCACTGACAAGAATCTCCACACATGTATAATAGAATCACTCACACTAATCTGTAAAGAATTCTTTCAAAAAATTAGTTGCATGTTCTTCACAGGAAATCGCAACCAATCCCACCATATTTTCTCCACATATTTTATATCAACAGCCAGGCTAACATTAGTAAGACAATAGCACATATATCTTTTCCCCAACTTTTTGTTCCCTTATTCCACCCTTCCTCTATCCTGTCTCTCTTCCATCCTCTCTCTATCCAGTCTATCTTCCATCCTACTGATCAAGTCTTTCATTTCCATCTCCTCTTTGTTCAGCTACTCTTCCCCTCAAACACCCCCCCCCCCCCATCCAGTTTCTCTTTCCCACACACAACTCTCCCCCCCCCTCCCCCACCACTGTTTTTGCCCAGTCTCCCTCTATGAATACACTATCTTAATAAAGTACCAATCACTGGTCAAAACATAAGAACACAATGTATCTCACCTGGTATGGTCCATGCAGGTAATGTCCAGCAAACCCCATCCTAATCAGAGAGCTATTGATGCTCTTGCTGGCTTCCACCTGTTGGTACACACAAAACATGTTGATGGCATGACTAGGACAGAGACACAACACATGTTGACAGCACGAATAGGACAGAGACACAACACATGTTGATGGGACAACTAAGACAGACACACAACACATGTTGATGGCACAACTAGGACAGAGACATAACACATGTTGACGGCACGACTAGGACAGAGACACAACACATATGACGGCACGACTAGGACAGAGACACAACACATGTTGACGGCACAACTATGACAGACACACAACACATGTTGATGGCACGACTAGGACAGAGACATAACACATGTTGACGGCATGACTAGGACAGAGACACAACACATGTTGACGGCACAACTAGGACAGACATACAACACATGTTGACGGCATGACTAGGACAGAGACACAACACATGTTGATGGCACAACTAGAACAGACACACAACACATGTTGATGGCATGACTAGGACAGAGACATAACACATGCTGATGGCACAAATAGGACAGATACACAACACATGTTGATGGCACGACTAGGACAGAGACACAACACATGTTGACGGCACAACTAGGACAGAGACATAACACATGTTGATGGCACAAATAGGACAGAGACACAACACATGTTGACGGCACAACTATGACAGACACACAACACATGTTGATGGCACGGCTAGGACAGACATACAACACATGTTGACGGCATGACTAGGACAGAGACACAACACATGTTGATGGCACGACTAGGACAGAGACATAACACATGTTGATGTCACGACTAGGACAGAGACACAACACAAGTTGACGGCACGACTAGGACAGACATACAACACATGTTGACGGCATGACTAGGACAGACATACAACACATGTTGACGGCACGACTAGGACAGAGACACAACACATGTTGACGGCACAACTAGAACAGACACACAACACATGCTGACGGCACAAATAGGACAGATACACAACACATGTTGATGGCATGACTAGGACAGAGACACAACACATGTTGATGGCACGACTAGGACAGAGACACAACACATGTTGAAGGCACAACTAGGACAGAGACACAACACATGTTGATGGCACAAATAGGACAGAGACACAACACATGTTGACGGCACGACTAGGACAGAAACACAACATATTGATGGCACAAATAGGAAAGATACACAACACATATTGATGGCACGACTAGGACAGAGACACAACACATGTTGATGGCACGACTAGGACAGAGACACAACACATGTTGATGGGACAACTAGGACAGACACACAACACATGTTGATGTAGCGACTAGGACAGACACACAACACATGTTGACGGCACAACTAGGACAGACACACAACAAATGTTGATAGCACAACTAGGACAGAGACACAACACATGTTGACGGCACGACTAGGACAGACACACAACACATGTTGACGGCACAACTAGGACAGAGACACAACACATGTTGATAGCACGACTAGGACAGAGACACACACATGTTGACGGCACAACTATGACAGACACACAACACATGTTGATGGCACGACTAGGACAGAGACATAACACATGTTGACGGCATGACTAGGACAGAGACACAACACATGTTGACGGCACAACTAGGACAGACATACAACACATGTTGACGGCATGACTAGGACAGAGACACAACACATGTTGATGGCACAACTAGAACAGACACACAACACATGTTGATGGCATGACTAGGACAGAGACATAACACATGCTGATGGCACAAATAGGACAGATACACAACACATGTTGATGGCACGACTAGGACAGAGACACAACACATGTTGACGGCACAACTAGGACAGAGACATAACACATGTTGATGGCACAAATAGGACAGAGACACAACACATGTTGACGGCACAACTATGACAGACACACAACACATGTTGATGGCACGGCTAGGACAGACATACAACACATGTTGACGGCATGACTAGGACAGAGACACAACACATGTTGATGGCACGACTAGGACAGAGACATAACACATGTTGATGTCACGACTAGGACAGAGACACAACACAAGTTGACGGCACGACTAGGACAGACATACAACACATGTTGACGGCATGACTAGGACAGACATACAACACATGTTGACGGCACGACTAGGACAGAGACACAACACATGTTGACGGCACAACTAGAACAGACACACAACACATGCTGACGGCACAAATAGGACAGATACACAACACATGTTGATGGCATGACTAGGACAGAGACACAACACATGTTGATGGCACGACTAGGACAGAGACACAACACATGTTGACGGCACAACTAGGACAGAGACACAACACATGTTGACGGCACAAATAGGACAGAGACACAACACATGTTGACGGCACGACTAGGACAGAAACACAACATATATTGATGGCACAAATAGGAAAGATACACAACACATATTGATGGCACGACTAGGACAGAGACACAACACATGTTGATGGCACGACTAGGACAGAGACACAACACATGTTGATGGGACAACTAGGACAGACACACAACACATGTTGATGTAGCGACTAGGACAGACACACAACACATGTTGACGGCACAACTAGGACAGACACACAACAAATGTTGATAGCACAACTAGGACAGAGACACAACACATGTTGACGGCACGACTAGGACAGACACACAACACATGTTGACGGCACAACTAGGACAGAGACACAACACATGTTGATAGCACGACTAGGACAGAGACACACACATGTTGATGGCACGACTAGGATAGAGACACATCACATGTTGATGACATGACTAGGACAGAGACACAACACATGTTGATGGCATGACTAGGACAGAGACACAACACATGTTGATGGAGCGACTAGGACAGAGAGACAACACATGTTGATGGCATGACTAGGACAGAGACACAACACATGTTGATGGCATGACTAGGACAGAGACACAACACATGTTGATGGCATGACTAGGACAGAGACACAACACATGTTGACGGCACAACTAGGACAGACACACAACACATGTTGATGGCATGACTAGGACAGAGACATAACACATGCTGACGGCACACATAGGACAGATACACAACACATGCTGACGGCACAAATAGGACAGATACACAACACATGTTGATGGCATGACTAGGACAGAGACACAACACATGTTGACGGCACAACTAGGACAGAGACACAACACATGTTGACGGCACAAATAGGACAGAGACACATCACATGTTGACGGCACGACTAGGACAGAGACATAACACATGTTGACGGCATGACTAGGACAGAGACACAACACATGTTGATGGCACGACTAGGACAGAGACACAACACATGTTGATGGCATGACTAGGACAGAGACACAACACATGTTGACAGCACGACTAGGACAGAGACACAACACATGTTGACAGGACAACTAGGACAGACACACAACACATGTTGATGGAGCGACTAGGACAGACACACAACACATGTTGACGGGACAACTAGGACAGACACACAACACATGTTGATGGAGCGAATAGGACAGACACACAACACATGTTGATGGGACAACTAGGACAGACACACAACACATGTTGACGGCACAACTAGGACAGACACACAACACATGTTGATAGCACAACTAGGACAGAGACACAACACATGTTGATAGCACAACTAGGACAGAGACACAACACATGTTGACGGCACGACTAGGACAGACACACAACACATGTTGATAGCACAACTAGGACAGACACGCAACACATGTTGATGGCACAACTAGGACAGAGACACAACACATGTTGACAGGACAACTAGGACAGACACACAACACATGTTGATGGAGCAACTAGGACAGACACACAACACATGTTGACGGGACAACTAGGACAGACACACAACACATGTTGATGGAGCGACTAGGACAGACACACAACACATGTTGATGGGACAACTAGGACAGACACACAACACATGTTGACGGCACAACTAGGACAGACACACAACACATGTTGATAGCACAACTAGGACAGAGACACATCACATGTTGATGGCACGACTAGGACAGAGACACAATACATGTTGATGGCATGACTAGGACAGAGACACAACACATGTTGATGGAGCGACTAGGACAGAGACACAACACATGTCGATGGCACGACTAGGACAGAGACACAACACATGTTGATGGCACGACTAGGACAGAGACACAACACATGTTGATGGCATGACTAGGACAGAGACACAATACATGTTGATGGCATGACTAGGACAGAGACACAACACATGTTGATGGCATGACTAGGACAGAGACACAACACATGTTGATGGCATGACTAGGACAGAGACACAATACATGTTGATGGCATGACTAGGACAGAGACACAATACATGTTGATGGCATGACTAGGACAGAGACACAACACATGTTGATGGAGCGACTAGGACAGAGACACAATACATGTTGATGGAGCGACTAGGACAGTGACACAACACATGTTGATGGCATGACTAGGACAGACACACAACACATGTTGATGGAGCGACTAGGACAGAGACACAACACATGTTGGTGGCATGACTAGGACAGAGACACAACACATGTTTATGGCATGACTAGGACAGAGACACAACATAGGTTAACGGAGCGACTAGGACAGAGATACAATACATGTTGATGGCATGACTAGGACAGAGACACAACACATGTTGATGGCATGACTAGGACTGAGACACAACACATGTTGATGGCATGACTAGGACAGAGACACAACACATGTTGATGGCATGACTAGGACAGAGACACAACACATGTTGATGGCATGACTAGGACAGAGACACAATACATGTTGATGGCATGACTAGCACTGAGACACAATACATGTTGATGGCATGACTAGGACAGAGACACAACACATGTTGATGGAGCAACTAGGACATAGACACAACACATGTTGATGGAGCGACTAGGACAGAGACACAACACATGTTGATGGAGCGACTAGGACAGAGACACAACACATGTTGATGGAGCAACTAGGACAGAGAACAACACATGTTGATGGCACGACTAGGACAGAGACACAACACATGTTGATGGAGCGACTAGGACAGAGACACAACACATGTTGATGGAGCGACTAGGACAGAGATGTAACACATGTTGATGGCATGACTAGGACTGAGACACAATAAATGTTGATGGCATGACTAGGACAGAGACACAACACATGTTGATGGCATGACTAGGACAGAGACACAATACATGTTGATGGCATGACTAGGACAGAGACACAACACATGTTGATGGAGCGACTAGGACAGAGACACAACACATGCTGATGGAATGACTAGGACAGAGACACAATACATGTTGATGGCATGACTAGGACAGAGACACAATACATGTTGATGGCATGACTAGGACAGAGACACAACACATGTTGATGGCATGACTAGGACAGAGACACAACACATGCTGATGGAATGACTAGGACAGAGACACAATACATGTTGATGGCATGACTAGGACAGAGACACAATACATGTTGATGGCATGACTAGGACAGAGACACAACACATGTTGATGGAGCGACTAGGACAGACACACAACACATGTTGATGGCACGACTAGGACAGAGACACAACACATGTTGACGGCACGACTAGGACAGAGACATAACACATGTTGACAGCACAACTACGATAGAGACACAGCATGTTGACACTACAGAGACAACTGTCATTGCCTGGCTGTCATCCTAGGACATGATGAGTTCCCAAATGATGTGCATGGCGAGTGAGAGAGAGAGAGAGAGAGAGAGAGAGAGAGAGAGAGAGACGGAGAGAGAGAGAGAGAGAGAGACGGAGAGAGAGAGAGATATGGAGAGACAGAGAGAGAGAGAGGGAGAGAGAGAGAGGGAGAGAGAGAGAGAGAGACACGGAGAGACAGAGAGAGAGAGAGAGAGGAATGAATGAATATGAGTGTGTGTGTGTGTGTCTCTCTCTCTCTGCCTGTCTCATAACATAGTAATATGCATTGATTATGTTTGCAACATTCAGCTGACAACGTTATTATTGTTTCTATGTGTATGTAACATGCACAGCTGACAATGTTATTATTGTTTCTATGTGTATGTAACATGCACAGCTGACAATGTTATTATTGTTTCTATGTGTATGTAACGTGCACAGCTGACAATGTTATTATTGTTTCTATGTGTATGTAACATGCACAGCTGACAATTGATGTATGAAAGATAAGTGATTAGAAGGGCCCAATGTAAGATTTGCCCGTGTGCCCAATTGATGATCCTGTAAAGTCTGTTCGTTTGCAGATTGGGGACAGTCAAACACTAGGGGACTAGGGGCAGAAATCCTAAGAAGATGCTGGTCAAAGTCGGATGTACTGAGCCACAGGCTTGAGGAGACAGTGACATTCAAGTCACTTGATGATGTCACCCTGTCCTCTAGTTAATGTATTCATAAAACTGGCGCTGGTAAACTGGCACTGGACTAAAGTTGAAGTTCTGCCACAAGGACTCCCCACGGACTTGGAAACATTCAATTCTAACATTAAATTTGTACTATTGTACAGATCAGAAACATTCAATTCTAACATTAAATCTGTACTATTGTATAGATCAGAAACATTCAATTCTAACATTAAATCTGTACTATTGTATAGATCAGAAACATTCAGTTCTAACATTAAATCTGTACTATTGTATAGATCAGAAACATTCAGTTCTAACATTAAATCTGTACTATTGTATAGATAGGAAACATTCAGTTCTAACATTAAATCTGTACTATTGTATAGATCAGAAACATTCAGTTCTAACATTAAATCTGTACTATTGTACAGATCAGAAACATTCAATTCTAACATTAAATCTGTGCTATTGTACAGATCAGAAACATTCAATTCTAACATTAAATCTGTGCTATTGTATAGATCAGAAACATTCAATTCTAACATTAAATCTGTGCTATTGTATAGATCAGAAACATTCAATTCTAACATTAAATCTGTACTATTGTATAGATCAGAAACATTCAATTCTAACATTAAATCTGTACTATTGTATAGATCAGAAACATTCAATTCTAACATTAAATCTGTACTATTGTATAGATCAGAAACATTCAATTCTAATATTAAATCTGTACTATTGTATAGAGCAGAAACATTCAATTCTAACATTAAATCTGTACTATTGTATAGATCAGAAACATTCAATTCTTGCTTGCTTGTGTTCGTTGGCTTGAGCTCCAACGCGAAGTCCTGTATGTCGGATGAAGACATCCTGTTGTCCAACATCAGTGTGATGTCATACAGGACCTGAGTTTTGCGTGAGTATCCGTTGTCCCATGTCTGGCTTATTGGTGTGCAGACTGGTGGTTCCTCGCCGTACAGGCAGACACTCTCCGACTTCGGAGGAATCGGCGATCCTACTGACTTTAGCCAGGACCCTGAAGGGACCTGTTGCCCAGGACGCTCGACGAGGACGCGTCAATAGGTCTTGGCCAGTATATAACCCAGCCCTGGTGCCTTGGAAACACCTCTGCGTCCCACATTCAATTCTAACATTAAATCTGTACTATTGTATAGATCAGAAACATTCAATTCTAACATTATATCTGTACTATTGTATAGATCAGAAACATTCAATTCTAACATTAAATCTGTACTATTGTATAGATTAGAAACATTCAATTCTAACATTAAATCTCTACTATTGTATAGATCAGTAACATTCAATTCTAACATTAAATCTGTACTATTGTATAGATCAGAAACATTCAATTCTAACATTAAATCTGTACTATTGTATAGATCAGAAACATTCAATTCTAACATTAAATCTGTACTATTGTATAGATCAGAAAC
Source organism: Cepaea hortensis (assembly GCA_963921405.1). Lineage (NCBI taxonomy): Eukaryota > Metazoa > Mollusca > Gastropoda > Stylommatophora > Helicidae > Cepaea > Cepaea hortensis. The sequence goes on from OY992893.1 coordinate 8,086,558, forward strand.
ATTCAATTCTAACATTAAATCTGTACTATTGTATAGATCAGAAACATTCAATTCTAACATTAAATCTGTACTATTGTATAGATCAGAAACATTCAATTCTAACATTAAATCTGTACTAGCGTATAGATCAGAAACATTCAATTCTAACATTAAATCTGTACTAGCGTATAGATCAGAAACATTCAATTCTAACATTAAATCTGTACTAGCGTATAGATCAGAAACATTCAATTCTAACATTAAATCTTTACTAGCGTATAGATCAGAAACATTCAATTCTAACATTACATCTGTACTATTGTATAGATCAGAAACATTCAATTCTAACATTACATCTCTACTATTGTATAGATCAGAAACATTCAATTCTAACATTAAATCTGTACTATTGTATAGATCAGAAACATTCAATTCTAACATTAAATCTGTACTATTGTATAGATCAGAAACATTCAATTCTAACATTAAATCTGTACTATTGTATAGATCAGAAACATTCAATTCTAACATTAAATCTGTACTATTGTATAGATCAGAAACATTAAATTCTAACATTAAATCTGTACTATTGTATAGATCAGAAACATTCAATTCTAACATTAAATCTGTACTATTGTATAGATCAGAAACATTCAATTCTAACATTAAATCTGTACTATTGTATAGATCAGAAACATTCAATTCTAACATTAAATCTGTACTATTGTATAGATCAGAAACATTCAATTCTAACATTAAATCTGTACTATTGTATAGATCAGAAACATTCAATTCTAACATTAAATCTGTACTATTGTATAGATTAGAAACATTCAATTCTAACATTAAATCTGTACTATTGTATAGATCAGAAACATTCAATTCTAACATTAAATCTGTACTATTGTATAGATCAGAAACATTCAATTCTAACATTAAATCTGTACTATTGTATAGATCAGAAACATTCAATTCTAACATTAAATCTGTACTATTGTATAGATCAGAAACATTCAATTCTAACATTAAATCTGTACTATTGTATAGATCAGAAACATGGTAAACGACGAAAACAATTACAAATAAACTACAAATATTCACCAATTGGTGAATGCATGGAATAGAAGGAATAAAATGGGATGGCAGAATGACCAGTGTGAAGCTCAAGAAGAGAGCTAGACAAATACCTGTGACCATGAGGTGCTGAAAAGATGCTGGTGCTGGACAGATATACACTGAGAATCACCTGAGAATTGTGTACTAGAAAGGCTGATCTGGAACCCACAGAGCAACAGAAACAGAGGAAGAGCTATATAAACATATGGAGAAGAGAAGTAGTAGCAGACACGGATAATCTGGAGAGGACATGGGCGATGAGACAGCTAAGGACAGGAGGGCCTGGAGTGAGCTGGTTTAGGCCTATGAGGCCTATGCCCCAATGGGGCGGGGATCAAGGGTCAACAAAGAACCACAGACTAACTGAATCTTGCATTGACTTCTGAAACAATGCTGGACTCACCTCGACACTGATGGAGAACTGCCATGTAGTGTTGTCTGACCCTGCATGAGAATAGTAGACAAAGTAGGTGGAATATTTGATGTTGGGCACCGTGAAGATCACAGGAAGCTCCTGGTTGCACGTCCAGTTTTTCACTCTCACCAAGGGAAATCCAGAAATGAAGATTGTCACATGACTTGGTCCTAAGTGGATACAACAAATAAGAATTGTACTGACTGTAGCCGGTTATGTAAAAGGTCAGTGGGTACAGGCCGCTTCTGCTCACCTACTGGGTACATGGTGGTAGCCCCATATTTATATAGACCAATCGACACTCGATGAGTGATGTGGTGAATATCACGACATTTCCTGGTACCTATTTCAGGCTGATTCAACCTGGGGGACCAGGCCAATTTGTATCATTCTGCCTAGATGGGGTTTGGATCACTTGACTAGCAGGTAAGCGTGCCAGTCACACCACTAGCATGACTCCCACAGCAGCATATGGTAACACAAAACTGAGACCAAAACAGACAGATTAAGGTCCTGAGGAGAAATAAGAAATACAGTCATATACTAAACCTCACAAAAATGCTGGGCCAAATATGTAACCATAGCAGAACCACAAATGTGTGCAGTGGCGAGTGGCTGTGTAGTAACATAGTATAGGTAATTTCAGTCCATCTCTCATAGTTGTCTATAGATTGGCAGGTAAAATAGTACAGGTAATTTCAGTCCATCTCTCATAGTTGTCTATAGATTGGCAGGTAAAATAGTACAGGTAATTTCAGTCCATCTCTCATAGTTGTCTATAGATTGGCAGGTAAAATAGTACAGGTAATTTCAGTCCATCTCTCATAGTTGTCTATAGATTGGCAGGTAAAATAGTACAGGTAATTTCAGTCCATCTCTCATAGTTGTCTATAGATTACATTGGTCCGAATACTTACTGAACACAGCCACCTGCCACTGCAACACGTTTTCCCTATCAGGCTACGAACTTCTGTATTCCAATCGCATACAATTACGAGGGGAAATCAATACGTAAGTCACAAATGGCTGTAGAAAAATAACTAAATATGATAACAACTTTAAACCAGTTTATTTTTATACATAAATTGTCCCTTTATTTCACAACATAATTTCCACCAACATTTATGCACGTATCCCATCGTTTTATCAGCCCTCCCTAATCGGCTGCATATAACTGCGTGCTCTGTTTTCTAAACCACGTTTTCACTTCACATTCAACTTTGGTGTCATTTGTGAAATGTCACCCGCCAAGGTGGGCTTTCAGTGGACCAAAAAGGTGGAAATCACTAGGGGCTAAGTCAGGGCTGTAAGGTGGATGTTCGAGACATTTCGCGAATGAAGCCTAATAGGATAAGTGCATCAATGTTGGTGGAAATTATGTTGAGAAATAAAGGGATAATGTATGTACAAAAATAAATTGGTTTCAAGTTATCATATTTAGTTATTTTTTCAACAGCCATTTGTGACTTACTTATAGACTCGCCCTCGTATTTTGAGATCTTTGAGCCACTGGAGAACTACCTGACACACTTTCGTCATCCATGTCAACCTTGTGTCCTCAGAGATGCTGTTTCAGAGGGTCACAAAGGTGAAAATCAATCGTAGCCAAGTCAGGACTGTAAGGTGGGTGTGGCAGTATCTCCCAATGTATTTGATCAATAACTGCCATAGTTCTGGTGTCTGTATGGGGTCTGGTGACTGTATGGGGTCTGGTGTCTGTATGGGGTCTGGCGTCTGTATGGGGTCCTGCGTTGTCGTGTTGAAGAATGACACTTTTACTGGACAGTCCTGTATGTTTATGGTGAATGGCTTGTAAACTTTATTAGAAAGTAACGAGGAGTAGTACTCAACATATATAGTTTCTCCCCTGTTCAAGAAATCCACATACACAACATTCTTGTGGCCCTTAAACAACCTTTTTGACATTGTGTATGGCTTTATTCAAAATGACACTTTGTCGTCAACCTTCATGGGGTTCATCCTTGATGGATTCACAACCTTCACAAAAGCGTCTGCACTATTAATACACTGGTGAATGTACTAGTCTTTCTACAAATACACATGACAGTTGACAATGAATTTCAGCAGATTTTGAACCTTCTTTCACTAAAATTTGCATCAAAACACACTATTCCTGCATTGAAATCAACTGGTCCGAAATCCATGTTAAAAAGCAAAGCCTGGGAATACTGATGATCCTTGCTCATTGCACCACCAAGTGCCAGATGTATACTGTTCACTTTGGGGTAGTTACTCAACTTAATCATCTTCGTCTTTATCCTGATAAAATCCTAATACTAACTGGACGACAGTCACATACACATACATATGACAATAAGAAGAAACAAAAATCAGTGAAATTAGGCCAAATGCCCAATGTTTTGGTTACAAAAACCTCTGCCAGGGGCAGCATAAATAAACACAACACACATATATAATAGAAAGAAACTGGTAAACTGCACACAGTGTAAATAAACAGTGACTTAGGAATTGGTCATCACTAGGAAGAACAAAGTACCACAATGTAATATACAAGTAAATGGAAATATTCTTCAACAAGTGAATCGGTACAATTATCTCGGAACAGTCATAACATCTGATGGGAGATGCCCTGAAGAGATTAGAACAAGAATCGCCATGGTGAAAGTAGCCTTTAGCAAGATTAAAAACATTCTGACCAATAAAAAGATGTCAATTGAAATGAGAAAAAGAGTGTTGAGGGGATACATAGAGCCTGTTCTTTTGTATGGATGTGAAACTTGGACAATGTGCACTCAAGCTGAAAAACATCTGATGGCTGCAGAAATGTGGTTTCTGAGGAAAATGCAAAGAATACCATGGACAGACAGAAAACCAATGACCTACAAATGAAAATCGTAAACTGATTAGAGAAATTAGACGTAGACAGTCAAACTGTTTGGATATGTTATGAGAAGAAATGGATTGGAGAACTTAGTGATAACTGGCAAGATCGAATGAAAAAGACCAAGAGGGAAATACCTGGATGGCTTGGCCACATGGCATGGATGAGACAGGAACACTGAGCTGATCCACAATGCTGGTGATCGAGTGAAATGGCGAGTCTTGACCGCCTACGCTTTCCGGCATGGCACATGATTGATTGATCAGGAATTGGTACAGAAAAGTGCACAACTTCTGTTTTCATTGAAGCTGTACGCTAGTGCAACAGTGTGCATGAAATAACTTAAACTAATGCCAACAAAGAGAAGCAGAAACAAATACTATAATCAGTACCATATAGTAATAAAGAGAGAAGAGATAAAGTAAAATAGCAAGAAAAAATTAATAACATAAAGGAAAAGTGTAACAATTGTGTTACACAGTGGCATCAGCAACAGTATTAATGAACACAGCCCATAGTTGTAACTACGTGAATGCACACCTCCTCCTTCTAGATGAATCTGTGTGTATGATTTATGACCTGCATGTATCTAGAGTATTCTAGTTGCAGTATGTATGGCACATTCCTCATTCACCACTACTTCTGTACGTCCCTCACCCACATTCACCACTACTTCTGTACGTCCCTCACCCACATTCACCACTACTTCTGTACGTCCCTCACCCACATTCACCACTACTTCTGTACGTCCCTCACCCCATTCACCACTACTTCTGTATGTCCCTCACCCACATTCACCACTACTTCTGTACGTCCCTCACCCACATTCACCACTACTTCTGTACATCCCTCACCCACATTCACCACTACTTCTGTACGTCCCTCACCCACATTCACCACTACTTCTGTACGTCCCTCACCCACATTCACCACTACTTCTGTACGTCCCTCACCCACATTCACCACTACTTCTGTACGTCCCTCACCCACATTTCTGTTGGTATAACAAGCCAAGCTATGAGAAGGTCAGAAGTTGAATTTATGTTGTTAGAGGTTGCAGAAGTTGGATGTATGTTGTTAGAGGTTGCAGAAGTTGGATGTATGTTCTTAGAGGTTGCAGAAGTTGTATTTATGCTGTTGGATGCTGCAGAATTAGGATGCATCCAGTTATTCATCTCTTTGACTACCCCTTGCAATTTCCCCATCAAATTTGCCATTCATGCTGCTAGAAAGTGTAAACGTTGGATGTGTACTGTTAGAGACTCCAGAAGTTGGATGTGTACTGTTAGACTTCAGAAGTTGGATGTGTACTGTTAGAGACTCCAGAAGTTGGATTTGTGTTGTTAGAGACTCCAGAAGTTGGATGTGTACTGTTAGAGACTCCATAAGTTGGATGTGTACTATTAGAGACTCCAGAAGTTGGATGTGTACTGTTAGAGACTCCAGAAGTCTGATGTGTACTGTTAGAGACTCCAGAAGTCTGATGTGTGTTGTTAGAGACTCCATAAGTTGGATGTGTACTGTAAGAGACTCCAGAAGTTGGATGTGTACTGTTAGAGACTCCAGAAGTTGGATGTGTACTGTTAGAGACTCCAGAAGTTGGATGTGTGTTGTTAGAGACTCCAGAAGTTGAATGTGTGTTGTTAGAGACTCCAGAAGTTGGATGTGTACTGTTAGAGACTCCAGAAGTTGGATGTGTGTTGTTAGAGACTCCATAAGTTGGATGTGTGTTGTTAGAGACTCCAGAAGTCTGATGTGTGTTGTTAGAGACTCCAGAAGTTGGATTTGTACTGTTAGAGACTCCAGAAGTTGGATGTGTACTGTTAGAGACTCCAGAAGTCTGATGTGTGTTGCTAGAGACTCCATATGTTGGATGTGTACTGTTAGAGACTCCAGACGTTGGATGTGTACTGTTAGAGACTTCAGAAGTTGGATGTGTACTGTTAGAGACTCCAGAAGTTGGATGTGTGTTGTTAGAGACTCCATAAGTTGGATGTGTACTGTTAGAGACTCCAGAAGTTGGATATGTACTGTTAGAGACTCCAGAAGTTGGATGTATGTTGTTAGAGACTCCAGAAGTTGGATTTGTGCTGTTAATCTCCATCATTTTGGATCACAGCTTGATCACAATTAACAAAGCCTGATCATTGTGTTCTATTTAAACTTACCTGAAATATTAAATGCCAATTTCACCTCTGAGTCACTGATGAACATACGATTCTGTTGCTCCACCATCACCCGAGGAACTTGCAAGTGGGATGCTGGGAAGTCGTAGGTCTTTCTGTATATGAACATACAACATCACAGATGTTTATACTGGGAAATTGTAGGGCTTTCTGTATATGAACATACAACATCACACATGTTTATACTGGGCTTTCTGTAAATGAACATACAACAACAGACATGTTTATACTGGGAAGTTGTACATCTTTCTGTAAATGAACATACAACAACAGACATGTTTATACTGGGAAGTTCTGTATATGAACATACAACATCAGACAAATTTATACTGGGAAGTTGTACGTCTTTCTGCATATGAACATACAACAACAAACATGTTTATACTGGGATGTTCTGTGTATGGACATACAACATCACACATGTTTATACTGGGAAGTTGTATGTCTTTCTGCATATGAACATACAACAACAAACATGTTTATACTGGGAAGTTCTGTGTATGGACATACAACATCACACATGTTTATACTGGGAAGTTCTGCATATGGACATACAACAACAAACATGTTTATACTGGGAAGTTCTGTGTATGAACATACAACAGGCATGTTTATACTGGGAAGTTCTGTATATGGACATACAACAACAGGCATGTGTGTACTGGCCATTAACAACAAAGTGTTGTCTGACATTAATGTATTTGCATAAGAAACATACAGTTAGAAACTTTCCCTCTATTTCCTTCCTAAGCATTCCCAGCCTGCACATCTCTAATACATACATATTGGTACATGTGCAGGTATTGACTGACATGCATAGAAGACTACGGAAAATAGATGCCAGAGGACACATCCAAAATACAATTGAAAGCTATGGTTTTAATTACAATAACATTTACACATGATGAGTGAACACACAGAATTGCAATTTAGGGGGCTGCGTGGTCTCGAGGTATGGTGTCCGCCTCGAGAGCTGCAGGTCCCGGGTTCAGGCCCCGGTGAGGACCGGGATATTTTTCACGTGAACTTCTAGTAATAAAATTTCCCCTGGTCTCTGGGTAGTGAGATCGGACGCCCGTGTTTATTGTTGTTCATGTAAAAAAATCCCTTGACAGTTGGAAATTGAAAAAGAGTAGCCTAACGGCGCTGCCCAGGCAAAATTTCGAGTGAAAAATCTACCCAAAGTATTTCAGGACCCTCGCCGGTGCTACGGAGTTCGTGCACTGAGCTGAGTTTCTCCAGACTCAGGTTTGAGTTAGTAGGAGAACGGAGCACTTACAGGTTACACCCACGTGCCGTGATGTTGATCCATCGACTAAACTAAATTAAACAGAATTGCAATCTTCTTAATTGATATGCACTTCAAACAAGTACTAAATGTAAGAATTTACATCACTGCTCCATGCACCACTTCAAGATTCACTGAAACAATTTGTAAGAATCATCACTGAAGCTAAGGAGTGCATGCTCTGTGCTCGATGTCATCTTCAACAGCCAGCGGAAAGAGAGAGTGAAGATTTTCTGTTCTTTTGAAAATAATGTTTACTTGTTCCTCTTCTGATGTCTTCTATCTCCCTATGGAGCACAGGTTCACAACCATCTCATACCAAGCCTTCCTGTCCCTTGCTATCTCTTGCAGTTCCTTCCATGTCTCTCCCATATTTCTCTCCCTGTCTCCAGTTCACTTTCCAATGTGCTTTTGGTTTCCCTGATTTCTTTTACCTTGTGGATTCCTGAGGGAGGACTTTCAAGTTATGCTTTTAGCTAGTTTTCTCATGTGCGTCCTACCCAGTGCCCGTCTGCTCCTTAACTTGACCTCATGGCATGTCAATGGACGTCTGCATCATGTAGCAGGCTGTTTGCAAATCATCATCCTCGTTACAACCCACCAACATGACTCTCCACCCCTCACCAGTAAGAATCACTAAAATTCACTAAAATCACTAAAATTCCGGTTTCCCACGAGGAAGGACGCGTTTGTGTGGTCTCCTCCTTTTTGGATTAATTTTCCTGTTAATCTACATTCGTACGCAATGGATTTTATATGGTTGTGATCACAATGATGCCGTTCAACTGTTGAACTTGTTTTAAAGTTGCTATATGTGTAGTGTTAGATATAAGTTAGATATAAGTGCTAATAATATTGTATTCAATAACACTATGGATAAATTATTCATGGAACAACGGTGCGTCAGTGATAGCTTGAACTAGCCAATCACATCACTTGGATTTAAACCGTCGGCGGCGCTACAATGTTTCCGTGTTTGTTGAAACGTAATATTAATTTAATTAAACGAAATTTCTGTGCTGGAGTTAGCGGGACAAAGGGGGCGAAGTAGATCTGAGGGTCGAAGTGGATTACGATCTGCAGTAACAAGAAACTACACACTCAACAAAGAGCGGGCAGTGAAAAGCAAACTTAAGAACTGTTTTAGCTCGCCATCTTCTTCTTCTTCAGCGTTCCGAGCCATTGAGGTTCTTTGCTGCAAATACAATCCGTCTCCATTCGTCTCTCTGGTGGACCTTCTCTTGCCAGTCGTTGATTCCAAGTGCCTGTAGGTCTGTACATGTATTATCTCTCCACCGCCTTCTTGGTCTACCTCAGGGTCTACGGTCATTTATTTCCTGAGTGTAAGCGAGTTTTGTTTCCCTATTATCTTCCATTCTTTCTATATGCCCCAGCCATTGTAGTCTATTAGCCTTCATGATACCAGTGATTAGCGGGGACTTAAACAGATCATAAATGTCTTTGTTACTTCTTCTTTTCCACTCTCCACTTTGTGTATCCCTAATGGGTCCAAAGATGCGTCTTAAAATTTTGTTCTCAAAGGTTTGTAACAAGGCTTCGTCTCCTTTCGTTGTACTCCAGGTTTCAGAGCCATACAGCACAACTGGTCTGATCAGTGTTTTGTATATTGTGATTTTGGTGTTACGAGATAGCGCCTTTGATTTTAGTAGATGTTGTAGTGCATAGTATATCTTATTTCCAGAGTTGATTCTAGTTTGTATTTCTTCCCTTATGATGTTGGAGCAGTTGAAGATTGTACCATCACTGTCTGTTAAATGTATGGATGACGGTAAATGCATCTCTATCACATTCAACAATACAATACATTACGCGGCATTTCAAACATGCCTGATCAATTATTACCATGAAGCCAAAGTTGATTATAGAAAAGACCGACAAGGAGCGGAGGTGGAATATCATCTCCCCTACACACGTTACATTTGTACAACAAGCAGAATAAAATTTTAATACAAGGGGCAAACGCCGTCATGTCTGAGTGGCTCGCGACACAATTCATCGAAATTGAACAGGCAGCTCTGAAACTAACAAGTGACTCACTAAACACACCTGCCGATTTCAGCATGCTAGTGTCTGCCATAAAACCAACACAGCCTACAGCGGTCACGCTATTGTCAGACAAAACCATAAAATCAACACAGCCTGCAGCAGCAGTCGTTACAGCATCAGGCGATAGTAACAACATACTCCAACATGCCACGACTCAACACAGCAGCAGCTCGAATGCAGCTTCTTCTAACCAACCAGTGTTGCTAGCCATTGAATACCCAATGAGGCGCCTAGGGGACAGTATACAACCAAATGAAAACAATTCAAACCAAATTGAGATTGCACCATCGGTACTAGATGAAAGCCCAGCTACAAATCAACACTCATGCGGTTGTCAGCAGCACATTGAAAGGTTAGAGGCAAGTTTGAAGGTACTTCTAGACGCCGCCTCTGACAACACAGACAAGATCGCCAGGATCACTAATGATTATATCAACCTCAAGTCAGAGGTCGCTCTCCTGAGAGAGGAAAATGATATTCTGAAACACACTATTGATCAGGCAGCACAGACTAACAGCTTCGAAACAACACAACCATCCCTGGGAGCGCCAACTATACAGCAAACGAATACACATCAACAAACAGACAAAGCCATTGAACAGGACTCAACATTTCCCATAGAAGTAAAAGTCAGCAATCAATTTGAGCTACCAAAAGAGCAATTGGTAAACGACAGTCAGTACGACGAGACATTGCTGACAGACAACCCGCCTATTCAAGAAACGGCTGGTAACCTGCAAGAAGGCAGTCCACAGCCGGATAATTATCAATGGCAGAAACAACCTGAAAGACGTACCAGAAGCCAATACATACAGAGACTACCAACTGACTGCACCCACTTGATAATTGGCGACTCCTTGATGAAAGGCATATACAGTGATCGTATGTCCTCATCACACGCCGATATAGCTACAACAATTCCACTTCCAGGTGCAGGGTTAGACAGTCTAACAAACAGTATACGTAGAATGGAAATCAACGAAAGCGTGAAGAGGATTACAATACTTATAGGAATTAATGACACTATGAGAAACCAAAATATCACCATTTCTCAGTTACGAAAACTACTAGACTTATTACGCCATAATTTTCCAAATTCTAAAGTGTTTTTCTCTTCCATCATACCACCAAGTTATTGTCCTGAACGTCAACTAACCGACATAAACAACAACACCCTAGAGAAATTCTGTACTCAGTATAATGTACACTTTATCAACACACAATTTTTTACATCTCAAAGAGGCACGCCAAAGAAATTACTGTACAGTGACCAGATCCATACATCCACATTAGGTAATAGCTTCCTTGCTAAAGATATAAAGTATCCGGAGAGGGCACAAAACATGACCAACGCACAAACACGATGAACATTGACTACTGAAGCCAGTCGAAATACCCCCATCACCCCCAGATAAACGTCTGCTGAAGTCTGACCCCCGAACGTCTGCCATTCAAGGTGCACACATGCTACCAAGAATAAATCAACCTATCCTTCCTACCCTCACCCTCACACGTGAAGGAAATAACTACCAGGAAGATTTACCTAACCTCACTTCCAACGAACCCTCGTTGCAAGCAGCGGTACACATGCACGGTAGTAATACCACCTTGGCACACCAAGCTCAAGACAGCTATGGGCTCCATAGCAGACAACAAGAGGCTCCGCATCACCAAATTCACGCCAGCTATGAGCGAACAAGCAGGCAACAACAGGTTCCGCATCACCAAGTTCACGCCAGTAATGAGCGACCAAGCGGGCAACAACAGGTTCCGCATCATTGGAGTCCAGAACTTCTATACTTGATGCAATTTAGCCCTGCCGCACTGAATCAAGCCCTTATGATGTCTCTACAATACAGACCTGTGAGATAGGATATGTATTAAAAACGGAACCCTATATGAATTGATACCAGCAACAGAGCTTCCTCCTTGAACTTTAATTGCTTACTGTTTAACGTTTTATTTCCCATGTGGGATACCCCGCTTTAAACAGAGACATTGACTTGTATAGTCATTTATTAATTCTTTTGGATAACAGTTGGTTACTTAGCTTGTGAAGTAGTTTTTTCAGGTTAATTATTTGTTGTATGTTCTTTAATTCGTTTTGTTCCGTGTTTGCATTATATTCATTGGTCTAATTAGTTATATCGTTATAATATTGTCATTTACATATCGATTTGTATTACTGATATTTTGTAAGTTAATGTAATTGTGATTTTTTATGATCTTGTATTTTTGCTTAACTTTGACTAATTTACACTTTCTTCATGGATGAAATGTCTGTGAAGTGGCAACACTGGCTCAATAAGTCAGGAATACGCCTTGGACACTTAAACATTTGCAGCTTATTTAACAAGCTACCAGAGTTATCTTCTATTCTTAATCAAAATTTTCATTTATTCGGCCTTAGTGAAAGTAGGCTTAATGATAATATTTCAGATGATGACATCTCTATTAAAGGGTACAATGTTTTTAGAAGGGATCCCTGTAGGAAACAAGAGAAAGGCATAGTAACCTATGTTTCTAATTTACTAAATGCTCACCGTAGGCTAGACTTTGAAACTTGCGAAATAGAATGTATTTGGTTAGAGCTAAAACTTCAAAACTGCACACCCCTGATAATTGGCTACCTCTATCAAAATCCCAGTGCTGGACACGTCCGGTACAAAAACTTCACTACCATGATGGATGTGGTTTTCGCTTCCGGGAAGGAAATTATACTACTCTGAGACTTTAACTCTGACACCAACAAATTCAACATATGGGGAAATATGGTTGCATCATACAATTTCCAACAAATAGTACAACAAGCTACTAGAGTAACAAAGTCATCTTCAACAGTCATAGATCACATTTATGTAATTTGCTCAGACAACATCATAGAATGCACCGTACCCAATTGTGCAATGAGCGATCACTACCCAATATGCTGCACGTGGTCTAAAAAAGGAATTAAAACTCCTAAACATAAACACATAAGTGTAAGATATAGAAGTTACACAAATTTCAACCAAAAAGCATTTTTACAGGACTTGCTCAGTTCACCTCTAGACAATGTTTATCAGCTTCCTGACCCAGATGATGCTCTGGAATTCTGGATGAAAACCTTTATTGATGTTTTTGATAGACTTGTGCCAATCAAGGAAGTTCGAGTAAAACACCACGTCAAGCCACCTTGGATCACCCAGGAAATACTTGAAATTATGAGAGACAGAGATAAAGCACATAAAAAGCGGGATCTCAGCGCATACCATACTCTTAGAAACAAAGTTCAATATACCATACGACGGGAAAAGAAAAATTATTTTAAGAACTTAGTAATGGATAAAACAAATAGTAAGGATATATGGAAGGCAATTAACACCTTGACAAACAAGTATAACTTCCGAAATTCTTTACCATCAAATCATATTACATGCGACCAATTCAGTAATTTTTTTCAAACTGACATAGACTGAAGGCTTCAATACCTAATTCTCCTTGCAACTTATCTTTACTGTCATCGTTTTGCGAGAATAGATGCTCCCGCGATATTCTTTCCGACATACCGCTAATGACAATCACTGAAGTATTCACTTACCTCAGTAGCCTAAAAAACACAACCTCATCTGGGTTAGATGGAATCAGCAACCCAATTCTCCGTTGTGCTGCGCCAGTGATCTGTATATCACTAACCTATGTATATAATAAGTGTCTCACCAAAGGCCACTTTCCATGAGCTCTCAAAATCGCTAAAGTGTACCCTCTTCTTAAATCTGGTTCATTGGACAATGGTCTCCCGAACAATTACAGACCCATTTCCTTACTATCATCACTATCTAAGCCACTAGAAAAACACATCCATAAAGTAACATTACAGTATTTAGTTCGCAACAAGCTTATTGTTGACAGCCAATCAGGATTTCGACCAAAATATTCTTGCCATACGGCCTTAACAAACATGATAGAAAATTGGCACCAGAATATAAACAACAACAATCTATGTGGAACTGTGTTTATTGATTCAAGAAAGCATTTGATATGATAGACCATGTTATTTTAATTAAAAAACTTGAGACAATAAAAATTGGCCCTAATGTAGTCACTCTAATATCATCTTTTCTATCAAACAGAAAGCAAGTAGTATCACATAATAAATCTCTGTCTCAAACCACTACCTTCAATATTTGAGTACCGCAAGGCTCTATTCTTGGCCCTCTATTATTTGCCATATATATTAATGATCTACCTTTGCATCTTTCGTCGTCCTGCGATCTATTTGCAGACGACTGTACAGTGTACACAAACGCTGAAAACTGTATTTTACTGGAGTCGTCTTTACAACAAGAATTAAATAATGTAATCAGGTGGAGCTATTCAAACCGTATGCAAATTAACATCACTAAAACAAAATCAATGTTATTAACAACCAGACAAAAACTTCAAACTCTAAGCTCACACACATCACTTCAACTTCACATTGATAACATGCCAGTAGAAAGTGTAATTGAGCACAAAACATTAGGCCTAATCATTGATAGAAACCTAACCTTTAATTCCCACGTTCAAGCGCTCATTAAACAAACAGCGAAAAAAGTCTACCAACTCGCCAAAATTAAAAACTTCCTTGATGAGGACACAAGGAAACAGGAGCAGAACCCTGCCGCTGTCAATGCAGAGGTTAACGCGCTCATCTATAATCACTCAGATAGCCCCGAAGTGCTCATCTATACAGATGGATCTGTTGTAAAGCAGCAGAGAAGTGCGTGGGCATTTACAGCCCGTTCAGCGGGCCGAACCGTTCAAGAATCCAGTGGTGCCCACTCTATGACCACGAGCAGCATGACGATGGAGGTGATGGCAGTTACACAGGCTTTCATATGGCTGGAATCACAGCATTATACCAACGTGTGTGTACTAAGCGATTCAATGAGCATGATTCAGAAGGTCGAAGCTGGATCTGTACGTAGACAGTGAACTGAGTCGCTGCGGAAGTGTGTTGTCCGCAAAGTCACCTACATCTTCGTCCCGGGACATGCGGGAGTCGAGGGAAATGAACGAGCTGATAAATTGGCTGGCTCTACACCCCCTGTAGATGGCCAGCCCATGGATCGTGCCGATGTTATTAACGCCCTTAAAGATATGGCGAGAACAGAGGATTTTGACGCCAGTGATTCCACATCGCTTTCCAGGATGAAAGACCTGGGAGTAAGAATCGGCACAGCCAGACGCGAGAGGTACATCGGGAAAACAAAGCGCCTCGTCAACCAACACAGAACTGGCACTATTAGCCACCGGACGCTGATGCATATGCTGGGGGGAGGATCTGAGCACCTATGGACATGTCCGGAGTGCAACGAAGATACCCCAACTTATAACTAACTATAACTAACAAGGAAACTATTCTATACTTCTCATATACAGACACACTTTGACTACTGCTCTACAATCTGGGACGGTTGTTCTAATTCAAACACCAAGCGACTTTACTCACTCCAGAAACGGACCATGAGTCTAATTTATAGCAAACATTTATCTGACAATCCTAGCCTGTATAAACGCCTTCAGTTACTACCACTCCGCAAATGCCTGCTTTTCAATAAAGCTAAACTAATTCACAAAATCCTGCATCGGAATGCCCCAAATTACCTTTGGCAATTGTTTAAATATAATGCTAGACACAGTAAACGTTTAAATATATTACACATTCCGAAGCCTAGGATTGACTTATACAAAACAAGCTTAACTGATTGCCTGCCAAACAAAAAAGTGGTCCTGACCAAACAGAAATTTAAGGCAGAAAATTTGAAGTAGGGGTGTGTCACAATAATGCTTTTAAAATGGTTAAAATGGTAGCAATGTTAATAATTAATTCATAGGTTACAAATATTATGACAATAATGAGAGGTTTAGTAATAACAATTGAAATTAAAGTGTTAAAAAATATGAAAAAAATTCACTTACCAAGGTGTTATTTTCTATCCGTCGCAGCTAATCCAGTTAAATTTCGTGAATAATGGCACACACACCACTTGTGTTCAAGAATATCACAAGAACTGCTCAATAACACGAATAAAACACAATGAAATCATAACATTATGAAGCACATAATTTTCGCATCTTCTTCTATTGCCATATATTCTGAGGAACTGTCACTGTAAAATTTCTTTTTATATTATCTGACCGTCTTCTAAATAATTAACTGACTACTGCACATGGTTGGTTTTATAATCTTTCACAAAGTCCTTTACATCACAATAACTATAATATAAA
This sequence comes from Cepaea hortensis, assembly GCA_963921405.1. Classification (NCBI taxonomy): domain Eukaryota; kingdom Metazoa; phylum Mollusca; class Gastropoda; order Stylommatophora; family Helicidae; genus Cepaea; species Cepaea hortensis. Next base: position 8,102,724 of record OY992893.1, read on the forward strand.
ATTGTTTAAAACGGTAATTTTATTAAAATATATGAGGTCCAGAACCAGAAGGTATTGCACTTCGAATTTCGAATCACAACAATCATTTGGAATCTCATGCCATGCGTGTTAATCTTGTTGGCCATGCGTGATTGTGCACACGAACGGAAAGGAAATCTTTCCTTGTAAAGTGTAATTCAATGGAACACTAAAAATTGTGGACTAAAACGGAGAAACGGATCAATTAGAGCACTATATATACGGAACCGATGAGTTGGTTTTTGGGTACCAAATTTGGGCTCTAGAACCGACCATTCGGTCTCCGGCAGGCAATCAGTTAACGTACTCTGAAGCTCAGCTGTGGAACAATCTTCCACAAGAAATCAAAGACGTCACCAATCCCTATTCATATAATCGCAAGTTATTCGAACACTATCTCAATACAGATTACCTTCCCCCTTAATAATAGAGATAATAATAATAATAACAAAATCCTAGTATAACAGCCAGTCCCCTTTTGGTAGGCCAGTATATTCCACATGGCTAATAACAAGTGTCAGACCATTATCTAATATTACTGTGTCATGTAGTTTTGATGTTCGCATTTTGCCATGCCTTTATAATGCATATCTTTTATATTGTTGCTGTTCTCTGTTAGCCTTGAATGATGTGTGAATGATATAATGTATGAAAGAGAGTGATTGTGACGGGACGGCCACGGCAGCATCCGAATTAGACAAGTTTGGAAGGAATTAAAGAGCCCACAAGAATTTGTCTGTCATTCTCTAAAAGAATAAACGTTCCCCAGAAGAGGATAAAAACGTAAGAGAAAAATACAGAGTCACTTAGAGCCCGCACTATCATTTTTACTACATTGGTAAATCAAAGCAACGTCTGGTCTCTACATCTAAGAGATTTTCCCTTTGATGTTCTGATCAACCAGACATCGCGGAGCCAGTCAGTGGAGATTGGCGTGTTAGTTTACAATCTTGCGGTTGGAATAGGAACTGACACCTAACACCTTACGGTTAATATGACCTAACGTGTAAACCAGCCACGGCAGAATGGGAGATAAGAGGGTCAGCCAGACCCGTCTGAAATAATACATGGCGGTGCTACTCAGGGGAAAACCGTGTGATCCAAAGACGGCAATATAATGCAGGCCTTACACCTCATCGTAACACAGGAGATAAAGCTTGTTAATTCCTGGGAAAGTGAGGAGGCACCAGCAGATTGGAATGTAGGTATGATGCAACGTCTGTTGCAGGGGCCAATTCATTGTTTCAGGAATGTGGTATCGGTAAATTTGATTGGCAAAAATAACTACAGTCCATGTGGAAAATAGGTGGAGCTAACAGGAACTTGGACATAGTAATTAGCTAACCTGGAAACTAGCCAGGAATTGAATAGAATAAAACTACATGCATGGCCAGCAATCCTCAGACGCATTTACAATAGCATTCTTAGGATACCTACTGGAGAAATATTAACATTTCGTTCTGTTGGACTTCTGTACGAGGTATTATGACAGGATTTCCTAGCTATAACCCAGGTAATACCATTACTCTGATTAGTTTGTCTGCTAGTCTGAAGGCTTGTGTAGTTTCTTGTTCTGCATATTCTCCAAAACTTTACACTCGTGGATTTTCTTTGTACTTAATGTTCCAGTTTCTAGATTTACTATTACACTGTGAACTTTATCTTCTTCTTTCATTCACCACTTGGTTGTCTGATTTGTTGTATGTGATAATTTGGAGAAATCCATTATCCAAGCTACATGAGCGTGTGGCTTATTCATGTACAGGAGATATATTTAGATTCATCCTGTATGATGTTAAACATTGGGGAGACTGACTACTTAGGAGAAATTCCTGAGAGCTACCAGTCTCTTGATAGTGTCCAATTAACATTGATTATTTGGACCAACACTTTGAGTGCCTACCAAGATTGCGGTGAAACCACTTGGTTTGAGGAATGGCACCAGTTCACCTTGTCTGCACGATGTCTGCATGAGGACAGACATGACTTAGGACATTCAATATCCCAGACAGATTCAGGGAAGGCATTTAATGTTCGACAGGACTATGCGACCAGCCCTTCCGACAAGACAGTATGAATGAATCAGAAAGGGAAAGAGTAAGTGAGGTGAACTTATATGGGAAACACCCCATTACATAAATGTATGTGATGATGTATGTTTTGAGCTATAGATGTTCTAAATGGTTTTATGAATATATACATATATATTTATTTAGAACTGATATATGTTTATGTAACATGCCATCATATATATCATCATAACATCATATATTATGACTTGAATATATGTTTATATGAATGTATAGACATATGTGTTTTGAGATGTGTAGACGTAGATACTACCCATCTCCGTTCGTTTCATTCCAGATCTCTTAGGAGCAATGGACAGTCAACAACCCATATCAGGAAGTGACTTAGCCTTGTGAAGGGACCACTTTGGACTCCTTCAATCTGACAGTGAACTGCGTCTCACTGGGGGAAGCATGACCTATGTGACCTCTTAAGTTACGTATACCATATCATCATCATCATCATCATCATCATATGATCATCAATAGCAATAATAAACACAGTTGTTGTATTTTAAACTCAGTTGTCTGTATAATTCTAAATATTTATAAATGTTTGTGTAGCATAATCAAGTACACACATTATATCATTTAGTGGGGGTTCGCACACATTGTCCAGAAGGGGGAAGTTATGTCAGGGAGGGACCTTGCCTATGCAGTCATAAGTAACCAGATTACGTTACATAGCTTAACTCCTCCTTTCTCACTTCTGGCGATACCAAGTACAGCCACATCTATATAGATATATTCTATCTTCAACGAGCCACTTCTTGGCTGTTTTCTTGAGTATCAGGGACAGTGTCTTAAATCAGCATAAAAGACACTTGTTCCACGTTTTCTCTCTGGGATCTGGGGTGGTAATTAGTCCTTTCTGACAGAGTTAGGGGATCTTAAACTGCATCCAGAACTAAACACAGGTAGAAGAAAATGATTTTGGCTGAGTGGTTGCCCATCAGGGATCTAACCCCAGCCAGTTGGTGACAGTGATAGAAGGGCAGAATGTTAGACGGGCCTACGTGCCCAATTCTTAACCCTTTGAAAATAAAGTTTGTTCGTTCACCAGTTCCTCAGTCCCACACATTTTCATGCACAGGGTATCTTTAATGTCCTCTATCGTTTATCATGGTGGTCAGGCTCTCTTTCATCTTACAGAACCAGGACTTCCATTACTGTTCTTTCTAACCCACTGTTAGGTTTGAATGGCTAAAGTAATTGAGTTTCCAAGACATGACAGTTTGCAAGCCAGTTTTCTCCATGTTCAGATCTTGTTAAATGGAGGAAATCCATCTATGTGAAGGAGACACTGAATGCTAAACCACCACTGCCTTATGGAAGTTCCTGTAAGAACAAAGGCTAGGGCAACAAAGCCTGACAGAAAATGTGGGCAGGCAGAGCCCACAAGTCCCGGATGGCTATCTGCCTATGGGAGGAGGGTTCCAGAAAAGAAAACTCAAGTGTCAAAATAGGAAGATGTTGGCCCAAGTGGCACCTGACTAGAAAGTGGAAAATAGCAAGAAAAAATAATGGATGCTACGCACCATGCATAGCAAACATTGATCACAGAAATTAAATGCAGCTGCAAACAAAGTATTAGACTACCTGACATCAACTTTTGACAGAATCGGGTACAAATATGGCCGCCCGCAGTAGACTCCATCGCAAGTAGCTCCTCTTCCCTTGGCAAAAACTTCTGGGGCGTAAATTTTCAGCATCCTTCCACCGTTATAGTCAACAGGTTTGTACCAGATGTAGGCATCCTTCTTGACCACGAGGCCCTGGTGGGAGTAGAACCTGCGGTCAAAGTGCTGAAGAGGATGATAGAGAAAAATTGTGTTAATGGCAAACAAAGAAGCTGCAGAACATGTTTGTTAATAGTATAAGGGATGTCACTGTACTCTGGTAAAACGTATGGGTGCTTAGTCTCAATCAGCAGATATTATAAAGTATATAGGTCAAATGCTCTGACAGTTTACTGGTTGTGGATTCTGTCCTCTGATGTGCTGTGCTCTGTTGACTTGTTACATGATGAGATAAATGAGTTGAGCTGAGTTAAGAGCTGACATTACAGCACTTGGGGCATTCCCATACATGCTCCGTCCTCATCTGCAACCAGCCAAGAATCCCAATATTAATGGTACCAGTAGCAATCTGATTATGTGTCCATCTGATCTTCCCTCAGAATTTTGAGTGTCAGCCAGATCCTCTGGTTACTCCCTGCAGCATCATTCTCTCCAGGCTGTGATGGTCTATTTGTTCTTCTATACAATTCCAAGGCATCGTCCCGATAGAAATGGAGACTGGACCTGTTCTCATGTGGCTAGTGACTGATAGGCAAGTCTCTCTCAGCATAATCCTAGACTTGATACAGGAAAGAGTACTAATTATGCTTGCACCTCCCTGTCACGGAACCACTGTAATGAACGATAAGATGATAAAATAACAGAGACAATTGTATTCACAGCTGCAAATGTTTGTTACTAGTGGGGACACACTCACGGCGGATCAAAGGAAACCGCCAGTCTTTGAGAATTCCCTAGGAAATGGGAAAATATGTCTTTGTTGCCGAATCGCAGGTTGAAAGGAAAGACGGGTGCGTTAGTTGTAAGAAGAGAGACAACTCTTCTTGTGAAGTTAGGGATGGGTTGTCTGCCCCTGGGGACACCTGTTGTTGACATAGAATGACGTCACTAGAACAATCCCAGGCTGTATGAAAACAAACTTGTGCTGCCAGTGTGAAGAATGTGATTTAACTAGACTGACGTGTTAGCTGGCTCGATTCTAATATTGAAAAGAATCTCATGTGTTCGGTATCAATTAATGTTGAGAAATATGTGTCTTTCATGGCAAAGTGTAGATTCGATTCAGAATTGAGCTAGGATTTCATAAGGTATTTAGAGATAGCCTTTAGTTGTAAATAATGTAGAACAGTCTAGTGATAAATAGAGTGTAGGACTTTAACATAGTGTTGTTGCGTTGTGGTTAGGTATTCAAGGAGTGTCGGCGACAGTAGGAAGTCGCCTTGTTAAAATTCACTAGTGTGAGACGTCAATTAGCTCAGCTGGTTGGAAATAGTGAAGTGGGATGATATTTAGAAGGATTGAGGATGGTTGGCGGATAGGGGAAATGTCCAATGGTGGGATCTTCCAGTGGGGGTCTACTGGGGTTCTGCACTTTACATTTGGTCTTTCCTTGTCTTACCCTGATTCGGACTGATGTGATGAGCTCCTCTGTCCCATGGCAGAGTTTGGTTCACTGTATATATCTGAGTGAGGCCATCGACCTACACTCATCTAATAGGGATCAGTGTTCGGTTGCTCTCACCAGGTGTGTTCTCTCTCTTTCACAGGTTCCCTCAGGTTAGCAAGAAAACCAATTGAAACATCACAATATTCAGATCATGGATAAACTAGTGCAGGAAGATGTATTCAGTGGCCTTTGCACTGGGCCTATAATAGAAAGGGTCTGAAGAAACTGGGCTCTGTTGAGCCGATATATATAAGTATCCGACAGGATGACTTCTTAACGATAGTGATTGTTGTTTCACACCACATGTGAACAGAACGATAATGATTGTGTTTTCACACCACATGTGAACAGAACAATGGTAGTTGTTTTCCACATCACATGTGAACAGAACAATAGTATTTGTTTTTCCACATCACATGGGAAAAGAACAATAGGGAGCATTTAGGAAATTAGTATATTCCTATGAGACTATGTACAAAAACTGTGTAAGGGTGAAAACTTGAGGACATTTTTTAGAAGGAAATAATGTTATTTCAAGGGACAGTGTTCCATGTTTTCATGGTGCAGGGATTGTGAAGTCTCCGACTCTAGGGACATTTAGGGAACATTGTGTATGATCAATTTGGGATCAGTACCGAACTATATCTGAGATTGGTGATCAGGTATCGTGGTTATCAAAAGCTACTGGAGATAGTCAACATCTATCAGGAGGGACACATTGTTTGGTGAGGTCATTTTGTGCTGACTCTGATGATATTGTGTAGTCCTTACCGGGATGATAGGACCTGGCTCCTGAGCTGTTTGGTCTGATTCTGCAGACACACTAGAGTATACGACATACATTCTACACATACACACACTTTTCTCCATTAAATTAATGTGTTATTAATTTTAGAAGCTAGAGTTGTTTAGTATGTCTTGGGGAAGTGTGAGAGGGGATATTATCCAGGGGTGAGAGAGAGAGAGAGAGAGAGAGAGAGAGAGAGAGAGAGAAAGAGGTATCCATTGGCTGAAGGAGTGTTGTGGACGGAATCTGGTGGATTCTCCAGAATAATGATATGGGGTTAAAAATAATGTGGGTGTTGATTCCCCTCACTCCAGGGACGACACTATAAAGGAAATCCACGACACTCTCTCCCCCCCCCCCCCCTCTTCAGTATCAATTATGAATTAGGCCACCCAAAAGGAATTTCAGTTGAGTCCTCCTATAGCACACCTGCTAAAAGTGTCCCACAGAGCATGATCTCCAGAGCTCCAGTGATGACCCCCCATGAGTCTCTGAGAAAATTGCTCCCATGAACTGAATTACGAGATCTGGAATCAAACCCACAGCCTATGGAGTGAGCATCGGGTGGCTTGACCATGGAGAAGGCTGGGCACAAACAGTATGGAAGACATGGTTTCAGACAGACGAGGCAGGTGCCAACAAATGCTCCAATGGACATTAATGACACCCTTGGTATGAAAACGTACTGGCAGGGTCTGCACCGCTGAGTGAGGTATTGCTGCATGATGAGACAGACATGCTCGGGGACCTTTGTAATTGTGTGTATAGTGCAGATGAACAGTTAGATCACCACAGCCTGGAGAGAATGGTGCTGCAGGGAGCGACCAGAGGATCTGGCCAACACTCAGGACTCCAAGGAAAGGGTAGACAACCACTTAATCAGACTGCTAATGATACCATTAGCATTGGGACTCTTCACTGGCTGTTGAAGGTGAGGCAGGAGCAGATATGGCAATGTCCTGGGTGCTGTGATGTCTCAACTCAACTCTAGGTTTGAACATCTATGAGACCAAGGAACTGGTCCAGAAGAGAGTCTATTCAGCAAATGATCACAGCCATGTGCTGCAAAGGGCTTGCCACATGTAGAGAATGATGATGTTGATATAATACATGTGAGGATCTAGTACTACCCAGGTATATGGCATAGTTTGACCTTGAACATTTCACACAAGTTCATGTAAAAACAGTGGACGGGTTGGTGTAATCATGAGGGGATTATGCTGATATATTGGCAGGAGTGAAGTCGGATGAAAGTTCAATACCTGAGCTCACTGACTGGCTATGTGAGAGCAAAACTGGCCACCTAATCCTCCAGCATGCATCAAGGTCTACAAGATGTGGGGCCTAACTCTTTACAGGTCCATACTGGGTACTTGTTATGGGACTTTACACAGATATGTAACAACAGCTGCAATAAGCATGGACAGTGAACAAGCAATTAGAAAGTTGAATAGAGTTCCCTGGAATATGCATATACAGAAGCCTGGACAAGCAATTAGAAAGTCGAATACAAGCCTTGGGGATGTGCATATACAGAAGAATATGTTGTATTTCATTAAAACAAAAACAGAGGTTCTTGATAATACTGGGAATGAATAGAGATCACACAACTTACGTGAAATTAACTAGATAAATCCTTCAAGTTGAAATATACACAATTTCGCACAGTAATGTCACTTATCTACCACGGTAATTTTAAGCTGACTAACATGTCTTTCTGTTTACACAATTCTGGCTTGCGTTGATAGATCATAATTGCTTCTGCAAATTTTAACAAGCGAGTATTTTGTGTTCTAAACAACACGCGAAATGCAGTGTCTCTGGACACAACGTGACCACTGGCGACAATGTGTCTGCCGATTGAAGACGCCGGGAGCTTCCGGTGTGTCGGCTCCTCGCGGCTAGCCACTCCTGTGTGTTGTATCTTGTTGACCCATTGAGGTATGTGTTCTGACACCCGTTTGTTAAGCTGTCTCTCCGTTCGACCAATGTAAACGGCCTGGCATCTACATGTGAATTGGTAAATACAATTGTTTGTGGCGTACAGAGGAACAGGCTCTTTGACTGTTGGTGTAGGAATGGGTACGGTTTTACATCTAATGACTGGAGTTGCCGCACAGAATGTTCGACCTACTGCTGTAGTAAGCCGGTCTTGTAGACGTTGCATTACGTCATCCCCTCGAAAGGTTAGCTGGATGAATACCTTGAGTTTAGGGACTGTAGTTACGTCTGCTTTGGGTTTGGGCTGTTGGCAATGGCGCTTTATAAATCCTGTGGAGTACCCATTCTGGTTTAAGACATTCTTCAGAGTTTCAAATTCCTCTGTCAGTGTGTCCTGGGTGCATATCTTTCTAGCACGGTCAAACAAGGTCCGTACTAAGCCCCGTTTGTACTGGACAGGTGTGAAGCTCTGAAAATGAACACGAACACAACGAAGCGTTACCGTTCCTAGATATTCTAATGAGACGTAGAGCAGACGGCACAATTCAAAGATCGGTGTACCGCAAAGAAACATGGACTGGCCAATACCTAAATTTTCAGAGCTTCACACCTGTCCAGTACAAACGGGGCTTAGTACGGACCTTGTTTGACCGTGCTAGAAAGATATGCACCCAGGACACACTGACAGAGGAATTTGAAACTCTGAAGAATGTCTTAAACCTGAATGGGTACTCCACAGGATTTATAAAGCGCCATTGCCAACAGCCCAAACCCAAAGCAGACGTAACTACAGTCCCTAAACTCAAGGTATTCATCCAGCTAACCTTTCGAGGGGATGACGTAATGCAACGTCTACAAGACCGGCTTACTACAGCAGTAGGTCGAACATTCTGTGCGGCAACTCCAGTCATTAGATGTAAAACCGTACCCATTCCTACACCAACAGTCAAAGAGCCTGTTCCTCTGTACGCCACAAACAATTGTATTTACCAATTCACATGTAGATGCCAGGCCGTTTACACTGGTCGAACGGAGAGACAGCTTAACAAACGGGTGTCAGAACACATACCTCAATGGGTCAACAAGATACAACACACAGGAGTGGCTAGCCGCGAGGAGCCGACACACCGGAAGCTCCCGGCGTCTTCAATCGGCAGACACATTGTCGCCAGTGGTCACGTTGTGTCCAGAGACACTGCATTTCGCGTGTTGTTTAGAACACAAAATACTCGCTTGTTAAAATTTGCAGAAGCAATTATGATCTATCAACGCAAGCCAGAATTGTGTAAACAGAAAGACATGTTAGTCAGCTTAAAATTACCGTGGTAGATAAGTGACATTACTGTGCGAAATTGTGTATATTTCAACTTGAAGGATTTATCTAGTTAATTTCACGTAAGTTGTGTGAATTCTGCAGTATGTACCTGATGAGATGCAGCGAAATATGCCAGGCAATAAATCGTGCAATCTATTGTTTGTGTCTTCGTTATTCAAATTCACTACGGGAAAACATTGTTTTGAATGAATAGAGAGTTGATGAAATAAAAAAGAGGCAAGTTAAATATTTTAGCCACGTTAAAAGACATAACACATAAAAACCATACTGAAGGGTAACCATACTGAAAGGAACAATATAAGTAGGAAGACAATATCATGAGAAGGATGAACAGCAGTCTGACAGAATGTACAATCAAGGCGAAAGACAGGCAGTGTTGGAGATCCATTGTAGCCAACCTTGACTGTGGTGAACAACAGCTGAGTTCTCAGGCACGGTGCAATCTTTACGTACCACAAAAACGGCCCTCTGAGGGGATGGGTCTTCTGGGTTGTCAGAGTATGGGAAGCCTGCGGGTGTGAAGATGACGGAGGTCAGACCCAACAGAATGACAGCTACAGTTGTAGTCAGGACTTGACCCATGTGGGCATGGCTGTAAACAAAGCCAATCTGTGGAGATTCATCACAAAACTCATCATAAAATAATTAATAGACTGTTGCAGATAAGTGAACAATACAAGTAACACACATCTTTGGTGAAGTCTGTTTTCACAGAATAGTGTGCCTGTCAAATGTTACTTCATTTAAGTAGACATTTCTCCAAAAGCTTATGCAATATTCCAAATGCTAATGCACCATAAAAAGTCTTAAAATTCGAGAGGATTGGCTTCATTGCACAAGGTTTTATCCCATATGGCTCAGTCTCTTTTTGCAGGGCGACCTGGCGAAGGCGTCACACAAAGCATGAACTCTGTAGCTCCAGCGGCGATCCCCAGGAGTCTCCAAGAAAAATGCACTTGTGAACCGAAAGATGTAGCCCGGAATCGAATCCACAACATTTAGGGCAGACGGCATGACCAGTTTGCCATGGAGACTCCCTAATGCATCATTCCAAATGCTAATGCAATATTCCAAATGCTAATACAACATTCAAAACTACATGTGCTGCCCTGGACAGAAGCAAGACAGAAAGAAATGCCCCATGAATACATAAATATATTCGAGACATTCATTTGACACAGAATAATTACTTGTTCTGGTCTGTCCATAATGTGGTAGTCGTCTTGAGCAGGTTTTAATGGTTTTCTGACTGATTTGATCATTATTTTCTTTAGGTGGTATGTAACGGGCACATCAGGCTGTTTTCTTTTGCTCCTTCCTTAGCCAAGTGATCAGCTCTGTTGTTTCTGGGTACTCCACAGTGGGATGGTATCCACTGTACGGTGACCTTATGCTGACTGCTAAGTTCAGAAAGTAGTGTCCTTAGTACTGGCAATTTCCCAGACAGGAGCGCCTCGAGTATTGACTATGCATCTGTCAATAGCACCACAGGTTGTGTACCATGGCTGGTGTTTAGTAATTTCTTTGTTGCTATCTTGATTGCCTCAATTTCGGCATCATAGTTATGGCAGTACTTTCCTGTCGGTACTCTGGCTGTGTCCCTAGTATTATTTGGGTATTCTATGTACACTCCCGCTCCTCCATTTTGAACAGCATTTTGTGCTGACCCATCTGTGTAGACTCGGATCTAGAGGTCCTGTGGGTATTCATCATCGAGGAAGCTGAGAGTGGCTGTTCTGCTCTGTACACTGTTCTGTTCTTCCTTGTCAAATATTCCTCTCACTTTTGTCTGGATTTGTAGTGATAGTCTATGTTCATCTCTCCATGGAGTTCACTCTGGAATAGTTATCAGGGGGATACCAACTGTGGGCAGATCAGTGGTTTCTCTGCAGAGTTGTGGATAAAACTGCTTCTTTTCAACCGCCCCATAGCTAAGTTTTCAAATCGGTTCTTCATAGGGTGGCCTGGCAAGCTGAGGAACTTTTCTGCTTGTATTAGCGTTTTTGTATCTCTGCGTTCTCTCAGTGCTTGTGTCCTCCCCATTTTCTCCATCTCCACTACAGAGGTTGATCTTATCCCTCCTGTGGTGACTCTTTTTAAGTGCTTGATTTCTGCACCTTGTCCAGCTCTTGTAGTGTGGTTTTTGATGCTGAACACCACGCAGTTGACCTGTATTCCAGGTGTGGCTGTATGCTCTGTTGATAAACTTTGCTAAGTATTTTCCCACTGGCTCTCCATGTGGTTCCACTTAGTATTTGCAGGATGGCTATTTTCCTTCTGGCTTTTGCTACTACTTTGTTGATGTGCTTTCTCCATGTCAGCCTGCCATCAAATGTTACTCCAAGGTATGTTGGTTCTTTATCTTCTCTAAGGGGTGTTTCATTTATCTGGATAATCCCTGCCTTTTGTTTTGGAGAAAGGGTAAATAGAGTGGTGCTGCACTTATCAGTGTTTATGCTGACACACCATATATTTGCCCATGCAACAAATGTATCTACAGCTCTTTGTAGCGATCTGATGGCCACTGATGCATGTTCATTTGTGCTCCATAGAACCAGGTCAGCATACGTAGCCGCTTTAATTCCATGTGGTAGATTAGCAACAAGATCATTGATGAAGATTAGAAAAAGTGTGGGTGACAAGACTCCGCCCTGGGGAACACCGTGGCACAGTAGCACTTTCTTGCTCTTTAGTCCGTCTATCTGGACTTGGGCTCTTCTGTTGTGCAAGTATGCTTTTACCCATTTGTACATTCTTCCATTGTCTCTACAGTTTCTCAATTTCTTCATCAGACCTTCTTTCCAGACTCCCCCTCCCCCTTTTGTATTTCCTCCCTATAAATCCCCCTCCCCCCCTACACAGCATGTGTATAAATGGAAGCTAATTTATTTTTTTCGGGGGGAGGAGGGGGAGGAGAATTCCCCACTGGTTGAGAACCATTGATATAAGGTATTCTATAGGGTGATGTAACCAACCCTCCTTAGTTGTCTCTTATGGCATATTTGGAAAGTTACAGTCTAACTAGACTGCTTCCTATATGGAAAGCATACTAGAGAATGTAGATTAGGTTATACGTACGTGGTAAGGCAGGCAGACCATGACAGCCAAACCACACAGGACAGCAACAATCACATCAGGTGTAGCTTCCATTCCTGTACGTCCCAGGATGGGGATGATAAACATCAGCAAGGTGTAGGATATGTACACCACATACAGGCTCGGAATGAGTGAGACCAGCAGGTTGAACAGCAGATCTGGCCCATGGAACACACCATTACATACATTAAACATCAGCAAGGTATAGGATATGTACACCACATACAGGCTCAGGATGAGTGAGGCCAGCAGGTTGAACAGCAGACCTGACCCATGGAACACACCATTACATACACTATGTGTGATAGTGTCGCTTCAGTCACATCTTAATCTGATCTTTTTCTAGACCGTTTTAATTCTGCTTTATTCTACTCATTGCCCGAATTTTGCTTTAATCTACTCATTGCTTGAATTCTACTTTAATCTACTCACTGCTTGAATTCTGCTTCATTCTACTCATTACTTAGATTCCATGTAATTCTGCTCATTGGCTGAATTTAACTCACTGCCTGAATTCTGCCTTATTTAACCCAAATCACTAATGCTGCCTTATTCCATTTCCATAGTGGTGTGATAATATACATAGATGAGTTTGTGGTGTAAGGTAAACAGCGTAGCTGAGGCTTCATTGCAAAGGTTGAGGGTCGCAGTGTCAACAGAAATGGAGAGTCTGGCATATGATACCACTATTTCAGCATTGCTCAACAAGAGGAAGGCCAAGAGCATATCATGGATTTTCTGCCCAGGCATGAGATGTGCAAGGAAATGAACAGGCTGATAGACAGGCTAGTGCCTCACCTTTAGATGGTCAGCTGTAATGGAATTGCCCAGGCATGAGATGTGCAAGAACATTAACAGGCTGATAGACAGGCTGGTGCTGCACCTTTAGCTATAATGGGAGTGAGTGGAATATGCAGCAAAACAGGATCCACATCTGGATTCAGTGGGAAGTGAGCAGAGTCTGGATGATACTGAACAGGTAGGGCAACGCGCAGGCAGACCTTTCATCGCTGGTACCACCAGCATGGCAACTCTTCATTGGCTAATGAAAAATGGGATGCAAACCATCTGGGAATGTCCCAAGTACAAAGATGTAGATTCTCATTTCATATTCATACAGTTCCATTTGATTTAATGGCTGATATGGACAACAGTCTGCCTCAAGCTGATAGCTTTACTGTCCCAGAGATATCATTTATATCTTTACTGTCATAGAGATATCACTGATATCTTTACTGTCATAGAGATAGCATTGACATCTTTACTGTCCTAGAGATTTAACTAATATCTTTACTGTCCTACAGATATCACTGATATCTTAACTGTCCCAGAGATATCATTTATATCTTTACTGTCATAGAGATATCATTGACATCTTTACTGTTCTAGAGATATCACTGATATTTTTACTGTCCTAGAGATTTAACTAATATCTTTACTGTCCTACAGATATCACTGATATCTTTACTGTCCCAGAGATATCATTTATATCTTTACTGTCCTAGAGATATCACTGATATCTTTACTGTCATAGAGATATCATTGACATCTTTACTGTTCTAGAGATATCACTGATATCTTTACTGTCCTAGAGATTTAACTGATATCTTTACTGTCCTAGAGATATCATTGACATCTTTACTGTTCTAGAGATATCACTGATATCTTTACTGTCCTAGAGATATCACTGATATATTTACTGTCCTACAGATATCGCTAATATCTTTACTGTCCTAGAGATATTACTGATACCTTTACTGTCCCAGAGATATCATTGATATCTTCACTGTCCTATACATAGCACAGATGTCTTTACTGTCCTAGAGATATCACTGATATTTCATCTGTCCTAGAGATTTAACTGATATCTTTACTGTCCCAGAGATTCTTCATTCAGCAGATCAGATGCTCTCTGTAGAGAGGAAAAATACATGCAGGCAAATTAAGGTTCCCTATACATTCCTGCTGGAAGATGTCTCCCTCACTTCATTTCTTCCTGCGGAAAAAGTTAAGGTCTGATACATTTTGCACAGACCTCGTATGTATGTGATATATGTGGGTATAGGACCTAGTGGCAATTATAACATCAGATGGAAGATGCACAACAGAGATTATGAGCAGAATAGGTCAAGCAAAAGCCGATTCTAGAAAATGAAAAGTATCTTCTGCAATAAATCATTAACACTGAATGTAAGAAAGAGAGTGCTGAAATGGTATATAAAATCTGCTCTGCTATATGGCAGTGAATCATGGAATATTAATGAACAAATTGGGAAAAGTTTGAAAGCAACGGAGATGTGATACCTGAGATGAATGGTGCGAATATCTTGGACTGGCAGAGTAACTAACAATGTATATATTATATACAATAAGAAAGAGGCAAACAGCTTTATTTTTTCATGTTATGAGAAGAGAGGCACTGGAGAATATTGTGACAACTGGAAAGATCAGTGGAAAAGGAGGCAGACCAGAAGAAATGGTGCTGGATGGACTAAGAAGGTGGCATGAGGGAATATCACTACCACAGATGATCCAGAGCTCCATCTGTGGAGAGACATGAACACCTATGTTAGCTGGCAAGGCACATGATGATGATGATGATGATGATGATGATTGATGATGATGATGATGATGATGATGATGGTGATGATGGGGATAAGAAATTACAACATGGATCTGGAATGAGAAAGATTGTCAGGGCACGTGAACAAACTGAAGGTCAGGGAGTGATACCCTGGTATCAACATGGGGAGAGAAACAACATGGGTAGAACAATCAGCAGCCAGGCCATGGAGAAAGTGTCCATTCAACTACTGGTGTGTGAACCCAGACCATGGTGTCAATAAAGCAGGGCACTAACCACTCAGTGTTGTATAACCACTGTCAAGGATATTAGTTTCACTTATATAAACAACTATTGTGTCAGTGTTGAGATGCTGATAATGATGTTAGCTTCACTTATCCACACAATTATTGTGTCAGTGCTGCAGCAAGGTGAAGGATGTTAGCTTCACTTATCCACACAATTATTGTGTCAGTGCTGCAGCAAGGTGAAGGATGTTAGCTTCACTTATCCACACAACTATTGTGTCAGTGCTGCGGCAAGGTGAAGGATGTTAGCTTCACTTATACACACAACTATTGTGTCAGTGCTTGGACAAGATAGTTTTGCTTATCCACACAACTATTGTGTCAGTGCTTGGACAAGATAGTTTTGCTTATTCACACAACTATTGTGTCAGTGCTGGGGCACTGTGAAATTCATACTCACTGGTAGGTTTCAACCCGCAGATATCCATGACGTTGTACATGAAGGCAGGCCATATGATAAACATGAGAGGCATGTAGGCTGACATCACCCCAGTGGCTGTCAATATCACAAGCACCACAGACCACAGCATCAGGTTCGACTCCTGAAGCATGACCACCATTAGAGATGGGGGAATTTTCTGAAAAAAGCATTTTGCCACAATACTTCCTCTTTCAGGTACTCTTAGTCTCACCTCCTCTGTCAGGATGTAATGATGCATTACCATAATCTACCATGACCTTTACCGCACGTGACTCTCATCAGCCTGATGACAAGACTCTTCATTCTGTACCAGTTCTCCCCCTACATGACCATTACCGCACGTGACTCTCATCAGCCTGATGACAAGACTCTTCATTCTGTACCAGTTCTCCCCCTACATGACCTTTACCGCACGTGACTCTCAACAGCCTGATGACAAGACTCTTCATTCTGTACCAGTTCTCCCCCTACATGACCATTACCGCATGTGACTCTCACCAGCCTGATGACAAGACTCTTCATTCTGTACCAGTTCTCCCCCAACATGACCATTACCGCACGTGACACTGATGACAAGACTCTTCATTCTGTACCAGTTCTCCCACTACATCCTGTGCAACATTCAGGATTTCTCTAACTCTTTGTGTCATCACTATCATCCAGCAGGTTGCCCTGAGAAGTACATTGCTCCTGTAACAGTCTTTCGAAACTTCTATCATAAGCCAGATGTCATGCGTAAATTATCTAGCACATCGGGAATCTGTTAACACTGTAGTCTTCCTCTTCTCAGTTTGCTTTAAACACCTCCCTCTAGAATAATCTATTCTAGACATTCATGTCTCTCTTTTCTTTTTTTAAGTTGCATATCCTTTACAAGACGTTGCAGTCTACACCAGCATTTTTCGTTGTTGTGATGTCTTGGCAAGTTTACGTTCAGAACGACCGGCACTCATACCAATTCATAAAGAAACCAACGTAACAAGGTCTGCTGTCAAATCGCCTGCAGCTGTGTTTCGAACACGGGAATGATGGATCAGTCATTGCGCCCATAACCTTCCCAAAATATTTCATTTCATTTACTCTTTGTGTTTAAGGCAAGAATATTTGTTGCATCGGGTTTTATCCCATACGGCTTGGCCTCTTTCCGCCGGGCAGCCTGCCGTAAGGGTTGCACAAAGCACAAACTCTACAGCTCCAGTGATGACCCCTAGGAGCCTCTGAGAAAATTGAGCTCGTGAACCAAACGACGTTGGCCAGAATCAAACCCACATCCAGTGGAGCATGAGGAAAGCAGCCTAACCACGTCACCACAGAGACTCCCTTACTCTTCGTGTAATCACTCACAAACTACTTTTTATAGGCTCATTTTAGTGAGTGAATTTTGGGTCATGATTAATAAACATAACTTGAAACTGACTGCTTCAGACTGACATCTAGCTGAAAATTCCACTGCTTACCAACAGCACGGATTACCAGAATTGGCTTGGAACGAACAAACTTTATTTTCAAAGGGTTAAGAATTGGGCATGCAGGCCCGTTAACATAGTGCCTTTCTGATCTCTCTGCTCTCATATATTATTTCATTCAAACATCACTTATGAAGCTAATCTTAGTCTCCACACCACCAATACCACCACTACATCCTTGGAATAGAATACAAGCTATATACTGTACTCAACCAGGACTTGTAGGATCTCAGCTTTACTGAAGACACTCTGATGGTGAGCATGTACTTGTGACGAAACGCCATGACAGCACAAGAATTATTCTATCATTCTCTAAGTAAAAGAATAATTGTCCACCAGAAAATAATCTGAGTCCCCAACCAAGGAATAAGGAAAAACTAACAGAGATTGAGAACAAAAGAAAAATACATTTTGATCCTGGCCACGCAATCATTTCTGTAATGCTTGGTCTGAGAAAGCTTTGATGTACAGATCAAACGTAAAACCCAGACATCCTGTGATCCAAAGACGGCAATATAATGCAGGCCTAACACCTATCTAAAAGTCCAGACTTTGTGGAGCCGGGACAACGTCTGTAGTTGCCACCACAAAGGAGCAATTAGGACCAGATGCTTAACACCTCACTGCAATACGGGCGGCAAAGTAGGAACACCTGGCTGACACATTCCTGACAGCAACCAAGGAAGGCTTGTGTTAACCGCAGATGGGGATGTAGTTATGACACAACGTCTATTGCATCGCTAGCGAAGCATGTTTCATTGTTTCAGACATGCGACGGAACATCGGTCAAATTGGATCGACAGATGAAACTACCCTTCACAGGAAAGGAGGAGGGGTGAAAAGAATTTGGGACTTAATCCATCCCGGTAACTCATCCTACATGAAATAAAATAGGCGGTGTTAATGAATATGGGACATAGCTAATTAGCCCATGTGAAAACCATGTCAGGGATGAAGAGAATAAAACTACAAGCATGGCCAGCAAGACTTCAGATGCATTCACAATAGCGTACCAGGGAAGCCGGAATTTTAATTTCTGGTGAGAGATTACCCTCTCGTTTTGTTACTTCAATACAAAGTCGTATGACAGGATTTCCTAGCTAAACTCAGGTAATACCACATTATTGTTACTCTGATATGTTTCTCTGCTAGTCTGAGCCTGTGTAGTTTTCTTGTTCTGCATATTCTCCCAAACTTTACACTGGTGGATTTTCTGTGTTACTCAGTGTTCCAGTTTCTAGATTTACTATTACACTGAGAACTAACTTCTTCTTTCATTCACCACTTGGTTGTCTGATTTGTTGTATGTGATAATTTGGATAAATCCATTATCCAAGCTACATGAGCGTGTGGCTTATGCATGTACAGGAAATACATTTAGATTCATCCTGTATGATGTTAAACATTGGGGAGACTGACTACTTAGGAGAAATTCCTGAGAGCTACCAGTCTCTTGATAGTGTCCAATTAACATTGATTATTTGGACCAACACTTTGAGTGCCTACCAAAATTGTGGTGAAACCACTTGGTTTGAGGAATGGCACCAGTTCACCTTGTCTGCATGTCTGCATGAGGACAGACATGACTTAAGACATTCAATATCCCAGACAGATTCAGGGAAGGCATTTTAATGTTCGACAGGGACTGTGCGACCAGCCCTTCCGACAAGACAGTATGAATGAAATAGAAAGGGAGAGAGTAAGTGAGGTGAACTTATAAGGGAAACTTATAAGGGAAACACTCCATTATATGTATGGAGGTGATTGTGTATGTTTTCAGCTATAGATGTTCTAAATGGTTTTATGAATATATACATATATATTTACTTAGAAGTGATATATGTTTATGTAACATGCTATCATATATCATCATGCCATCATATATTATGACTTGAATGTATGTTTATATGAATGTATAGACATATGTGTTTGAGATGTGTAGACGTAGATACTACCCATCTCCGTTCGTTTCATTCCAGATCTCTTAGGAGCAATGGACAGTCAACATCTCATAGCAAGGTGTGACTTAGCCAAGTGAAGGGACCAATTTGGACTCCTTCAGTCTGACAGTGAACTGCGTCTCACTGGGGGGGGGGGGGGGGGGGGAGAAGCATGACCTATGTATTCTCTTAAGTTACGTATACCATATTATAATCATCATCATCATATGATCATCAAGACTAGAAATAATAAACACAGTTGTTGTATTTTAAAACTCAATTTGTCCGTATAATTCTAAATGTTTATAAATGTTTGTGTAGCGTAATCAAGTACACACATTATTATATCATTTAGTGGGGGTTCGAACACATTGTCCAGAAGGGGGAATTTATGTCAGGGAGGTACCTTGCCTATGCAGTCATAAGTAACCCGAATATGTTGCATATCTTAACTCCTCCTTTCTCAGTTCTGGTGATACCAAGTACAGCCAAATCTATATAGATATATTCTATCTTCAACGAGCCACTTCTTGGCTGTTTTCTTGAGTATCAGGGACAGTGTCTTAAATCAGCATAACAGACATTTGTTCCACGTTTTCTCTCTGGGATCTGGGGTGGTAATTAGTCCCTTCTGACAGAGTTAAGAGATCTTGAAACTGCATCCAGAACTATACACCAGTAGGAGAAAATGATTTTGGCTGAGTGGTTGCCCATCTGGGATCTAACCCCAGCCAGTTGGTGACAGTACTCTTACTGTTGATATCACATAAGTCATGATACCAGCATGTACTCTTACTGTTAATATCACATGTGTCATGATGCCAGCATGTACTCTTACTGTTCATATCAATGTGTCATGATGTAAGCATGTACTCTTACTGTTCATATCATGTGTCATGATGCCAGCATGTACTCTTACTGTTCATATCATGTGTCAAGATGCCAGCATGTACTCTTACTGTTGATATCACATGTGTCATGATGCCAGCATGTACTCTTACTGTTGATATCATATGTGTCATGATGCCACCATGTACTCTTACTGTTGATATCACATGTGTCATGATGCCAGCATGTACTCTTACTGTTGATATCACATGTGTCATGATGCCAGCATGTACTCTTACTGTTCATATCACATCTGTCATGATGCCAGCATGTTCTCTTACTTTTCATATCACATCTGTCATGATGCAGCATGTACTCTTACTGTTGATATCACATGTGTCATGATGCCAGCATGTACTCTTACTGTTCATATTACATGTGTCATGATGCCAGCATGTACTCTTACTGTTCATATCATGTGTCATGATGCCAGCATGTACTCTTACTGTTCATATCATATGTGTCATGATGCCAGCATGTACTATTACTGTTGATATCACATGTCATGATGCTAGCATGTACTCTTACTGTTGATATCACATGTGACATGATGCCAGCATGTACTCTTACTGTTGATATCACATGTGTCATGATGCCAGCATGTACTCTTACTGTTCATATCACGTGTCAAGATGCCAGCATGTACTCTTACTCTTGATATCACATGTGTCATGATGCCAGCATGTAATCTTACTGTTAATATTACATGTGTCATGATGCCAGCATGTACTCTTACTGTTGATATCACATGTGTCATGATGCCAGCATGTACTCTTACTGTTGATATCACATGTGTCATGATGTAAGCATGTACTCTTACTGTTGAAATCATGTGTCATGATGCCAGCATGCACTCTTACTGTTGATATCACATGTGTCATGATGTAAGCATGTACTCTTACTGTTCATATTATGTGTCATGATGCCAGCATGTACTCTTACTGTTGATATCACATAAGTCATGATGCCAACATGTACTCTTACTGTTCATATTACATGTGTCATGATGCCAGCATGTAACTCTTACTGTTCATATCACATGTGTCATGATGCCATCATGTAGTCTTAATGTTCATATCACATGTGTCATGATGCTAGCATGTACTCTTACTGTTCATATCACATGTGTCATGATGCCAGCATGTACTCTTACTGTTCATACCAATGTGTCATGATGTAAGCATGTACTCTTACTGTTCATATCCTGTGTCATGATGCCAGCATATACTCTTACTGTTCATATCATGTGTCAAGATGCCAGCATGTACTCTTACTGTTGATATCACATGTGTCATGATGCCAGCATGTACTCTTACTGTTGATATCACATGTGTCATGATGCCAGCATGTACTTTTACTGTTGATATCATATTGTCATGATGCCACCATGTACTCTTACTGTTGATATCACATGTGTCATGATGCCACCATGTACTCTTACTGTTGATATCACATGTGTCATGATGCCAGCATGTATTATTACTGTTGATATCACATGTGTCATGATGCCAGCATGTACTCTTACTGTTCATATCACATCTGTCATGATGCCAGCATGTACTCTTACTGTTGATATCACATGTGTCATGATGCCAGCATGTACTCTTACTGTTCATATTACATGTGTCATGATGTAAGCATGTACTCTTACTGTTCATATCATGTGTCATGATGTCAGGATGTACTCTTACTGTTGATATCACATGTGTCATGATGCCAGACTCTTACTGTTGATATCACATGTGTCATGATGCCAGCATGTACTCTTACTGTTCATATCACATGTGTCATGATGCCAGCATGTACTCTTACTGTTGATATCACATGCATAATGATGCCAGCATGTACTCTTACTGTTCATATCATGTGTCATGATGCCAGCATGTACACTTACTGTTCTTATCACATGTGTCATGATGCCAACCTGTACTCTTACTGTTGATATCACAAGTTTTATGATGCCAACATGTTCTCTAACTGTTCATATCACACGTGTCATGATGCCAGCATGTACTCTTACAGTTCATATCACATGTGTCATGATGCTAGCATGTAGTCTTACTGTTCATTTCACATGTGTCATGATGCCAGCATGTACTCTTACTGTTGATATGACATGTGTCATGATGTACGCATGTACCCTTACTGATCATATCATGTGTCATGATGCCAGCATGTACTCTAACTGTTCATATCACATGTGTCATGATGCTAGCATGTACTCTTGCTCTTCATATCACATGTGTCATGATGTAAGCATGTACTCTTACTGTTGAAATCATGTGTCATGATGCCAGCATGTACTCTTACTGTTGATATCACATGTGTCATGATGCC
The DNA here is from genome assembly GCA_963921405.1 of Cepaea hortensis. Classification (NCBI taxonomy): domain Eukaryota; kingdom Metazoa; phylum Mollusca; class Gastropoda; order Stylommatophora; family Helicidae; genus Cepaea; species Cepaea hortensis. The sequence continues at coordinate 8,125,140 of OY992893.1, forward strand.
AACATGCACTCTTACTGTTCATATTACATGTGTCATGATGCCAACATGTACTCTTACTGTTCATATCACATGTGTCATGATGCCAGCATGTACTCTTACTGTTCATATCACATGTGCCATGATGCCAGCATGTACTCTTACTGTTGATATCACATGTCATGATGCAAGCATGTACTCTTACTGTTGATATCACATGTGTCATGATGCCAGCATGTACTCTTACTGTTGATATCACATATGTCATGATGCCAGCATGTACTCTTACTATTGATATCACATGTGTCATGATGCCAGCATGTACTCTTACTGTTGATATCACATGTGTCATGATGCTAGCATGTAGTCTTACTGTTAATATCACATGTGTCATGATGCCAGCATGTACTCTTACTGTTCATATCACATGTGTCATGATGCCAGCATGTACTCTTACTGTTGATATCACATGTCATGATGCTAGCATGTACTCTTATTGTTGATATCACATGTGTCATGATGCCAGCATGTACTCTTACTGTTGATATCACATGTGGCATGATGCCAGCATGTACTCTTACTGTTGATATCACATGTGTCATGATGCCAGCATGTACTCTTACTGTTCATATCACGTGTCAAGATGCCAGCATGTACTCTTACTCTTGATATCACATGTGTTATGATGCCAGCACGTACTCTTACTGTTGATATCACATGTGTCATGATGTAAGCATGTACTCTAACTGTTGAAATCATGTGTCATGATGCCAGCATGTACTCTTACTGTTGATATCACATGTGTCATGATGCCAGCATGTACTCTTACTGTTCATATCACATGTGTCATGATGCCAGCATGTACTCTTACTGGTGATATCACATGCATAATGATGCCAGCATGTACTCTTACTGTTCATATCATGTGTCATGATGCCAGCATGTACTCTTACTGTTGATATCACATATGTCATGATGCCAACCTGTACTCTTACTGTTGATATCACAAGTTTCATGATGCCAACATGTTCTCTAACTGTTCATATCACACGTGTCATGATGCCAGCATGTACTCTTACCATTCATATCACATGTGTCATGATGCTAGCATGTAGTCTTACTGTTCATATCACATGTGTCATGATGCCAGCATGTACTCTTACTGTTGATATGACATGTGTCATGATGTACGCATGTACCCTTACTGATCATATCATGTGTCATGATGCCAGCATGTACTCTAACTGTTCATATCACATGTGTCATGATGCTAGCATGTACTCTTGCTGTTCATATCACATGTGTCATGATGTAAGCATGTACTCTTACTGTTAAAATCATGTGTCATGATGCCAGCATGTAATCTTACTGTTGATATCACATGTGTCATGATGCCAGCATGTACTCTTACTGTTGATATCACATGTGTCATGATGCCAGCATGTACTCTTACTGTTGATATCACATAAGTCATGATGCCAATATGCACTCTTACTGTTCATATTACATGTGTCATGATGCCAACATGTACTCTTACTGTTCATATCACATGTGTCATGATGCCAGCATGTACTCTTACTGCTCATATCACATGTGTCATGATGCCAGCATGTACTCTTACTGTTGATATCACATTTCATGATGCTAGCATGTACTCTTACTGTTGATATCACATGTGTCATGATGCCAGCATGTACTCTTACTGTTGATATCACATGTGTCATGATGCCAGCATGTACTCTTACTGTTGATATCACATGTGTCATGATGCCAACATGTACTCTTACTTTTCATATCATGTGTCATGATGCCAGCATGTACTCTTACTGTTGATATCACATGTGTCATGATGCCAGCATGTACTCTTACTGTTCATATCACGTGTCATGATGTAAGCATGTACTCTTACTGTTGATATCACATGTGTCATGATGTGAGCATGTACTCTTACTGTTGATATCACATGTGTCATGATGTAAGCATGTACTCTTACTGTTCATATCACATGTGTCATGATGTGAGCATGTACTCTTACTGTTGATATCACATGTGTCATGATGTAAGCATGTACTCTTACTGATCATATCATGTGTCATGATGCCAGCATGTACTCTTACTTTAAAAATGGATGTCTTCAGTGAATGATGTACTGCGAGAGCTGTGGTGACAGATGGCAGAATGAACAACCAGATGACGTTAAGGTTGTAGGTGTAGTAGCTCAAGCTAAGGCCTAGAAGAGTCAGGAGCAAGGCCATGGTCATGGGCACCACCAGGGTGATCATCCAGGTGAAGCACATCAACAGCAAGGCCAGCAGCATCAGCAACAGCATGCGTATTGCACCTGGGGGAGGGGAAACCATGTGGTAACTGTGATGCTTTGTGGCATTTTCTTTGGTAGTAATCAAGCTTTTGATCTTGGGTGGAGCAGACACTAGGTGGGAATATAAATGCGAGAGAGAGAGAGAGAGTGAGATAGCGAGGGAGGGAGTGAGAAGGAGAGGGAGGGAGAGAAAGAGAGTGAAAGTGAGAGAGGGGGAAGAGAGAAAAAAGAGGCAGGAAAGAGAGGGAAGGAGACAGAGAGGAAAAGGAGATAAAGGGGAAAAGACAGGGCTGAGAGAAGGAGAGAGGAGTGGAGGGATGTATCGATAGACAAACAGACAGATGCAGACAGACAGACAGAAAGAGGGGGAAGGAGAGGGATGGCAGAGAGAGAGAGAGAGAGCGAGAGAGAGAGAGAGAGAGAGAGAGAGAGAGAGAGAGAGACAGAGGAATGGACAGACACAGAGAGAGAAGAATGGACAGATGGATACGCAGACATACAGAGAGAGGGGGATTGAGGGATGGATGGATAGATGGACAGAGAGACAGGCAAAGAGTTATGCATGCACACACACTGATGATCATACATGCAGACATACCACAGAAGAAAATGAAAACAGCGGTGTCCACTATGAAGCTGGTACTGAGAACGAATGAACACTAACACAGAATATAAGTGGGAAGCTGGGCATAAGGAAAGACACATACTAATGCGAGCCGATGTTCTGGCCCAAGTCTCTATCAAACAACAAAGAACAGAGTGAAAGTAGAAAACTGAAATATTACAACCACAAATAAGTAATCCACATGTCCGAACAAAATAACATAACCAAAATAAGCAATCCGCATTCCCGAACAAAATAACATTTTAAAAAAAAACTATGTGCATGCATGTCTGCCCTATCAGTAACATTACCTATTTATATTATAAATTTCACCAGTGACTCCATTTTGTAACTGAGTAAATCTGACATAACAGAAGATACAGCAAGAGATGAATGAACTCACAGACTGGTAAGTCAGCATGACCTAATGGATAAGAACGTGTGTTCTTAAACACCTGGTGTTTATTTTAGTTGACGGATCAACATCACGGCACACGGGTGTAACCCGTAAGTGCTCCGTTCTACTCCTAACTCAAGCCTGAGTCCGGAGAATCTCAGCTCAGTGTACGAACTCCGTAGCACTGGCGAGCATCCTGAAATACTTTAGATAAATTTTAAACTCAAATTTTGCCTGGGCAGCGCTGTTAGGCTACTCTTTTTCGATTTCCAACTGCCAAGGGATTTTTTACGTGTGCAACAATACACATGGGCGTCCGATCTCACTATCCAGAGACCAGGGGAAATTTTGTTACTAGAATTCCACGTAAAAAACTCCCAGCCCTCACCATGGCTTGAACCTGGGACCTCCAGCTCTCGAGGCGGACACATACCTCGAGACCACTCAGGCTAACATTCGGTGTGCTGATGCTGAAGTAAGGGGTTCAACCCCTACACCGAACAGTTATACTAAAATTTTGGCCTATTGTCTTTGACTTGGGGATGTAAATTACAAGTACCTTTGAAGTCGGCATGGGTTCGTCTGATGGCGAGGGACACCTGGTAATAGGGAAAGTTAATCCACAAGCTAAATTCAGTCCAGCACTACTTGAAGTAGTATGTATGGACTATGCTTGATTTCAAAGCAAGCGGGCGCAAATAAAAAAACTCACAGATTGACTGACTGTAGATTTAGCAAACCAGAGCTGCCCGAGACACTTAATCCAAGTGATAGTCCTGGCATTCGGTCACTGCAGTCTGGCCAAGAGCCAGCAGGTGAAAAGGCAGGGCAAAACTGACCCCCAAAAGGCAGAAATATCGCAGCTTCTCTGCAGACATGATGCCACAAGTATCTTGTTCAGGACAAACAAGGAAGGACATCTTACCTCTGACTCCGTCTCGTAAGACTCTCTTCACAAAGGCCATATAAACAGTGAGGGCATTGGTCAAGTTGAGCATCGTGGCCGATTGTGTTGAGTAGGTGACCATGAAAACACCCAGATAGTCAAAGAATACCATGGATCCATGTTTATCTTCTCCTGGGTTAGTCAGCTTTGAACTGTTGGCCAGAAGGATGGTGGTGGCCATAATATTTTCACCTGGAGAGAACAATGCCAATATAGTTTCTTATCTTGCATCAAAGTAATTTACTACAAAGCTATCTATGACACATATAAATATGTTATCAATAATATAATAATAACCCAGGCTTGCAAATGTGATCGCCTGACGCGATACATGATGATGATGATGTTACCAATACCGGCGTCCCTTGCAGTGCCCTAGGGTATGATGGGAAGCCGCTCTGGAAACAGGGATAAAAAGGAGTGCTCGCCAGTTTCCCGCTCTGTTCAACTAACAATCGTGGCCGAAGGAGCGATTATGTAGATCGCTGTAGTGATGTGAAGATGATCAAATAGGGAGGCTTTAACCAGCCCTCCCTAGTCACTGGACCAGAGCAGGGAGTCACAAATGCCTCTAGATTTAACCAAGACTGGCTTGTGTGGTCAACACACAAGGACCGAGGAAATCCATGAAAATGACTGGTAATTTGTAAGCCCACTCTTGGTGAGTTAAATATATTTAGGTAGCTTAATTAAAGATAGGATAGTGGTGCCTCTAGTCCCCGACTGAGAGCTCCAAACTTAACATCCGCAGGGTTGAGGTACAATTTGGTGTAGTTCGGTTTATAGATTTACAGAGTCTGATGAGCTCTTCTGCTCCTGATTGACTAAAATTAGTAGAGTTATCTTCACATGTAAAATGGCGATAACCAGCAGAATTATGACAACATGGGTTGATTCGATGAGTAGCGGTGAAAGTGCTACCCTGCAGACTGGCAGGGATGTATTAAGAAAACTAGTACCAGGGGTATTCAGTGACGATCGAGGACAGGATGTTCTCTTATGGTGGTGTGTATATTTGTAGGGTTTTAGATTTAATATAGCAGACAGCGCAGTACGAATTGGAAGTAATCAAGTATCGATACGATACTGTGTTGGGTAGTTCTATAGAATGTGATAGGTCCAGAATTCAATACAGTAGGCAAAATATGTAGTATCATAGTCCAGAGTAGAGGAGGATGTATGGATTGTTCTATAAAGTCTGTGTTCTGACAAGAGGAAAATATGGAGCACTGTAGCATACAATATTAAGTTATGTTAATTCTATTTGGGTGGTATTCCTGTAAGGAGGTAGCCAGGTCAGGTGCTGCAAGGATGTGTATTGAAATATAATTATTTATGACCATGAATATGACAACAGGGTGGGGAAACCATATTTATGTTTGTGACACATTGAGTATGACATGTAGTGTTTTATGTGTGGTGCATTGTGAGTGTATGTAAATTGCCATGACAGGAAGAGTCAGTGTGCTTCTGTTATGGCATATCAGTGTGGGTTTAGTTATTAGAAGAAATTACATTAGGCTGGTAGCTTTATTTATAAGTGCACAGCAATGGCTGAGGCGAATGATCAACAGTGATCAAACTAGACAAATATGAACTGCACAGCCAGAGGCACCCCCACTATGCTATAATTTGTTTGAAGTCAGATGACTTATTATGTCTCAATAATGCTAAAACTATAGTGATTGTTGACGTACGGAGGTGTAGAGTGGCACAGTGAAAGCAATAGATAGGTGGTGCTTGATAACAATGTCTGTTATGTTCTCCTAGATAAATGTAGCTATGGTAATAATTATTCATGACTGTGTGCAGTGATGAAGGTGCCAGGTTGAACACTACACATATGATAGTGTTGTTTATAGTTATAAGGTTCATGATTATGAGGATAATGATCTGTGTTGTGCAGGTTTGACAAATGTGAACTTCGTAAGAATAGTCTCCTGACCAGCCAGTGCAAGAGGTGCTGAATAGGGCACCCATAATGAATCTGGGGTATTATTGGCTGAGCTTGTTCATAGTGGGAAATAATATTGTGATGGTTTTATTTGGCAATGTATGGCATATGTCTGAGTTGTTGTCGGTGACTTATGTTACAGCCTGTGTCCTGATTGTTGCTGGTGTCATGTGTAGAACTGGACTTCTGGTATATTGATGTTGTCTAGCTGTCATCAGTACAAAGGTGTGTGTCCTGGTGATGTCATATTGAATTGTTATATGTTATAGCCTGTGTCCTGATTGTTGCTGGTGTCATGTGTAGAACTGTACTTCTGGTATATTGATGTTGTCTAGTTGTCATCAGTACAACGTTGTGTGTCCTGGTGATGTCATGTTGAATTGCATATCCTATGTCTGCTTGATTGCTGTTGGTGCATTGAACTGTATTTATGTCCTGTATGTACATGTTCAAATGGTGTTGTCCTGTTAGAGTCATTGTACCCCGGTGTAGCTGAGTTGTGTTCGGTGTTGATTTTGACAAGTTGATGAGTGTTGCTGTGTAACATTGGCATTTATGGGTGGTATTGTCAGCCTGTGATGTTGGGGATGAGAAGTTGTATTGTAATAGAGATATGTAGGTAATGACCTCCCTGAACTGAGAGTATTCTGTAAGTAAATACTGAGTTAGATGAGAAGCCAGAAAAGGCTGCGAGCATTGTAACGAGGAATAATCCACCCTCACATTAAGATTGTGTCATGATGTGGAAATCGCTGTTGCACTAATTGCAGACCTAATCACTCCGAAGGATGTCCATGGGAAAATGGGCATGGGTGATCAATATGGGGAATGCATATATGTGTTGATGCAGATAATGATTCTTTGATGATTATTAATTAGATGTTGTACTTTGTCATGCATTGCAGGTGGTAACCCCTGGCCATGATTGTTGTTTGTAGAGCAAACTTGAGCCCCAGCTCTGGTTAATGTCATTTAGGCCACTCACATCCTCATTCGTATACCTGTTTATGCCACTATATCTCTGCTGTTAGAGTTATAGTTCTGTTATTTGTTATGTTATGGCTCTTTGCTGTATCTGGTCCCAGACGACCTATGTGACGCGGGTGTCTTGTGTGGGTATTGAGGGTGCCCTTCGACTCAATTGAACATGGTTGAGGTCTCACTGTCATTTAGAGACCGCCCCTGTAGTTAGTGCTAGGCAGCAGTTATCTCTAATTGTGGGATTTCAGATTCCCATTTCTGTATGTACCGACTGTCCATGAGTCCTGAGATGATAACAATAGAGAGTCCATACCTGCTGTTACCGTTGTTGTTGTTTACACTGAGGCCCCTTTGTTGCCATGTCCTTGCTGGATTGTGGGGATGGGTATTCGGTCATATCCATAGTGATGTTAGGCAGCAGTGATATCTACTGTGGGAACATAGGTTCCCATTTCTGTATATGTCAGTTGTGTGACATGTCAGGATGCCTGTTTGTCACTGAATCATGCAGTTCTGTCAATAAAAGTCTAATTTTGTTGTTCTTAATTTGTTTTGTTTAGTCTGTAGTTTGTTGTGTAAACTCATTGATCCTGTTACAGTCCAGCAGTGTAATCTTCTGTCTGGGGTATACAACAGTATATCCCCCGCCCTAAGAACTCCTGGAATCTTCTGTCTAACTCTATCCCTTTTCTTGTTAACTGAGGAGAATATACACAGTGCTCTTTCTCTATTTCTTCTTATTGTCCTTTTCTTCTCTGGCCAACTAAAAGTCAGTGTTGCGCTTCTTTGTCTTTAGCACTTAAGTATAGGAAATTACATCTTCCCGTCCTTGATATTCTTACTCCTGTGACACAAATGATGCCTGGATTTATATCCAGGGAGTACATGATATGCTGTCTGCCTCAGATTCTCTCAAGATACACTCCTTTGATAACATCGAGATATCCTAAAGCAAAACTATCTTTAAGCTCTCATACCTGAATAAAACACTGACTAAGACTTACCTCGCTGAATAAAACGCCATCAAGGACCCACCCAAATGAAGAAAACACTCCCTGTGATTCACTCAGTAGAAGATTATCACTGAGACGCATCCATGAAAACTACACCAACCCACCCAGCTGAAGACAATACTCCCCTGTACACACCCAGATACTGACATTGCTTCCAATCCCACCCAAGTAAAGACAATATCAAGGAGCGTTCCTAATGAAGAAAGCACACAAAAATCCACTCAAACTTCCAGCTGAAGGCAATATCAAGAACCCGACCAGATGAAGACAATGGTTATAGACCTGCCAGCTGAAGACAATGTTTATAAACTAAAGCTGTGCCTCATACATTCTGAGACAAGATGTAGTATGTCAGTTATACATTCTGTGACAAGATGGTGTATACCACTCATATGTTCTGGGACAAAATGTGGTTTGTGCTGTTAGTTAGTTAGTCGACAGATCATCCTCGTTGCACATCGGACCATTCAGTCCATAAGTGCTCGGATCCCCTCCTCAGCAAATCCCGCAGCGTGTAGCGGCTAACGACGCCAGTTCTGTGTTGGTTTATCAATCTTCTTTGGCTTCCTGTGTAGTGTTCTTGTTTGGCCACCCCTCTTTTAATTTGCTGCTCTCGCAGTCTGGCCATTGTTGTAGATTCACAGTCATCACTTAGTTCTTGCAAAAGTCTCACTTCTCGTAGAGCATTCAGAATGTCAGCCTGGTCCATGGCGCGTCCGCCCTCAACAGTAGCCTCACCTGCGAGCTTGTCAGCCCGCTCATTTCCTTGTACTCCCGCATGCCCTGGCACGAAGATGAAACTAATCTTTGCCAGCCGAGACCGCTTCAGAGGCAGCAACCATTCTCTTCGGATCGACCCCTCCTCTATCCTCTTGATCATGTTCATTGAGTCGCTAAGGAAACAAGCCCTAGTGAATGTCTGTGTCTCGAGCCATGTTATTGCTTTACTTACTGCCATGACTTCCATGGTCAGGCTACTTGTGGTTTCAGTGAAAGCACCAGAGTCCTCCTTCACAATTCTCCCTCCGGCCCGAGCTGTAAAGGCCCATGAGCTTCTCACATGTCGGATGACCGACCCATCTGTGTAGATGACCGCGTCACTGTCTAGCGAATTCTCGAAAATCAACGCTTGTACTTCAGCCTCAACAGCAGCCGGATTTTCTTGTCTGCATTTTCTATCTAGTTGGATGCAAACTGAAAAGGATGTGCAGAAGTCTGTTGGCACTTGCACCCACTCCTCGCCAGGTTCTAAGTCCTCAAGTGAACACACCTGTTGAAGAATGTCCTCGGCTTGACCCATCCACGACCGTCCTCTTTTTAACCTGCTGCCCTTCACCTTCCTAATTTCACTATGCAGTGGATGCTGTGTGTTTGCGTTAATTCTGAGGTAGGCGCGTGCCCTGCAAACTTGCATTCTCTCTTCAATGGTTGGAAAATCAAGAAGGTAGCGCATCGCCCTGCATGCTGTATCTCTTGTACATCCAAGAATAATGCGCATAGCTTCATTCTGTATCCTTTCCATCCTTTCTATCTGCTTATGGCTGACAGTCAGGATTGCCATTGCATACTCCAAAACAGACAGGTTTGTGCTGTCTAGATTACAGTGGCGGCCATAAGACAAAGCCAAACCAGTTTACTTGTTACTTTTTAATGAGGCTTAACACTGGTATTATGTCGATTGTTTTCTGATATCATCCTTTGTCTTTTCTGATATCATCCTTTGTTGTCTTGACATAAGTTACATACAGAATTCTTTTTAGGCTTTCACAGCTGGGACAACTGTTCTGTGTTCCTTTGTTGTTTATTGCTTGTCCTGGCATTGGTACCAAAAAATGCCAGGGAAAATTGTGGTGAACATTGTGCTTTTTGTTTTGAGTGTCTCGTGTTTGTTATTTTGTTCTGTTTACACATACAATGTCTGTTAGTCATTATCATCTTCATCTTCCACTTTTGCCATCAAGTGTCATGGGGACTAATAACTGACGCTCTTGCGCCCGATGACTGGCACTGGATAGTGTCATTCCGTGTAATTGTACAATGTCTTTGATGTTGACAATGCATTTCCTTCTCAAGCATCCTCTTGCTCACGTATTAGATCTTCTTTGATGTAGCATCAGTGCTGGTAGTTGATGGTGTTAATTCTAACAAGATGGCTGAACCATTTGATCTTCTGTCTTTTAATATATGAGGCTCATAGTCTCGATCCCACTGCCTGTCTAATAACATCTTTCACATTGTTTTAGTCTAATTTCCTAGTGATCCAGAAATTTTTATATTTTGGGAAAAATCCATGACTGGCCACCTGTTGAAATTTCTCAATTTTAAGCTATCTCAAATTTGTCAACAAAATTGCCACAGGAATGCAAATTATTATTTTTATGGTCATGTCTAGTGTCAGCACATTGTTTTAGACTAATTTCCTAGTGATGTAGAAACTTTTATATTTTGGGAAAAAATCCATGATCGGCCACCTGACGAAATTTCTCAATTTTGAGCTATCTCAAATTTGTCAACAAAATTGCCACAGGAGTGCAAATTATTACTTTTATGTTCATGTCTAGTGTCAATACATTGTTTTAGACTAATTTCCTAATTGATCCAGAAACTTTTATATTTTGGGAAACATCCATGACCGGCCACGTGGTGAAATTTCTCAATTTTGAGCTATCTCAAATTTGTCAACAAAATTGCCACAGGAGTGCAAATTATTACTTTTTTGGTCATGTCTAGTGTCAGCACATTGTTTTAGACTAATTTCCTAGTGATGTAGAAACTTTTATATTTTGGGGAAAATCCATGATCGGCCACCTGATGAAATTTCTCAATTTTGAGCTATCTCAAATTTGTCAACAAAATTGCCACAGGAGTGCAAATTATTACTTTTATTTTCATGTCTAGTGTCAACACATTATTTTAGACTAATTTCCTAGTGATCCAGAAACTTTTATATTTTGGAAATCTTCAACTGCTCCAACATCATAAGGGAAGAAATACAAACTAGAATCAACTCTGGAAATAAGACATACTATGCACTACAACATCTACTAAAATCAAAGGCGCTATCTCGTAACACCAAAATCACAATATACAAAACACTGATCAGACCAGTTGTGCTGTATGGCTCTGAAACCTGGAGTACAACGAAAGGAGATGAAGCCTTGTTACAAACCTTTGAGAACAAAATTTTAAGACGCATCTTTGGACCCATTAGGGATACACAAAGTGGAGAGTGGAAATGAAGAAGTAACAAAGACATTTATGATCTGTTTAAGTCCCCGCTAATCACTGGTATCATGAAGGCTAATAGACTACAATGGCTGGGGCATATAGAAAGAATGGAAGATAATAGGGAAACAAAACTCGCTTACATTCAGGAAATAAATGACCGTAGACCCAGAGGTAGACCAAGAAGACAGTGGAGAGATAATACCTGTACAGACCTACAAGCACTTGGAATCAATGACTGGCAAGAGGTCCACCAGAGAGACGAATGGAGACGGATTGTATTTGCAGCAAAGAACCTCAATGGCTCGGAAAGCTGAAGAAGAAGAAGAGATCCATGACCGGCCACCTGTTGAAATTTCTCAATTTTGAGCTATCTCAAATTTGTCAACAAAATTGCCACAGGAGTGCAAATTATTACTTTTATAATCATGTCTAGTGTCAGCACATTGTTTTAGACTAATTTCCAAGTGATCCAGACACTTTTATATTTTGGGAAAAATCCATGACCGGCCGCATGTTGAAATTTCTCAATTTTTAGCTATCTCAAATTTGCCAACAAAATTGCCACAGGAGTGCAAATTATTACTTTTATAATCATGTCTAGTGTCAGCACATTGTTTTAGACTAATTTCCTAGTGATCCAGACACTTTTATATTTTGGGAAAAATCCATGACCGGCCGCCTGTTGAAATTTCTCAATTTTGAGCTATCTCAATTTTGTCAACAAGATTGCTACAGAAGTGCAAATTATTACTTTTATGGTCATGTCTAGTGTCAGCACATAGTTTTAGAATAATTTCCTAGTGATCCAGACACTTTTATATTTTGGGAAAAAATCCATGATCGGCCACCTGACGAAATTTCTCAATTTTGAGCTATCTCAAATTTGTCAACAAAATTGCCACAGGAGTGCAAATTATTACTTTTATGTTCATGTCTAGTGTCAATACATTGTTTTAGACTAATTTCCTAGTGATCCAGAAACTTTTATATTTTGGGAAACATCCATGACCAGCCACGTGGTAAAATTTCTCAATTTTGAGCTATCTCAAATTTGTCAACAAAATTGCCACAGGAGTGCAAATTATTACTTTTATGTTCATGTCTAGTGTCAACACATTGTTTTAGACTAATTTCCTAGTGATCCATAAACTTTTATATTTTGGGAAAAACCAATGACCGGCAGCTTGTTGAAATTTCTCAATTTTGAGCTATCTCAAATTTCTCACCAAAACTGCCACAGAAGTGCAAATTATTACTTTTTTGGTCATGTCTAGTGTCAGCACATTGTTTTAGACTAATTTCCTAGTGATCCAGACACTTTTATATTTTGGGAAAAAATCCATGATCGGCCACCTGACGAAATTTCTCAATTTTGAGCTATCTCAAATTTGCCAACAAAATTGCCACAGGAGTGCAAATTATTGCTTTTATGGTCATGTCTAGTGTCAGCACATTGTTTTAGACTAATTTCCTAGTGATCCAGACACTTTCATATTTTTGGAAAAATCCATGACCTGCCGCCTGTTGAAATTTCTCAATTTTGAGCTATCTCAATTTTGTCAACAAGATTGCTACAGAAGTGCAAATTATTACTTTTATGGTCATGTCTAGTGTCAGCACATAGTTTTAGACTAATTTCCTAGTGATCCATAAACTTTTATATTTTGGGAAAAACCAATGACCGGCAGCTTGTTGAAATTTCTCAATTTTGAGCTATCTCAAATTTCTCACCAAAACTGCCACAGAAGTGCAAATTATTACTTTTTTGGTCATGTCTAGTGTCAGCACATTGTTTTAGACTAATTTCCTAGTGATCCAGACACTTTTATATTTTGGGAAAAAATCCATGATCGGCCACCTGACGAAATTTCTCAATTTTGAGCTATCTCAAATTTGTCAACAAAATTGCCACAGGAGTGCAAATTATTACTTTTATGTTCATGTCTAGTGTCAATACATTGTTTTAGACTAATTTTCTAGTGATCCAGAAACTTTTATATTTTGGGAAACATCCATGACCGGCCACGTGGTAAAATTTCTCAATTTTGAGCTATCTCAAATTTCTCACCAAAACTGCCACAGAAGTGCAAATTATTACTTTTTTGGTCATGTCTAGTGTCAGCACATTGTTTTAGACTAATTTCCTAGTGATCCAGACACTTTTATATTTTGGGAAAAAATCCATGATCGGCCACCTGACGAAATTTCTCAATTTTGAGCTACCTCAAATTTGCCAACAAAATTGCCACAGGAGTGCAAATTATTGCTTTTATGGTCATGTCTAGTGTCAGCACATTGTTTTAGACTAATTTCCTAGTGATCCAGACACTTTCATATTTTGGGAAAAATCCATGACCTGCCGCCTGTTGAAATTTCTCAATTTTGAGCTATCTCAATTTTGTCAACATAACTGCCCCAGGAGTGAAAATTAGTACTTTTATTGTCATGTCTAGTGTCAGCACATTGTTTTAGACTCATTTCCTAGTGATCCAGAAACTTTTATATTTTGGAAAAAAATCCATGACCGGCCGCCTGTTGAAATTTCTCAATTTTGAGCTATCTCAATTTTTTTTTTAAATTGCCCCAAGAGGGCAGATTATTACTTTTATGGTCATATCTTGTGTCAGAACATTGTTTTAGACTAATTTCCTATTACCCACGCGCGGGCGCACGTATGCATTATGCATACGTACGTACGTACTTTTGTACGTACATATGTATGTATGTATGTATGTATGTATGTATGTATGTATGTATGTATGTATGTATGTATGTATGTATGTATGTATGTATGTATGTATGTATGTATGTATGTATGTGTCATGGTCTTATATGTACGGAAGAATGTAAGTGCCGGTATGTAAGCGAGAGTCAGTGTAAGCATAGCTGAGGTAAAGGGCAGTAAGAGACACCACGGCTTGGCTAGTGGACGGTCAGGCAAGAAGCCCGTGAATAGAGCCACGTGATGTGGGAAGGTCAACGAGGAGAGAGGCAGTGTGTGTGAGGCAGCGAATAGGGACGGACGTGTGGAGATCTATAGAACGATAGAACGATAGAAGGATAGTGTTTGTGACGGATAGATGGAGATGAACGTTGTGTATTGATATTCGAGGAATGTGCTAACTGTGATATGTGCGGGATGATGTGAAGTTTGATTGTGAATGATCATGCGGGCGACAGTGTAAAGAGCGCCATTGTGAGTTAGCGCGTGGCTGTTGGTGGTGAACGATTGTTTGAGCGCGAACTGCGATCATGATGTCAGCTTGTAATATATTGTAATAAATGATTGTTCAGGAGATAGCTCCTGCCAGTTTCCGATTGTATTCATGTGTTATTAGTAGATGTATCGTAGATGTTATAATATGCCTGTCATAGTCCAGTGGGCTAGACGGAGCCAGTAGTCAGGACGTTGACAGGTATGATGGTGTCAGAAGTACACATGAACCACAGTCCCATGCAAATGGCATAAAAGAACGCTACTTTTGAAAAGAAGAAGATCAAGTCATAATTTTGTATAAATTGGAGATTTATGAACAAAGTTAGAACAAAAATAACATCATTTCTTTCCACAGCAGGCTTCAGTTCTACACAGCGACCGGCGTAACCAGACCAGGTCAGCGGTAACCAGCACGAGAATCACGTTCCTGTACATCAAGCGTTCGAGTAGTCAGCAGATAAAGATAAGTTGATTAATTTTGATTGCTAAATACCCAAATCTGCATTCTTTGATTTGCTTGTATAAATACCATCATTAATAGATTTGAATATTAATTAACAGAAAATGAGTTCAGATGATGAAGATCTTCCAGATCAATCAGATTTTTGGGGCACAAAACATTGCGGAAAGTTGCATAATTATTTCCAGAGTACACAGGCACAGGACAGAGCAAATTGTAATAGAAAACCTGATTTAATACGTGATTGGCTACAGAAATTTGAAAAGAAAATGCAAGACTACAAAATCCAAAAAAATTCGTGGTATGCATGGTACAACTTATACGTACCAATAAAAAGAGAAATACTACGGGAGATCATACCAAATATGTCAAGTACAGACTATGAATATTGTAAAACAAACATATTAACACACTATCTAACCTCTTTCTCTTTCGAGACTCTAAAAGTAGAAGTACAAAAGTTGAAGCCATCCACAGACAAGTCATTCACCCAGTATATAAGTGAATTACAAGAATCTTTCAGAAAACTAATGTTGGTAATTAAATATTCAGACAACAATCAACAAGTAATAAATTTCTTGCTAATAGAAAAACTAAAAGCAACACTACCAGCCGAATGCGGAAAGTATTTAGAAGAACACAAAACAGAACCTATCAAAAACTTACTAGAAAAATGCCGCGAATATTACAACCAAAGTATAACCCTGGTTAAGAACACTCAACAGAAAAGTACTGTGAAAGCAACGGCCTCTGCAGCCACAGATTGTCAAAACAAACCACAGAAAACAAAACCAGTACTATGCAAACATTGTAACACTCCACATACAGAAAAGGGAATATGCGATAAAAATCCCACTTATCAAGAATACCTAAATACTATTATAGCACAAAAACTGGGGAAGGTAAACCATAGGAAATATAGAACAAAATGTCATTTTTGCCTTGCGTATGGCCATAGACGTTTTGAATGTGAAGGTGTAAAAAGAATACAGAAAGCAAAAGCAAATGCAGCCATAAACATTACAACAGACATTTCGGCAAAGAACTTAGAAAAAGTAAACATCACTAAGACGAAAACAAGACCAAACACTGCAAAGTCAGAACAATCTGAGTTTTACCCATCAGACTTTGTACCATATTTCAATAATGTTGTTAACATCACTCAGCCTCATTCCTTATGTAAAGAGAACAATACTCAACAAGAAAGTAAGGAAATGAACAAAACCTCAAGACTGTCATTAGGAAAACTAACGTTCCATGAAGGATACATCAATGACACAGTATGCATATGTGTACGCGATACAGGGTCCTGTCTTATCGGTCTTCGGAAGACCCTAGCTGATCCTAAAGACTACCTAGATGAGTACATCTATTGCAAAACTGTTTCAGGGACAATAGAGAAATATCCTATGGCATGGGCCAACATAAAATCACCTTTCCTATCAGGCAAAGTAACTTGTGCTTTATTAGACAATCCATGCTGTGATTTATTAATTGGAAATGTATTAAATATGACAGACTACACAGAGTCCAAAACTCACACAGGGCAAAAAGCTAACACCACAACAAGCACTGCCTTAACTACCCCACTCATCATACAACAATATGACGAACAGACCAAAGTACCACACCATACCATTTCACAACAAGAAAAAACAGAAACTGGTGTGTATCATCACAAGAAAAAAGGTGCAGAAGACAAGCATTTCACAACAGCGAGGGAACATCACAAATCATCATGGTATATACTATACCTCCTGTACTCCCTGTTAACTACACACATAACCAAGTGCACACAGTGGATGGTTATACTCGCACTACTCATTGTAAATACAAAACAACTGACTTCACTAACAGTTTTATTCACACATCATCATGACGCAACACAGATGATATTACTCATGACAAACCAGCAAACTTTGTTACTTATATCATTACTATTGAACCAAATTTTGTTGTTGCCACTGATAAACTCTATGTCAAATCAACTCAGACACATACTTATGCTGAACCATACAAATCATCAGTCGGTGGAATTACTGACAAAAATCAGCAACAAATTACCCTACATATTTTGGAAAATATACACAAATTGCAGAAAAGCATACAAACATGCACGATTACATTTTAAAACTATACATGGTGTATTATTATTATTTGAACTATTGAATGTATACACACATGTACGAGTGCAGGTTTGGAGATAGCACTCAAAATGATCTCAACATGAAAATTGAAAATCCCCACCCTTCGGAACATTTTAACCGTAACCCACTTTATATCCTTAGATCCAGTAACTCCAGAGTTGCCTTGTCTGCTGTACAACTCCAGCGCTATGATACTAGCACACTCCATTGTACGGACCAACAGAAACATTCCTTCAACGTGAAAATTGTCATCAACAGAAGAGAAAGACACAACATATGATTTCAGGTATCAAACAGTAAGATATACCCATATTGACTTTGTTTTCAAACGAGTATCTACAGAATTCACCTTTTGAAATCGACTAACAACGACGACAGCTTCACAAGTACAGACATTCATTTTCGGTGATCAATTTAATGAACCAGATGCCAACCTACAAACTATGGCAAAGACAGTCACAGACAGACGCACCATGGCCACACTCAAAATTAAGGCCACTGAACTGAATTAATTCGTGTTTTATACGTGTGAATTCCAGCAATTTTACAGAACAGACTTACAAATTGTGCAAACTGGATGGAAAGTGTGAATCACTATACAGAAGGAAAGACAATATCAGGATATACAGAAGTCAACAATTGTATCAGAAAGAATACATGCCAAATATTCCAGCACGGAAACGAACACTGTTAATGTAATTCCGTGTGCATAACTTTCACAGGACAGGAACAGTTTCCTTTACGTGCATAAAGACATCGACAATGTATATTTTATTGTATATGTATTAACTGTATATCATCCAATGTCTAATTTTATTATTATAATACTTTGTATTGTTATAATGTAATATGTACATATGAGCGTAAGTATAGTGGCGAATAGAATAAGTGGTAATGCTGAGAATCAACGCCTGGCAATCCCAATGCGCGAGTGTTACCAAACTTGCCTTCGCGTATGGTGGATAGCCCGACGAATGACGCTTAGCAATAGTGGTACAGAATTAACATCATAAGATGGTAACAAGAAAGAACATACCATCAGGGTGATGCCAACCAAAGAGATTGATAACTCTCCATAACAGTAAACGAGGTGTGCTCAAAAAGGGAAACAACTCACGGTCCGACATAAGATGAGGTAAGGGAGACTATGACATACATGAAGTATATTCGAACCATGACCACAACATTGACATAGCGTGCTCATAAAGAATCGAGTAGTGTGCATTAAATAGAGACGAGGGGAACCACGTCTGAATAGAGAGAAAATTTAAGAATGCTGTAAGAGGAAGTTGTAGCCTTATTCGAGGCGTAAACCAATGGAGAATCCTTAAACCAGCATAGCCACAATAACTATGAGATGATAATGCACAGAAAATCGATTGAGAAAAATGAACAGAATGTAATGTCACGGAGTGCGGATTGAATAATATAACGAGGTATTACAAGTACACCCAACCATAACATTTGTCAGACCACGACAAAACCTTGAGAGAAACCTCAACACTGAAAAAGAGAGAACAATATTTGAAGTTAATCTCGAAAAAGATCAGAGCGAAAAGGGACGCAAGCGCGTACTTAGTATCATATAATCCCCTGACAAGGTTAGGAAGATGGACCAAGAGTGATAACACCAGAATGTGTCACATTTCCAAGAGAAAGTGCCACATTCGCTGCGGGGGAAGGGGGAGTGTGTCATGGTCTTATATGTACGGAAGAATGTAAGTGCCGGTATGTAAGCGAGAGTCAGTGTAAGCATAGCTGAGGTAAAGGGCAGTAAGAGACACCACGGCTTGGCTAGTGGACGGTCAGGCAAGAAGCCCGTGAATAGAGCCACGTGATGTGGGAAGGTCAACGAGGAGAGAGGCAGTGTGTGTGAGGCAGCGAATAGGGACGGACGTGTGGAGATCTATAGAACGATAGAACGATAGAAGGATAGTGTTTGTGACGGATAGATGGAGATGAACGTTGTGTATTGATATTCGAGGAATGTGCTAACTGTGATATGTGCGGGATGATGTGAAGTTTGATTGTGAATGATCATGCGGGCGACAGTGTAAAGAGCGCCATTGTGAGTTAGCGCGTGGCTGTTGGTGGTGAACGATTGTTTGAGCGCGAACTGCGATCATGATGTCAGCTTGTAATATATTGTAATAAATGATTGTTCAGGAGATAGCTCCTGCCAGTTTCCGATTGTATTCATGTGTTATTAGTAGATGTATCGTAGATGTTATAATATGCCTGTCATAGTCCAGTGGGCGAGACGGAGCCAGTAGTCAGGACGTTGACAGTATGTATGTATGTATGTATGTATGTATGTATGTATGTATGTATGTATGTATGTATGTATGTATGTATGTATGTATGTATGTATGTATGTATGTATGTATGTATGTATGTATGTATGTATGTATGTATGTATGTATGTATGTATGTATGTATGTATGTGTGTCTGGGTGACTGCCTGTCTCATAACATGGCAATATGTATTGTTTATGTTCGCAACTTCCATTTGACAATGTTTTTGTTTTCATATGTGAATGTAACATGCAAAATAGTTAATTGATGAAAGATGAATGATTGGAAGGGCCAAATGTAAGATGGACCTGCGTGCACAATTTGTGACCCTATGAAAATAAAGTTTGTTCGTTCGTTCGTCCATCTCATCTCATATAGGTGTTGATTTTGTGAAAGTGTGATTTGGATCATGTCCACGTTTTACATCAGTAGCATAGGTTTGGTACAAACATGCTATTTATTATCTGTCGTTGTGCGGACATGGGTATACATGGATGTTTCAGTATTGGTGATCGTTGATATATATGGATGTTTCAGTATTGGTGATCGTTGATATATATGGATGTTTCAGTATTGGTGATCGTTGATATATATGGATGTTTCAGTATTGGTGATCGTTGATATATATGGATGTTTCAGTATTGGTGATCGTTGATATATATGGATGTTTCAGTATTGGTGATCGTTGATATATATGGATGTTTCAGTATTGGTGATCGTTGATATATATGGATGTTTCAGTATTGGTGATCGTTGATATATATGGATGTTTCAGTATTGGTGATCGTTGATATATATGGATGTTTCAGTATTGGTGATCGTTGATATATATGGATGTTTCAGTATTGGTGATCGTTGATATATAAACACACTTGCTATTTGACATCTGATTTCAATTTCTCTGTCTATTCTGCCATCTTCTGTGGTCATATTTCCAAGATATTTGTTAGTCAACCTATAATTAAAAAAGCATATGTGCTATCATCTATGGAAAATGAACAGACAGACAGTAACTTATGTCTAAACTGTACCTCCTCTTTGCAAACATCCAGGAGGTATGAACTGGGATATGTCATTTCTCGTGTGGTACACGTAACCATTCTTGATATGTGCAATATCAATACCTTATATCAGGAATGAAACAATGTGAAAGCATATTACAAATATACAGATAACATTTTTATGTTCAGTGAAACAAAAAAACAAAGGAGCCTTTTCCATGCCTCAGGAATACTGGATGTGTGGTGGCAGCTCCATGTTTGTACATACTCAGCACTCAACAGGTCATGTGCTCAGTCCCATGTCTGTACAAACTCACCAGCACTCAACGGGTGATGTGCTCAGTCCCATGTCTGTACAGACCCACCAACACTCAAAAGATAATGTGCTCAGTCCCGTGTTTGTACAGACCCACCAACACTCAAAAGATAATGTGCTCAGTCCCGTGTTTGTACAGACCCACCAGCACTCAACAGGTGATGTGCTCAGTCCCATGTTTGTACAGACCCACCAGCATTCAATGGGTGATGTGCTCAGTCCCATGTTTGTACAGACCTACCAGCACTCAACAGGTGATGTGCTCAGTCCCATGTTTGTACATACTCAGCACTCAACAGGTGATGTGCTCAGTCCCATGTCTGTACAGACCTACCAGCACTCAACAGGTAATGTGCTCAGTCCCATGTCTGTACAGACCCACCAACACTCAAAAGATAATGTGCTCAGTCCCGTGTTTGTACAGACCCACCAACACTCAAAAGATAATGTGCTCAGTCCCGTGTTTGTACAGACCCACCAGCACTCAACAGGTGATGTGCTCAGTCCCATGTTTGTACAGACCCACCAGCATTCAATGGGTGATGTGCTCAGTCCCATGTTTGTACAGACCTACCAGCACTCAACAGGTGATGTGCTCAGTCCCATGTTTGTACATACTCAGCACTCAACAGGTGATGTGCTCAGTCCCATGTCTGTACAGACCTACCAGCACTCAACAGGTAATGTGCTCAGTCCCATGTCTGTACAGACCCACCAACACTCAAAAGATAATGTGCTCAGTCCCGTGTTTGTACAGACCAACCAGCACTCAACAGGTGATGTGCTCAGTCCCATGTTTGTACAGACCCACCAGCATTCAATGGGTGATGTGCTCAGTCCCATGTTTGTACAGACCCACCAGCACTCAATGGGTGATGTGCTCAGTCCCATGATTGTACAGACCTACCAGCACTCAACAGGTGATGTGCTCAGTCCCATGTTTGTACAGACCCACCAGCACTCAATGGGTAATGTGCTCAGTCCCATGTTTGTACTGATTCACCAGCACTCAACAGGTGATGTGCTCAGTCCCATGTTTGTACAGACCCACCAGCACTCAACAGGTAATGTGCTCAGTCCCATGTTTGTACAGACCCACCAGCAATCAATGGGTGATGTGCTCAGTCCCATGTTTATACAGACCCACCAGCACTCAACAGGTAATGTGCTCAGTCCCATGTTTGTACTGACCCACCAGCACTCAATGGGTGATGTGCTCAGTCCCATGTTTGTACTGACCCACCAGCACTCAATGGGTGATGTGCTCAGTCCCATGTTTGTACAGACCCACCAGCACTCAACAGGTAATGTGCTCAGTCCCATGTTTGTACAGACCCACCAGCACTCAATGGGTAATGTGCTCAGTCCCATGTTTGTACTGACCCACCAGCACTCAATGGGTGATGTGCTCAGTCCCATGTCTGTACAGACCCACCAGCACTCAATGGGTGATGTGCTCAGTCCCATGTTTGTACAGACCTACCAGCACTCAACAGATGATGTGCTCAGTCCCATGTTTATACAGACCCACCAGCACTCAATGGGTAATGTGCTCACTCCCATGTTTGTACAGACCCACCAGCACTCAATGGGTAATGTGCTCAGTCCCATGTTTGTACAGGCCACCAGCACTCAACAGGTGATGTGCTAAGTCCCATGTTTGTACAGACCCACCAGCACTCAATGGGTGATGTGCTCAGTCCCATGTTTGTACAGGCCACCAGCACTCAACAGGTGATGTGCTCAGTCCCATGTTTGTACAGACCCACCAGCACTCAACAGGTGATGTGCTCAGTCCCATGTTTGTACAGGCCACCAGCACTCAACAGGTGATGTGCTCAGTCCCATGTTTGTACAGACCCACCAGCACTCAATGGGTGATGTGCTCAGTCCCATGTTTGTACAGACCCACCAGCACTCAATGGGTGATGTGCTCAGTCCCATGTTTGTACAGGCCACCAGCACTCAACAGGTGATGTGCTCAGTCCCATGTTTGTACAGACCTACCAGCACTCAATGGGTGATGTGCTCAGTCCCATGTTTGTACAGGCCACCAGCACTCAACAGGTGATGTGCTCAGTCCCATGTTTGTACAGACCCACCAGCACTCAATGGGTGATGTGCTCAGTCCCATGTTTGTACAGATCCACCAGCACTCAATGGGTGATGTGCTCAGTCCCATGTTTGTACAGACCCACCAGCACTCAATGGGTGATGTGCTCAATCCCATGTTTGTACAGACCCACCAGCACTCAATGGGTAATGTGCTCAGTCCCATGTTTGTACAGACCTACCAGCACTCAACGGGTCATGTGCTCAGTCCCATGTTTGTACAGACCCACCAGCACTCAATGGGTGATGTGCTCAGTCCCATGTTTGTACAGACCCACCAGCACTCAATGGGTGATGTGCTCAGTCCCATGTTTGTACAGACCCGCCAGCACTCAATGGGTGATGTGCTCAATCCCATGTTTGTACAGACCCACCAGCACTCAATGGGTGATGTGCTCAGTCCCATGTTTGTACAGGCCACCAGCACTCAACAGGTGATGTGCTCAGTCCCATGTTTGTACAGACCCACCAGCACTCAATGGGTGATGTGCTCAGTCCCATGTTTGTACAGACCTACCAGCACTCAATGGGTGATGTGCTCAGTCCCATGTTTGTACAGACCCACCAGCACTCAATGGGTCATGTGCTCAGTCCCATGTTTGTACAGACCCACCAGTACTCAATGGGTGATGTGCTCAGTCCCATTCTGGCCTTATCTTCCCAGGACATTTCCCATTACCCATTTAAGGCTGAGCCAACCTGGAAGGTCCCTAATCTGTTTCAATGGGGATCCGTACACATGACCCCTGAGCCAGCAAGTAAGTGTGCTAGTACTGCACTACCACTTCACCCATCACAGAGAGCAAGTAAGTGTGCTAGTACTGCACTACCACTTCATCCATCACAGAGAGCAAGTAAGTGTGCTAGTACTGCACTACCACTTCACCCATCACAGAGAGCAAGTAAGTGTGCTAGTACTGCACTACCACTTCACCCATCACAGAGAGCAAGTAAGTGTGCTAGTACTGCACTACCACTTCCCCCATCACAGAGAGCAAGTAAGTGTGCTAGTACTACACTACCACTTCCCCCATCACAGAGAGCAAGTAAGTGTGCTAGTACTGCACTACCACTTCATCCATCACAGAGAGCAAGTAAGTGTGCTAGTACTGCACTACCACTTCACCCATCACAGAGAGCAAGTAAGTGTGCTAGTACTGCACTACCACTTCACCCATCACAGAGAGCAAGTAAGTGTGCTAGTACTGCACTACCACTTCACCCATCACAGAGAGCAAGTAAGTGTGCTAGTACTGCACTACCACTTCACCCATCACAGAGAGCAAGCAAGTGTGCTAGTATTGCACTACCACTTCCCCCATCACAGAGAGCAAGTAAGTGTGCTAGTACTACACTACCACTTCCCCCATCACAGAGAGCAAGTAAGTGTGCTAGTACTGCACTACCACTTCATCCATCACAGAGAGCAAGTAAGTGTGCTAGTACTGCACTACCACTTCACCCATCACAGAGAGCAAGTAAGTGTGCTAGTACTGCACTACCACTTCACCCATCACAGAGAGCAAGTAAGTGTGCTAGTACTGCACTACCACTTCACCCATCACAGAGAGCAAGTAAGTGTGCTAGTACTGCACTACCACTTCACCCATCACAGAGAGCAAGCAAGTGTGCTAGTATTGCACTACCACTTCACCCATCACAGAGAGCAAGTAAGTGTGCTAGTACTGCACTACCACTTCACCCATCACAGAGAGCAAGTAAGTGTGCTAGTACTGCACTACCACTTCACCCATCTCAGAGAGCAAGTAAGTGTGCTAGTACTGCACTACCACTTCACCCATCACAGAGAGCAAGTAAGTGTGCTAGTACTGCACTACCACTTCACCCATCTCAGAGAGAAAGTAAGTGTGCTAGTACTGCACTACCACTTCACCCATCACAGAGAGCAAGTAAGTGTGCTAGTACTG
This sequence comes from Cepaea hortensis, assembly GCA_963921405.1. Taxonomy (NCBI): domain Eukaryota; kingdom Metazoa; phylum Mollusca; class Gastropoda; order Stylommatophora; family Helicidae; genus Cepaea; species Cepaea hortensis. Next base: position 8,150,035 of record OY992893.1, read on the forward strand.
CACTACCACTTCACCCATCTCAGAGAGCAAGTAAGTGTGCTAGTACTGCACTACCACTTCACCCATCTCAGAGAGTAAGTGTGCTAGTACTGCACTACCACTTCACCCATCTCAGAGAGCAAGTAAGTGTGCTAGTACTGCACTACCACTTCACTCATCAAAGAGGCACCTGAATTTACTTTCGGTGAAGGAAACCATGAAGGCTGAAGGATACTTGATCTAATGTCAATCTTAAAGTACAGGTTACTCTTACTCTTCCTCTCATCTTCCTCTTCATCTCTGAATCCTCCTGCTTCATTTTTTCCTAAATTTACTGACAAGACTACCATAGATAAACATATGATGTGGCTCTCCTCCACACACAACAATCAATAGTCTAGAATCTGCCAACATCCAATTTGCTTCCACACAAACATTGGCAATATTCTGAACCTTGGACTGACTGTTGCCTTTGCTATTGTCACAAAACATTTTCTGTGACCCATTTTTAGCTAGTCATCATCTGTGGCTCAGTGATTAACGAAATGCACTTTCAATATTCCCTGGCGTGCCGAGTCCAGGGTTCACAATTAGTCACAGGTGACTTAAAAGCAGATTGCTTTGTGTCGATTTTAATGGTATGAGGCGCTAGCCATTCAGAAAGTAATGGCAAACTACTGAACATAAAATAGCCTAGAAATCTCAAACAGCCAATAAATACTGGGACTGAGTGCAATCTCTTGTAGAGGATATGCAAGTAACTTTTTATTTCCAGCAACCAAATAACAAAACACCAAAACACTACAGGCTGGGTGAGGGTGTGTGTGAGACGATTAAATCAAGTTATTATATTAAGGCCCATCGTGTAGCTCTTTAATGCACGTGTTTACAAACGTCAATGGCTGGAGAGTTCAACAACATCTGATTTGACAACCTTTTAATAAATGTTAGGTGATTATGACTGATAAAATAGAACAATAGAAGGGAAAATGCTTAATAAAGTTGATAATTTAAATACCTAGTGACAGTTATAACATCATATGGTAGATGCACGACAGAGATTAAGAGCAGAATGGGTCACGCAAAAGCTTCATTTCTGAAAATGAAAAGTATCTTATGTAGTAAGTCACTATCACTGAATGTAAGAAAAAGAGTGCTGAAACGTTATATAGAACTCATTTTGCTGCATGACAGCGAATCATGGAATGTTAAATGAACAAATGGAGAAAAGCATGGAAGCAACAGAGATGTGGTTCCCGAGATGAATGTTGTGAATATCTAGGACTGCCAGTCGCTTAAAAAAACAAAAAAATGTGGCTCTCCTCCAGAGATCTGCCAAAGTAACTAACGATGATTGCCTAGAAGGGGCTAATGAAACTAGTACAGTACATACAACTATAAGATACAGACCAACAGCTTTCTTTGGTCATGTGTTGAGAAGAGGGACATTTGAGAACATTGTGACAACTGGAAAGATCAGTGGGACAAGAAGGAGATGTATACCAAGAGAAATGATGCTGGATGGACAGAGATGATGCTGGATGGACTGAGACGGTGGCATGGAGGAATTTCATCAGCAGAGATGATCCAGAGCACCAAGGACCGAGATCTGTGGAGAGACAAGAACGACCACGCTATCTGGCAAAGCACATGCTGATGATGATAATGACTGACTATGAAACGGAGGAAATCATGATCAAAAGTAGTTCACCAGGAAATGGCGAGACATTAACAAAAGGGCCCTGGAATTGCTTTAACTTGACAGCAGCAGCTAAACAGTTAGATAGCTCTGTTTGTGACATGGGCAAGCAGCACCCACAAGCCCAGGAAGGCAGTCTGCCTATGGGAGGAGGAGTTCAGGAAAAAACAAACTCAACAGAAGATGTTGGCTCAAGTGGCACGGGACTAGAAAGCGGACATCTACACATTACAATGGATTCCATGCATCATGCAAAGCAAACATTGATCGCAGAAGAAGAAGAAAAGCTGTTGGTGATAGAATGTCAACTCCAGGAATTGTTTGAGTACAGACGATGATGTTAGTGAAGTCACTTCTGCAGTACTAGATCTAGTTCATGAATAATAATAATAATGATGGCAGAAATTAAAATCAAGGAATTGATAGAGCCACTGTTTTGGGAGTTTCAGGTCTTTTAATTCAAAATACAAGGGGGCTTCAAATGAAAACCTTATATTTATATTTTTGGGGTGAATATATTATGAAAAATTACAGAGCAAATGTATCATTTTTAGATGTAGTCACCACTGTGTTCAATGCAAGTCCTCCAGTGAAGGGGTGAAACCTATAGAAATTCATCAGTGATGTTAGTATGATGACTAACGAACTAACATCACTGATGAATTTCTATAGGTTTCACCCCTTCACTGATAAAAATATGAATAACAAAACGTTGCTCTCTTTGGTGTATGTCAAAAGTGGGGCAGCCATCTTTAAACTGTCCTTCTGCTGTTACCATGTTCATCTGCACTGTGATGTCATGTGCTTAACACTCTTGGCATCCATAACAACAATATTGACAGGTTACAAGACAATGGCATGGATATTGTAATTCCTATCACACTTTTAAAGTTTTCATTTGAAGACCCCTTGTATGGTATGTGAAATGGCAGCATCATAACGTTGTTTCAGTTGTCTTGATGGCATCTTAATTTTTATTTCGTAACTGAAATATTGGCCATATAATTTCTGGCATAGTTCAGAAAACCCTCACTGGTGTTGATAAATATAAATACCAGCTTCTCACAATTGTATGTTCAATGTTATTTGTGAAGATTATAGTTTATGGGACGTCTGACAGTATACAAACAAGTATGATATAAAAGTAATTGGTCAAAGTCAAATCTGGCTTCTGCCAAACACCAGCAAATCTGGCTTCTGCCAAACACCAGCAAATCTGGCTTCTGCCAAACAATCTGGTGTGTTTACTACAGCAAAACAAACTAGAAATAAAAAGTAAACTGGATAACCAATTACCAGGGATATTTCCATAGTCCCTGAAGATCCTAAAATCTGTGTTGGCCAGAATAACTCCTGTCTGAAAGATCTCCTGGCCTATAACGGATACGTGAGGATATGGAGCGGCCTCAATGTAAGCTTTGATGAGCCACGGATGTTCTGGGCCTGTGTGCGATGACAGAAGTATTCAAGATTAAAACATATAGCTACTTGCAATCATAGATAAAAAAAATATAGCTACTTCCATTCATAGATGAAAACATATAGCTACTTCCATTCATAGATGAAAACATACAGCTACTTGCATACATAGATGAAAACATATAGCTACTTGCAATCATAGATGAAAAAATACAGCCTATGCCATTCACAGATGAAAACATACAACTATTTCCATTCATAGATGAAAACATACAGCTACTTGCATACATAGATGAAAACATATAGCTACTTCCATTCATAGATGAAAACATACAGCTACTTGCATACATAGATGAAAACATACAAACATTTCCATTCATAGGTGAAAACAACTATTTCATTCATGGACACAGATTAGAATTAAGTATTGCATGTTGACTGCTAACTTATTTCTATACTTAGCGTAACTTTTCATTGTTTCTATTCTCATTCTCCTCATAGCTGTGAATGTGTTTCAGGTTTGATGTACACTTGTAGTGTTTTTGACATCTTGGTTATGTTTTGATGACTGTCTTTATAACTCAAATATTAGGCATTTTTGTGGCGGTTGGTTTTAGAATTTTTGTGTGTCATCGTTTAAGCTTGACTCTTGAAGTATTGTATCTTTTATGTATGACTGTTGAGGTTTCTTAATCTCCTGCATTTGATTATCGAGGTGTCTTACTCTCTTGTATCCGGCTGTTGGTGTGTGTTATTCTCTTATATTTGACTGTAGAGACATATTTCCTACACTTGACTGTAGAGACATATTTCCTACACTTGACTGTAGAGACATATTTCCTACACTTGACTGTAGAGACATATTTCCTACACTTGACTGTAGAGACATATTTCCTACACTTGACTGTAGAGACATATTTCCTACACTTGACTGTAGAGACACATTTCCTACACTTGACTGTAGAGACATATTTCCTACACTTGACTGTAGAGACATATTTCCTACACTTGACTGTAGAGACATATTTCCTACACTTGACTGTAGAGACATATTTCCTACACTTGACTGTAGAGACATATTTCCTACACTTGACTGTAGAGACATATTTCCTACACTTGACTGTAGAGACAGAGCTTTCTCGTGCTTGCATATAGACAACCTATATGTGTTATTATCTTACACTTATTATCAAATTAAATCAACTTTATTTTTATTTTTTATTTTATTATATTTTTATATAAATTATATAATAAATATAAATTATTTTTAATATTATATTATTTTTTTAAATTATTAGATTCAGATTATTTATTCCATGACCAACCATTAATGTGTGTTACTTTATTATCAATAAGCACTGGGGTGCCTTGTTCTTACACACTTGACTAATAAGATATCCGATCTCTGTTGAGCCATGATAAGTCCATATGAGCACAATGTTCTAGGAGACAGTTGTAATACAAGTGTAAAAACAGATTCCAGAAGAACTGTGGAGTCATCTAATGTGTCCTCTGATATCTCCTTCTTTTTTGTTATTTTCTATGAATGTCAATCAGTACCAATAAGAGAAGATAAAGATCAAGCGAGCAGGTGAATGGTGGTTGCCATCAATATGGAGACAATGTAGGAAACATCAAATCTGAAGGACACCTACCCGAATGTGTTTCCAGTAAAGCTGTCGCACAGCTGGGGAGCTTTCAGTTAACATCTAACTCAAAAACTTGATAATTGGATGGTTGAAAGGGAGGAGAATGTTAGCATGAAGATACAATAAAGTCTCTTACTTTGAGATAAAGAGATCTATTCAGGCTTTCAGAAAAGTACAGAATGTGTCCATCGACAACTATCATACTCTTGACTGGAGGGAACAGAGCATTATTCCTGGCATCAAGATAAATAATCTGCAGGATTGAGGAGTGGGCCAGTATATCTTTATATGTCACTGTACAGAGGACAGTCCTGCACATTATGTTAAGTTGTGTTTGCTTCGACCGCATGTATATCTTGATGAAATAGGCAGATGAAGTCTATATGTGTGCTTATCCAGACTGTTAGCCTTGTCTTGATGCCAGGAATGATGCTCTGTCCACATAGTGAAGAGTATGATAGTTGTTGATGTACTCATTCTGTACTTTTCTGAAAACCTGAATAGATCTCTTTATCTCAAAGTATGAGACTTTGTGTTATTTTCATGTTCACATGATCCTCCCTTCCAACCTCCAACAATCTTGTGATGTACTGGGTTTGAAAGCCCTTACCTTCCAGTTTGACAAGCTGATTATTGAACCACTTGGCCACTTCCTCCTGACACAACACCTGACACACAACAGCTCTCATGTATTTCTAACCTGTCTGGAAGACAATCTCCCAGCCCCCTGACACAACACCTGACACACAACAGCTTTCATGTATTTCTAACCTGTCTGGTAGACAATCTTCCAGCCCCCTGACACAACACCTGACACACAACAGCTCTCATGTATTTCTAACCTGTCTGGTAGACAATCTCCCAGCCCCCCGACGTAACACCTGACACACAACAGCTCTCATGTATTTCTAACCTGTCTGGTAGACAATCTCCCAGCCCCCTGCTCCGGCTGAGTCTAGATTGATGAAAGCTTTGACACTCGGAGCCCAGGCATGCTCCGTTATGAAGCCATGGCTAGTCTGCAAATAGAGAATTGAACACTCGAGTTCAGCACATGGCACACTTCACCATCTCCTACTGTCTTTGTTAATGCAACTGTGGGGATGTAGTGCACTAACCTGTTAGCCCAGTAGTCCTGGGTTCAAATCCCCTCATAGAGGACCGACCCAGCCCCATAAAGTGGGTACCAGAACAAGTTCTGAGAGGGAAAGTGACCTGTGTGATACAGACCACACCACTCATTGAGTCTCACTTGGCCAAGATCATACGGACCAATGACCATATGCCCAGTATGGTTTAGGTAAAGGTTTACTTTCACTGCACTCAGATATCTCCGCAAGTACCTAAGTCTCATAGATCACACAAAGAGAACCCCAGCACAGCGCTCAAACTCTGTAATACTAGTGAGGATCTACATGTGTGTATGACAGAATCACACATGCCACAAATACTCTCATGTGGGCAGGTTCACCAATTTGAATTGTGTTGCCCAGGCATTGGTAACTCAGCCTGCTCCTTTTCATCTCCAACCACCATGGTAGTATCATCAACATGTGCAACACGCCCCTATCCCAGTCAGAGAAGGTCCGCCATCCAATACCCTACCCCAGGACCAGGAGCTGTGGGCAAACATTTGCAGCAAGAATTGGCCTTACCAGCCACAATCGCCACCGCCATGGATCGCAGTTATTGCCATATGACAGTTATTAAGCCTTTTTGAAGCACAATGTACCAAACTCTCGTCTGTCAAGACGGAAAGGTGCCAATGAATAATGACATATATTCTAGTCCACAATATTTTATTTGTCTAACCTTAATGACATTTATTCTAGTCCACAATATTTTATTTGTCTGACCTTAATGACATATATTCTAGTCCACAATATTGTATTTGTCTAAACTTAATGACATATATTCTAGTCTACAATATTTTATTTGTCTAACCTTAATGACATATATTCTAGTCTACAATAGTGTATTTGTCTAACCTTAATGACATATATTCAAGTCCACAATACTGTATTTGTCTGACCTTAATGACATATATTCTAATCTACAATATTGTATTTGTCTGACCTTAATGACATATATTCTAGTCTACAATATTTTATTTGTCTGACCTTAATGACATATATTCTAGTCCACAATATTTTATTTGTCTAACCTTAATGACATATATTCTAGATCCTCAATATTGTATTTGTCTGACCTTAATGACATATATTCTAGTCTACAATATTTTATTTGTCTGACCGTAATGACATATATTCTAGTCCACAATATTTTATTTGTCTGACCTTAATAACATATATTCTAGGTCCTCAATATTTTATTTGTCTGACCTTAATGACATATATTCTAGTCCACAATATTTTATTTGTCTGACCTTAATGACATATATTCTAGTCCACAATATTGTATTTGTCTAAACTTAATGACATATATTCTAGTCTACAATATTTTATTTGCCTAACCTTAATGACATATATTCTAGTCTACAATAGTGTATTTGTCTAACCTTAATGACATATATTCAAGTCTACAATATTGTATTTGTCTGACCTTAATGACATATATTCTAATCTACAATATTGTATTTGTCTGACCTTAATGACATATATTCTAGTCTACAATATTTTATTTGTCTGACCTTAATGACATATATTCTAGTCCACAATATTTTATTTGTCTAACCTTAATGACATATATTCTAGATCCTCAATATTGTATTTGTCTGACCTTAATGACATATATTCTAGTCTACAATATTTTATTTGTCTGACCTTAATGACATATATTCTAGTCCACAATATTTTATTTGTCTGACCTTAATAACATATATTCTAGGTCCTCAATATTTTATTTGTCTGACCTTAATGACATATATTCTAGTCTACAATATTCTATTTGTCTAACCTTAATGACATATATTCTAGTCTCAATCAATCAATCACCTGCCATGCCGGAAAGCGTGGGCGGTCATGACTCGCCATTTCAATCGATCACCAGTGTCGTGGATCAGCTCATGTTCCTGTCTCGTCCATGCCATGTGGCCAAGCCATCCAGGTATTTTCCTCTCGGTCTGCCTCTTGGTCTGTTTCCTTCGATCTTGCCAGTTGTCACCAAGTTCTCCAATCCATTTCTTCTCATAACATGTCCAAAATATTTTAACTGTCTACGTCTAATTTCTCTAATAAGTTTACGATGTTCATTTGTCTCCTGTAGTACTTGGTCATTGGTTTTTCTGTCTGTCCATGGTATTCTTTGCATTTTCCTCAGAAACCACATTTCTGCAGCCATCAGATGTTTTTCAGCTTGACTGCCCATTGTCCAAGTTTCACATCCATACAAAAGAACAGGCTCTATGTATCCCCTCAACACTCTTTTTCTCGTTTCAATTGACATCTTTTTATTGGTCAGAATGTTTTTCATCTTGCTAAAGGCTACTTTCGCCATGGCGATTCTTGTTCTAATCTCTTCAAGGCATCTCCCATCAGATGTTATGACTGTTCCAAGATAATTGTACCAATTTACTTGTTGAAGAATATTTCCATTTACTTGTATATTACATTGTGGCACTTCTTCCTTCCTAGTGACGACCATAACCTGAGTCTTTTTAAAATTTAATTCTAACCCCAGTTGCTCACTGTGTACAACAACCGCTCTACTAATTGTTGCAGGTCATGCGCATTGTCTGCAATTAATACTGTATCATCTGCATATCTAATGTTATTGATGTTTCGTCCTCCAATGCTGATTCCATTTATATCCTCTACATTTCTGAAAATATTTTCACTGTATAGGGAAAAAAGATCTGGAGACATCACACATCCCTGCCTAACACCTCTTTTAATTGGCTGATACTGTCCCACTTCATTATCAATCCTTATTGCAGCTTGTTGTTTCCAATATATGTTTTTTATAAGTCTAATGTCTTTCCCATCAATTTGTAGATCTGCAAGCATATCCACCATGTTGACATGTCTAACTCTATCAAAAGCCTTTGTATAGTCAATAAAGCAAAGATGTATATCCTTGTTTACTTCTATAGTACGCTTAATAACTGTTCGCAGCATATACACAGCATTTACTGTACCCTTTCCTTCTACAAACCCACATTGTTCTTCCCCTATTTCAGGTTGTATCTTCTTCCACACTCTTTGCATGATAATTCTTACCAAAATCTTTGTGATGTGACTCATTATACTAATTGTTCTATGTTGATCACATTCCAAGGTTCCTGATTTCTTTGGGATTGCAATAAATACAGAGTTACATAATTCAGGAGGTATATCTCCAGTATCATATAATGTGTTCATCAGTCTGGTGACTTGCTCTAGTCCAAATTCTTCTAAAGCTTTAATAATTTCTGTTGTGATGTTATCTGCACCGGGGGGCCTTGCCAGCTTTCATATGCTTAAGAACATTTCGAACCTCCATCTCCAAAATTGGCGGTCCTTCATTATTAAATATATTCTAGTCTACAATATTGTATTTGTCTAACCTTAATGACATATATTCTAGTCTACAATATTGTATTTGTCTGACCTTAATGACATATATTCTAGTCCACAATATTTTATTTCTCTAACCTTAATGACATATATTCTAGTCCACAATATTTTATTTGTCTGACCTTAATGACATATATTCTAGTCTACAATATTGTATTTGTCTGACCTTAATGACATATATTCTAGTCCACAATATTGTATTTGCCTGACCTTAATGACATATATTCTAGTCTACAATATTCTATTTGTCTAACCTTAATGACATATATTCTAGTCCACAATATTTTATTTGTCTAACCTTAATGACATATATTCTAGTCCACAATATTTTATTTGTCTAACCTTAATGACATATATTCTAGTCCACGATATTTTATTTGTCTGACCTTAATGACATATATTCTAGTCCACAATATTTTATTTGTCTGACCTTAATGACATATATTCTAGACCACAATATTTTATTTGTCTGACCTTAATGACATATATTCTAGTCCACAATATTTTATTTGTCTAATCTTAATGACATATATTTTAGGTCCTCAATATTGTATTTGTCTAACCTTAATGACATATATTCAAGTCTACAATATTTTATTTGTCTAACCTTAATGACATATATTCTAGTCTACAAGATTTTATTTGTCTAACCTTAATGACATATATTCTAGTCTACAATATTTTATTTGTATAACCTTAATGACATATATTCTAGTCTACAATATTTTATTTGTATGACCTTAATGACATATATTCTAGGTCCTCAATATTTTATTTGTCTGACCTTAATGACATATATTCTAGGTCCTCAATATTGTATTTGTCTGACCTTAATGACATATATTCTAGTCTACAATATTTTATTTGTCTGACCTTAATGACATATATTCTATTCTACAATATTTTATTTGTCTGACCTTAATGACATATATTCTAGGTCCTCAATATTGTATTTGTCTGACCTTAATGACATATATTCTAGTCCACAATATTTTATTTGTCTAACCTTAATGACATAGATTCTAGTCCCCAATATTGTATTTGTCTGACCTTAATGACATATATTCTAGTCTACAATATTGTATTTGTCTGACCTTAATGACATATATTCTAGTCTACAATATTGTATTTGTCTAACCTTAATGACATATATTCTAGTCTACAATATTTTATTCGTCTGACCTTAATGACATATATTCTAGCCCACAATATTTTATTTGTCTAACCTTAATGACATGTATTCTAGTCCACCATATTTTATTTGTCTGACCTTAATGACATATATTCTAAGCCACAATATTGTATTTTTCTGACCTTAATGACATATATTCTAGGTCCCCAATATTGTATTTGTCAGACCTTAATGACATATATTCCAGTCTACAATATTTTATTTGTCTAACCTTAATGACATATATTCTAGTCTACAATATTTTATTTTTCTAACATTAATGACATATATTCTAGTTCACAATATTATATTTGTCTGACCTTAATGACATATATTCTAGTCCACAATACTGTATTTGTCTGACCTTAATGACATATATTCAAGGTCCACAATATTGTATTTGTCTGACCTTAATGACATATATTCTAGTCCACAATATTGTATATGTCTGATCTTAATGACAAATATTCTAGTCTACAATATGTTATTTGTCTAACCTTAATGACATATATTCTAGGTTCTCAATATTGTATTTGTCTGACCTTAATGACATATATTCTAGTCCACAATGCTGTATTTGTCTGACCTTAATGTCATATATTCTAGGTCCTCAATATTTTATTTGTCTAACCTTAATGACATATATTCTAGTCTACAATATTTTATTTGTCTAGCCTTAAAGACATATATTCTAGTCCACAATATTTTATTTGTCTAACCTTAATTACATATGTTCTAGTCCGCAATAATTTATTTGTCTAACCTTAATGACATATATTCTAGACCACAATATTTTATTTGTCTGACCTTAATGACATATATTCTAGTCCACAATATTTTATTTGTCTAACCTTAATGACATATATTCTAGACCACAATATTTTATTTGTCTGACCGTAATGACATATATTCTAGTCCACAATATTTTATTTGTCTGACCTTAATGACATATATTCTATTCTACAATATTTTATTTGTCTAACCTTAATGACATATATTCTAGGTTCTCAATATTGTATTTGTCTGACCTTAATGACATATATTCTAGTCCACAATGCTGTATTTGTCTGACCTTAATGTCATATATTTTAGGTCCTCAATATTTTATTTGTCTAACCTTAATGACATATATTCTAGTCTACAATATTTTATTTGTCTAGCCTTAAAGACATATATTCTAGTCCACAATATTTTATTTGTCTAACCTTAATTACATATGTTCTAGTCCACAATAATTTATTTGTCTAACCTTAATGACATATATTCTAGACCACAATATTTTATTTGTCTGACCTTAATGACATATATTCTAGTCCACAATATTTTATTTGTCTAACCTTAGGGACTTATATTCTAGTCCACAATATGTTATTTGTCTAACCTTAATGACATATATTCTAGTCCACAATATTGTATTTGTCTGACCTTAATGACATATATTCTAGTCCACAATATTTTATTTGTCTAACCTTAATGACATATATTCTAGTCTACAATATTTTATTTGTCTAACCTTAATGACATATATTCTACGTCCTCAATATTGTATTTGTCTCACCTTAATGATATATATTCTAGGTCCTCAATATTTTATTTGTCTAACCTTAATGACATATATTCTAGTCCACAATATCTTATTTGTCTGACCTTAATGACATATATTCTAGTCCACAATATTTTATTTGTCTAACCTTAATGACATATATTCTAGTCCACAATATTTTATTTGTCTGACCTTAATGACATATATTCTAGGTCCTCAATATTGTATTTGTCTGACCTTAATGACATATATTCTAGTCTTCAATATTTTATTTGTCTAACCTTAATGACATATATTCTAGTCCACAATACTGTATTTGTCTGACCTGAATGACATATATTCAAGGTCCTCAATATTGTATTTGTCTGACCTTAATGACATATATTCTAGTCCACAATATTTTATTTGTCTGACCTTAATGACATATATTCTAGTCCACAATATTGTATTTGTCTGACCTTAATGACATATATTCTAGTCCACAATATTGTATATGTCTGACCTTAATGACATATATTCTAGTCTACAATATTTTATTTGTCTAAACTTAATGACATATATTCTAGGTTCTCAATATTGTATTTGTCTGACCTTAATGACATATATTCTAGTCCACAATGCTGTATTTGTCTGACCTTAATGTCATATATTCTAGGTCCTCAATATTTTATTTGTCTAACCTTAATGACATATATTCTAGTCTACAATATTTTATTTGTCTAACCTTAATGACATATATTCTAGTCTACAATATTTTATTTGTCTAACCTTAATGACATATATTCTAGTCCACAATATTTTATTTGTCTAACCTTAATGACATATATTCTAGTCCACAATATTTTATTTGTCTGACCTTAATGACATATATTCTAGTCCACAATATTTTAGTTGTCTAACCTCAGGGACATATATTCTAGTCCACAGTATGTTATTTGTCTAACCTTAATTACATATATTCTAGTCCACAATATTGTATTTGTCTGACCTTAATGACATATATTCTAGTCCACAATATTTTATTTGTCTAACCTTAATGACATATATTCTAGTCTACAATATTGTATTTGTCTGACCTTAATGACATATATTCTGGTCCACAATATTGTATTTGTCTGATGTCAGGATCTTGCGGTAGGCAATATCTCAGGCTCGTTGGCTGACAAGTGAGATACTAAATACTGTCACTAAATAACTCAACGTGACACACGGTAACAACAATTCAAACACTTTATTCTCGCAACGCACACTTCACAATCAATGCATGTATCGCGCAATCACAATTCGCGATGACATCATATAATCAATACATGCAATCAATCAATACATAAATGCAATACACTTACAAGTCAATAACACAGGCGTTCAGTCTCCGAAACTCGTACAGGCTAGCTATCGATTCACGCTCAAACATTCAATTCATTGCAAGCGCCCCATTCAAACAGTCTGTCCGATACGACGTCCCAAGCCTGTCTGCCGAGCCGTTCAGCATTCTCGTCAATCGGAGTAGAGTCCCCCTGCGTGAACCACAAGTTTCACGCTGTGTCCCGACTGACCAGCAATGGGCTTAGCGTTGCTCAGAGTTGAGCCTGGCTGGACTTCCTTGGCTACGTCGAAGACGCCGCGTTGTAACTAGCATGTTTAACACCGCTCAGAGTTGAGCCCGGTTGCATTTGTCTGGCGTTGGAAAAGACGCGTTGCAACTATGGGTGAGAATCTGACATTCTCCCACCCTCCTTTTCATGAAAGGGTATCCTTTCATGTACTTTATACATCTTTTATTTATACTGTCAGAATCGAACCATGTAAGTCGTCTGACGTGACTCTTTGGTTTATACTAACATGTACAGGTAATTGTAAGTTATATTTACATAATCATCAATGTTGCTATGATGCAACACACATCAATTACAATCATTTCGATGGATTATCACCTCCGCTGCAATGTGACACAGCCAGTCCGGTAAGTTACAGCGAACACACACCTACCTCTCAACCAATATAACAAAAATATCAAAAGATCAGGTCAGACTGCGAGCATCTACCTATAAGATGTTCCAACCTAAGACCCCCAACCTCACTTAGTCGGAGAGTCTAATGAAGGTCTACAGCTTTGGTAACTCTCTCCATGCACAACTGACGTCATCTTGACATGTTACCCACCAGGCAACGTGATGATGGTTTTAATACATGTTACACATTACCAACAGTTTTTCTTATGTCCCTTGGTTATAATTACAAAGGTTATGGACGGTAATTTCACCATACTTTCAACAAAATAAATTACATTTATAAATTCATTTCTTAGTGTCATAATTTGATACTTATTGACAAAAGTGAACACAATGTCACTGTTGTGAATGAGTAAATATAGTTACGATGCTGAGATTACATATAACAAAAATCCTCATATACAATTCCGTATATGGAAATATTAAACTCACAAAAGTTGTAGACAACGTCAACGTTTTGTGAGTGTTCTAGTATAGTCTGCTATCTTTCAAATTAATATTCATACACACCGAAAATACACGGTATTCTACGTTGACAATAATAGTTCTTCCGTCTCGATGTTACCTAAATCAACGGAGTAACCAGTTCTTGAAAACAGCTGTTGGGTAGTTTCTTCGGTGTGGATTACAGTGTTCTTCTAGGATACCGCTGTCAAAGTCTCTTTCACACGGATTAAAATACGGTGGGCACATCTGTGGTGTCGGTACTCAGGATACTCGAAGTAGTTCAAGCACAGTAAGTTTTTGGATCCTGTAGTACTGTCCCGTGACATTTGTAGTACATGTTTAATACATATTTAAAACAATATACACATTCTATCACATATCTCACAAATATTCGATACACTCATTCACATAATAATAATATAATATACATAATATATTTACAATGGGAAATTAAATCCCTATCACATACATTGCACAGCGTTACTGAAAATCTTTCAAATGTGGCTGTGGTGTTGAGCACTTACACTTTGCAGCTTACACATTATCTGCAGTGTGCTCAGGTGCTATATGGCTACTGGGAAAGTCGTATGGGCATCTAGAAAGAAGGTCGGCCAATGAATTTTGTGAGCCACTTATATGTCTGACTTCAAAGCTAAAGTCCTGCAGAAGCAGTGACCATCTTGCCACTCTAGTGTTACTTGGTGTCCCTCTGGTGATAATAGTCAATGGGTTATTGTCGGTTTCAACTATAAAGTGCTTCCCTAAAAGAAATCGGGAAAGTTTACGTACCAAAAACACAAGAGCGAGTCCTTCAAGTTCCGGCGTGCTGTAATTTCGTTCTGTGGCTTTCAACTTGCGGCTAACATAGTATACTGGGTACAAAATTTGATCGTGTTCCTGGAGAAGTACCCCTCCAATCGCTACGGAGCTCGCATCACATCTTAACCTGAAAATAGAGTTAAGATCAGGTAATTTGAGAATAAGTTCACTAGAAAAATAAGATAATACTTTCGAAAATGCAGGTCGTAAGCATTCGCTGTTCACAATAACATTTGGTTATTTCTTTGTTAGTAGATTAGTGAAACATTCGGTCAATTCAGCAAAATGTGGAATGAATTGTCTCTAGTAGTTTAGCAGACCTAAGACACTTCGCGACTCTTTCTTAGTTGTCGGAAACGACAATTTTAGAATTCTGGACGTGATGTTATCGTCAGTCGACACAAAGCCCTTTGAGATCTTGTAGCCCAAAAATGAAATTTCTTGGCAGGCTATGTTGACTTTGGATGGTTTAACTGTCAATCCGTGTTGTCTGATTCTGTCGAATGTCTGCTGTAATGCTGTTATGTGGTCTGTCATGTTTTTTGTATGTATGCAAATGTCGTCCATGTACCAAATTATGTTAGAAATGTCAGTAAAAAGGAGTCTTGTCATTCTTACAAAGGTCGCTGGAGCATTAACTAGCCCAAATGGCAATTTGCACCATTCGTATAGTCCCCAGGGCGTGGCAAATGCTGTCAGATGTATGCTGTCAGGGTGTACCTGTATTTGCCAATAACCTTTTGTCATGTCAAGTTTCGTAAAGTAACGTGAGTGTGTCAGTTCAGTCAGTATGTCTTCACAGTTGCTCATTGGTTCTAAATCCAACTGTGTGATGTTATTGAGTTTACGATAGTCAACACAGTCTTATAGTGTTGTCCTTTTTCTTCACAATGACAACGGGAGAGCAAATATGTGACTGTGATCATCTAATGATGTTGTTCTTTTCTAAGTCTATGATTTCCTGATGAAGTTTGTCCTTGTAATGTATGGGAATGGAATATGGTCTGCATTTTATGGGTGCGTCAGATGTCAAGATAATATGATGATGCACTAAGTCTGTCTGTCCTGGATTGTTAGAAAAAATAGTGCTGTAGTTCTGTAACAATCGTCTGCAACTGTCAATCTCTGTCTGTGTCAGGTTAGGATTAATCTTTATGTCCTGCAGGTTGGTTGTCGTGTCTAGTGATGGTGTCGGTATTTCATCAGTATCGTCGTCATCTGTTTGGTCCACTATCGTCGTGCTTGCTGTAGTTTCTACCTGGTCCTCGTCCTTGTTGTAATATGGTTTAAGCATGTTTATGTGGAATATCTTGTGTTTGTCCCTAACTGCAAGTTCGTAATCTACAGTCGAAATTTGTCGTAACACTTTAAATGGTCCTTGCCATGAGTCCGTCAGTAGATGTCTGTCACTTGGCAATAGAAGAAGAACGTCCTGTCCTGGCGTCAGTGTTATCGTCCTGTTTCCTCTGTTAGCGTACTGTCGGTAGATAGCACCTGATTGTTTCAGTGCTTCTTTGGCTAACACACAAGATTTCATTATCCTTTTACGCAATGATGTTACATGTTCATAAGATGAAATAGGTTTATGTACAGTTTCACTTTCAGTCAACATGGCATGGTATATAGATAATGGGCCACGTGGTTTGGCACCATATACAATTTCAAATTGTGAGAAACCTGTGCTGGAATGAGGCACTTCCCGGTATGCAAATAAAATAGCAGGTAAATACGTATCCCAGTATTCAGGGTGTTCTAGGGTAACTTTTGAGAGCATGTGATTAAGATCCCCATTGATCTTTTCTATAATTCATGTTGAGTGAGGATGGTAGGGACTGTTGAAACACTGCTTTACCCCTAACATTTTATTAAAGGCTTGAGTGGCTGATGCTATGAACTGACTACCCCGATCTGAAAGGATGGTATCAGGGAACCCTACCCTAGCAAAAATATGGAAAAAGTCTTCCATGATGTCTTTGGAAGTTATGTTTTTAAGAGGAATCGCTTCTGGCCATCGGCTACAGAGGTCAATTATCGTTAGAATATATTTATTCCCTCTGGCTGTTATGTGGTTAATAGGACCAACTATATCGACCGAGATCTTTTCAAATGGTCTGCTTGCCAAATCTGTGATTTGCAGTTCCGCTTGCGGGTGCTTACCCTTTTTGACAAGCTTCTGGCAGATTTCACAACTTCTGCAATACTGTTTGGTATCACTGCAGAATTTAGGCCAGTAGAACTGAGTAAGTGGCCTCGATCTAGTTTTAGCATAAGCCATATGCCCTGCAAAGGGTATGTCGTGCGCTAGATGTAATGCTTGTTTACGGTGTTCTGATGGTAGCACCGTTTGTTCTGTAGTGCTAGAACCTTTGGTATAGTACCATGTCAGAATCCCATTCTTCAGAGCAAAATGCCATCTAGCGTTCTTTGCTAAGCGTGGCTTTTGGCCTATTAATTAAAAATATTTCTGCAAAGATTGATCGGCTTTTTAGGCTGTTATAAATTTCTCCCTTGTTGTTTCAGGAGATGTTACAACTGGGCTTATTATTTGTAAAGCCTCTGTCTGATCGATTCGATCTTGCATTTGAGCAGCAGATCTGGTTACTGCATTTGTAATATCAAGGTTATTAATCACATTACAAATTGGTATTACATTCAGATCTATACATTCATGTGCTGACGTTACTGAGTTGGCAAAAATACATTCATTTACAGGTGGTAATACATCATCAACAATGATTTCAGATGAAGGTGAAATGGTGTCACCAATGTTACAAGTGACAGAGGATGTAATATTGTCATGTGGCATATCATTTACCTCAGGAAGGTTACCAATAATAATATCGCAACACAGGTTGGTCAATGCTGCACATTTGATCTTTCCTGTAAGAAATTGTGTCTCTATATATGCCCATGCAAGAGGGTATTTCTCGATGTTACCTGAGAAAGTTCTGCATGTAACATGTTTACCAGTATAATCTGAAGGTGATATATAGTTCCTCTTTAGACCAATAAGGGTACTGCCGCTGTCCCGTAAGACGGTGGCAGCTTTACCATTAACATACCCATGGTGGATGTTTAATTTACCTTTGGAGTTAATGACTAGGTTGGCCTCCTCATTGGTAACAGGTATGGAATGGCCGCATGTTAAAACGCCATCCTCATGAAAACGATCACAGATGGTACATTTTTCAAGGTGAAATACATCAATAGAATTTGCAGCATTTACAGGATGATTTTCAACCATTTCCTCATCTGAAGCAGAGCTATCAAACATGGCTGCATTGGCGTTTCTAGTCATATGCTTGCCTCTACAATAGTCGCGCCAGTGGCCATAGGCTTTGCAAAGGAAGCATTTGGTGACACGTTTATAGCTCTTTCTTTCCCTATCTTGCTTATTTAAATAATTCTGCAAGTAGGTGGAGTACCCTGGGTGTTTATCACACATATCATTTTCATTGTGTGGTAAATCGCAATGCCTGCACTTATAGTATTTCTCAGCAGATTGCTTATAGGGTTTCTGTTTATTGTAGGGCACTGACTTTGATCTATCATATGTAGCTGCTGCTACAAAGTCTGTGCTAGTCAATCCACTAGTGAAACAGTGTTTGTTGGCTGTAAAATAAGCCGACCCACGTTTTTCAATCTGTTGTACACTTTCACACTCACATTCTAATAGGAATTTCGAAAATGATGCTGGTAGAGATGTGATAATTTTATCTCTAAGGATGAGATCTTTCAGTCTTTCAAAACTATCATTCACTTTGGCTGCTGACAGCCACTTTGTAAAAATATCCTGTACTACTGAGACGTAGTCAGAAAACGTTTGTGTTGGTTTAGGTGACACTTTACTAAACTGTTCTCTGTAGTCTGCTTCATCTAACAGGAAATGAGACATGATTTTAGACTTAATATAATGATAGTCTTTCCTAAGATCT
Source organism: Cepaea hortensis (assembly GCA_963921405.1). NCBI lineage: Eukaryota > Metazoa > Mollusca > Gastropoda > Stylommatophora > Helicidae > Cepaea > Cepaea hortensis. The sequence continues at coordinate 8,169,222 of OY992893.1, forward strand.
TTGGGAATGGTCTCTATCACTTTCAGAGGTTCCCCAGAAAGACTTCTCATGTATATAATGTTCCATTCAGTCTCTGGGATCTGATAATGCTCCATAATGCATTCAAAGTTTTGGGTGAAACTTTTCACTATCCCTTGGTACTTCTTGTACTGATTTTCTTTGTCTAATCTGTCAGACTTTCTAACATCCTTCTCTGTTGATGTTTCAGCTTTCAGCTGTTCAATTTTCAGCTGTATTTCAAGCTCTTCTCGTTTACTCTGAGCAGCAATTTCAGTTTTTCTTAATTCTGCCTCAGTTTCTGCTTGTTTAAGTTTCAAAGCAGCATCTGAATCTGCTTGTTTAAGTTTCAAAGCAGCATCTGAATCTGCTTGTTTACTTTTTGCAGTTATTTCAGCCTGCTTCAAAGCACTTTCTAACTCAGACTGTTTTAAAGCCCTATCTAACTCAGACTGTTTCAAAGCTCTTTCCGCAGCTCTATCCTCACGTTGAATAAATTCTGCATACTTTCTCTTACTCCAGTTATTCAATTCTTCACCAGAAAAATTCATCTTTAAACCCAATTCGATGAAATCACTTAAACTAGACATGATGAAATATGTCCGATGAAATGGATACACACAAAGTTAATTATGTTGTTAGTAATTCAAATTCAATGCTTTATACAAGATTTACTAGTACAGCTTATACTTTGACCTGATTACAAAAGTATTAAGAAGAAAAATTTATACTCAAGTGTTTCTTGAAACCTGTTTCGGACAATGGCTGTTCGTTACTGCCCGCAAACACAATGGGCTTTACTTCAGGTCGAAAAAATATTGGGTGTTACAATCAACGGGTTCGGGTGGCACAAAACAACCTGTTGTTTTTGGAACAAGAGAACTTAGGACGAGTACAAAAGTGTGGTGTATGCGATGTCAACTAAGTTTTGTAGGTTTGATTGTAATCAAGTATTTTTGTTAGTCGTTTCTGTCGTCTTTTCACTGCAATCAACAACTCACTTTCCAACCTTTCCAAACTTTCTTCTTACACTAACTACCGTTCACACCTATTTTACAATAACTTTCAAGATGGATGCCATCACGTTTGCACTTATTTCTTACACAAACGGTTCAAGCTGGACGTAGACCCCATGTTCGCTCTTGTCAGGATCTTGCGGTAGGCAATATCTCAGGCTCGTTGGCTGACAAGTTAGATACTAAATACTGTCACTAAATAACTCAACGTGACACACGGTAACAACAATTCAAACACTTTATTCTCGCAATGCACACTTCACAATCAATGCATGTATCGCGCAATCACAATTTGCGATGACATCATATAATCAATACATGCAATCAATCAATACATAAATGCAATACACTTACAAGTCAATAACACAGGCGTTCAGTCTCCTACACTCGTACAGGCTAGCTATCGATTCACGTTCAAACATTCAATTCATTGCAAGCGCCCCATTCAACAGTCTGTCCGATACGACGTCCCAAGCCTGTCTGCCGAGCAATTCAGCATTCTCGTCAGTCAGAGTAGAGTCCCCCTGAGTGAACCACAAGTTTCACGCTGTGTCCCGACTGATCAGCAACGGGCTTAGCGTTGCTCAGAGTTGAGCCTGGTTGGACTTCCTTGGCGTCGTCGAAGACGCCGCGTTGTAACTAGCGTGTTTAACACCGCTCAGAGTTGAGCCCGGTTGCATTTGTCTGGTGTTGGTAAAGACGACGCGTTGCAACTATGGGTGAGAATCTGACATCTGATATTAATTACATATATTCTACGTCCTCAATATTGTATTTGTCTCACCTTAATGACACATATTCTAGTCCACAATATTGTATTTGTCTGACCTTAATGACATACATTCTAGGTCCTCAATATTGTATTTCTCTAACCTTAATGACATATATTCTAGTCTACAATATTGTATTTGTCTGACCTTAATGACATATATTCTAGTCTACAATATTTTATTTGTCTAACCTTAATGACATATATTCTAGGTCCTCAATATTGTATTTGTCTGACCTTAATGACATATATTCTAGTCTACAATATTTTATTTGTCTAACCTTAATGACATATATTCTAGGTCCTCAATATTGTATTTGTCTGACCTTAATGACATGTATTCTAGTCCACAATGTTGTATTTTTCTGACCTTAATGACATATATTCTAGGTTCTCAATATTGTATTTGTCTGACCTTAATGACATATATTCTAGTCTACAATATTTTATTTGTCTAACCTTAATGACATATATTCTAGGTCCTCAATATTGTATTTGTCTGACCTTAATGACATATATTCTAGACCACAATATTTTATTTGTCTGACCTTAATGACATATATTTTAGGTCCTCAATATTGTATTTGTCTTCTTCTTCTTTTGCGTTCATCTGGAGTTTTTTTTGGACGTGATTGCATTGTGCCTGTTTACAGCAGAGCTGCATTCGTGCGCCGTTAGGCCGACACATCCAACTTCTGCGGGCATATGTTGACCGGGTTAACCTTCTCGGGGGTTTCTTAGGACGTTTGACTCTCACTGTTGTGGTGTCATCCCCCATCCCAGCTGGCCCATATAGAATAGCCAAAGACATCCTGGTCAGCCCTCAAGGGAAGGCAGGGGCAGACCATGGGCATTCCCCGCCATCCAAGGAGGCTTCCATACTTGCAGAGCCGACACACAGCGCTCTGGTACTGGGCTCACCCAAGGAATCATCACATCCTGCACATGGCTGCTTAGCCTCACTTCTGTATATTGGGCCTTCCGTTCACCATAGGCTGTTCTTCCGGAAACCAGAAGTATGCAGTCTGCAGATGACATCCACACAGTGAGCTTTCAATTCGGACTTTCCACGTAATGGATTTGCTATCCACATAATGGATTTGCTATCCAAGCAATATTCCATTTCGTGCCACTAGGATACTTTTCCACCTTTTATGAAGCCCACACAGTGGGCTTTTGATTCGGACTTTCCACGTAATGGATTTGTTATCCAAGCAATATTCCATTTCGTGCCACTAGGACACTTTTCCACCTTTTATGAAGCCCACACAGTGGGCTTTTGATTCGGACTTTCCACGTAATGGATTTGTTATCCAAGCAATATTCCATTTCGTGCCACTAGGACACTTTTCCACCTTTTATGAAGCCCACACAGTGGGCTTTTCATTCAGACTTTCCACGTAATGGATTTGCTATCCAAGCAATATTCCATTTCATTCCCCTGGGACGCTTTTGTAACTGACATACCTGTAGTATGAAGTGTGGCAGTCTAAATACTTCTTCACACACCTCAAATGCCAACCTGAATGTAGTTAAGGTAAGCTGTAGTCAACTTGAGCTTGTTGATATCTCCATAGAGCTTGTCCTCAAATGAAGCAGGCGTGAGCCAAAATATCTTTTTCTGTTCTGCATATATTGGGCACTCCTGCAGCAAATGTTTAGCTGTCATTTTACCAGTTCCACAATTACATTCATCGGTATCTCCTATCTTTAGTTTATTGTACAAGTGGTATTTCAGCCTGTTATGTCCTGTGCAGAGTCTGAAGATTGCTACTTGTTCTCTACGGTTGAGTTTGTAATATGTGTCATCCTTCTGGTGGCCTGGATGCTCTGACTCCCATTTGGCTCTATAGGTGCTTTTGATGAACCTCTTTGCCTCATTATAGGTTAAGTCTATGTCAGGCTGTGGTAGTCGTCCACCCTCTTTTGCTAGTCTGTCAGCCTCTTAATTTCCAGGTATACTGCAATGTGATGGGATCCACTGTATTACAACTTTTTTGGATTTCTGGCATTGACCATGGAGTGCTGCTCTTAGGTCAGCTAGTTCTGTGCTGTTTTTGCTCTTCAGTATTGAGACAGCCGACTTTGCATCTGTGAAGATAGCTATTTGATTCTCTTTATTTTCCTCCATCAAGAGCATTTCTGCTGCAGTTTTCATAGCTTCTACCTCTGCTTTGAAGATACTTGAAAATTTTCCAGTTGCCACTGACTGTTTTTTTCACTACATTTTTTAAATTTAGAAGAATTCCTCCTCCTCCTCCATTTTCTATTGAATTTTTGGCTGATCCATCTGTATATGCATGGGTCCAATTGTTGCTTGGGTAATGTTCTTTTATGTAGTTTAGGGTTATTTTTCTTCTTTCGGTTTCATTCTGAGTGTTCTTTTTTTCAATACCAGGGATGTTTTCTATCATCTCAGGCAGTTGCTGTTATCTCCAAGCTAGAAACTTGTGTGCATTGTAAATGGGTTTGACTGTTGATATGTTAAGTATGGGATCTGCCCTAATCTTTCGTTTTGCAGTTTCTACAAAGTTGCCACGCTTCAGTCTTCCCTTTCCAAAACCATTAAACCTGTTATACATAGGGTGGTCTGTCAATCTTCTGAATTTTTCTGCTTGTTGCTGGGCTCTGCTATCTCTTCTATCCTCCATTGGTTGTAAACAAGTGATCTTTTCTAGTGCATTAATAGGCGTTCTCTTCAGGCTTCCAGTTATGATTCGCATTCCTTGATTTTGGACTCTACTTATTTTGTTAAAGTTTGACTTAGCTGCTGTTGCCTAAGCTGCAATGCCATATTCCAGCACTGGCCTCACCCGTCCAGTATATAGCTTCTTGAGAACTTTCTCATCTGCTCCCCACGTTGTACCAGCAAGCTTTTTCATGATTGCCATTCTTTGCCTTGCTCTTGTTCGATTTTTCTCAACCTGTGTCTTCCATGTCAGGCGACGATCAAAGGTAACTCCTAGATAGTTTGGATTTTCTTCATGGCGCAATGTTTTTCCATTCAATACCAGCTTAGGTTGCTGAGTTTTATTTGAGAGGGAGAACACTGTGCATTTTGTTTTCTCCTCACTTATCTTCACTAGCCATGATTTTGACCAGACCTCTAGCGCTAATAAGGCTTGCTGTATTCTGCTGTTAGCTGTACTAATATATTCTTCGGATGTCCATATGGCTAGGTCATCTGCAAAGGAGGATGTGTGTACTCTGGCTGGAAAATTTTCTGTGATGTCATTTATATATGCTAGGAATAATGTTGGTGAAAGAACTCCTCCTTGGGGGACACCTTGCTCCAACAGCATCATTTTGCTGGTTTGTCCTTGTACTTTTGTCCTGGCAGTTCTGTTCTCAAGGTAGTGGCTGATCCATTTATACATTTTCCCACAAACATGCATTTTTTGCAGTTTTACTTTCAGTCCTTCCTTCCATACTTTATCAAATGCTTTTTCTAAATCTATCCACACCGCTAGTGTGTTTTTTTTTCTCTTGGAAGGCATCCTCTATTTCCTGAGCTATATAGGTTATTTGATCTTCAGTGGATCTGTACTTTCTGAATCCTGCTTGGTATGGTGTTAAGAGTTTGTTTTCTTCCAGATGCCATGTTAGCCTGCCATTGATAATGCATTCCATTAATTTCCCTACACAGCTAAGTAGACTGATAGGTCGATATCCATTTGGTTATTCCAGGTCTTTTCCTTTCTTTGGGACTGGTATTAGTATACTTCCTTCCATGCCTATGGGACTATTCCTCTCTTCCAGCTGTAATTTAGGACTGTTAGGAGTTTCTTTTTGCCTTAGTGCCTACTCCTAATAGCATTTCATTTGTGATTCCATCCTTTACTGGTGATTTCTTTTTTAGGGTATTCATTGCCTGTTCCATTTCTTCCATTGTTAGATTTGCCATCATATATTCTGCTGCTGTCTCTGTATTGCTATGATGTATCTGTTTGTCTTTGATTGCTTTCTCCTGTTCGGTTGTAATATCAATGTGGTTTGCACTGGCATAGTGTTCCATTAGTGCATTTGCAGCCTTTTCCCCTGTAAGCAAGGTATTTCCTTGTTTAATTGTTATTTGTCTGTTTCTAGGTCCTTCATTGTTCATGGTTTTCACTAGTTTCCATAGTTTGTTTCCATCCCTATCACAATTCAGGTTTTCTGTTTTTTCCATCCAACAATCTCTTGTTGTTTGATTTACTGTTCTTTTATATTTTGCTGAGATGGCTTTGAGAGAGATGTTCGCTTCAGTTGTTTGTTCTCTCTCTGCTGTCTTCCTGGCATCTTCAACTTTGTTCTCCAAAATTTGTAGTTCTTCAGTCCAGTATGGTTTGTAATTTTTCCTCGCTCCTCTCGGAATAGACTCAGTGGCCGCCTGTATTATTGCTCTGTTTAGACTTTCTACCATTTGCTTCATGTTGCCATATCGTGCATTTATGTTTTCACAATATTTGTCTGTTAGTATGGCAAATCTGTCCCAATCTGCTCGTTTGTAATTCCAGCGAGGCAAAGGCTTTTGCTCCTATAGAACATACTCCATATTCATTACAAGCTTGATTGGTCTGTGGTCACTACCTGCTAATTGGTCAAGCACATGGCGATCAATTTTGTGGAGGATGTCTCCTGTGCAGAAAGCTAAGTCTGGAGTAGAAGTGGTAAGCCATCTTCTGGAGTAGAAGCTCGGTGTGTCATCTACTTTGTTGAGTAGATGGAGATTTGAGTCTATTTCCCAGTCCTCCACTTCATCTTCTCTTTTGTCAGTATCTGGGTATCCCCATCTTTCTGAACGGCTATTAAAGTCTCCGACAATAATGCAGTTTGTGTCAGTTATTTTCATGTTTGAGAGTGTAAGGTCCTTATCTGCTGGGCTATAGAGATTGTAAATTCGTATTTCCACATCCTTTATCATTATATCAACACCTATAATTTCCATTTGGTTGTCAGAGATCACAGATACTTCGCTGCAAGGTATTGTATTTCGTGTAAGCATTAGAACTCCTCCATTGTGTACTTCACGGTCAAAACGTGTGGCCTGGTATCCTCTGACTGAGAATTTGCAATTGGCATTCAGGTGTGTCTCTTGAATACATGCCACATCTATTCTATCTTTATGAAGATGCTGTGTTAGGGAGACTTTCTTGTTATAAACTCCTTCGGCATTCCACTGTAGTTTGTTGAGTGTCCGGGGTGTTTGGTCAATAGCTCTTAACTTACTCCTCTGTGCCTTGACTCCACAGCACAGGGGAAGGTGACCACCAGTAGTCATGGGTGGACCCCCTCGAGGCAGGGTCCCGGCACTATCACCGCCTGATGGGACTTCACGGGATTAGCACCATAACTATTAATTTTAATTTGTGACATCATGAATTAAGTTACGTTGCACTGCTTTGTCAAGCCTGTGGCTCAGTACATCCGATTTCAACAAGCATTTATTCTGGGTGCTTTCCCTAGCCTTTGGCTGTTCCCAGTCTACCTACAAGACAGCAGGTTTGTGTGTCTCTTCATCTGGTCCCTCTCCCTTGACCTGTCCAACATGGGTGACCCTACCAGTAGCTGTGCTACCGTCGGCATAGCTCTTGGAGTCATTGGAACGAGCAAGCCCCTCTACCTCGTCACGGTGGACACACGGCAGAGGGAAAATGGGAACTAAAGTAGGTAATCATGAACAGATAAGGCTAGGAGTAAGACAAGGATATGTTCTATCACATGATCGCTTGTTTCTCTACAGCAAAATAATAATGAGACAGATCAAAGATAAACTAGCTCCACATTGCTGTTATAGCTGAAGGTGTAGAGTTGAGGATAAGCGCTCAACCTTGCAAAATACCTCCATGGCTTGTGCAATCCTCTGGCAGTAAAAGTCCAACTCCTGGTCTTCATGTTGTGGAACTGTTAACACGTGAAGAGGTGACGGCAGTTCTCTGATGCTGTAATCCAGACTGCTCTAAATATATATATATATAGGTGCGTACATACATGGACAGATCTATGTGTACATACGTACATATCTAAACTCGAGTAAGACCAGTCTATCCCAGCAAAAGAAAGGTACTGAAGATGGAGGTAAGCAGCCAGGAAGCGGACCACAGAAATCAGGATGCCGCGCATAATGCAATCAAAAAATGTCTATTACTGCTAAACATTATGATGCTTGTCCTGTTATGGACCCCCCAGACAGATGCAGTACCGGGCCCAATGTCTCAAAAAGGTCTGATCACAACAACCAGAGGTCCTCCTCAGATGTCCTGTGGAGCCAGGGGACGTGAGAATAGAGCATCTGGCCATATCAAACTAAGACTGAAAATACTGCACTGGAATGCAGAGGGAGTCAGTAACAACAAATAAAGCTAGAAAACATCTTGAATCAAGAACAAGTTAATGTATATTGCTTGCAAGAAACTTGCCTCAATAAAAACATAAACCTTCAAAATCAGAGGCTAACAGTGTTACCAATCTGACCAAAAAGGCAAAAGGGTGGGATACTCACCCTTGTAAAGAATAACATAACTGCTTCCCAAATTGAAGTATACATGGAAGAGGCCGAGTATCAGACTTAAACTTAAGACAGAACATACAGATCTATATCTGAACAATTTCTAATGTCCACAGCCACTAGACACATTCCAATTAAAAGAAAAAATTATTTGTGTGGCAATTTTAGCAGCCACTCGCAGCAGGGGCTATGATCACATGGACCAGAGAGGAGAGACTGAAAGACTGGCAAAATGAGAACAGATTTATCTTGATTAACAAGCCGTCTGACCACATAACTTCTAATCAAGACCATTGGACACCACAACTATACATGACCTAACTTTTCATTTGCCATTTCTGGAGTGGAAATCACACAAATTGTTGGGAAACAACTCAGTGGCAGTGACCACTGGCCTGTCTTTCTAGCTGTACACAATGAGCTTCTAAGTGAAAGCAGCACCTTCTCAAGGTGGAACTACAAGAAAGCAGACTGGACAATGTACAAACATTTCACAAGCATACTGGTTAGAAATCTGAGCACTGATAAAGACATAAAGTAGATGAAGAGTTCGGCAAATACATAGTACCGGCAGCACAAGAAACATTACCAAGAGGTGCTCGTAAGCAAAATAAACTGTACTGCAGTAGTGAGCTAGAGCAACTGCATAATGATGTGGAAGTATGTAATTGTAGAAAGCAAGCAGAGAGCAACCCCAGCCAAGAGCACCACAATAAATACCAGCACCCAAATGCCAGATATCAAAGGGCCAAGTTGCAGGCTAGCTGGAAAAGTTAGCAGGAGAAAACAAGGCCAATGAACTTTGAAAGAGACAAGGAAGTTGTGGAAGCTATTAAAACAATGTAATGACATAACAACGTAGATGTAAGATACAGTATAAGCAGAAATCACAACTTGCAACTATCAACCACATACCGTTACATCACCACACACACATATACTAGTTTGGTCACCATAATTGCTTCTTCTTTCCCACACCAAAAATAATTAATTGTAAGGATACAAAGTGTAAAACCTTTTACTGGTTTTACAAATAGTCACATGAAACTTGATTCACTGACACTATATGTATTGAGACACTCACAAACAAAGCCACAATGAATTCTTCTCTGTTAATTCTCCTAAAGGGTAAAACTCCATAACAGACACTGCTTTTGGGGTGTCAAGGCTAGGCCATATGAGGTAAGGGTAGCCAGTTACCTTCCTCGTGACCTCTCTCTGCCAAGCAATTCACAGACAATTTTGAAAATGTCTAGTACCCATTGTTAGGAGGCTAGATCAACCCCAGACCAGAACTGATCAGAAAATATCATCCTGTCTCTCCTGGGGACTAAACCCAGACCACTGACATGGTAGCCTAGCACACTAACCACTATGCCATTAAAGCTCCAGTAATCCTCCTATATTTAGCAATTTTATTTCATTACGACGTCTGAGATTTACCCCCAGTACCAACAAATACACCAAGCTATGGAGTACATGAACTTACCACGCAAGCTGGCCGTAGGGTGCTTCCAACGAATAATGGACAAGGAAGTTCAGAATTTATATTTTGTATTTGTCTGACCTTAATGACATATATTCTAGTCCACAATATTTTACTTGTCTGACCTTAATGACATATATTCTAGTCCACAATATTTTATTTGTCTGACCTTAATGACATATATTCTAGGTCCTCAATATTGTATTTGTCTGACCTTAATGACATATATTCTAGGTCCTCAATATTGTATTTGTCTGACCTTAATGTCATATATTCTAGTCCACAATATTGTATTTGTCTGATCTTAATGACATATATTCTAGTCCACAATATTGTATTTGTCTGACCTTAATGACATATATTCTAGTCCACAATATTTTATTTGTCTGACCTTAATGACATATATTCTAGTCCACAATATTGTATTTGTCTGACCTTAATGACATATATTCTAGTCCACAATATTGTATTTGTCTGACCTTAATGGCATATATTCTAGGTCCTCAATATTGTATTTGTCTGACCTTAATGTCATATATTCTAGTCCACAATATTGTATTTGTCTGACCTTAATGACATATATTCTAGTCCACAATATTGTATTTGTCTAACCTTAATGACATATATTCTAGTCTACAATATTGTATTTGTCTAACCCTAATGACATATATTCTAGTCAGCAATATTTTATTTGTCTAACCTTAATGACATATATTCTAGTCCACAATATTTTATTTGTCTGACCTTAATGACATATATTCTAGTCCACAATATTTTATTTGTCTAACCTTAATGACATATATTCTAGTCCACAATATTTTATTTGTCTAACCTTAATGACATATATTATAGTCCACAATATTCTATTTGTCTGACCTTAATGACATATATTCTAGTCTACAATATTTTATTTGTCTAACCTTAATGACATATATTCTAGTCTACAATATTGTATTTGTCTAACCTTAATGACATATATTCTAGTCCACAATATTTTATTTGTCTAACCTTAATGACATATATTTTAGTCCACAATATTTTATTTGTCTAACCTTAATGACATATATTCTAGTCTACAATATTTTATTTGTCTGACCTTAATGACATATATTCTAGTCCACAATATTTTATTTGTCTAACCTTAATGACATATATTCTAGTCCACAATATTTTATTTGTCTGACCTTAATGACATATATTCTAGTCCACAATATTTTATTTGTCTAACCTTAATGACATATATTCTAGTCCACAATATTTTATTTGTCTAACCTTAATGACATATACTCTAGTCCACAATATTTTATTTGTCTAACCTTAATGACATATATTCTAGTCCACAATATTTTATTTGTCTAACCTTAATGACATATATTCTATGTCCTCAATATTTTATTTGTCTAACCTTAATGACATAAATTCTAGTCTAGAATATTTTATTTGTCTAACCTTAATGACATTTATTCTAGGTCCACAATATTGTATGTGTCGGGTCTTGGTGATATATATATATATATTTATGCTCTTGTCATTTCTAGTTTGTTTATATCTTCTTCCTCTGTCATATTGTCTTCCTGTGATATTCACCTTCTTGGTTCTTGTGTTTATAGTTACAGTCATCAACATGAAAGCAAAAAGCTTCAATATAATGGGACGGAGAATATTAGAGGTCATGGCATCGCCTCTGTCTCCAGCAAACCTGTGTTGTTACATGGTGCTATGTGGATGTCCACACAACATGACAAGGATGCTATACCCAACCTGTGTTGTGACATGGTGCTATGTGGATGTCCACACAACATGACAAGGATGCTATACCCAATCTGTTGTCACATGGTGCTATGTGGATTTCCACACAACATGACAAGGATGCTATATTCAAACTGTGTTGTTACATGGTGCTATGTGAATGTCCACACAACATGACAAGGATGCTATATTCAACCTATGTTGTGACATGGTGCTATGTGGATGTCCACACAACATGACAAGGATGCTATACCCAATCTGTGTTGTTACATGGTGCTATGTGAATGTCCACACAACATGACAAGGATGCTATATTCAACCTATGTTGTGACATGGTGCTATGTGGATGTCCACACAACATGATAAGGATGCTATACCCAACCTATTGTTACATGGTGCTATGTGGATGTCCACACAACATGACAAGGATGCTATACCCAACCTGTGTTGTTGCATGGTGTTATGCGGATGTCCACACAACATGACAAGGATGCTATACCCAACCTGTCCCGGGATGGTTAACCCGGTCAACAAATGCCCGCAGAAGTCGGATGTGTCAGCCTAACGGCGCAAGAACGCAGCTTTGCTGTAAACAGGCACAACGCAATCACATCCGGGAAAAAAAAACTCTGGATGAACGAAGTAGAATAATACCCAACCTGTGTTGTTACATGGTGCTATGTGGATGTCCACACAACATGACAAGGATACTATACCCAACCTGTTGTTACATGGTGCTATGTGGATGTCCACACAACATGACAAGGCTGCTATACCCAATCTGTTGTTACATGGTGCTATGTGGATGTCCACACAACATGACAAGGATGCTATATCCAACCTGTGTTGTTACATGGTGCTATGTGGATGTCCACACAACATGACAAGGATGCTATACCCAATCTGTTGTCACATGGTGCTATGTGGATTTCCACACAACATGACAAGGATGCTATATTCAAACTGTGTTGTTACATGGTGCTATGTGAATGTCCACACAACATGACAAGGATGCTATATTCAACCTATGTTGTGACATGGTGCTATGTGGATGTCCACACAACATGACAAGGATGCTATACCCAATCTGTGTTGTTACATGGTGCTATGTGAATGTCCACACAACATGACAAGGATGCTATATTCAACCTATGTTGTGACATGGTGCTATGTGGATGTCCACAGAACATGATAAGGATGCTATACCCAACCTATTGTTACATGGTGCTATGTGGATGTCCACACAACATGACAAGGATGCTATACCCAACCTGTGTTGTTGCATGGTGTTATGCGGATGTCCACACAACATGACAAGGATGCTATACCCAACCTGTCCCGGGATGGTTAACCCGGTCAACAAATGCCCGCAGAAGTCGGATGTGTCAGCCTAACGGCGCAAGAACGCAGCTTTGCTGTAAACAGGCACAACGCAATCACATCCGGGAAAAAAAAACTCTGGATGAACGAAGTAGAATAATACCCAACCTGTGTTGTTACATGGTGCTATGTGGATGTCCACACAACATGACAAGGATACTATACCCAACCTGTTGTTACATGGTGCTATGTGGATGTCCACACAACATGACAAGGCTGCTATACCCAATCTGTTGTTACATGGTGCTATGTGGATGTCCACACAACATGACAAGGATGCTATATCCAACCTGTGTTGTTACATGGTGCTATGTGGATGTCCACACAACATGACAAGGATGCTATACCCAATCTGTGTTGTTACATGGTGCTATGTGAATGTCCACACAACATGACAAGGATGCTATATTCAACCTATATTGTGACATGGTGCTATGTGGATGTCCACAGAACATGATAAGGATGCTATACCCAACCTATTACATGGTGCTATGTGGATGTCCACACAACATGACAAGGATGCTATACCCAACCTGTGTTGTTGCATGGTGTTATGCGGATGTCCACACAACATGACAAGGATGCTATACCCAACCTGTCCCGGGATGGTTAACCCGGTCAACAAATGCCCGCAGAAGTCGGATGTGTCAGCCTAACGGCGCAAGAACGCAGCTTTGCTGTAAACAGGCACAACGCAATCACATCCGGGAAAAAAAAACTCTGGATGAACGAAGTAGAATAATACCCAACCTGTGTTGTTACATGGTGCTATGTGGATGTCCACACAACATGACAAGGATACTATACCCAACCTGTTGTTACATGGTGCTATGTGGATGTCCACACAACATGACAAGGATGCTATACCCAACTTGTTGTGACATGGTGCTATGTAGATGTCCACACAACATGAAAAGGTGCTATACCCAACCTTCTCTGACCAGGGTGAACGACTCGGAGGACCAATGTGCACATGATACACAACCCTGTCATTGGACATTGACAAGAGCAGGCCGGCTGAACATGTCACTGCCCTAACAACACTTCTAAAATTACCTAAACTACCCCACAATGAATGACTACAGCACATGTGATTCTGGTATACACACATATGGGTCTTGACAAATGCTGCAGAGTTTGTATACTGTGCTGAGATTCTCTTCCTGTAATCTGTGGGAGGAGACTGGAGCACTAAAGGAGATATCTGTGTGTGATCTATGGGAAGAGACTGGAGCACTATAGGAGATATCTATGTGTGATCTATGGGGGGAGACTGGAGCACTATAGGAGATATCTATGTGTGATCTATGTGAGGAGACTGGAGCACTATAGGAGATATCTATGTGTGATCTACGGGAGGAGACTGGAGTATGGAGATATATGTGTGTGATCTATGGGAGGAGACTGGGGCACTTATGGAGATATCTGTGCGTGATCTATGGGAGGAGACTGGAGCACTATAGGAGATATCTATGTGTGATCTATGTGAGGAGACTGGAGCACTATAGGAGATATCTATGTGTGATCTATTGGAGGAGACTGGAACACTATAGAAGATATCTGTGTGTGATCTATGGGAGGAGACTGGAGCACTAAAGGAGATATCTGTGTGTGATCTATGGGAGGAGACTGGAGTATGGAGATATATGTGTGTGATCTATGGGAGGAGACTGGAGCACCAATGGAGATATCTGTGTGTGATCTATGGGAGGAGACTGGAGCACTGATGGAGATATATGTGTGTGATCTATGGGAGGAGACTGGAGTACTATAGGAGATATCTGTGTGTGATCTATGGGAGGAGACTGGGGCACTTATGGAGATATCTGTATGTGATCTATGGGAGGAGACTGGAGTACTATAGGAGATATCTGTATGTGATCTATGGGAGGAGACTGGAGTACTATAGGAGATATCTGTGTGTGATCTATGGGAGGAGACTGGAGTACTATAGGAGATATCTGTATGTGATCTATGGGAGGAGACTGGGGCACTTATGGAGATATCTGTATGTGATCTATGGGAGGAGACTGGAGCACTAAAGGAGATATCTATGTGTGATCTATGGGAGGAGACTGGGGCACTTATGGAGATATCTGTATGTGATCTATGGGAGGAGACTGGAGCACTAAAGGAGATATCTGTATGTGATCTATGGGAGGAGACTGGGGCACTTATGGAGATATCTTTATGTGATCTATGGGAGGAGACTGGAGCACTAAAGGAGATATATGTGTGTGATCTATGGGAGGAGACTGGGGCACTTATGGAGATATCTGTATGTGATCTATGGGAGGAGACTGGGGCACTTATGGAGATATCTGTATGTGATCTATGGGAGGAGACTGGAGCACTAAAGGAGATATCTATGTGTGATCTATGGGAGGAGACTGGAGCACTAAAGAAGATATCTATGTGTGATCTATGGAAGGAGACTGGAGCACTAAAGGAGATATCTATGTGTGATCTATGGGAGGAGACTGGAGCACTATAGGAGATATCTGTGTGTGATCTATGGAAGGAGACTGGAGCACTTATGGAGATATATGTGTGTGATCTATGGGAGGATACTGGAGCACTAAAGGAGATATATATGTGTGATCTATGGGAGTAGACTGGGGCACTTATGGAGATATCTGTCTGTGATCTATGGGAGGAGACTGGAGCACTAAAGGAGATATATGTGTGTGATCTATGGGAGGAGAGTGGGGCACTTATAGAGATATCTGTATGTGATCAATGGGAGGAGACTGGAGCACTATAGAAGATATCTGTATGTAATCTATGGGAGGAGACTGGCGCATGGAGATATCTGTATGTGATCTATGGGAGGAGACTGGGGCACTTATGGAGATATCTGTACATGATCTATGGGAGGAGACTGGAGCATGGAGATATCTGTATGTGATCTATGGGAGGAGACTCTCCACAGATCACAATACTCCCAGGTCTAACTGTTGTTTGTCACATGTTTCCACACCTACCTCGCTGCAGATCACAATACTCCCAGGTCTAACTGTTGTTTGTCCCTAGTTTCCACTCCTACCTCACCACAGATCACAATACTCCCAGGTCTAACTGTTGCTTGTCCCATGTTTCCACTCTTACCTCACCACAGATCACAATACTCCCAGGTCTAACTGTTGTTTGTCACATGTTTCCACTCCTACCTCACCACAGATCACAATACTCCCAGGTCTAACTGTTGTTTGTTACATGTATCCACCCCTGCCTCACTGATGACCTCACTGCAGATCACAATACTCCTAGGTCTAACTGTTGTTTGTTGCATGTATCCACCCCTACCTCGCTGATGACCTCTCTGCAGATCACAATACTCCCAGGTCTAACTGTTGTTTGTCACATGTTTCCACTCCTACCTCACCACAGATCACAATACTCCCAGGTCTAACTGTTGTTTGTTACATGTATCCACCCCTGCCTCGCTGATGACCTCTCTGCAGATCACAATACTCCCAGGTCTAACTGTTGTTTGTCACATGTTTCCACTCCTACCTCACCACAGATCACAATATTCCCAGGTCTAACTGTTGTTTGTTACATGTATCCACCCCTGCCTCGCTGATGACCTCGCTGCAGATCACAATACTCCTAGGTCTAACTGTTGTTTGTCACATGTTTCCACACCTACCTCGCTGATGACCTCACTGCAGTTCACAATGCTCCTAGGTCTAACTGAAATCTTGACCAAATCATAGTTTATAAAATAAAAGGTCAGAGGTGAGAGAATCAACTTCATTGCACCAGGTTTTATCCCATTCGGTTAAGCCTCTCTCCACTGAATGGCAAGCTGCTTGCACAAAGCTCAAACTCCAGAGCTACAAATGCAACTGTAAACGAAATACCAAGACACATTTAAAGCAAGCTACATCATACCTGTAACATGTTCTCCTCGGCACCGTTGAAGAGGAAAATGATGTTATGCATGATGTTCACAGAGCTGTGGGAGATGGCCCTCAGGATTTCCAGCATCACAGCACAGCTAGCAGCATCGTCCCCTGCCCCTGTCAGACACAAGGTCAAACTCAAATGAGCACACCAAATGTGGGATATTATGGCCTACTCGTTAGTTTTCAGAGATAATCATAGTAACTAGTGCTTGACTCAGCAAGAATGATTAATTTATCACCAGTATCTTGTAGCTGAATGTCTCCACTTCCACCCTAGGCAGTAATAGTTTGGGGTTCAGTCTCTCATTAGGTGGCCAGTCACACAAAGTTGAACAGTCTGTGGGGGTTCATGCCAAACATAACAAACTGTAAGGTGTATTCTCTTCGCCAATCAATTTCTCATGTGAGAGGTCAGGGGAAACCACATTACGTTTGTAATCTCATTGCTGGCTGTTGAAGATGAGGACAGAGCACGGATGCGACTGCCCTGAGTGCTGCTATGATGTCAGTTTTGTACTCAACTCAGCTCAACTGAGAGCCTGACGAGACCCAGCTCAATATGTCAGGCAATAAACTATGCAATATATTTTTTGTGTCTTTATTATTCATATAAATATGACAAGTGCTGCACTGAAGGTCTGTATGTGTGAATGGTCCCCCCAGCATCTGTCACACATGAAGCACTGTAATCTACACACAAATTAAAACTGATGCTTATTATTGCACCAGTAATAGTATTTTATTGGGGGTCTTTCTAATGATCTATTTTACATCATTAAAACATTTCAGCAATAAATATGCAGCAAGCTTCACTGAAAATAAGGGTTTGACACAGATAAACACAGACTGGTAACCGCTGTTGTGGACAAGTAATGAATACCCAGAGGTAGAGAAAACTGAACATAATTCAGGCACCAGCTCCTTTTGTCACAGGTTTTCATTCATCTGACAATGTTTTTTCTATGTGAATGTAATATGCACAATAGATAGCTGATGTATGAAAGATGAATGGCTGGAATGTAAGAGGTGCCCGCATGACCAATTTGTGACCCTTTGAAAATAAGTTCATTTATTCATTTTGGTGCAAATTAGGGTCAAGAAAATTCATGAGAATTTATACACCAGGTAAACATTTCCAGGAGCCATTGCAACTGATGGTCTGGATTTCTCTAGCCATGATTAGACCATTCAAAAAAGTGTCATTAAACTAGAAAAACAAGGCCACTTTGGGCTTAACAATTCCAGGATATGTACAAGAGTGACATGAAAATGTTGGCCATCAACAAAACAATGTAGGAGGAATAAACCACTGACTGTGCTACGTTGAGATGCACTGTGAGAATTATCTTGAACTCAATTAAAGTGACTACTTCAATACAAAATGCAGCAAGGAATCTGACAAAAGAAATGTCACATGCCGATGACCACTGTGTTCTGGGTTAACACCACATTCTGGTCAGTTGGAATTAAATGTTGACATCTCATCCTTGACTTCGAGTCATCAATTAAAAATACCTCAGAAGCCAGAGTGGGTTCACTTGATGGTGGGAGACAGTGGTAATAGAGAAAGCTAACCCCCATGTGAAATCAGTCCAGTGCACTCACTAGTAGTAGCATCTACATCCAGCATCAGTAACGCATATATGTAGACTACGCTTGAGTTCAAAGGGCATGCGCATGCATGCACGCACGCACGCACGCACACACACACACACACACAAAGTCAGCATGTAGTCGGTGCTTTGCAGAATGTCACCCACATCACTGCCATTGAAAAGACTTTATCCTTGGCCCATATAATTTTGTCTTCTTCATTTATCAGACTGACTACTGCTGTGGGAGTTGTGTTGTTGATGATCATGCTTAGCATTCATACCACCATGTTTCGGGAGTCTCCGTGGTGAAGATGTTATGCCTTACTTTGCGTTACAACTGTAACCAAGACAAAATACTAAGCCTTAAGCTACTCAGTTCATACTTCTGCATGGTGCCAAAAACTCCATAGCAACCAACAAATGTCAAAGCTGTTACCTTTCTGCAAAGTCTGCTTAAGTAAAATTCTCAAATATTTCTGGCCAAATATCATTAGCAACAAATAGCTGTGTTAGAGATGCAACCATATAGACTTGAGCACAGTTATACCACGCCCCGCTGGGACAGCACTGGCAGTGTCTTCACAAGTAGCTGTGTTAGAGATGCAACCATATAGACTTAAGCACAGTTATACCACGCCCCGCTGGGACGACACTGCCAGTGTCTTCACAAGTAGCTGTGTTAGAGATGCAACCATATAGACTTAAGCACAGTTATACCACGCCCCGCTGGGACGACACTGCCAGTGTCTTCACAAGTAGCTGTGTTAGAGATGCAACCATATAGACTTGAGCACAGTTATACCATGCCCCGCTGGGACGGCACTGCCAGTGTCTTCACAAGTAGCTGTGTTAGAGATGCAACCATATAGACTTGAGCACAGTTATACCACGCCCCGCTGGGACGACACTGCCAGTGTCTTCACAAGTAGCTGTGTTAGAGATGCAACCATATAGACTTGAGCACAGTTATACCACGCCCCGCTGGGATGACACTGCCAGTGTCTTCACAAGTAGCTGTGTTAGAGATGCAACCATATAGACTTAAGCACAGTTATACCACGCCCCGCTGGGACGACACTGCCAGTGTCTTCACAAGTAGCTGTGTTAGAGATGCAACCATATAGACTTGAGCACAGTTATACCACGCCCCGCTGGGATGCAACCATATAGACTTGAGCACAGTTATACCACGCCCCGCTGGGACGGCACTGGCAGTGTCTTCACAAGTGTTTTTTTCCCCCTGCTCACTAGCTTTGAATTCGAGCGTAGTCAATACACATTATTTCTAGTAGTGATGGACTGAATTTTGCGTGTGGATTAGCTTTCACTAGTAACAGTGTCCTTCGCTATCAGGTGAACCAACTCCGCCTTCAGAGGTACTTGTAATTTACACCCCAAGTCAAGGACGATAGGTCAACATTTTAGTCCAACTGTCCGGTGTAGGGGATGAACCCCTTACCTCGGAATCAGCACAACGGATGTTAAGAACACACATTCTTATCCATTCGGCCATGCTGACCGACTCTTCAGAAGTAACTCTAACATTATCATCAGAACTGCTACATACTGAATTCTGAGTCTTGAAAGAGAGGTCAGCAAAAAATAACTTGGAGGTTGGGGTCAAAGTATCAAGAATGGCTTATGTTACCTTATTATATCTCTCAATGCAGATGTAGAAGGGAAAACAATTGTCTGCTCTACAAGACATCACTGAGACTGAGAAGTTACTGACTGCTTTGTTATTCAACAATTGGGGAGGAGGAAACAAGACGAAGGGAAGGAGGGAAAAAAAGATGAAGAGGGGGGAGTGGAAGAAAAGAAAGAAGATGGAGAAGACAAAAGGGAAGATGAGAGAAGAAAGAGGAGGGAGAGAAAGAAGAGAAGGAGATGAGAGTGAAAGAATAGAAAGATGTGGGAGAAGAAAAGGAATTGTAATAATAAAATGTGGAGGAATAACAACAGTAATGATAATTATATAAAATTATAATAATAAGAAGAAAGAGAACAGGAGGAGGAAGCAGAAGATTTTGAAGCTAAGGAGCTGGAATAATAATAATATTAAGAAGACCAAGAAGAAGAAAATGAAGAGGATGAAGAAGATAAGCAGGTGGGAAAATAATAATAGTAAGAAGAAGAAGGCCGGTCTCTCTGGCCGAGGGGTTACAACACTTTCTCCTTAATCCTGTTTATCACGCAGCCTCGTAGCGGACTAGAGCTGGAAGCAGGTTCGACCCTCGCTGGTGACTTGCGGGATAACTGAGCCGGCCGCTCAGAAAGCAATGGCAAACTACTGAGCGTAATCTTGCCAAGAAATCAACTGAAAGATGCTGCTGTTGACAGCGATGTCTTGTAAAAGATATGCGGGGCGAAAAAAAGAAGAAGAAGAAGAAGACCATGAGGGAAAAGGAGGAGTAGAAAGTGAAATTGAAGAGAAGATGGGAAGAAGGTGAAAATGAGGAAAGATTGAATAGTTACCTGGACTGTCAACCACTGTGTCATAATGACAATTGACCAGCAGACTGGTGTTGGCGCCCTGGGGAGGTGACACTTTGACCACAATATTCTTCAAGTTCTGGTAGACGCTGGAGAACTTCCTCAGCCTAGCACTGATCAAATCCACAATCAAACCCCCACTGACAACCTGCAGGGACACCTCCATGGTGTTGTGCGACAGTTTGCTGGCGTTAATTTCTTGTATGACTTCCAATATGTACTGTTCGGCCTGGACATGAGCCTCGCTGCCGGACACACGGGGTCCAAAGCTGGTGATTTTCTCCAAGAAACGTCTAGCATTTTCCTCTCTGAATTCATGCGGCAGGGAGTTGTAGCTGTTCTTGGGTTCGGGGTATGAATTCATTCGTTGATGCACAAAAACACCCATAAGTAAATAATAAATACCGATAACAGAATAAGCAATAGCCGCTCTGGACTTTGTCCTTTGATGGAAATTCACGCCGAGGTGGACCCATCTGGGCCTGCCAACAACGGGGGGTAGATGTGGAGGTTGGAGAAAGGCTTGAGCTGGTTGTTGGAGAAAGGCTTGAGCTGGTTGTTGGAGAAAGGCTTGATGTGGTTGTTGGAGAAAGGCTTGAGCTGGTTGTTGGAGAAAGGCTTGAGCTGGTTGTTGGAGAAAGGCTTGATGTGGTTGTTGGAGAAAGGCTTGAGCTGGTTGTTGGAGAAAGGCTTGATGTGGTTGTTGGAGAAAGGCTTGATGTGGTTGTTGGAGAAAGGCTTGAGCTGGTTGTTGGAGAAAGGCTTGATGTGGTTGTTGGAGAAAGGCTTGAGCTGGTTGTTGGAGAAAGGCTTGATGTGGTTGTTGGAGAAAGGCTTGAGCTGGTTGTTGGAGAAAGTCTTGATGTGGTTGTTGGAGAAAGGCTTGATGTGGTTGTTGGAGAAAGGCTTGAGCTGGTTGTTGGAGAAAGGCTTGATGTGGTTGTTGGAGAAAGGCTTGAGCTGGTTGCTGGAGAAAGGCTTGATCTGGTGGTTGGAGAAAGGCTTGATCTGGTGGTTGGAGAAAGGCTTGATCTGGTTGTTGGAGAAAGGCTTGATCTGGTGGTTGGAGAAAAGCTTGATCTGGTTGTTGTTGCTGGTGGACATGTTGATCAACACCATTCACATCTGCTCCGTCCACTAGCCGGTAACGGCGCCTTAACCCGTCGTCTAGCCCGGCACCAGCCCCTTGGTTGTCCATGTTGACAAGCTTGAGTGTGTTAGATCCCTGAGTGGACTGTTTCTTGTGAAATAAAACGACTAGCGGGACACTTTTATCGACATTGTGCTGTGACTTGTGTTTGCCGGCAGCCTTGAGTTTGTCATTGCTATTGAAACGGTGCGTTCCTAGTATACAAACCGGTGTCGCGTTTATTTTCAACCCACTTAATATTTATCCTGCTATTCCAGGATATCGGAGCTTTCGTGCACAGGTGGCTTGACTCCCAGTGACTTTATTCTAAGATAACTAGCAACATTTTTTTTCTTCAAATTTTCATTTTCTCTTCTTTCTCTCTTTTTTCTCTCATTTTTAAAAAATCTTTTTATTCTTCTCATCTGGCCACATACGCTAATCACTGGTATCAATGACTATCATGAAGGCTAATAGACTACAATGGCTGGGGCATATAGAAAGAATGGAAGATAATAGGGACACAAAACTCGCTTACACTCAGGAAATAAATGACCGTAGACCCCGAGGTAGACCAAGAAGACGGTGGAGAGATAATATATATACAGACCTACAAGCACTTGGAATGAACGACTGGCAAAAGAAGGTCAACGAGAGAGACGAATGGAGACGGATTGTATTTGCAGCAAAGAACCTCAATGGCTCGGAAAGCTGAAGAAGAAGAAGAAGAAGAAGAAGAAGAAGAAGAAGAAGAAGAAGAAGAAGAAGAAGAAGAAGAAGAAGAAGAAGAAGAAGAAGAAGAAGAAGATCCCGTCCTTATGGCTTAATGTAGTCACCGAAGGGTCTTCTCCATGACTTTATCTTGTGTTTTGTGTAAGTGTGTGTATTTGTTTGCTGCCGGCTTCGTGGCTTAGAGGTTATGACTTTTCTCCGTAATCTCGTATACTCTCAACGGTAACGTGATGACGGTGAGAATCAGCAGTGGTTCGAATCGCATCGGTAACTTACGGGGTATGTGAGCCGGCCGCTCAGAAAGCAATGGCAAACTACTGAGCGTAATCTTGCCAAGAAATCAACATAAAGCTGAAAGATGCTGGTCAGTGGTGTTAACAGCGATGTCCTGTAAAGGATTCATTCATTCATTCATTCAGTAGCATGTCCTTTGCAGAACCTCGCTCCCATAACAACCTTCCGGAAAACCTCTCGATCATAAGCAAGATGTCCCGCGTCCGATACACCCATCTGGAGATCATCCGCCACATCCTGCACCCCTGTAAAGGATATGCAAATATAAAAAAGCTGCATTACTTTGTGTTATTTTATATTGTTTACAGACTCCCAGTGAGTGTATTTTTCACAAATGTCACAAGATTCGTCCTATATAAAGAGGCGGTATGTGACCACTTGTCGGTAGGCACAGGACAATAAAACATCCTGGGCATGGAAATGCTTGAGGCAGGAGAATTGGCTAAGGCTCCAGAATCTTTCGCCGGATTATGCGGAGAACTGAGTTCTGCAAAGTACTTGAACCTGATGACACAAGATTAGAAAACTATAAGTGGGAGGTGTGGCTGAAATGGTACCATGTCTTCCTAGGGCTCATAATTGTACTGGTTTGGATCCCAACGTAAGGTTATATATTTTTCAAGAACCTTTTTTGGTTTATAACATATCCTCCTAATCTCTGGCTAATGAGACCAAATGGCAGCTGGAAATTGCCAAGAGTAGGTCGCAATAAAACTATCCGGGCAAAAATTGCCAGGAAAAAATTCCTCCTTACGGGTGGATGGAGTCAGGTAGCTGGCGTGGAATCTGTAGGAATTCAACCTTACACACATGCATGTTGAAGTCGAACTCACTAACCTCAAGGGTGGATGAAATCAGCTAGCTGGCGTGGAATCTGTAGGAATTCAACCTTACACACATGCATGTTGAAGTCGAACTCACTAACCTCAAGGGTGGATGAAATCAGCTAGCTGGCGTGGAATCTGTAGGAATTCAACCTTACACACATGCATGTTGAAGTCGAACTCACTAACCTCAAGGGTGGATGAAATCAGCTAGCTGGCGTGGAATCTGTAGGAATTCAACCTTACACACATGCATGTTGAAGTCGAACTCACTAACCTCAAGGGTGGATGAAATCAGCTAGCTGGCGTGGAATCTGTAGGAATTCAACCTTACACACATGCATGTTGAAGTCGAACTCACTAACCTCAAGGGTGGATGAAATCAGCTAGCTGGCGTGGAATCTGTAGGAATTCAACCTTACACACATGCATGTTGAAGTCGAACTCACTAACCTCAAGGGTGGATGAAATCAGCTAGCTGGCGTGGAATCTGTAGGAATTCAACCTTACACACATGCATGTTGAAGTCGAACTCACTAACCTCAAGGGTGGATGAAATCAGCTAGCTGGCGTGGAATCTGTAGGAATTCAACCTTACACACATGCATGTTGAAGTCGAACTCACTAACCTCAAGGGTGGATGAAATCAGCTAGCTGGCGTGGAATCTGTAGGAATTCAACCTTACACACATGCATGTTGAAGTCGAACTCACTAACCTCAAGGGTGGATGAAATCAGCTAGCTGGCGTGGAATCTGTAGGAATTCAACCTTACACACATGCATGTTGAAGTCGAACTCACTAACCTCAAGGGTGGATGAAATCAGCTAGCTGGCGTGGAATCTGTAGGAATTCAACCTTACACACATGCATGTTGAAGTCGAACTCACTAACCTCAAGGGTGGATGAAATCAGCTAGCTGGCGTGGAATCTGTAGGAATTCAACCTTACACACATGCATGTTGAAGTCGAACTCACTAACCTCAAGGGTGGATGAAATCAGCTAGCTGGCGTGGAATCTGTAGGAATTCAACCTTACACACATGCATGTTGAAGTCGAACTCACTAACCTCAAGGGTGGATGAAATCAGCTAGCTGGCGTGGAATCTGTAGGAATTCAACCTTACACACATGCATGTTGAAGTCGAACTCACTAACCTCAAGGGTGGATGAAATCAGCTAGCTGGCGTGGAATCTGTAGGAATTCAACCTTACACACATGCATGTTGAAGTCGAACTCACTAACCTCAAGGGTGGATGAAATCAGCTAGCTGGCGTGGAATCTGTAGGAATTCAACCTTACACACATGCATGTTGAAGTCGAACTCACTAACCTCAAGGGTGGATGAAATCAGCTAGCTGGCGTGGAATCTGTAGGAATTCAACCTTACACACATGCATGTTGAAGTCGAACTCACTAACCTCAAGGGTGGATGAAATCAGCTAGCTGGCGTGGAATCTGTAGGAATTCAACCTTACACACATGCATGTTGAAGTCGAACTCACTAACCTCAAGGGTGGATGAAATCAGCTAGCTGGCGTGGAATCTGTAGGAATTCAACCTTACACACATGCATGTTGAAGTCGAACTCACTAACCTCAAGGGTGGATGAAATCAGCTAGCTGGCGTGGAATCTGTAGGAATTCAACCTTACACACATGCATGTTGAAGTCGAACTCACTAACCTCAAGGGTGGATGAAATCAGCTAGCTGGCGTGGAATCTGTAGGAATTCAACCTTACACACATGCATGTTGAAGTCGAACTCACTAACCTCAAGGGTGGATGAAATCAGCTAGCTGGCGTGGAATCTGTAGGAATTCAACCTTACACACATGCATGTTGAAGTCGAACTCACTAACCTCAAGGGTGGATGAAATCAGCTAGCTGGCGTGGAATCTGTAGGAATTCAACCTTACACACATGCATGTTGAAGTCGAACTCACTAACCTCAAGGGTGGATGAAATCAGCTAGCTGGCGTGGAATCTGTAGGAATTCAACCTTACACACATGCATGTTGAAGTCGAACTCACTAACCTCAAGGGTGGATGAAATCAGCTAGCTGGCGTGGAATCTGTAGGAATTCAACCTTACACACATGCATGTTGAAGTCGAACTCACTAACCTCAAGGGTGGATGAAATCAGCTAGCTGGCGTGGAATCTGTAGGAATTCAACCTTACACACATGCATGTTGAAGTCGAACTCACTAACCTCAAGGGTGGATGAAATCAGCTAGCTGGCGTGGAATCTGTAGGAATTCAACCTTACACACATGCATGTTGAAGTCGAACTCACTAACCTCAAGGGTGGATGAAATCAGCTAGCTGGCGTGGAATCTGTAGGAATTCAACCTTACACACATGCATGTTGAAGTCGAACTCACTAACCTCAAGGGTGGATGAAATCAGCTAGCTGGCGTGGAATCTGTAGGAATTCAACCTTACACACATGCATGTTGAAGTCGAACTCACTAACCTCAAGGGTGGATGAAATCAGCTAGCTGGCGTGGAATCTGTAGGAATTCAACCTTACACACATGCATGTTGAAGTCGAACTCACTAACCTCAAGGGTGGATGAAATCAGCTAGCTGGCGTGGAATCTGTAGGAATTCAACCTTACACACATGCATGTTGAAGTCGAACTCACTAACCTCAAGGGTGGATGAAATCAGCTAGCTGGCGTGGAATCTGTAGGAATTCAACCTTACACACATGCATGTTGAAGTCGAACTCACTAACCTCAAGGGTGGATGAAATCAGCTAGCTGGCGTGGAATCTGTAGGAATTCAACCTTACACACATGCATGTTGAAGTCGAACTCACTAACCTCAAGGGTGGATGAAATCAGCTAGCTGGCGTGGAATCTGTAGGAATTCAACCTTACACACATGCATGTTGAAGTCGAACTCACTAACCTCAAGGGTGGATGAAATCAGCTAGCTGGCGTGGAATCTGTAGGAATTCAACCTTACACACATGCATGTTGAAGTCGAACTTACTAACCTCAAGGGTGGATGAAATCAGCTAGCTGGCGTGGAATCTGTAGGAATTCAACCTTACACACATGCATGTTGAAGTCGAACTCACTAACCTCAAGGGTGGATGAAATCAGCTAGCTGGCGTGGAATCTGTAGGAATTCAACCTTACACACATGCATGTTGAAGTCGAACTCACTAACCTCAAGGGTGGATGAAATCAGCTAGCTGGCGTGGAATCTGTAGGAATTCAACCTTACACACATGCATGTTGAAGTCGAACTCACTAACCTCAAGGGTGGATGAAATCAGCTAGCTGGCGTGGAATCTGTAGGAATTCAACCTTACACACATGCATGTTGAAGTCGAACTCACTAACCTCAAGGGTGGATGAAATCAGCTAGCTGGCGTGGAATCTGTAGGAATTCAACCTTACACACATGCATGTTGAAGTCGAACTCACTAACCTCAAGGGTGGATGAAATCAGCTAGCTGGCGTGGAATCTGTAGGAATTCAACCTTACACACATGCATGTTGAAGTCGAACTCACTAACCTCAAGGGTGGATGAAATCAGCTAGCTGGCGTGGAATCTGTAGGAATTCAACCTTACACACATGCATGTTGAAGTCGAACTCACTAACCTCAAGGGTGGATGAAATCAGCTAGCTGGCGTGGAATCTGTAGGAATTCAACCTTACACACATGCATGTTGAAGTTGAACTCACTAACCTCAAGGGTGGACGGAGTCAGCTAGCTGGCGTGGAATCTGTAGGAATTCAACCTTACACACATGCATGTTGAAGTTGAACTCACTAACCTCAAGGGTGGATGAAATCAGCTAGCTGGCGTGGAATCTGTAGGAATTCAACCTTACACACATGCATGTTGAAGTCGAACTCACTAACCTCAAGGGTGGATGAAATCAGCTTGCTGGTGTGAAATATGTTGGAATTCAACCTTACACACATGCATGTTGAAGTCGAACTCACTAACCTCAAGGGTGGATGAAATCAGCTTGCTGGTGTGAAATATGTTGGAATTCAACCTTACACACATGCATGTTGAAGTCGAACTCACTAACCTCAAGGGTGGATGAAATCAGCTAGCTGGCGTGAAATCTGTAGGTATTCAACCTTACACACATGCATGTTGAAGTCGAACTCACTAACCTCAAGGGTGGATGGGGTCAGCTAGCGGGCGTGGAATCTGTAGGTATTCAACCTTACACACATGCATGTTGAAGTCGAACTCACTAACCTCAAGGGTGGATGGGGTCAGCTAGCGGGCGTGGAATCTGTAGGTATTCAACCTTACACACATGCATGTTGAAGTCGAACTCACTAACCTCAAGGGTGGATGGGGTCAGCTAGCGGGCGTGGAATCTGTAGGTATTCAAACTTACACACATGCATGTTGAAGTCGAACTCACTAACCTCAAGGGTGGATGGGGTCAGCTAGCGGGCGTGGAATCTGTAGGTATTCAACCTTACACACATGCATGTTGAAGTCGAACTCACTAACCTCAAGGGTGGATGGGGTCAGCTAGCGGGCGTGGAATCTGTAGGAATTCAACCTTACACACATGCATGTTGAAGTCGAAGTCACTAACCTCAAGGGTGGATGGGGTCAGCTAGCGGGCGTGGAATCTGTAGGTATTCAACCTTACACACATGCATGTTGAAGTCGAACTCACTAACCTCACGGTGCATAACTTGGTGCGACGGCCGCCTCTAGCTGCAGTAGCCGATATGAATAACTTTGTGAACAGTATAGATTTGGGAGTGGGACCAGGTAGCTGTGCAACCAATCCTGGCCTATATCTACTTAGGTTGCTAAGGTTGAAACAGAGAGCCATCTCCCCCATGTCCCTATCATGCATGTTCTTTATATGGGTATACCTAACCCTATCCAGGCCTGGTGGTGTGGCTTTAGCTCTCTTCAGCACATTTCCAATATCCTCTACCTGTACCGTGTATTCATATTCCTCCTGCCTAGGGGGTCGTGCGCAGTGTTGTCATTTTGACGCTTTTCGCTCTAAATTTAGTGCTTTTTCAAGTCATTTAGTGCCAACATTTTAAATTTAGCGCGGCCGCGCTAATTTGGTGCTTCACAATTATTATTTTTTTTTTTTAGTGCTTTTTAGTGCTTTTTTGGGTGGGTACAAATTACTTTAAAAAAAATCATTTTCGGGACACTAAAAAGCCGAATTTGAACTGAAGCGAGGGAGTAAAAAAGTCTTAGTACATTGTGTTTAGCATATCCTTTACAGGACATCGCTGTCAACATCAGCATCTTTCAGCTGTATGTTGATTTCTTGGCAAGATTACGCTCAGTAGTGCTGTAAACCTGTAGAAATGTCAGGGACTGAAAGCATTGTTGTAAACCTGTAGAAATGTCAGAGACTGAAATCATTGCTGTAAACCTGTAGAAATGTCAGAGACTGAAATCATTGCTGTAAACCTGTAGAAATGTCAGAGACTGAAATCATTGCTGTAAACCTGTAGAAATGTCAGGGACTGAAATCATTGCTGTAAACCTGTAGAAATGTCAGAGACTGAAATCATTGCTGTAAACCTGTAGAAATGTCAGAGACTGAAATCATTGCTGTAAACCTGTAGAAATGTCAGGGACTGAAATCATTGCTGTAAACCTGTAGAAATGTCAGGGACTGAAATCATTGCTGTAAACCTGTAGAAATGTATGAGACTGAAATCATTGCTGTAAACCTGTAGAAATGTCAGGGACTGAAATCATTGCTGTAAACCTGTAGAAATGTCAGGGACTGAAATCATTGCTGTAAACCTGTAGAAATGTCAGAGACTGAAATCATTGCTGTAAACCTGTAGAAATGTAAGAGACTGAAATCATTGCTGTAAACCTGTAGAAATGTCAGAGACTGAAATCATTGCTGTAAACCCGTAGAAATGTCAGGGACTGAAATCATTGCTGTAAACCTGTAGAAATGTCAGAGACTGAAATCATTGCTGTAAACCTGTAGAAATGTCAGGGACTGAAATCATTGCTGTAAACCTGTAGAAATGCCAGGGACTGAAATCATTGCTGTAAACCTGTAGAAATGTCAGGGACTGAAATCATTGCTGTAAACCTGTAGAAATGCCAGGGACTGAAATCATTGCTGTAAACCTGTAGAAATGTCAGGGACTGAAATCATTGCTGTAAACCTGTAGAAATGTCAGGGACTGAAATCATTGCTGTAAACCTGTAGAAATGTCAAAGACTGAAATCATTGCTGTAAACCTGTAGAAATGTCAGAGACTGAAATCATTGCTGTAAACCTGTAGAAATGTCAGGGACTGAAATCATTGCTGTAAACCTGTAGAAATGTCAGAGACTGAAATCATTGCTGTAAACCTGTAGAAATGTCAGAGACTGAAATCATTGCTGTAAACCTGTAGAAATGTCAGGGACTGAAATCATTGCTGTAAACCTGTAGAAATGTCAGGGACTGAAATCATTGCTGTAAACCTGTAGAAATGTATGAGACTGAAATCATTGCTGTAAACCTGTAGAAATGTCAGGGACTGAAATCATTGCTGTAAACCTGTAGAAATGTCAGGGACTGAAATCATTGCTGTAAACCTGTAGAAATGTCAGAGACTGAAATCATTGCTGTAAACCTGTAGAAATGTAAGAGACTGAAATCATTGCTGTAAACCTGTAGAAATGTCAGAGACTGAAATCATTGCTGTAAACCCGTAGAAATGTCAGGGACTGAAATCATTGCTGTAAACCTGTAGAAATGTCAGAGACTGAAATCATTGCTGTAAACCTGTAGAAATGTCAGGGACTGAAATCATTGCTGTAAACCTGTAGAAATGCCAGGGACTGAAATCATTGCTGTAAACCTGTAGAAATGTCAGGGACTGAAATCATTGCTGTAAACCTGTAGAAATGCCAGGGACTGAAATCATTGCTGTAAACCTGTAGAAATGTCAGGGACTGAAATCATTGCTGTAAACCTGTAGAAATGTCAGGGACTGAAATCATTGCTGTAAACCTGTAGAAATGTCAAAGACTGAAATCATTGCTGTAAACCTGTAGAAATGTCAGAGACTGAAATCAGTGCTGTAAACCTGTAGAAATGTCAGGGACTGAAATCATTGCTGTAAACCTGTAGAAATGTCAAGGACTGAAATCATTGCTGTAAACCTGTAGAAATGTCAGGGACTGAAATCATTGCTGTAAACCTGTAGAAATGTCAGGGACTGAAATCATTGCTGTAAAGCTGTAGAAATGTCAGAGACTGAAATCATTGCTGTACACCTGTAGAAATGTCAGAGACTGAAATCATTGCTGTAAACCTGTAGAAATGTCAGAGACTGAAATCATTGCTGTAAACCTGTAGAAATGTCAGAGACTGAAATCATTGCTGTAAACCTGTAGAAATGTCAGAGACTGAAATCATTGCTGTAAACCTGTAGAAATGTCAGAGACTGAAATCATTGCTGTAAACCTGTAGAAATGTCAGAGACTGAAATCATTGCTGTAAACCTGTAAAATGTCAGGGACTGAAATCATTGCTGTAAACCTGTAGAAATGTCAGGGACTGAAATCATTGCTGTAAACCTTTAGAAATGTCAGGGACTGAAATCATTGCTGTAAACCTGTAGAAATGTCAGGGACTGACATCATTGCTGTAAACCTGTAGAAATGTCAGGCACTGAATTCATTGCTGTAAACCTGTAGAAATGTCAGGGACTGAAATCATTGCTGTAAACCTGTAGAAATGTCAGGGACTGAAATCATTGCTGTAAACCTGTAGAAATGTCAGGGACTGAAATCATTGCTGTAAACCTGTAGAAATGTCAGGGACTGAAATCATTGCTGTAAACCTGTAGAAATGTCAGGGACTGAAATCATTGCTGTAAACCTGTAGAAATGTCAGGGACTGAAATCATTTCTGTAAACCCGTAGAAATGTCAGGGACTAAAATCATTGATGTACACCTGTAGAAATGTCAGGGACTGAAATCATTGCTGTAAACCTGTAGAAATGTCAGGGACTGAAATCATTGCTGTAAACCTGTAGAAATGTCAGGGACTGAAATCATTGCTGTAAACCTGTAGAAATGTCAGGGACTGAAATCATTGCTGTAAACCTGTAGAAATGTCAGGGACTGAAATCATTGCTGTAAACCTGTAGAAATGTCAGGGACTGAAATCATTGCTGTAAACCTGTAGAAATGTCAGGGACTGAAATCATTGCTGTAAACCTGTAGAAATGTCAGAGACTGAAATCATTGCTGTAAACCTGTAGAAATGTCAGGGACTGAAATCATTGCTGTAAACCTGTAGAAATGTCAGAGACTGAAATCATTGCTGTAAACCTGTAGAAATGTCAGGGACTGAAATCATTGCTGTAAACCTGTAGAAATGTCAGAGACTGAAATCATTGCTGTAAACCTGTAGAAATGTCAGGGACTGAAATCATTGCTGTAAACCTGTAGAAATGTCAGGGACTGAAATCATTGCTGTAAACCTGTAGAAATTTCACATGAACTGAAATAACTGCGGTAAAGTTGTAGAAATGTCAGAGACTGAAATCATTGCTGTAAACCTGTAGAAATGTCAGAGACTGAAATCATTGCTGTAAACCTGTAGAAATGTCAGAGACTGAAATCATTGCTGTAAACCTGTAGAAATGTCAGAGACTGAAATCATTGCTGTAAACCTGTAGAAATGTCAGAGACTGAAATCATTGCTGTAAACCTGTAGAAATGTCAGAGACTGAAATCATTGCTGTAAACCTGTAGAAATGTCAGAGACTGAAATCATTGCTGTAAACCTGTAAAATGTCAGGGACTGAAATCATTGCTGTAAACCTGTAGAAATGTCAGGGACTGAAATCATTGCTGTAAACCCGTAGAAATGTCAGGGACTGAAATCATTGATGTAAACCTGTAGAAATGTCAGGGACTGAAATCATTGCTGTAAACCTGTAGAAATGTCAGGGACTGAAATCATTGCTGTAAACCTGTAGAAATGTCAGGGACTGAAATCATTGCTGTAAACCTGTAGAAATGTCAGGGACTGAAATCATTGCTGTAAACCTGTAGAAATGTCAGGGACTGAAATCATTGCTGTAAACCTGTAGAAATGTCAGGGACTGAAATCATTGCTGTAAACCTGTAGAAATGTCAGGGACTGAAATCATTGCTGTAAACCTGTAGAAATGTCAGAGACTGAAATCATTGCTGTAAACCTGTAGAAATGTCAGGGACTGAAATCATTGCTGTAAACCTGTAGAAATGTCAGAGACTGAAATCATTGCTGTAAACGTGTAGAAATGTCAGGGACTGAAATTATTGCTGTAAACCTGTAGAAATGTCAGAGACTGAAATCATTGCTGTAAACCTGTAGAAATGTCAAAGACTGAAATCATTGCTGTAAACCTGTAGAAATGTCAGAGACTGAAATCAGTGCTGTAAACCTGTAGAAATGTCAGGGACTGAAATCATTGCTGTAAACCTGTAGAAATGTCAGGGACTGAAATCATTGCTGTAAACCTGTAGAAATGTCAGGGACTGAAATCATTGCTGTAAAGCTGTAGAAATGTCAGAGACTGAAATCATTGCTGTAAACCTGTAGAAATGTCAGAGACTGACATCATTGCTGTAAACCTGTAGAAATGTCAGAGACTGAAATCATTGCTGTAAACCTGTAGAAATGTCAGAGACTGAAATCATTGCTGTAAAAATGTAGAAATGTCAGAGACTGAAATCATTGCTGTAAACCTGTAGAAATGTCAGAGACTGAAATCATTGCTGTAAACCTGTAGAAATGTCAGAGACTGAAATCATTGCTGTAAACCTGTAAAATGTCAGGGACTGAAATCATTGCTGTAAACCTGTAGAAATGTCAGGGACTGAAATCATTGCTGTAAACCTGTAGAAATGTCAGGGACTGAAATCATTGCTGTAAACCTGTAGAAATGTCAGGGACTGAAATCATTGCTGTAAACCTGTAGAAATGTCAGGGACTGAAATCATTGCTGTAAACCTGTAGAAATGTCAGGGACTGAAATCATTGCTGTAAACCTGTAGAAATGTCAGGGACTGAAATCATTTCTGTAAACCCGTAGAAATGTCAGGGACTAAAATCATTGATGTACACCTGTAGAAATGTCAGGGACTGAAATCATTGCTGTAAACCTGTAGAAATGTCAGGGACTGAAATCATTGCTGTAAACCTGTAGAAATGTCAGGGACTGAAATCATTGCTGTAAACCTGTAGAAATGTCAGGGACTGAAATCATTGCTGTAAACCTGTAGAAATGTCAGGGACTGAAATCATTGCTGTAAACCTGTAGAAATGTCAGGGACTGAAATCATTGCTGTAAACCTGTAGAAATGTCAGGGACTGAAATCATTGCTGTAAACCTGTAGAAATGTCAGAGACTGAAATCATTGCTGTAAACCTGTAGAAATGTCAGGGACTGAAATCATTGCTGTAAACCTGTAGAAATGTCAGAGACTGAAATCATTGCTGTAAACCTGTAGAAATGTCAGGGACTGAAATCATTGCTGTAAACCTGTAGAAATGTCAGAGACTGAAATCATTGCTGTAAACCTGTAGAAATGTCAGGGACTGAAATCATTGCTGTAAACCTGTAGAAATGTCAGGGACTGAAATCATTGCTGTAAACCTGTAGAAATGTCAGGGACTGAAATCATTGCTGTAAACCTGTAGAAATTTCACATGAACTGAAATAACTGCGGTAAAGTTGTAGAAATGTCAGAGACTGAAATCATTGCTGTAAACCTGTAGAAATGTCAGAGACTGAAATCATTGCTGTAAACCTGTAGAAATGTCAGAGACTGAAATCATTGCTGTAAACCTGTAGAAATGTCAGAGACTGAAATCATTGCTGTAAACCTGTAGAAATGTCAGAGACTGAAATCATTGCTGTAAACCTGTAGAAATGTCAGAGACTGAAATCATTGCTGTAAACCTGTAGAAATGTCAGAGACTGAAATCATTGCTGTAAACCTGTAAAATGTCAGGGACTGAAATCATTGCTGTAAACCTGTAGAAATGTCAGGGACTGAAATCATTGCTGTAAACCCGTAGAAATGTCAGGGACTGAAATCATTGATGTAAACCTGTAGAAATGTCAGGGACTGAAATCATTGCTGTAAACCTGTAGAAATGTCAGGGACTGAAATCATTGCTGTAAACCTGTAGAAATGTCAGGGACTGAAATCATTGCTGTAAACCTGTAGAAATGTCAGGGACTGAAATCATTGCTGTAAACCTGTAGAAATGTCAGGGACTGAAATCATTGCTGTAAACCTGTAGAAATGTCAGGGACTGAAATCATTGCTGTAAACCTGTAGAAATGTCAGGGACTGAAATCATTGCTGTAAACCTGTAGAAATGTCAGAGACTGAAATCATTGCTGTAAACCTGTAGAAATGTCAGGGACTGAAATCATTGCTGTAAACCTGTAGAAATGTCAGAGACTGAAATCATTGCTGTAAACGTGTAGAAATGTCAGGGACTGAAATTATTGCTGTAAACCTGTAGAAATGTCAGAGACTGAAATCATTGCTGTAAACCTGTAGAAATGTCAAAGACTGAAATCATTGCTGTAAACCTGTAGAAATGTCAGAGACTGAAATCAGTGCTGTAAACCTGTAGAAATGTCAGGGACTGAAATCATTGCTGTAAACCTGTAGAAATGTCAGGGACTGAAATCATTGCTGTAAACCTGTAGAAATGTCAGGGACTGAAATCATTGCTGTAAAGCTGTAGAAATGTCAGAGACTGAAATCATTGCTGTAAACCTGTAGAAATGTCAGAGACTGACATCATTGCTGTAAACCTGTAGAAATGTCAGAGACTGAAATCATTGCTGTAAACCTGTAGAAATGTCAGAGACTGAAATCATTGCTGTAAAAATGTAGAAATGTCAGAGACTGAAATCATTGCTGTAAACCTGTAGAAATGTCAGAGACTGAAATCATTGCTGTAAACCTGTAGAAATGTCAGAGACTGAAATCATTGCTGTAAACCTGTAAAATGTCAGGGACTGAAATCATTGCTGTAAACCTGTAGAAATGTCAGGGACTGAAATCATTGCTGTAAACCTGTAGAAATGTCAGGGACTGAAATCATTGCTGTAAACCTGTAGAAATGTCAGGGACTGAAATCATTGCTGTAAACCTGTAGAAATGTCAGGGACTGAAATCATTGCTGTAAACCTGTAGAAATGTCAGGGACTGAAATCATTGCTGTAAACCTGTAGAAATGTCAGAGACTGAAATCATTGCTGTAAACCTGTAGAAATGTCAGGGACTGAAATCATTGCTGTAAACCTGTAGAAATGTCAGAGACTGAAATCATTGCTGTAAACGTGTAGAAATGTCAGGGACTGAAATTATTGCTGTAAACCTGTAGAAATGTCAGAGACTGAAATCATTGCTGTAAACCTGTAGAAATGTCAGGGACTGAAATCATTGCTGTAAACCTGTAGAAATGTCAAAGACTGAAATCATTGCTGTAAACCTGTAGAAATGTCAGGGACTGAAATCATTGCTGTAAACCTGTAGAAATGTCAGGGACTGAAATCATTGCTGTAAACCTGTAGAAATGTCAGGGACTGAAATCATTGCTGTAAACCTGTAGAAATGTCAGGGACTGAAATCATTGCTGTAAACCTGTAGAAATGTCAGAGACTGAAATCATTGCTGTAAACCTGTAGAAATGTCAGGGACTGAAATCATTGCTGTAAACCTGTAGAAATGTCAGAGACTGAAATCATTGCTGTAAACCTGTAGAAATGTCAGGGACTGAAATCATTGCTGTAAACCTGTAGAAATGTCAGAGACTGAAATCATTGCTGTAAACCTGTAGAAATGTCAGGGACTGAAATCATTGCTGTAAACCTGTAGAAATGTCAGGGACTGAAATCATTGCTGTAAACCTGTAGAAATGTCAGGGACTGAAATCATTGCTGTAAACCTGTAGAAATTTCACATGAACTGAAATAACTGCGGTAAAGTTGTAGAAATGTCAGAGACTGAAATCATTGCTGTAAACCTGTAGAAATGTCAGAGACTGAAATCATTGCTGTAAACCTGTAGAAATGTCAGAGACTGAAATCATTGCTGTAAACCTGTAGAAATGTCAGAGACTGAAATCATTGCTGTAAACCTGTAGAAATGTCAGAGACTGAAATCATTGCTGTAAACCTGTAGAAATGTCAGAGACTGAAATCATTGCTGTAAACCTGTAGAAATGTCAGAGACTGAAATCATTGCTGTAAACCTGTAAAATGTCAGGGACTGAAATCATTGCTGTAAACCTGTAGAAATGTCAGGGACTGAAATCATTGCTGTAAACCCGTAGAAATGTCAGGGACTGAAATCATTGATGTAAACCTGTAGAAATGTCAGGGACTGAAATCATTGCTGTAAACCTGTAGAAATGTCAGGGACTGAAATCATTGCTGTAAACCTGTAGAAATGTCAGGGACTGAAATCATTGCTGTAAACCTGTAGAAATGTCAGGGACTGAAATCATTGCTGTAAACCTGTAGAAATGTCAGGGACTGAAATCATTGCTGTAAACCTGTAGAAATGTCAGGGACTGAAATCATTGCTGTAAACCTGTAGAAATGTCAGGGACTGAAATCATTGATGTAAACCTGTAGAAATGTCAGAGACTGAAATCATTGCTGTAAACCTGTAGAAATGTCAGGGACTGAAATCATTGCTGTAAACCTGTAGAAATGTCAGAGACTGAAATCATTGCTGTAAACCTGTAGAAATGTCAGGGACTGAAATTATTGCTGTAAACCTGTAGAAATGTCAGAGACTGAAATCATTGCTGTAAACCTGTAGAAATGTCAGGGACTGAAATCATTGCTGTAAACCTGTAGAAATGTCAAAGACTGAAATCATTGCTGTAAACCTGTAGAAATGTCAGAGACTGAAATCAGTGCTGTAAACCTGTAGAAATGTCAGGGACTGAAATCATTGCTGTAAACCTGTAGAAATGTCAGGGACTGAAATCATTGCTGTAAACCTGTAGAAATGTCAGGGACTGAAATCATTGCTGTAAAGCTGTAGAAATGTCAGAGACTGAAATCATTGCTGTAAACCTGTAGAAATGTCAGAGACTGACATCATTGCTGTAAACCTGTAGAAATGTCAGAGACTGAAATCATTGCTGTAAACCTGTAGAAATGTCAGAGACTGAAATCATTGCTGTAAAAATGTAGAAATGTCAGAGACTGAAATCATTGCTGTAAACCTGTAGAAATGTCAGAGACTGAAATCATTGCTGTAAACCTGTAGAAATGTCAGAGACTGAAATCATTGCTGTAAACCTGTAAAATGTCAGGGACTGAAATCATTGCTGTAAACCTGTAGAAATGTCAGGGACTGAAATCATTGCTGTAAACCTGTAGAAATGTCAGGGACTGAAATCATTGCTGTAAACCTGTAGAAATGTCAGGGACTGAAATCATTGCTGTAAACCTGTAGAAATGTCAGGGACTGAAATCATTGCTGTAAACCTGTAGAAATGTCAGGGACTGAAATCATTGCTGTAAACCTGTAGAAATGTCAGGGACTGAAATCATTGCTGTAAACCTGTAGAAATGTCAGAGACTGAAATCATTGCTGTAAACCTGTAGAAATGTCAGGGACTGAAATCATTGCTGTAAACCTGTAGAAATGTCAGAGACTGAAATCATTGCTGTAAACGTGTAGAAATGTCAGGGACTGAAATTATTGCTGTAAACCTGTAAAATGTCAGAGACTGAAATCATTGCTGTAAACCTGTAGAAATGTCAGGGACTGAAATCATTGCTGTAAACCTGTAGAAATGTCAAAGACTGAAATCATTGCTGTAAACCTGTAGAAATGTCAGAGACTGAAATCAGTGCTGTAAACCTGTAGAAATGTCAGGGACTGAAATCATTGCTGTAAACCTGTAGAAATGTCAAGGACTGAAATCATTGCTGTAAACCTGTAGAAATGTCAGGGACTGAAATCATTGCTGTAAACCTGTAGAAATGTCAGGGACTGAAATCATTGCTGTAAAGCTGTAGAAATGTCAGAGACTGAAATCATTGCTGTAAACCTGTAGAAATGTCAGAGACTGACATCATTGCTGTAAACCTGTAGAAATGTCAGAGACTGAAATCATTGCTGTAAACCTGTAGAAATGTCAGAGACTGAAATCATTGCTGTAAAAATGTAGAAATGTCAGAGACTGAAATCATTGCTGTAAACCTGTAGAAATGTCAGAGACTGAAATCATTGCTGTAAACCTGTAGAAATGTCAGAGACTGAAATCATTGCTGTAAACCTGTAAAATGTCAGGGACTGAAATCATTGCTGTAAACCTGTAGAAATGTCAGGGACTGAAATCATTGCTGTAAACCTGTAGAAATGTCAGGGACTGAAATCATTGCTGTAAACCTGTAGAAATGTCAGGGACTGAAATCATTGCTGTAGACCTGTAGAAATGTCAGGCACTGAAATCATTGCTGTAAACCTGTAGAAATGTCAGGGACTGAAATCATTGCTGTAAACCTGTAGAAATGTCAGGGACTG
The DNA here is from genome assembly GCA_963921405.1 of Cepaea hortensis. Lineage (NCBI taxonomy): Eukaryota > Metazoa > Mollusca > Gastropoda > Stylommatophora > Helicidae > Cepaea > Cepaea hortensis. Next base: position 8,208,650 of record OY992893.1, read on the forward strand.
AAATCATTGCTGTAAACCTGTAGAAATGTCAGGGACTGAAATCAATGCTGTAAACCTGTAGAAATGTCAGGGACTGAAATCATTGCTGTAAACCTGTAGATATGTCAGGGACTGAAATAATTGCTGTAAACCTGTAGAAATGTCAGGGACTGAAATCATTGCTGTAAACCCGTAGAAATGTCAGGGACTGAAATCATTGATGTAAACCTGTAGAAATGTCAGGGACTGAAATCATTGCTGTAAACCTGTAGAAATGTCAGGGACTGAAATCATTGCTGTAAACCTGTAGAAATGTCAGGGACTGAAATCATTGCTGTAAACCTGTAGAAATGTCAAGGACTGAAATCATTGCTGTAAACCTGTAGAAATGTCATTGACTGAAATCATTGCTGTAAACCTGTAGAAATGTCAGGGACTGAAATCATTGCTGTAAATCTGTAGAAATGTCAGGGACTGAAATCATTGCTGTAAACCTGTAGAAATGTCAGAGACTGAAATCATTGCTGTAAACCTGTAGAAATGTCAGGGACTGAAATCATTGCTGTAAACCTGTAGAAATGTCAGAGACTGAAATCATTGCTGTAAACCTGTAGAAATGTCAGGGACTGAAATCATTGCTGTAAACCTGTAGAAATGTCAGAGACTGAAATCATTGCTGTAAACCTGTAGAAATGTCAGGGACTGAAATCATTGCTGTAAACCTGTAGAAATGTCAGGGACTGAAATCATTGCTGTAAACCTGTAGAAATTTCACATGAACTGAAATAACTGCGGTAAAGTTGTAGAAATGTCAGAGACTGAAATCATTGCTGTAAACCTGTAGAAATGTCAGAGACTGAAATCATTGCTGTAAACCTGTAGAAATGTCAGAGACTGAAATCATTGCTGTAAACCTGTAGAAATGTCAGAGACTGAAATCATTGCTGTAAACCTGTAGAAATGTCAGAGACTGAAATCATTGCTGTAAACCTGTAGAAATGTCAGAGACTGAAATCATTGCTGTAAACCTGTAGAAATGTCAGAGACTGAAATCATTGCTGTAAACCTGTAGAAATGTCAGAGACTGAAATCATTGCTGTAAACCTGTAGAAATGTCAGAGACTGAAATCATTGCTGTAAACCTGTAGAAATTTCAGAGACTGAAATCATTGCTGTAAACCTGTAGAAATGTCAGAGACTGAAATCATTGCTGTAAACCTGTAGATATGTCAGAGACTGAAATCATTGCTGTAAACCTGTAGAAATGTCAGGGACTGAAATCATTGCTGTAAAGCTGTAGAAATGTCAGGGACTGAAATCATTGCTGTAAAGCTGTAGAAATGTCAGGGACTGAAATCATTGCTGTAAACCTGTAGAAATGTCAGGGACTGAAATCATTGCTGTAAACCTGTAGAAATGTCAGGGACTGAAATCATTGCTGTAAACCTGTAGACATGTCAGGGACAGAAATCATTGCTGTAAACCTGTAGAAATGTCAGGGACTGAAATCATTGCTGTAAACCTGTAGAAATGTCAGGGACTGAAATCATTGCTGTAATCCTGTAGAAATGTCAGGGACTGAAATCATTGATGTAATCCTGTAGAAATGTCAGGGACTGAAATCATTGCTGTAAAACTGTAGAAATGTCAGAGACTGAAATCATTGCTGTAAACCTGTAGAACTGTCAGAGACTGAAATCATTGCTGTAAACCTGTAGAAAGGTCAGGGACTGAAATCATTGCTGTAAACCTGTAGAAATGTCAGAGACTGAAATCATTGCTGTGAACCTGTAGAAATGTCAGGGACTGAAATCATTGCTGTAAACATGTAGAAATGTCAGGGACTTAAATCATTGCTGTAAACCTGTAGAAATGTCAGGGACTGAAATCATTGCTGTAAACCTGTAGAAATGTCAGGGACTGAAATTATTGCCGTAAACCTGTAGAAATGTCAGGGACTGAAATCATTGCTGTAAACCTGTAGAAATGTCAGGGACTGAAATCATTGCTGTGAACCTGTAGAAATGTCAGGGACTGAAATCATTGCTGTAAACCTGTAGAAATGTCAGACACTGAAATCATTGCTGTAAACCTGTAGAAATGTCAGGGACTGAAATCATTGCTGTAAACCTGTAGAAATGTCAGGGACTGAAATCATTGCTGTAAACCTGTTGAAATGTCAGGGACTGAAATCATTGCTGTAAACCTGTAGAAATGTCAGGGACTGAAATCATTGCTGTAAACCTGTAGAAATGTCAGAGACTGAAATTATTGCTGTAAACCTGTAGAAATGTCAGGGACTGAAATCATTGCTGTAAACCTGTAGAAATGTCAGGGACTGAAATCATTGCTGTAAACCTGTAGAAATGTCAGAGACTGAAATCAGTGCTGTAAACCTGTAGAAATGTCAGGGACTGAAATCATTGCTGTAAACCTGTAGAAATGTCAGGGACTGAAATCATTGCTGTAAACCTGTAGAAATGTCAGGGACTGATATCATTGCTGTAAAGCTGTGGAAATGTCAGAGACTGAAATCATTGCTGTAAAGCTGTAGAAATGTCAGAGACTGAAATAATTGCTGTAAACCTGTAGAAATGTCAGAGACTGAAATCATTGCTGTAAACCTGTAGAAATGTCAGGGACTGAAATCATTGCTGTAAACCTGTAGAAATGTCAGGGACTGAAATCATTGCTGTAAACCTGTAGAAATGTCAGAGACTGAAATCATTGCTCTAAACCTGTAGAAATGTCAGGGACTGAAATCATTGCTGTAAACCTGTAGAAATGTCAGGGACTAAAATCATTGCTGTAAACCTGTAGAAATGTCAGGGACTGAAATCATTGCTGTAAACCTGTAGAAATGTCAGAGACTGAAATCATTGCTGTAAACCTGTAGAAATGTCAGGGACTGAAATCAGTGCTGTAAACCTGTAGAAATGTCAGAGACTGAAATCATTGCTGTAAACCTGTAGAAATGTCAGAGACTGAAATCATTGCTGTAAACCTGTAGAAATGTCAGAGACTGAAATCATTGCTGTAAACCTGTAGAAATGTCAGAGACTGAAATCATTGCTGTAAACCTGTAGAAATGTCAGGGACTGAAATCATTGCTGTAAACCTGTAGAAATGTCAGGGACTGAAATCATTGCTGTAAACCTGTAGAAATGTCAGGGACTGAAATCATTGCTGTAAACCTGTAGAAATGGCAGGGACTGAAATCATTGCTGTAAACCTGTAGAAATGTCAGGGACTGAAATCATTGCTGTAAACCTGTAGAAATGTCAGGGACTGAAATCATTGCTGTAAACCTGTAGAAATGTCAGGGACTGAAATCATTGCTGTAAACCTGTAGAAATGTCAGAGACTGACATCATTGCTGTAAACCTGTAGAAATGTCAGGGACTGAAATCATTGATGTAAACCTGTAGAAATGTCAGGGACTGAAATCATTGCTGTAAACCTGTAGAAATGTCAGAGACTGAAATCATTGCTGTAAACCTGTAGAAACGTCAGGGACTGAAATCATTGCTGTAAACCTGTAGAAACGTCAGGGACTGAAATCATTGCTGTAAACCTGTAGAAATGTCAGGGACTAAAATCATTGCTGTAAACCTGTAGAAATGTCAGAGACTGAAATCATTGCTGTAAACCTGTAGAAATGTCAGGGACTGAAATCATTGCTGTAAACCTGTAGAAATGTCAGAGACTGAAATCATTGCTGTAAACCTGTAAAAATGTCAGGGACTGAAATCATTGCTGTAAACCTGTAGAAATGTCAGGGACTGAAATCATTGCTGTAAACCTGTAGAAATGTCAGCGACTGAAATCATTGCTGTAAACCTGTAGAAATGTCAGAGACTGAAATTATTGCTGTAAACCTGTAGAAATGTCAGGGACTGAAATCATTGCTGTAAACCTGTAGAAATGTCAGGGACTGAAATCATTGCTGTAAACCTGGAGAAATGTCAGAGACTGAAATCAGTGCTGTAAACCTGTAGAAATGTCAGGGACTGAAATCATTGCTGTAAACCTGTAGAAATGTCAGGGACTGAAATCATTGCTGTAAACCTGTAGAAATGTCAGGGACTGAAATCATTGCTGTAAAGCTGTGGAAATGTCAGAGACTGAAATCATTGCTGTAAAGCTGTAGAAATGTCAGAGACTGAAATCATTGCTGTAAACCTGTAGAAATGTCAGAGACTGAAATCATTGCTGTAAACCTGTAGAAATGTCAGGGACTGAAATCATTGCTGTAAACCTGTAGAAATGTCAGGGACTGAAATCATTGCTGTAAACCTGTAGAAATGTCAGAGACTGAAATCATTGCTTTAAACCTGTAGAAATGTCAGGGACTGAAATCATTGCTGTAAACCTGTAGAAATGTCAGGGACTGAAATCATTGCTGTAAACCTGTAGAAATGTCAGGGACTGAAATCATTGCTGTAAACCTGTAGAAATGTCAGAGACTGAAATCATTGCTGTAAACCTGTAGAAATGTCAGGGACTAAAATCATTGCTGTAAACATGTAGAAATGTCAGGGACTGAAATCATTGCTGTAAACCTGTAGAAATGTCAGAGACTGAAATCATTGCTGTAAACCTGTAGAAATGTCAGGGACTGAAATCAGTGCTGTAAACCTGTAGAAATGTCAGAGACTGAAATCATTGCTGTAAACCTGTAGAAATGTCAGAGACTGAAATCATTGCTGTAAACCTGTAGAAATGTCAGAGACTGAAATCATTGCTGTAAACCTGTAGAAATGTCAGAGACTGAAATCATTGCTGTAAACCTGTAGAAATGTCAGGGACTGAAATCATTGCTGTAAACCTGTAGAAATGTCAGGGACTGAAATCATTGCTGTAAACCTGTAGAAATGTCAGGGACTGAAATCATTGCTGTAAACCTGTAGAAATGGCAGGGACTGAAATCATTGCTGTAAACCTGTAGAAATGTCAGGGACTGAAATCATTGCTGTAAACCTGTAGAAATGTCAGGGACTGAAATCATTGCTGTAAACCTGTAGAAATGTCAGGGACTGAAATCATTGCTGTAAACCTGTAGAAATGTCAGAGACTGAAATCATTGCTGTAAACCTGTAGAAATGTCAGGGACTGAAATCATTGATGTAAACCTGTCGAAATGTCAGGGACTGAAATCATTGCTGTAAACCTGTAGAAATGTCAGAGACTGAAATCATTGCTGTAAACCTGTAGAAACGTCAGGGACTGAAATCATTGCTGTAAACCTGTAGAAACGTCAGGGACTGAAATCATTGCTGTAAACCTGTAGAAATGTCAGGGACTAAAATCATTGCTGTAAACCTGTAGAAATGTCAGAGACTGAAATCATTGCTGTAAACCTGTAGAAATGTCAGGGACTGAAATCATTGCTGTAAACCTGTAGAAATGTCAGAGACTGAAATCATTGCTGTAAACCTGTAA